>FWPY01000091.1:2884773-4084773 GCA_900174645.1 Sonneratia alba
AAAAATCACATGAAAGATCGAATTAGTGGCGGTTGGATTTTACTGAGGATATTATGGATATCAAATGATACATACTAAGAAATGCATATTGATACACGGTAAATATGGGCACATATATCTGCACGTATGGCCTTTTTTTAATGTATATAATATGTTATTAAGAAATCTAACATTCCCTATCTAATCCAATTTCAAAAGATCGTATGCCTTTATTGGAGTAAAATTTTTTTGATATAAATTTTCTTCATTTGTAAAACTCGAATAGAAATCTTACTTATTGAAAGGGACGTCGAATTATTTGAAAGACTCATTTTGGTTGCTTTGATTTTGTGCTTAATCTCCTTGGCACAACTATGAAAGCATATAGACTAGGCAGTCAAATGATCTGAATTCTACGTACACGGAATCTTGGGTGTTAGGAAGACCAACCAAAGAGTTGAATTCTCCATCAAAGAAAGTGCACGACAACGGTGGCTGAATCTTTGAACATAAATATCCTTCCAACGTTTGATGGGCCAATCACGTGCCAAAAGCAGAGGACCGCATACAATGTTCTTTTTTCACAAAGACAAGCGACGTTTATACAAAGGGACGCCCAAATGGTCTCTAGTCTAGTCTAGTTTCTTCCCGGGGAAGGATCCACGGTTGCCATGGATAGAAAAAATCTAGGGTCAGTGCCTTGGTCGATTCTATCACTTACTTATTATGCTTGTGCCGGTAAGTTTTCCGGGAAAAAAAAAAAAGAAGCATGCATGACTTTCCACTCATGATGTGCTTGAATTTGATTTTGACCTATATATAGTTCAAAAAAGCTTTACTATTATTGATATCTTATGTATAATCTTAAAATTTTCCTTGATCTAACAATACTGTGACAAAGCACCATCTTTGCTTGGAAGCGGGTGGAAAGTGGGAGGTGAAGTAAAAGGTGCTTTTATGCAAGTTTTACTTTGACCGATTCCAAACTGAATTCATTGGCTCTGGACCCCAAACATTGTTAATGTTGGTGGGCTTGAAAGTTTGTCCTCGATTCTCCCACTATAAGAGTTCATTCCAGCACAGAAAAGGTTGCCTGCACATATAATGTTATTATATAGCCCACCTCTTCTACTATAAATACCGAAGACATCTCTTCACCACTAGAGAACCAAATTAAGGGAGGGAAATAAACCACACAATATCAAGGAGCATTATTGAGGATTGACATACTCTCAGCTCTGTATCCTGTATTGATCGATCATCATGGGAGGCAACAACCACCACCGGCAGACCGAGAACAAGACAACCTCAGCCTCATCTTCCCTGTTCGGCTTCATCAAACACTGGAAGAAGCACCGGAGGAACGACCACACGTGGAACAACATAATCCGCCCGAGTAAGGTCTGGCCTAGCGACCATGACGAAGGCTACTACGTTGGGGAGCCACGAATTGACGAGAAGGCCTCTGATTTCATCGCATGGTTCCACGAGAGCCGTGCTATGAACGCTTAGAGTCCTGAGATTCATGAGAATGGATGGCTCAACACATTCTCTTGTCTCTGTGCATTGATCTGTGCTATTTTTTGGTTGTTACGTATGTGCTATGGATAGAAATAAGGAAAAAGAGAGATGCGTCCGAGAATTTGTGCTGTGAATAGAAATAGAACGTGATTAAGCATTCAAAGGACATGAACTGTGAAGATCATCTGTAATTTATAGTTGAGAGTGACAATAATTTCTTATTGTTTCTCATTAATACTGCGACCTCGTCGTTAGGCGATGTTCTCTACTAAGTTCAACGAATTCGTATCGATGTTTGTGTTCATGACAGCAAACAGCAAGGACTGTGAAGGTAGAGGAAAATGGATCGATCGATATCATTTGTCATTAGGCCTGGTAATTCGGGCTGGCCTGGTATTCTATGGCTGTATTGGCCCGAATCACGTAGGCCTAGGCACGGTTGCTTCAAGCTTCGGGCGGTCCAATTCGGCCCAATTTAAGCAGAAATATTAATTTTAAAAAAATAGATTTAAATAATTTTAGATTTTAGACCGAACTTTTAAATGATATAACTGATCGGATTAACTCAATCTTTATCACATTTCTAAAACAACTTGAAGTGAAATTTGAATATAATTATTTTGATGTAATTGGTGGATTTTTCTACTTTTTTTTTAGAGTTTTCGTCCTTATTTAAAATGTTTTCATGCTTCAGCCTGCACAAAGATTTTTGGGCCACAGTTGCCCCGAAACTCTGGCCCAAGCACGCTTCTTCGTGCCACACTTGGGCCGGTCTATCAGGCCGGGCCGAAATTTGCCGGGTCTATCTGTCCTACGCTTCTTAGTGTGCTAATAACTTCATAAGCAACTTAAATTAACTAAAATAAAAATTACGGGTAAAGGAACTTAAAATATTTCGTAATTGCGAAATATTCCCTATCCATGTATTATATCATCACGGTAATTTTCTAACTATATATACACACTAAATGTGGATGTTGGTGTGCAGTACAAAATGGGTAAACTTCATATTTAAAATTACTGTAATTTAAATTTTTATTTAATAGAAAGAGTAGTTAATTCAATTCAATTTATCTTTACTATAACGGTGAGCTTACGTGTGTGTGTATATATATATATATATGTGCATGTAGGTGAGAAGAAAATCCTATATATTCTCCTATCTAAATATATATGTAAAAACCTAAAAATAACAGACAAAAATACGTTTTCACACTAACATGCATAGCCTAGACGTACATAAATGAGAGATAAAAGAATCTTCATACAAGGAAAAAGCGATGCAAAGTTTTATACATCCTTAAAATTTGATTAGTCCGTCTTATTAATTTTAAAATGGTTGAATAAATTTTATAGATTTACTTCTATTATATCAAAAGTTCATTCCATCACCATAAATATGATTGATATTAAATTTTGTCTGAATATCATTAGACCTGTCAATTTGGTTGGCACGACCCACATCTCGATCGGTTCAAAAATTCTAGTCCATACAAGAATTTTTCATGCTTCATGCTGCTTGAGTCTGCCCGAACCAAACAAAAATAATTCTGAAAAATAAATTTTAAATAATTTAATATTTCAAAATATATTTTTATATGATATAATTAAATGATTAATATAAATATTATATTAATTTTAAAAAATATTAAAATAACTATTAAAATATAATTATTTACACTCAATTAATCATTTAACAAATTTCTCATAATCATATTTTTATTATAAATACTTTCTTATATTTTTATATTAGTATGATTTTTTAGCACAATCTAATATTGTTTAACTGCTCGGAAATCCTAAGGCAAGCATTGTTTTTCATATCTTGTTTGATCTGTGCTTTCGGGTCGCAATATTTTTGACAGGTCTACGTGTCATTCCACAGGAAACACATTGGTTGATAAGTGAACAAAATCTAATGTGGTCACGCTCACATTGAGACTTCGATTACAATAAATAATGATATGTATATGATTAATTTAATCATTTTAAAATTTGTAAAATTTATTTACTAAAATTTTAAAGTAAATATGACTCGTGGGAGTTTTATCTCCTTTCCTAGGGAAAACTAGTGAAATTAAAAAAATTTCAAAAATGAGTTTTTTTTTAGTTTAGTAATTCACGTTATAATTTAGCGGTTAATCTGGTGAAATTGAAGTTAGAGTAATTGAGAGTTCAAAATTAAAATAAAATTCGAGCATATGGCAATTATAAATGTTGCATCAAGCCTAGATAATAATAAACTATAAGAAATAATCTAAGAAAAAAATATAATTCTAAAAGAATTTAGAAAATCCTATCCGTATGTTTTGAGGCAATCGTGTTGAGCTCATACTTTCTCATACTTTCTCTACTTTATATATATATATATAATATGTATCTCAAATTTTATATATAAGATAGAGGAGGAGTTGAAAGAATAAGAGAACGTGGTGCCCGAATGCTGAACATATGAGAGTAATCGATAATCCTTTATTAAGTGATTCGGAGAATTATATTAGGTGATTTATCTATTTATATATTAAGAATAATAATAAAATTTTAAAATAAATAATATTAAAATATCATAAAAATATTTAAATAAATGTAAGGTATTTTGAGAATTTAAATAATTAAATTTATTTAATATTTTAAAATATATATTTTAATAACGATACTATCCTTAGGTAGCACTTAGAGATGCATTAATATAAAAAAATCTTACATATCCCAAAAAAATCAATAATAATAAAATATATGATCTTACATTGTCACATAATATAAAAAATGCTAATAAATAATGCTTTAACCATTAATCATTATTGTAGTTACCATTTTTTTTAGATAACATCCATGTAATTAACGTATTTCTTACCAATTGCATTACTTTAACTGATTTTTCCTCATCACAGGGCACTCTTGAGGATATAGACGGGCTATGGAGTTGGCACGACCCAATATTTTTGTGGCCTGATATGCCCAATAAATTTATCGGGTTGTGCCAATAAGCATGTGCTCCGACAACCCCGTGGTCTAGGCATGGTATTATTGGACCATACCCGAGCCGGACTATTGGACCGAGCTGAAAATTGCTACTCCTAATGACGATATAGAAAGTTTCAGAATTCACATAATCTGTTGGTGGGATTGATGCAACCTATCTAAAATATTGAAAATTCAAATTTGAAGATAACAAATTTATAAGATTTACACAATGATTTTTCGTATCAAAAGTTTATCAAATTTAAAAATGACCAATGGTGAAATTAGAGGTTGATTGTGTCACGAGAAGCGAAGGGAAGACGCCTATGTCTTTGCCCCCTCCTCCTTTTTTTCCCCATTTTTTCCTTTATTTTTATTTTTTTTTCAAATTTCTAAAAGTTAAAAGCTTTATATATGCACTTGTAACACGTCAGTTAGTGCATATCATAGTAGGTGCACCTAGAGATATTAAGTAGGACAGGCTGCCTTAACCGGACTGTCTAAACTTGGAATAGGCCCGGATCGCTCCTAACTTGACTTGTAATCATTCTTATTGAATTACAGACGGTTATTGGCCGGTTCATAAATATGGACATGTTAAATCGTAATTGACATGAACCGTTATCCCACTGAACTAGCTCGAAACTGTTGAAAATCAGCCTTGACCATCAAAAATCCTATAAATTAACGGTGATATTTTGTTGGGTCAATTTAAAATTAAAAAATTAAAAAGATGGATGATTTACGGGTCAAATCGGTGCGGCCTATTAACTTGCTATAGAACTTATACTATAAACCATGAAACAAATGTTTTATGACTTTGACGTAGAAAAACATGTCATGGACCATACATTGTGATTGGATTTTCCCTATTTTCCATATTCGGTGGGAGATGGCATGTCGTGTCAAAAAGTTGCCGGCCGATCTTAAGGCCGTCCAATGTTGACTTTAAAATGATATTGTTAAAATGGTCATGCGTTTCTGATTAAAATCCATATGGGATATATAGTCCATGGATTTTAATGTTTGAGGTAAGGGCCGAGTCTCAAGGAAATTTAGTAGTCGGTACAGTTTATCGATCTTCCTCTCACAAAGTCCGGAATTTGTCTATGGTAACGCATGAAGCATGTGTCGTGGATCAGAGTCTGTTGCATGATTGTCAATCACGTGTGCTCGTCGCTTCAAGGACTGTAACATAGACCGAGAGGATCTCTAAGCTAAGCATTTCACGTGGCCATCTGAATGGGAGACGGTCGTCTCAGTTGTATCTTGAAACATTATTAGTTAGAATGACCGGTTCATAGGTCCGATCATGAAAGGATTAGGTGGTCCAATATGCTCATTAATTATCATAGTCAAGTCTATCTACGAATATTGATACAGTAAATTCTTTGTACTATTTATTACCATCAATGGCTTACTGCCAAAAAAAAAAAAAGAAAAGAAAAGAAGGGAAGATGGCAGACCCGATCACGTGTACTTACCAACCATAAAAACTCGAGTTAAATCTCATCAATGTGTCGAATGTGAACTCATAGAAACATTATCTCGTGGATTCAATTAGTGAATCTACTAATAAATGTACAGGTAAATGCATGGTGTTGTCTCCACCTATATATATATACTCATTGTGCATGCCACTGTTTCCAGGCAAAGAATAAAGTATAAATTAGATTTCGTAATACTGTTTATCTGTTCAGTCATGGGGAAGAAAGTGAAACTTGCTTTCATCCTCCGCGATGCATCTAGGAGGGCCACCTATAACAAGAGGAAGAATGGCATACTCAAGAAGGTCATGGAGCTGAGCATCTTGTGTGGTGTGCCGGCGTGTGCAATCATCTATGGGGAGCGAGGATCTAGGCGAGACATTTGGCCTCCATCCCCCATCTCGGTGCGCCGGGTGGTGTCCAGGTTCCTTGAGATGCCAGAGATGAAGCAGAGCATGAAGATGGTCGACCAGGAGGCGTTTCTTCGAGACAGGATCTTTAGGATCGACGAGCAGCTGAGGAAGCTGAGGAAAGACAATAGGGAGAAGGGCATGACTTGTATAATGCTGCGGGCCCTGGAGGGCCTGGTGGATCCAACGTGGCTCGATGGCCTTACCATGCTGGACCTGACCGACCTCGGGTGGGTGATTGACCTTGCGCTGAATCAAGTGAATCAAACGCAGGGAAAGTTGAGTACGGTTGCAGGTTTTGAGGGGAGGACCGAAGTTGCAACAGATGAGGCAGCGTCACTGTTTGGTGGCACACACCTCAACCTTGAAGAAGCAAGACTATCTCCTACCTAGGCCTCAAGAACCGATGGAGCAAGCTCCACCTCCTGTTGGTGATGGTAAAAATCCTACCAGTTCCATCTGGTCAAACTCCTTTTTCCCTTGAGGGGACGGGTCTATCTATCATATGTATTGCGTCGTATATCATAGAAATAAAATTTTAGGGTATTTTTAAGCCCATAAATTAAGTCGGACTGATCTCTATGTCCTCTCTCTCTCTCTTATTCGATAGTATCCAGTATCATAAAATCGACTAATTTATCAAACGATATATTATACAATCTGAAACCTATAATTAATTCTCAAATACGAACTCCCAGGAGTTTCCAACTCTGAAACTGACATACTGCATATTGTAAACTTTTTAATAGGCTAACCCCTCGGAACATAGAGGTGCCAAAATTTGGCACGACCCGGACACAAGCACAAAAAAACCGTGTTTGGGCTGGTGTTTTCGAGCTGCTTGAGAGATCGGATCGTGATCATGATAGAAAGCATGAAAATAAATTTTATAACAAAAAGGAAATTCTGAAAAAATTTAAAAATAATTAATTATACATATATAATTATATTTTAATAGTTATTTTAACATTTTATTTAAATTAATGCAAAATTTAGATTAATTGGTCAATTATATGGTAAAAAAATATTTTAAAATATAAAATTTTAACTTTATTTGTAAAAGAAATAATTATTTGTGTGATTAGTGCCGGGTTCGGGTCGTCTAAAGCACGAAAAATTCATTCATGAGCCGGGATTTTCTGGTTGCTTAATATGGTAGGCCGTACTGGCACAACCCAATAGTATATCCGTCCAGCTCTACTCTATCATTAACTTATATGGTAACTAGTTTCATATTGGATCAACTTTGTAATGAGAACCTCGTAAGTCTTGGTATCAGATTAGCTTGATGTGTCAAGGGGATGACTTTAATCTTCTCCATTTAGTTTGATCTTTGATGTACATTTTCTCTATTTTAAAATTAATGTCGGCGCCATTTTTCATTTTTTCTAGGTGAAGGATGAAAATTCACCACAAAATGTACTATTTCCGACAATATTTTACTTAATACATGGAAGTTTTGTTAGAATATTTGTCGATAAATCATAGGTTTCATGTAGTGGGTACAACTTTTCGAACGGTGGACTTCGTCAATTTCCAATACTTGAGTCACAAATCGTTGGGATGCTGATATCCGCCGGGAGAGGGGGTGCTGGCTAGGGTGTCCTGCTATCATCCTGACATCAAAGCTCGAGAGACTGAAGGCAAGAAAGGAGAGTTGGGGGCTCGACTCATGAAGATTTTCCCTGTGTTTCATTGTTTTTTTGTTTTAAAAATTAAAATAAATATGTTTTTTAAATCAATTTTTATTATTAAGAAAATGTCGAGTCATGTATTTGCATTATACTTACTTGATCAAGAACAAGTTCCACAGGTCTTAAGACCATTGTTGACTGTTAAAGTCGAGACTATCTCTAAACATTGCTACAGTACAGTACTCGTGCCATACGATCACCGACAAGTAATTGTACTGCTCATTATCATTAATGTCTTCTTTCTAGAAAAAAAAGAAGGATAGTAATACGATTGGCTGTAATTTACCAAGAATGAAAACTCAAGCTAATTAATCTCATTAATGTGTCCTTTGTGCACCCATGAAAACATAGTCTCCTGGATTCTCCTATTGCATATCTACTAATCAATAAGATGGGAACAAAGAGGTGTTGTCTGCACCTATATATATATGCGCACAAGCTTATCGCACTCATTCCCCATGCCGCGAATACAATACAAGTTAAGATTATCTTTGATCTCAGTTAGCCATGAGGAAGAAGGTCAAGCTTGCTTTCATTGCTCGTGACGCCTCCAGGAAGGTCACATTCAACAAGAGGAAGAGTAGCCTGCTCAAGAAGGTTAGGGAGCTCAGCATTCTATGTGATGTCCCAGCGTGCGCGATCGTCTATGGTGAGCAAGGGTTGGGGCTTGATATCTGGCCCCCATCCCCCGTGTTGGTGCGCAAGGTGGTCTCCAGGTTCCTGGAGATACCGGTGATGGAGCAGAGAAAGAAGATGGTCAACCAGGAGGAATTCATCCTAGACAGGGTCTCAAAGACCGAGGGGAAGCTGGGAAAGCTAAGGAAGGACAACAAGGAGATGGAGATGGCTTGTGTAATGATCCGAGCTCTGGCAGGGCAGGCTGCTCCGGGGTGGCTCGAGGTTCTTACCCTGCTGGACCTGACCGACCTCGAGTGGGTGGTGGACCTGACCCTAAAGCAAGTAACCCATCTGCAGGATAAGTTGAGTGAGGCTCCAGCATTTGAGGAGAGGACCCAAGTTACTGCAAACGAGGCGGCGACACTGGTGGAGGAAAGCACCTCGATTAGGCATAATCAGGGTCGTTTGCAGGGCCTCGATGATCCGATGGAGCAAGCACTATTGCCTAATGGGATTAGTGTAAATCCTAGCAGTTTCGTGTGGTCAGACTCCTTTTTCCCGTGAGAGGAAAAAGGACCGAGTGATCATATGCGTCTTATGATATACAAAAGAAAAGTTTTTAGAGCATATGTATGTCTACAGATCAAGCCAGTCTCTCTAAGTCTTTGTAATACTTAGTTTCATGTCGAATCAACTAGCTAGTCTTGGTATGTGAAATTAGCTTGATGCGTCTACGCTTAGGGGATGACTTCATTCTCCTCTCGATTGTATGCAATTTTTCTGCTCATGTTTACATCTAACGATTCACCATAATCATCATCATCATCATCTCTAATAATCCTCCCTCAACGAAACTCCGATTGCATGGTAAATGCGGAACCCACAACTCGATACATACGTGAAGCTACCGACCATCTTGCTTTCGATAAGATATTATTCATATCTGCAAATTCTTCATGTAACGTTGGTTGTTCGATTGTAAGTCTGTAACTCTGTCAGTGAGGAAAACAAATTTAGATGCCGATATTAGCGCAACATATATAATATTGTGACATATTTCCACGATATATACTGTCCGTGACAAATAACTTATTCAATCAGTCGGGGCACCCAATTCTGTCTGTATCATGATTATTTCTTGTAATGGCTAATTAAATCTATATATAAAGAAACGTGTTTGAGGAATATTCAATTCAATCAAATTGTCATAATTGTTAATCTTATTTTCTGAAAGGGGATATTTAGATGAGAAAAATGAGGAGACATCACTATACTAGTTATGACTTTGCAATGATGTATGTTAATGTTTAGGCAAATTACAGTGAAAGATATGTTTATATTTTTTACACTTAAATATTATATTTTTAAAATATTTTTTAATATTATATATTTAATTTTATAACATATTTAAATAATAATTTTAATAACTCACTTATATTTAATGGTCTACATATAGCATGACATGTTGGCAAAATTTTCACCACTTCATCATGCTACGCCAACTAAATTTCGCCACATCGATATGTCATATTAGTAATTTATTGACATATTATTATATCACATTAATGTACTGTTAAAATTAGGATATAAATATATTGTAAAATTAAATATATAAGAATGAAAAAGCCATTTTAAAACATATATATAATTCAAGTATAAAAAAATACAAATATATAAAATTTTTACTTATTCGCGCACCCAATGGGCAGGTAAAAATAATTAAAATTATGAATTAATCTGTCAATATCATTAGCACTACTTTCTTAGAAGACTTTGAGAAATAAAATACTGTATGCTACATTACGTGTAGAAGTTATTGATTACTTAATGCTATTACATATAGAAGCAGATGCGGTATATCTTATTAATTGAGTAACATCAAATCTGAAAAATCAGAAAATAATATATATAAAAACTAAAATAATTTAAATAAAATAAAATATATATATATATACACAAATTAAATAAAATTTAGTTCAGAAAAAAATATTAACAATTATAATAACTGCAATTAAAAATTGAAAAATAAAGAAAAATATAAAAATATATAATAAAGGAATACAATACAATTAAAACAAAATTTGAAAATAAAATAAAATAAAATTCAAATGTAATATTACGTCTGTATCACACTTAGGTATTTTTGGAGGGATAAGAAAGAGAAGGATTTGGAGGGATGGTCGAATATCTCGTCTCGTTATTTCTTTTATGATGAATTTGGACAGTTGAGTTATCCTTCAATAACCCTTTGTCATTATATTTTTCCATCTCCAAAAGTTGGGGAATAAGAAAGAAATAGTAGGGATATGGATAATTTTACAAATTTATTATTTGATTCAATTATTAAAAATGATTTTTTAACAGTACAGATTACTACCATTAATGGCTTATGAGGAAACGAAGATGGCAATCCAATTGGTTGTGCTTACCAAAAAGAAAAACTTGAGGTAAATCTCATTAATTCATACCATACGGAGCCATAAAACATCATCTCATGGATTTTGTGAGTGTATGTCAAATAGTAAACTCGAATATTTATTTGAAAGAAAGAAGTAACAAACTATATCAATTAAATCATATCAATGTAGCACGTGCATTATTTTAGATGTAATTTAATATGAGAAGTAGTCAAGATATTACATCTTTAATTCCCACCTTCCGATAAGCTTGTTGCACTCAATTGAAGTCACATCTCTATGCATCAATACCTTATAAACCTTTGTGAGCTGTTTCATGATATAGACCTGTGGCTCCTAGATGTCGAGAGCCTTCAAACTTCTTGTTCACATCATGACACAAGATAACAGGCATTCTTTATGTGATATTTCTTCTCTCAATTGAAATATGGTAAAGTTGGAGGGACTATATATAGGAGAGAAATATATTAGAAATTCTAAAATTATGTGATTTTTAAATTTTAAATATTAAAACTTTTAAAATATTTCTTTCAATCTTAAAACTCCATTTTTATGACTTAGTCTTTGTCCTAATGGCTTGCTAAATTGCATTGATATGGTAGTGATAGATTAAACATCATGTCATTATTTTAATATAAAAAATCTGACATATTACTGAAATGTCATTATTTTTTACGCAGAACTTAGGCCAACTTCCGTGGATCCTATTCAAGTTTCGATTGGGCCAATTATGAGGGCACGAGCTAAGAAGTTCAAGGAGGCACTCAACAGGTTGGTTCAAGAGCTTATGACACAAAAACATACATTTGAGTCCATTGAAGGAAATTTATGTAAGCTGCAAAGTCATGTTAACTTGATTTAAGTCCAAAAAGAGTTCTAGAAGTTTGCTGGCAGCTATAACTATTTAAGGATACTCTCAACTCAAATCTGGATTTAAAAAGATTTATTTAGTCTCATAGGATATTATTTAGATACATTGATATATCCTAAAATATCTTTATAATATAATATATTAGAATATCTTGTAATATTTTATGATATCTATCTTTAGAATATATTTAGCATATTTGATTTCCTCTTTATGTTGACACTATAAATACCCTTGAGGTATTTAGAATTCGAATATACACTCTAGAGAAGGAATATATTGCTTTTCTTGGTTCTTGAGAAAACTTAGAACTTATCAAGTTATCTTATGACGTTCTACAACTGGACTTATTACTTTGATTTTCTAGTTCGTGGGGTTCTTGGTGTGGCGTCCTCCTTGATTTGTAACTTTGGTTGTTGCCTCATTAGGTAATGGGTCAAAGTTCATTATTTTAAACTTGGTCTTTATAGTTTTTGGGGTTCTTTTCCACGTTTGGAGTTGGGTCTTATTACAAGTTGGTGGCGTTCCTATCATATTTGGTATTGAGTTCTACCACGGGTCGGTAAGGATCACGTCAATTTTGCTCATGTTATAATGTCTATGTTAGCACAGTTTAACTGTTCACTACGATAAAAAATTAAGTCATGAATGTAAAATTTTATGACTAAACGAACTATTTTAAAAATTTTAGAATTTATGTTTAAAATATCGTATAATTTTGGAACTCATTATATATTTTTCTTATATATTGGGTTTTATTGTATTTTTAATTTTTTTTTTTTATCAATTTCTCATATTCATGTTTTATTTTATCTTTTATTAAAATTTTCCGAATATTATCTATTCTAATTTTGGTAATTTTAGTTTATTTTAAAACTAAAATATGATTTTCCCTATATTTTGTTTATTATATTCTATTAACTTCTTTTTATGTTGCTTTTAAAATATATATCCAATTGGGGAAATTTATTGGAAAATCATCGCCTTTTTTGGTTTCCTTAAAATATATATAACATTTAATATTTACCTAGACGTTTACTTTTTTTTACAAAATATCATAAATACTAATGATATTAATTTTTTTTATTAACTGTTAACGTGTTGGAATGACAAATCAATGCCACATAGCAACATGTTAGCAACACATTAGCGCTATATCAAATTTCTATTAAAAGATTTAATAGAAAAATCTAAGTATTAAATGAACTACAAATGTTTAGATTAAAATAATAAAATTTCAAATTTAAGTTATCAAGTATTAATGTCCGATAAATTTAAGGACCAAAATATTAGCTCACTCTTATAAAAACTTTTGTAACATTTGATGTAATTTACCTTGACTCCTGTCAAATATATTCTTTCGCAGAAAAAACATAATTAAATGCTTCTTATTGCGTAATTTGTTTATTTATTTTAATATTTCTTAATTTGTTTTATCATCATCACCATCATTATCATTATCATTATCGTTATCATTATCATCATCACCATCATCTTTATTGTTTTTGCTGTGAAATTTTGCATCCTTCTCATGGAAACATAAAAAATGGCATCGGCATTATTTTTAATATGGAAAAAAGTACATTTATACTAGAAGGAGATGAATGAGATCATCCCCCAAGAACACATGTAAATCAAGCTAATTTCATATCAAGACTACCTAGCTCGTTCTCACTAGATAATTGATTTGATTATGAAACTAGTTATTATAAGACACACTTATACTCGAAGGATTATGTTTGTATATCGTAAAATGCGATATATATATGATAGAGCGATCCTGCTTTCCACTTAAGGGGAAAAAGGGGTTTAGCTAGATGGAGCTACTAGGGCTCGTAGCATTCCCACGGGGCAACGCAGCTTGCTCCAGCGGGTCCGTGAGACCCATGAAGTGGTCCTTCGACTGCGCGGTCGAAGTGCTTCCCTCCACTAGTCGTGCTTCCTCATTTGTTGCAACGTTGATCCTCTCCAGAAAACCAGTAGCCTCACTCAATTTCTCCTGCATCTGGTCTACTTGCTTCATCGTCTGGTCGATTACCCACTCAAGGTCGGTCAGGTCCAGCATGGTAAGGCCTTCGAACCACCCAGGAGCCACCGACCCCTCCAAGGCACGGAGCATCACACAAGTCATCTCCATCTCCCTGTTGTCTTTCCTCAATTTCTTCAGCTGCTCATCAGCCCGTGCGACCCTGTCTTGGAGGAACCCCTCCTGGTCGACCATCTTCTTGCTCTGCTCCATCGCCGGCATCTCAAGGAACTTGGAGATAACACGGCGCACAGAGATGGGGGATGGGGGCCACGTATCGAGCCTAGTCCCCTGCTCCCCGTAGATGATTGCGCAAGCCGGGACACCACACAAAATGCTGAGCTCGCTGACCTTCTTGAGCAGGCCGTTCTTCCTCTTATTATATGTGGCTTTCCTGGAGGCATCGTGGACGATGAAAGCAAGCTTCACCTTCTTCCTCATGACTAGATGAGATAAAAGGAGATCCTTAAACTGTGTTGTGCTTTTGCAGTCATAGGGTGTGTGTGCCATGTATACATACATATAGGTGGGGGCGTTACCTTTATTTACCTCCTTATTTATTATTGGGTATGCACTAATTACAGAATCTATGGGATTATGTTTTTATGAATCCACATTGAATGCAGTGATGAGATTTAACCTGAATTTTATCTTTGGTAAGTACAACTAATTGGCTTACAATCATTCGGGCTTTTTTGGTAATAAGTCATTAATAGTAATTAATAAAAGAAAGCACCAACTTAGGGTTGAATTAGTTATTACCTCACTATACTTCCAAATGAGTGATTTAAGGATCGAATTTCATGTTGGAAGGGTCGATGAGAATGTTAACAGAGATCGCAGTCCGACCACAGATTAGTCTCCAAGTGCACTTCTTCGGCTGGTCTAAGAATACTGCGTAGTACAATAAAAGAAAACAGCGTAATATAAAGATTATTATATTGATATTAATTAAGCAGAGATAGTCTTACTTTACCAATTATCTAGTGGGAACCACCTTGTTTTCTTACCGGACCTAGAAATTGGTCGGGCCGTTCCAACTTAGCCAATAATGTTTCATGACACAACCGTAATTACCTTTTTCCGTTGAAGACGGTGCTATCTTTAGCGACTGGATACTTGTCAAGCGCCATTTACCTTCAACAACAACTATATATGAGCTGGCCTATATTTCTTCCGTGACTGAATAAGTGATCAATTAATCATAAGTCGAGTATTTCTTCTAATCTTGAACCATTTACTTGCGAGTTGGACATTCTTTTTCGGTCTCGAATGACAACCGGACCACGAGCCAGCATTCTAGCCTCAAGCCTAATGCACTGTAAGTTCACATAATAACTTGCTCTATCCGAAATAACAATCCCATGTCAAATTGTGTATGTGTTAAAGAAGGAGCATAGATATAAAATATAAGACTTGGTGACGTAAGGTCGAACATACCGAAATAACAACAACCCTTTATTGATAGACTAGAAAAATGCATTTACCAACTCAGCTATTTATAGGCTAAGAAGGGATAAATCAAAATAAGGAAATATAAAATCTACTAAAACAGAAATAATCACATAATATTTAAATGGTTAAATCTATTTGATATCAAAATATTATTTCTTAAAAATTAAAAATCATACATCACATATCGGTTTTTGTATATTTTCAAAACTTAGATTTTCCTCTTACCATAACTCACATAGTGGATTTGGACTTGCTTTGATATCAAGAATAATTTTCACTGAACATATAAAATAAAAGAACTCATATCTAATTCAAAAAATTAAACTAATATGATAGTACTATCAAGTATCTTATATATTATAGTATTTAATCTCAATTTTTGGATATAAAATTATATCCCTCAAACATATGGCTACATGACAAACTCTTGATGCATAATACATGAATTATACGTTAACATATATAAGTTAGTACTTTTTATGAGAGCAAGATCTATAAACCACTACATCAGGGGTCTCGCCTCAAACTTATATCGATCGACTGCATACTCTATATGAACTTTGGTACACTACTCTGAAGCATTTTGTCAAGATCACTGTGACAAGTAACTTTTGCTTTATCCCATCGTTTGACACGAAAGTTCACCTCCACAAGATCTTGAATAAAAAGAGAGGAGGACGATCCGATAATAATATAAGATCTATTAGTAGCAAATTTATAATTATATATATATTACATTAAAAATCTTATAAATTTACTATTATTTATTTACTAATATTAAATCTCACTACTAAGTTTAGTACACTCTGAAGCATTCGTAATTAATAACATGAACGACGATCTCGCTTTATTGATGTGGTCGGTGTGTATGATGTCACACACATTAATTGATCACGTCACAAATTGCATATACACGCAAGTCTTTAATTTTTTCAAGAAAATTAAGTATAAATGAAGAATTGTCACCGCATCAGTATTTGATTATACGTGTCATCTCATCATGTCACGAGAGTTCAACTCCACGAAATCTTGATATACGACATTACCAAATATATATATATATATAGATATACGAAAAAGTTATAATAATAGTCCTATGAATTTGTTACTCTTCATTTATCTTTCACTTCATCAAGTAAAGTTTTGGAATATTAAATCTCACTGTGAAGTTTAGTACACTCTATGTGAAGATGTTAAATGGATGGCTTGTGTCAGTTCAGCCTGGTTAAAAATGGGTTTGAAATCATTTGGTTGATTATGGTTCGGTCTATTAAGTATAATAGGTCAGTTCAGTTATGAGTCACAATTTAGGAAGTTGTGAACCGATCCGAAATGGGGCCTCAGCCTGTTGATTGACGGTTTGTGTCGGTTTGAACCATGATACGTGACCATTTCCATTTTTTAAAAATTTTAAATTAAATTTACTAAGAATTAACAGTTAATTATAGGGTTTTGGCAGTTTGGGTGGGTTTTGCAACCGGTTTGGTTACCAAACTATTTTAGGCCGGTTCAATAAGAAAATATACTAGGCTAGTTTCGGTTTCAACAGGTAGAAGTATTGGACTCGACTCTTAAATAACTCTCAATCTAACAAGAATGATTATGTGTCGGTTTAAGATGGTCTGGACCGATTTCAGATCAAATTAGCCCATTTAACATCTCTAACTCTACGAAGCATCTGTAATTAATGACATGAACGACGATCTCGCTGCTTTATTGATGTGGCCGGTGTGTATGATGATGACACGCACATTGACTGATCACGCCACAAATTCCACATACATGTAAAATCTTTAATTTTTTTTAGAAAATTAAATTAATTAAAATGTGTAAATGAGGAATTGGCACCCTCTCGCGCTATCTGATTATAGGTGTCATCTCATCGCATCCACGTATTGTGTATGCAGAGGACAGATGTGCATGCTGTTATTATTCGCGTCATCACAATCCAACGGTCCATCATAAGATGGACTGAACTACATAGTCTGATTAATAACATCACGGGGCTTCTTCGAGTTAGGAACCGACTCTTCAAACCATGTGTAGGGGGGCAAAATTTCTAAAATTTGTACCATTTGTGCTATCAACTTAGCTATTTCTAAAATTATTTTTAATTTAAAAATGACACTGGTAATAGAAAAAACAAAAAATCCAAAGTGAACCGAACACAGAATATTGAGAAATAAATCCAGTAAGAAAAAAAAAGATAGAAGTAAAAACAAAGATAAATTTAACCGGTTAAATTCGTAAGGGCGCGTAAGAAATTAGGTAAAAAAATAAATGTAAAATAATTAAATCAATTCTTTAATAGTTTCTCTTAAGAAAAAAGATTCATTTTCTTGATTGAATAGTTGTGTTAATTTTTGTTGTGTCATATTCGGTTAAAAATCGGTTTTCTAGATAATGATTAGAAAATAAGAATAAATTAGAAGTAAAAAAGAATTTTCAAAACTAAGTGTTGAAAATACATCATTGTAGTCTGCGATGCGAAGCTCATCTGCTTGGGTGGACTGTTGAGCAGGAGTGATAATAATACTGAGCGAGGAACGCCATAGTCCCCGTGGTTGGCCTGCCGGGCGAAAGGACAACGGATGTTGTTGTCTTTGTTGATCTTTTTCATGGCACTGTGAGAGCGAGAGTCATCGGGAAAGCGACAGACGGGGAGCCCAGCAAGCTCCCAGCTTCGGTCCTCGCAGTGTTATGAAACTTCTCGTCCTCGTCACTCGGAAGAAATCCGCCCGACAAGGTGCCAGATTCCTGCATGCAGCTTCGTCGTCTTCGTCATTTGTTCCCGCCACTCCGACCCATCTAAACAACCTCCTCAACGCCGTCTCCCAGACCAAGAACCTCAAGCATGCCACCCAGATTCACGCCCAGATCGTCGCCAACAGCTTTTCTTCCCTCCCTTTCCTATTCAACAACCTCCTCAACCTCTACTCCAAATGCGGCCAAGTGGACCGAGCCCTTCAGCTCTTCTCGTCGACGCCGGGTGAGTCCAGGAACATCGTCTCTTGGACTTCGGTCATCACCCGACTGTCCCATTCCGGGAGATCCGTTAAGGCCTTATCTGTTTTTAACCAAATGAGGCTGACTGGAATTTCCCCGAACCAATTCACGTTTTCTGCCGTGCTGCCTGCCTGTGCGGACATCGAGATGGTCTCCATTGGACAGGAGATTCATTGTTTAGTCGTAAAGCACGGGGCTGATTCTGATGTCTTTGTCGGCAGCGCCTTGGTCGACATGTACGCAAAATTCTTAGACATGGATTCTGCAGAGAAGTTGTTCGATGATATGCCTGAAAGAAACCTCGTTACCTGGAATACTATGGTGGTGGGGTATCTGCAAAATAAGTGCTATCGTCACGCCTGTTTGGCGGTTAGGGAGGTTTTTCGGGAAGGTTCAGTTATGCCCGACCAGGTAAGCTTTTCGAGTGCCCTGAGCGCCTGTGCCAATATGGCTGGATTGGAATTTGGGAAACAAGTTCATGGAGTTATTCTTAAGCATAACTTGGTTGGCCTAGCTTATGTGAACAACTCCCTTATGGATATGTACTCTAAATGTGGTTCATCGGGTGATGCTGTTAAGTTGTTTCAGGTTATGGTGGATAGGGATGTTGTCGCGTGGAATGTGATGATGATGGGCTGTGTCTACAGTGACAGCTTTGAGGAAACTTGTAGTTACTTTAAGCTGATGATTAGAGAGGGTATTTCGCCAGATGAGGCTTCTTTCTCTACCATGCTCCATGCTTGCTCAAGTCTCTCAACTCTAGTCCAGGGTGCCATGGTCCATAATCGGATACTGAAGTGTGGGATTGGGAATAATAATTGTGTCAGGAGTTCACTTATTACAATGTACACAAAATGTGGAAGCTTACATGATGCCTGTAAGGTTTTTGGAGATATTGAGGGCCCCGATGTTGTTTGTTGGTCTGCTATGATTTCAGCATTTCAGCAACATGGTTGTGGTGATCGTGTGGCTGAATACTTTGAGAAGATGGTTCAGAAAGGGATACTGCCTGATTATGTTACCCTAGTCAGCGTGCTTTCAGCCTGTAGCCACTCGGGCAAGGTTGAACTGGGATTCAAATACTTTAACTCCATGACTGAATTGTACGGAATCACCCCTGGAAACGAACACTTTGCTTGCATGGTGGACCTGCTTGGTCGTGCTGGCCAATTACATGAAGCTAAGCACTTCATAGAGTCAATGCCTATCAAACCTGACTCTACAGTTTGGGGTGCACTTCTTGGGGCTTGTAGGAATTATGGGAATCTTGAGATGGGCAGAGAAGCTGCAGAGAAGTTGTTTGTGCTGGAACCCAGCAACTCAGGGAACTATGTCCTGCTTTCCAACATGTATGCTCGCGTGGGAATGCTAAAGGAAGCTGATGAAATTAGAAGGTTGATGGGGCTGAATATGGTAAGAAAAGAAACCGGTTGTAGCTGGATCGATGTGAAGGATAAGACCTTTGTGTTTACTTCTCATGATAGGTCGCATTTGATGAGCCAAGAAATCTACAAAATGTTGGCCAAACTTGAGGAATTAGTCAAGAAGAAGGGGTATGTGGCTCAAACCGAATGTGCAATCAACAGTATTGAAGGGTATAAAGATAGGAACTTGTGGTATCATAGTGAGAGACTGGCGCTCGCCTTTGGGCTTCTCACTCTCCCAAAAGGTGCTCCCATCAGAATAAAGAAAAACCTTAGGACTTGCGGGGACTGTCATACAGTAATGAAGTTTGCCTCGGAAATTTTTGGGAGGGAAATTATTGTTAGAGATGTCAACAGGTTTCATCGGTTTTCTAATGGCATATGCTCATGCAGAGATTACTGGTGATTTCATGACTGGAATCTCATAGTGTTTGGTGCATCACGGGATTAGTGATGTATCTGCAGTGTCCAATGAACCAACATTAACTCGATGAGGTACTTTCAGAAGATGACCCAAGGTGATCTCAAAACATCATTCGGAAGTTTATTCTTTTGCTCGTCAATCCTTGGCCAATTCAAGTATTTGCTTTGTTTCTCGCGGTAGATTTCTAATTCTAGGTGGCTTATTACCAATGAGAGCACATAATTTAACATTCCTTGGCCAATTTTAATGAGATCCACAATATTCTCTTGTTTTCCGCATTGGAGCAGATCATAGATACTGTGCGTTGGTGCTTGTACATGAATCGAGTTTATATCTAATGCTCTGGTGAAGAGAGTTAGATGGATGATGACAGGGTCCGAGATGTAAACAGAGCCTTTTCCGCTTTGTAGGAGAATCAAGGCCCGACTGATGGGAGCCATCCTGCAATATCCTATTCTTTTCTTTAGTATTGCCATCGGGATCTTGTCTATCTTGCTTCCACTAACCCACAATCAAAATGCCTCATAATCGAAGAATTTCCAACCTCTGCAGGTAGCTCTCCATTGTTCGAGATGCTCGTGGAGGGTCCAGGTTGAGGTAAGCCCCCATTTCAGCTGGCCCGAAAATCTCATTCCAAGCATACATGTGGATGCCCAAGAAATGCCATTAAACAATGTGATGCTAGCTAGTGCTGGCCCCACTTGCTACAGTTTTTGGAGGATCACCTGAACGCCTTTAATTTACATTATCTTCTGTCTCCGTCTAACTGACCTTCTGTCCTTCCCTCCGTGAAGATAAGTAGATACCTATATCTAAGCGTTATCATTCCCCACCTATGCGTTGAATAATTGCGTTCACCATGGTCAAATCAAACTTGAATTTGCTACCATTCTTTTAAGAAACCTGATAACTTTGAAATTCAGCGTAGAATCCCTATAAAAACATATTTTCATGATCTTCTAGTGATTATTCCAGTCTTGCGTTCCAATCAGAGGGAATTCCGATTTTCCTCTATGATTCTTGAGTCGGTATTATCTTCGTACGAGAATAATCTATGCAAAACAAGTTTTAGGACGTGTATTGGGCGCCAAGGCGATTAGAAGAAGAAGAAGAAGAATTAACGTTTAATTGAATTAAACCGATTTTGTAAAATTAAATTTTTTTTAACTGAAATATTTATTTAATCAAAATTCATAAAGTTAATTGATTTTCTAATGGCTCCATTCATAAGAAAGGAGTAGATGCGGCCGAATCAATTACAGGATTATTGATGGCCGGAATTTGTGATGTCCCATCCCTTTTGCATGGGCTTGTGGGGGCTCATAATCTGAAATTGATCTGATGATGTCTCCATTTTGTCAAGTGGGGAATAATTTACCAAAATAAAAAGGTTAATATTATCCATACCAAAGACAACGTAAAAAAAAGGGGGGTTAATTCTTCTCTATTTACCATTAATTTAAATTGGGTGGATTTGAAAATTTAAATTTATCAAAATTTAATTGAATTTTGACTATGATATGAAAAAAAATAAAATAAAATAATGTGAAATTTGTTAAATCCTTCTTAAAATCTTTTTAATTATTTCAGCAACTTGTGGTCTTAGATTTATCTAGATCTATATTATTTAAGCAAATATGGTGTACTTTCCAAAATGTTCTCAATGATTATACGTTTAACTAATAAAAAAATGAAAATCAAGGATTAGACAGAAATTATTTTTTAAAAATAATAATTATCACTTAAAATTTTTCAACTAATTATATACTACATTTATTATTTTTCTACCATCAAATCATCTTCTGTTATAATATAGGAAACCTATCCATTTATATATTTAAATTAAATTTAATCATACTTGAATCAATATCACTAATAAATTTTATTGATCTAGTATCTTATATGTGTAACCGATATTAATTTAATAAATATAATTAATTTAATCCGCTCCCATTTGCCACTGCTTGGGTAGCATTTGCAAAGCTTACGACACTCCAAGACTTTCGCCGGCTTCTGCGTCCAGCTGGCCACTCCCGACTCACTCAGTCGCACTGTTCCCTTGTCTTGTCTCTCTGCTTGCCCCCGAATACTCCTCTTCCGGCCGCACCTCTTTCCCTTGTCTTGACTTTCAATCCCACGTCCGACTTTCACGTTCTCTGTGCGTGTGGATTGGCACCCTTCGACTGATTCGAGGAGTTTGAAGTTTCCCATGAACGAAACACTCGTCCTTTCCAGATGATCTCCAGTGTTTGCTTACTGGGAGTCGCAGCATCTCTCGAGCTTTCCCCGAGTCTCTAGATCCTCCCCTCAATCACGGAGGTGAGATTGACAGGTTACACATAGAAGAATTCTGAGATTAAGTCATCTACTTTGGGGTTTTCGTATGATGGAGAGAGTGTGAAAAGAAGAGGTTTTCAGTCCATGTAGGAGCCTAACTTGGGGGACTTCTTAGTGTTTATGCTCAGGGGGGCATAATAAAAAAAAATGGGTTTTGACCAGTACTTTATTCTTTGTTTAAGTTGTTATTCTATAGCATTAGGCTAATTGATAAGGACTTTATTAGTATTTAATACAAAAAGAAGATCTTATAGTTCTCCAATATATAATTGCAGCACTTTTTCCTTCCATTTCTTTCAGGTGGAAACATTTTTATGTATTGGAGTACAGAGTTGAATTCTTTCAATCTATTGCTTTCTTGCGGCTCCTGTGAGTTGGAACAGTGGCTTGAAATTTGCAGGAGCTTCTCAGCATTTCTGAGCAGAGAGAAGGCAGTTTTGAGCTCTTCAGTATGCCAATATTTAAGCTGTTTGCAGCTGCTGAAGGCGAACCCAGTACATCCCATGTGAAACCCACCTCAACTTCAGCAGATCTGTCATTTCCGTGAGTGACAATTTACCTTGTTCAGTGATTTATTTGCTCTTAATTCTTGTCTAACACTTGAAGTTTCACCTTTTACCTTATTTCGCATTTTTGTCCTCCCATTTGTTTATGTTGCAGACCTGAGAATGAGCTTATTGAGTTGATATGGGAGAACGGTCAAGTCACGATGCAGGGACAATCCAGTAGGGCTAAAAAGAACCCTTCATCTTGTAATACTCTGCCACCTTGCAGCTTACCCTTGCATAGCCCTAAAAGAGGCAAGGATCTAAGCAGTGCCCCTCACGCTAGTTCTTCAGTGAAGTTCAGGACATCCAACTCGAGCTTGAATGAATTCCCTATATCGGTTCCTTTGGAAGAAATGTGCATGCACATTGATGATGATGATATCGTGCCCTGGTTTGATTACCTGATAGATGAATCTCTGCAAAATGATTACTGCTCCGATTTTCTGCCTGAGCTATCGGGAATAACTGCAAGTGAGCCTTCTCAGAAGGATTTTGACATGACTAAAAGAGGTGGTTGTATCAATCATGTTCACAGAGACGTTATACATGATGATTTGAATGTAAACCATGTGAATTCATCTAAGAGTTCTTCTCTGGCTGCAGTGAGTGAAGCCACGAGACATGGGACTAGTCCTAGTCTTGCTGGACTAGCTCAGTTCCCGTCTCTCAGACCAAGATACGTCTCTGAAAACACTGGGACTACAAGTAATCACATTGTTAGTGGGAATTCTAGTCAGGTAACAAGCTCTGCAGTTGGACTTTCCATTGAAAAGTTGAGGAAGCGGAATCTAGGGCCTTCTGTTAATCATGATGAGTTCCTAAATTTCTCCCATTTCTCGCGGCCAGCTGTTCTTTACAAGTCCACTCTCGGGAAAAATTGTGCGATTGATGATTCGGGTCCATCAACTTTGGGGAGAGACCATTTTATTCAAAAGGACTGTTCTCCTGATGTGAAAACTGTCAAATCAAATTCTGGTCCGATTAGGGAAATGAGATCTCATGGCCATTATGCAGTGGAGAAGGAAATAACATATTCAGGACCTTTGGAAGCTACACCAAATGAGGAGCTACCTTCTAGGGAATCTGAGGAAATCGGGCAAGAGCATGCTGCGAAAGATGATAAACAAAGGAATGATGGTAGTGGGGCAAATACGTGTGAGGAGCCTCTGGATGCGATAGAGCCTGTTGTTGCATCCTCTATCTGCTCTGGCAATGGCATTGACAGTGTATCAGATGAACTCCCCATTAATCTCAAAAGAAAAGGTCGTAGAAACTATGATTCTGAAGCACCCAGTGATGTGAGTGCGAATTTCTATTTTCTTTTCCTTTTTCTTTTCTCCCTATTGCTATGAGGAGTTTTATAAGATTTTGAGTGATATGTTGCACAATAGTACTTTTGAAGAATTTATTTAATAAATCTTGTTTGTAAAACTATTTTATCAAGTAAACTAAAATCTGTATGAGAGGGAGGGGAAGCAAAAAATGCAAAGCCCGTGCTATGGCTCATTGCAAGATTTCCTAAGCATGTGTGAATTGTTCTCTGGTCTCTTGCTAAAGTACCATTCCTTCCATTTCCTGGAAACATGTAATTTAAGTGCAGGATGTCGAAGACGATTCAGTGGGTCTCGGGAAATCAGTTCCAGCTCGGTGCAGCAGTTCCAAGAGATGCAGATCTGCAGAAGTGCATAATTTATCAGAAAGGGTAAGTAAATTGTCATACGAAAAAATGGTTCTTTTTTTTCTTGTAATAATATCTCCTATTCTTTCCATTCTGACATTACAATTTAATGATCAGAGACGAAGGGACAGGATCAATGAGAAAATGCGTGCATTACAAGAGCTCATTCCAAATTGCAACAAGGTCCATTCCAAATTGCATTGAGTTTTGTTTAATTTAAACTGCAATGTTTCTCTGCTGCATTATCTAACATGGCAAGACTTCTGATAATTTTTGTCTGAATCCTGAAAGAAGTTTCGGCATCTTACCAATTGTCCTGAAAGTTGAAGATTAAGTGCACACCTTCTCAACATTTAGAACTGCGCATTCGTTCCACTACTTTTGCACATCGAAATATTCTTTCAAGATTAATTTGTTCATATTCTTCTCTGCCCATGGAAATAATAATTGACACTTGAATTTGGTTATTGAAAGGTGGACAAGGCATCAATGCTTGACGAGGCTATTGATTATTTAAAGACACTTCAACTCCAAGTGCAGGTAAAGGGCATCTCTGTTACCTGAGCGTCACTCTTCTTATCACATGCAATAGAGTGAGGTTTTATGATTTTTTGGATAATTGAGTGATACCATTCTGTCATGAGCAAATGGTCCAATGTTCACATGAACACATTAGGGCAAAATGAAATTTTAAAATAAAAGAAGATAACCAGGACAAACTCCTGACATCAACAAATTGATAGAAACCTCATCTGATCAGCTTCAACATAAAAGCAACAACAGCGACCTTGGGTAAGCAATAAGCAACAGCAGCAACCCATAATTGAGTGTTAGATTAAATGTTACGCTGCCGCTTTTAATTCAGGTGGTAGTGTGATACGAGTTTGCAGAAATTTGGGGTTGAGATTGTTTATGAAGCGTCTCTCTCTCTCTCTCTCTCTCCCTCTGTAATATTGCAGATGATGTCAATGGGAGCAGGCTTATATGTGCCACCAATGATGTTACCAGCACAAACGCCCCAATTTTCACCAATGAGTATAGGAATGGCTGCAGGGCTGGGCTTCGGGATGGGTATGGTCGAACCCAATGGTGGGCCTACTGCTTGCCCAATGTTTTGGGTTCCCCCAATGCAGGGAGCCCATGTTCCAAGCCCAATCATGTCAGGGCATCAAGCTTTGCACGAGATGGGGGGCTCCAGCTTTCCTGTCATGGGTTTTCCTAGTACAATGCTCCCTTTCTCAATGCCACATGTGCCACTCTTGGTTCCTTCCCCCGGTGGGACCTCTCTGGTACCACCAGCATTGAATGCCAATGTTGTGAAGGGCCACGTGGATAATACTGATGCAGCTTTTGCCTCAAGTCCAAAGGAAGGCACTGAAAATATCAATGGTGCCAGTTGCTCAATGAATAACATCTCGAGTCAGGTTTGTATTATTACACAATATGTATTTATGCTTGTTTGTTATCATGAATTCTATGCTTTTTATGAAGTGTAAATTTGCGAAAAGATATAGTATATTGAACTGGATCATTTTTGAAGAACTGACCCAGCTTGATTGGCAAAAGAAATGCAATTCCACATTTATCATATCATATTCCATTTCCCTTCATTTCACAGTAGCAAACACAATATAAGAGTTTATTGGAGTGTATCTTTTTTAGGGGTTCCAGAAGGGTGTTGGGAAAATATAGTGTAGATGTAGGGTGTGCTAGTAATGATTGAGAAAATATTGGCAGGAGCTCATATTCCATCATCACCCGGGAAAGTGCAAGTTCTCGATGCACATCTAACGCTTTCATATTACCAAGAGTTTCTGGGAAAGAAAGCTCTTATCTTCTCAGTATTATCTGTTAGTCAATTAATCGGTTTTCTTAGCTGATGCAGCACTTACCAGAAAAGAGGAGAGGACAACCTTGAACAATATGAATGGGAATAGATGTAACAGATGAACATGTCTTGGTAACCTGAAGTCAAAACTTGTGCTTTCCACCATACTATGTTAAGCGATCGATGTTCCTAAATGCTTAAGTTGCTGAAAATTTTTATTCTCCGAATTGAATGGCCTTCTGTAGATCCAGTAAATTGATGATTAGTTCAATTTTTTTGGGTTTTTTGTTTTGCCAAATTACAGTACCAAGCGAGAAATGGTGGTTTTGAACTGCCTGAAGACCCCAATATCACCACAACTACTGCCCCTACAGAAGTTACTGGACCAAGTAAAGCAGCTAGCGTGTAAGTTAGATATTCCCTTCTTCTGTTTATACGAGAGGTAGAAGTTATTTTATTCAACATTGTTCTCCATTATGCAGAGAGAAACCGGCCTGACTTACTACTGGTGTTGAAGCTTCCGCTTACACGGATTCTTAAGATTTCCATTTTGACAACGTGAAGTTGCTTCCATTGACAAGTGTGATGCATTTTCCGTGATAACAGAATTAAATTGGAAGTTGGGATTGTTTGGTTAGTGCTCACGTGGTTGCATTGATTGTTGAACAGAGAGAAGCTCAAGATCTTACTCTTGGCATGTAAATTATCATAGATAGCCCATACTATAATATATATTCAATGCGTAATTGACAACAATTCTTTCTGTTATGAAATATAATCCTCTGAATACAAGTTTGGTTCACCTGCGCTTCCTTTCGGTTTACAGCGATGGATTCTTATCATATTTTCAGTCATTCTGGAATCTGGACAGAAATCCTGCCACAGAATAGACCAGCAATGAGCGAGCTTGACAACCACACAATTTAGGGAAACTTTGGTGACTGTTAAAGATCTTTCCTTCTGCTTCTCAGTGAGCTCAACAATAATCAGATGCACGAACAAAAGAAAACCCTTTTGCGACAAGATCGCAACAGAGTCCTACAAGAAAAAATTGCAGGCCGAGAAGGTCCCGTCAGACCAGAGGCACCGATCATGAGCTTGAAATCGATGGATTATGAGGACAGGCTCCAGACTTAAGTTGAAGGGCAATGATGCAAAGAAAGTTGACCATCATGTTGACACTTCTCCCACTACGGATCAAAAGGTGGAAGCGGGCAATTATTGAAAGACAAGGGGGTAAGGGGCATGGAGGGAAATCATCAACCAGACGAACCCCTTTTCTCCATCGGACGATTGATGATTTGAAAGGGACTCAAAAGCCCATCTTTCTCCAAGAGAGCTGATGTGATTAAAAGCATTCGTGAAAGACTGATTTCTTATCATGTTGTCTTGCTGATAAAGTCAGTGCTCTTCCTTACTTTCTCACCATGCTGTGGAGTGGAATAGGGTTTTCACAATCAAAAGGATCAAGGCCAATAATGATTGTTTTTGAGATCTTAAGCTTCCATTTATGGTAAACAATCTGCCATGACAGCAATGCTCAGACGTTTAATGGCATCATTATCAAGGGTTTTATTGGGTTTCGAATAGACAAAAATACTGCTTCAATTTTAGATATGTTTAATTTGACTCTCCGTCGGCATCGATTCCCAATACCTTTTCTCTTCTGAGTCTCAATTACAAAAAAGAGAGATTATGATTTCTTAAAAAAAATTATTATTTATTTTAAGGCCCTGTGACTTAAACTAAAAGGCTTAGGGGGCATGCATGTGCTGATGTTCCCAACTGGGACAAATCAAGGACCATCATACAGTACAGATGTCATCATCATCGCATCGCCTTGTCGCATTAGTCAATTGGTAATTTCAAAATCTTCTCAAATCACGTAAATAAAAAGGACCCAACTCTTTCTTCCCCTCTAACTTCCATCCATTTTGACGGCCCGATTCTTCGTGTGCTTAATTTGTAATCAATTGGCACTTGAATAAGAACAAAGGTCGCACTCGATTGGTTTTCATTCATCATAAATACTAGTATTACTGTCCAGTCACGGGATGGATCATTCTCATGGGCAAAATTGGCATATAAACCACAGGGTTATCCTTCTTATAATAATTTATATTGTTGATTGTAGGTCGTTGATTTGAAGTAATTTTAACATTAAAACTGATAATTAAGTTTTGCAGAACAATTGTTGGGTCAAGGTGCGGTGAATGCCCTCCTTGTAGCCATCCTCACCCGATCCCCGACCGTCCCCGTCGTACCTGGAACCTGTGACGTTATACGCCCTAGCTGAGGTTCCAGATGCTCCGGAGCTTATGATAAACTCTAATCTACGTCGGCATTTGAGGGATTTCGGTCGGACCCCTACATCTTTTTCGGGCCGACACTATCATGGTAGCGCCCACGTTAGTACCGCGTAAGAAAGTTTTTGTGGTGTCAAGAATGACAGCACCTGTCTTCCTCGTCGACTAGTTCTCTCTTCGCATTAAGGAAGAGCCGCCCTCAAAAGAGGCAGACGTCTTCGTAGGTTCACGGACAGCATGAATTATGCCCCCACCCCCCTAATCAATTGACAGTTTGATTACTTATCCTTAATGCCCTTAATTTCTTTCAGTTCAATAATTTCAGTGGAAAAGGAATTAACTTTTCCCATCACAACTACTTTTAAGATTTGCAGATCAAACAGTTACTTTCTTAAACCGAAGGCTATGATTTGATCTTCCTAAATTGATCTCAAGTTCAAACCCTGTGATATGAGTCATATGTTACCGGAAGACCACAAGAACAGGTAAGACGTTGGATTTAGTGATATGAGTCTTCTTAGATCTGTTTCCTCATTTTTCTTGCTCTACCGAGGTTCTGCAGACCGTGATATACTAGAAATGATTCAAGAACACATTAGCTCATCTCTAATGACTTCTTGCCGCATGGATCTGCCCTATACGATCCCCTGTGGTCTGGAGGTCCGTAATGGGTGAATTCTATCTCCTTAGTAGCAGCAAAATCACAAATTATGTGAGCAGTCAGTAATTGTAAAGGACTGATTCCGTGCAAAGCCGATGTGGATGGCGTACTGCCCATCTCTGTCAGGGCCGTCTAGACCCCTTGTGGTCACGAGTTGGGTTTTAGTATTTCAAAATGTACATATTGAGGATAAACAGAACAAAGAGCAATAAATTTTGTTGACTTCACAAAATAGCTCAGATCCCTCTGGAACACAAATCGGCTCTCAGAGCATCTTCTTCATGGCACGAGCTCCTGTTAAAGTTCTCAGCATATGAACCCCTCAGGAAGTCGAAAACTCATCTGTTCCGGCAAGCCCTTGAGAAATATCATCGACCCACATTTTACCTATAAGACAAGACGCCGCCAAGCAGATTTGTCACGTGATTTTTCATTCCTATCCGTTTCATTCCCTCTGTTCCTCCGACGATGCCTGTAAGAGATTGGTGGATATATATAGAAGCGACAGTATTGCCGTCCACATCTTGTCTCGGCTACATCCGTGCATTTCTTCAACAGAAACTGTCTAAATGTGAAAGGAATATTAATGAGCACCAGAAGACAGCAAGAACAATGAAAAAATGAAAAAAAAAAAAAAAGAAAAAAGAGGAGGAGAAAGGAAAGAACTGTGTAGCAGCCCGAGCTCTAATTCCTCTCCTTCCTGGCCTTCTTCCGGCCCTCAGCATTAACTCGAACACCGAATCAGGTGGTAGCTCTCATCAGGGGTTCAAAGAAAATTAAATGATGATCAGAAGACATGACATTAGACAGGTTGCCTCGTAAGAATCCGCGTGACAAAACGGAACACGACACGCGTTGGCATCCCTCGGTCGCTTGCTGGGGGGAGCATTGGACGGGACTGTCTGTTTTTCGATGCCATGCTTGATATATGTATGTACTGCTGACACACCGACCCATCAGCTTAATTTTCGGGAAAACCACCCGCTAACATGTACAGGTCCCAATAATTTCTCCAACCCCATCAAAATTTTTAGCGATATGCACCGATTCGACCGGGCTCGTGTGGAGTAGCTTTCTCAAGCGAGATGATTACACAGGGAGAGACGTATAATGGCCAGAAAAGCCGAAAATATGAGAGATTTCGGGCACAGGGCTAGGCCCCAAAAGATGAGAGTAAATAGGTGCAACATTGAATGACATTTCTATTAATTTCAAGTAAGACAGCAGAACGTATCACAGCCTCTGCCAGACGTCAAAGTCTCATGGGATCATGCCTCACTAAATTTGGTTTTATCCAACTAATCCTTGGAGTTTCTGACCTCGGTGAAATTCTCCTATCTTTGCATCTCTCTGTTGTTTTGATTTCTGTAATCTAGGACAAGGTGTTAGCTAAAAATCTGGTCTGCTCTAGTTTTGCTGAAAAGGACATTCAAAAGGTTAATTTCTGTCCTATTTTATGCGGGTGAGGTCACCAGGTGTTCTCAATCTAACTGCCATTAATTCTTTCTCGGACATTGGTTCTGAGGCTTGCCAAAAGGTCGGAAGTGTTTCGGTGAGAACAAAGGTACCGCAAGCAAAGTCTGCGATAAAATCAGTTTGCGGCTGAGTCACATCCGCCATGGTTAATTATCTACTAACACACAGCTTTTACCTTTCCTCATAATATTATGAACACTGAATTCGTCGATATAAACACATACCCACGAGGGCACTGTCACCCTGCCACATCAAAATCCTTCCTTAGCTTGGAATCTACATGGGCGTAAAACACAATGACAGCATGTTGTGCCCAATTTTTGCTGTAAAAATTGATGGAACTTATGCTCGGGCAGGGAAAAAGTTAAATAATGAAGTGTGTGTCAATATCTGACATTGTTATAATTTATGATACTGTAAAAATTTTCGCCTGTTCCATATAATTTAATCTTTTTCTCTTGTGTGTTTTCTTAGCTTACTAGATTAATATCTGTCGGATAGCCCCACTTGCCTTTCAATATTCATTTGAACCTTATGATGAGACAGACTAACCGAGTTAAATTAGTGGAGCCCCCATGTAACCCTCTTGCTGTATGCTGCGGTCTCTGTCTCATCATCCCCATTTTCACATCTGGATGCATCACAGCCGTCCATCACACGCTGGACCCGAGACCTTGAGGTTCCGGTGTACGGCGATGGTCCGGGAGGGAGCTCGAGAGTGGACTTGATGATTACTGGACTATCCATCAGTCCTCGGACTGTATGAACCTTATCAATGTTGTCACAAATCTTCCCTTACGAATAACCCAAACCAAGCGTTATTTTTGCCTGTCTTACCGGTGGATGAATATCCTCATGGGCCACATGTCAATCATTTAATTATAATCATCAAAATACAAATGAAATGATCTGAGTAGCCCTGGAGAAGTCAAGAGCACATAAATGCAGGCATCCTTCTGCGCCCTTCTGTCTGACTTATCTCATAGGCCAACTCGCATTTTGCACATCCTCTCTTCCTCTCCTTCTCCTCTTCTCCTTCTTCTTCTTCATAACCTCACAAACAGGCAAACAAAGCTTTCAGCAGCAAACTTGAACATATATGGGAAGGCACTCTTGCTGTTACAAGCAGAAGCTGAGGAAAGGCCTGTGGTCTCCCGAGGAAGACGAGAAGCTCCTCAGCTATATCACGAGACATGGGCATGGGTGTTGGAGTTCTGTCCCGAAACTTGCAGGTAAAAAACATGACTGAGCACACGTAAGATACTATTACAAACTATCTCTTTATGTTCGGTACAAGCTGGTATCAATTTTACTCGCCGGTGTCTTAGTATTTTCGATTATTGCAGGGCTGCAAAGATGTGGAAAGAGTTGCAGGTTGAGATGGATCAATTACTTGAGGCCCGGATTGAAGAAAGGAGCGTTCTCGCAGCAAGAAGAGAACCTCATTATTGAACTCCATGCAACTCTTGGCAACAGGTTGAAATAGTTCTCCGTTGGAAACGTTCCTTTTCTGGTTTTGTTTTCCTGCACTTTTTTATTAAAGCTTAGTTTCCTTGCTTCTTTTTCATTTGGTTTGGTGTTAGGTGGTCTCAGATTGCAACTCATTTACCGGGAAGGACCGACAATGAGATAAAGAACTTGTGGAACTCGTCCATCAAGAAGAAGCTGAGGCAGAGAGGTATTGACCCGAACACTCACAGGCCCCTCTCGGAGGTCGAGAGCTCAACCACAACAGTGGAGAATCAGATGCAGAAGGCAAATCCAACTGCCTCCAATTCTGTCGTCGCCCATGATAATTCATCCCCCGCATCATCCTCAACTTCCGACATGGTTGGGGATCTATCCTTTCAGCAGCTAAGCTTCGGGCCGAGCGAAATAGTTCCCAACTCGAACTCCTTCCTCATGAAATCACCATCACTGCCAAGTCCAGTCACCACGAAGCAGCCCCTAGTGAAGCCCTCAAAGGTGCTTCCCTCTGATAATTCCGGCACAGAGTCCTCTCTTCTTGGCCCTTCATGGAATTGGGATACAGCTGCTCTGCAGAACGAGAGTCCATTCGACAGCATCAACATGCCCTTCTCTTGGATACTTCCGGACTGCGGGAGACTAACACAACTGCCAGACCTTGAGGGCGAAACTGAGGACCCGAAATGGTCTGAGTATGTTGGCACAACATTCCCAAAGGCAGCAGCATCAGGAGCCGCTATGGAGACTGGGATGGGGACCTCGAGCTCAATGCAGATTGAGATTAAACCAGAAGCAAAGATATTGAATCTGAACCCCAATCGGTTCCAGAGCCAGCTTCCTGTGGCCTCACAGGCCTCTTCTGTAGCAGTGGCATTTGAGCAGCAGAACCTCTTTGCCTTCTCGCAGAGAATACTGCTTCAACCCCCTCTATACAATGACAAGATGCCAAAGAGAAGCTAAAAGAACACAGAGACAACCATCTGCTTTCAGGTTTGCGGTATATGATTCTCTTTGTGATGTCTTATGATTCTTGTTGATGATTTATGTAACAGATGTTTCACCATTTTCTTTTTCCTGCCTTTTTTTTTTATTTACACTCATTCTCACTTCTAAATACATTATACGAGTATAATATGGCTATCCTCTGTTTATGAACACCGTACACTCACAAGCATGAGCCGCCTCCTTGTCTGGACAACGAATTTGACACATTCTTCTCGATCCTGCCAGTAATTCATCTTGTGAACAGTCAAAGAATATTTGCTATTAAGAGTGGAGATTAACAACACCTTTAATTTTGGATTATGAGGTTATAGATTTAACTCATTGCATGAGATTTCAACATGTCAGTTTATTTCCCGTCTTTCTTCTATTGACTTCTTAGGCGTATTCTGGTGTCCGCCATAACAAAGAAAAATGAACATTTGATATTTGATTTTCTTGACTTCATCGAAATAATCGTTATCACCTGCTTCAGTTAAATAAGTTGTTGTGTATCCAAACTGACGTCTGAAGATGAATTAGTTAATACACCACCGAGTGCAAGTTAGGTTGAGTTTGAAACACATTTGCCTCTCACATCCCCCATAACGGTGCAAATTTCTAAGCAAAATCCAGAAAGTGACCAGTTAAGTTGACAAACATCTGTCATTGAAAGAGGTTTCGTTTCTCACAGGCCGGTTTAAGGCATCGGGTGAGAATGGATCGGTTATTCTTGCCTGGTACAGACAAAACGCAGCTGTCCTCGTACCGCAGAGCGCACCTGGAACCCAACAGAGATGCCGATTTATAGAGGAAGACCGATGGTCTAAGAGAGTCATTTTTTCGAGTTTTCTCGGATTGTTCCTAGGCCTTGAAAAGGGCAGAATGCAGAGGAATTGCTGAGCTAGCAGGTCTTCTTCACTGTGGGGGCAGTTTCTTGTGGTGATTTTCATGGAGAATATCTGGGAGTAGTCACCAAAAGAAGCCAGAGCAACTTCCAATTTGCCCTTTTCAGATGAATCCGATACATATTGATACGAGTGCAGTGCATACAACAGTTCAAACAATTTATGAACTCGGAGTGGGTCCTCTGGGAATTTTTACTACCCTATGTGCCAAAATCCAAGGACGGATTCGGACTCTAGAAATTTTATAAAATATTAAATAAATCTTACTTGATTTTATCTATTTTACTAAGCTATCTTGTCTTATCCTATCTGGACCTGTTGGTTTATTTACTCTTTTTATCGAGTTAATGCCCTTAACAAATTTTCTAGATCCGCCCATAGCGAAATCTATTATGCCTACATGTTCTTTTGTTAAGCCATGTGGCTTTGCCTCCTTGGATCCACTGGGATGGCAATGTGCCAGGTCGGGGCAGGTATCTGTAGGCCCGGATATGCCCCCCCAGGTCCAGCCCGCTGACCCATGCCTTGACCCATGTGGGGGCAGGTCCATACCCAAGCCTGCCCTGACCCACATAGGAGTCGGGGCAAGAACCGTCCCATTCTTAGTACTGATCAGGTCTGACCCGTCCCATAGCAGACTGGACCGATCTTATGTATCCTCTCTATCCAGATCTATTTATATGCAGTATGGGCCCGACGGTCTACTTCTTTTCCTAAACCTGGTTCCAGGGGCGTGAGAGTCGTGCATGGTCTCCTTCCTTGCTTCCTCGTCCCCCTGTCAGTTAACCGGTCATCGTAGACTCAAAGGTTAATGAGACGATCTTCATGCGGAGAGACACAGAGATAAACACACGTTCAAACTCGAACTTAACGTGTTTTAAGAGTTTGACAGCAAAGAAGAACAATGGCTACGGGGGGATATTTGGATTTGGTTTGGAGGATGTTTGGGTGCCAAGAACATATAACAGACAAGTTTCATAGTATGTAACGTCGGTGGCATCAGATTGATCGCCAATCAGTTCGGTCCATTCCTTGTCTTTTGGCGCCAGCTTTGTCTGCTTCAGTGTTCTGATTAATATATTCTTTTTTGCCAAGTTCTGATTAATAATTGAAATGAACGTACCATTCGTGAGGGAAAAAATAATCAGCTTAAGATCCATACAAATTCAACCCGTCACAAGCTTCGCATAAATGATGATTCATCTTCTCCTACATTTGGAATAGTTCAATCATTGAACTATTTAAGTAAATAGCAATTTTCCGATTTTCAATAAAAGCTATTTTTTGACGGATTATTACCATATTAAAATGTCAACACCTCTACTAGCATAACTTGCTTGATATTATTTAGTATCTCTTACCTTAAGTACGGTATCGATTTAAGTGTTAAGTACATCTCACATCAAGTTAGAAGCCGATGAAAATATTTAGAAGTGAAGGAAATTCATTACGAGTCTTGGGTATAGAACTCGAGATGACAGGAACACATGTCTAAAAGGCAAAATGCATTTACTATTGCTAGTGTCATGGCACTCATGGCCAACGATATGGTGCTATTGACCAGAATACATTGAAACTGTGGAATGTTGCGACATTTATTCTAGAGCTATGATATTTTGTCGAAAATATCAATATTGCAAAATCTTCGGATATTTGATTATTTTCTTGGTAAGAGAAATTTTCTTCTAACAATAGATATTCAAGATTATGATATTCTAATATGTGAGACTATATATAGATGGAATTCTAAGAATATATTACACTAGAGGACGAGAGTAACCTGGTGAGATCTTTATGATAAACTTCTCTATAACACAAATACGTGAGAACTTGAGAGATTGGGTTTTGGACTCTTTTCTAAGTGGGGTTGCAACAAGGGCTTAGAAACATGATTGGAACATTTCTATAAGCTATAATCCCTTGTTTGATTTAGTAGATTATTTGCTATGTGCAATGGATGTTTCCCTCATGATAAGGTGTTATCATGCAATTCTGGTATTCGTCTTTCTTCTCTTACTTCTAAGGTTTTTTTCACTGCTATCACAATCAAATTCTAACGTCTTAATATGAGCCTTCACGTACAACAAATTGGTATTAGAGCATTGGTGCACTGCAAGTTATTACCAGAGCGAATCCTGAAGATGTCGATGGTGAGGCTCAAGGTGGAGAAGTTTGATGGTACAAATGACTTTGGATTATATCGCATCAAGATGAAGGTGTTGTTGGTACAACATAGCCATGAATGAGCACTAGAAGGAGAAACTGCATTAGCCTCAACCATGTCGAATGAAGAAAAGATATCTATCACGATGAAAGCTTTAATCATGATCTAGTTCAACCTGTCAAACAAAATTCTCCGAGATGTGTGCCATAAGAATTTGGTACCAGAGTTGTGCTAGAAGCTGGAGTCACTATACATGATGAGGCCCTTGACTAACTAGTCATACTTGAAGAAATGACCGTATCAATTGAGGATGGGTTATGACACACTAATAAGCAACCACGTGGATATGTTCAATTGTATTGTAATGGACCTCCGATCCATTACAAGCACGGAAGGGTGAATGGGATGTAGGATGCTATGGACTATCGATAAGGCCTCCAATCCCTTGTGAATAAGCATGCGTTCTTTAACGAACCTATCATGCTCGAGTATCTTAAATGAGTTTACCAAGTCATAAATATACTATTGAGCCAAAGAGGCTATTTCCTCCCATTCTGTTTGCCTCATTCCAATCCTCAGCTCTCTCTCGAGCAAGTTCTCTTGAATCGTATCTCGAATCTCAATTCTCCGACCAATGGTGAGTGGGATTTCCCTTTGTCGTTCTAATTGATTTGCCCTTGATGCTCGCTGCGAGTCCATATCGTTGTTTTGAGCTGGATCATGATCCTCTCTCTTTTTCTTGTGTTAATTCCCTTTTGCAAGCACTATCGAATCAACAAACTATCAATTATCCGAACTTCCAGCTCGTCGTCGTTGGTGATGGAGGGATTGGTAATTTATTTGTCTGTGGCTTTTGATTACTTTTGCCCATAGTTTTTAAAACCGGAATGGACCGGGAACCGGTGTAGGCACGGATTCATGGGTACATAAGTCGGACCGAGAGTTCAATAAATTGAATCGCATATTTAATAAATAATATTAATAATATAATATTACTAATAAATTTACATAATATCATAATTTGAATATGATTTATAACAAAAATTATTAATATAACTATTATATTAAGCAAAAGTTTAACATAAAATATAAATATAAGCTTAGTAAAATAAAATAAGTATATTATAATAGGTTTTTATTTTTTAAAAAATTTTAAGTTGTTCGATTTTTTTACCGATTCAATTGGGTTCACCAGTTGGACCAGGAACCAGCCGATTCAATCGGAATTGATATTTTTGAATGTGCAATTGGATCTTTTATAGGAAGTGGATCGGGTGAGTGACTAGTTCCCGGTGAAACAGTTGAACCGACTGGTCTGGTTCGATTTTTAAAACTATACTTTTGTTTGTGTTTTAGTGCCGCCATGCTTGTTGGTTTTCGACTTTTGATTGTTTCAATATTCTAATGAAATTAGATAAATAACAAAAAAAAAAAGACAAACTTTAGCCACATTTACATTTGTAGCACAAACCCTTTTTCTGTAACAAGAAGATACTCAATTTTCCTTCGTTATACCCCCGTTAGACTTTGACATCATCAACTTTGGAATCAATTTACTTGTGTAACACATTAAATCGACTTACATGACTAACTCCACTACCCCTAGATTTCATGATTGTGCAATTAAGGCTTCCAATTTTATGTCAAAGCTTTGCAAGTTTCCCTCCCTTCTCGATAGATTCAAGCAATCCTCCCTTTTTCCATGTTCTTGTTAAAGAGTGAGCATTACTAGGAGGAGAAGGAGGTGACGGGGCAGCAGGTGAAAAGGAATTGGTTGTAGATTGGAGCTCTGAAATGTCGCCGATGATGGGATTCTTAGGGAGAGTGTGGTGGAGGTTGGAGAGAGAAGGAGGCGTAGTTGAAGGAGGCGGATGGGTTAGAGAGAGGATGCTTACAGTTGCCGCTTGAGTTGGAGGAGGTGGAGTAGAATTCGCTGCCAATAACGTCAGTGCCAAAGTATGAGGTGGTATTGAGGGAGTGGTCCGAGGTGAAATTGATGGAGGGGTTTTGACAGGTCTCGGGAATCCGACTGTATTAGTGGCTTCAACAAATTTTTTTGATTTGCACGTAAATGGTAGAACGAAACTAATAACGAGGGCATATGACTATATTGGGTTGTCCTGATTTTGGAAATTAGAAATGTGGGAGATTGGGGGAAAAGATTCATATAGGGAAAGAGAAGTGAAGTGAATTGGTGACAAATTTAGACTAACAGAGTTAAAGTGGTGGGGTTTTATCAATGAAGCATGTGGTGGTGAAGAAATCTCACGGTGGCTATGCGAGTGTTACTGAAGCAAATTACATACAGCTCGAAAGCTACTACTGACGCTTGTAGCTTTCACAAAAGAATCCTAAAGTAAAAAAGGGAACTAGCTCCAACTGCTACTACTCGCGGAACATCTACTTTAATGGAACCCCGCAGGACGAAGCACAGATCAGTAGGTATTCGGTAGGGGAGACAAGGCAGAGAGGATTACGTTGAAGAATAGAAAGCAGAACGAGTTCAGATACTCACCCGGCTGTAAAGTCCACCGTCTCAAGTTGTGTCCTTCACTCTTCTTTCACTGGGTTGCGTTCCTTCTCCTGCACAGCGACCCTCTCGGGATTCACTTCCAGCTGGCTTTCTTGATTTTGTTTCATTCGACTTCGTGGTATTGAACCTCGTCCTAATTGTTCGTTTGCAACTCAAAGTATGTGTTTTTTACCAGCAGACTTCTGCCTTGGTTCCTGCTGTTAGTATTTTATCTGAACTTTGCATATTGCGTAGCCCACCAACTGTTCGAGGAATTGTTTCTTTGGCAATGCCCATAATTATTTTAGCGGCCGGTATTTATCAAAGTTAGCAATCTCTGGATCGAAAGAGAGATGACCTTTCTTTTTTTTTAGAAGTTCTCAGGGGTCGTCGATTTTTTTGGCATTGCTTCATTTTAGTCAGAAAAAGAAATGCTCTCTTCTGGCTGCATAAGGATGAAACCCCCCTCGATAGTTCTTCTGGTTTTCAGTCTTGGCAAAAACTTTTGGATGAATTGTGCTTGTTCCCATTTCATTATTTCCGTTGACTGGTCTGTACTGTGCCGTAGCCATTCTCCAATAGGTACATGATGTGAAAATTGGGCAGTCGATTGATGCAGGCAACAATGTCTTCTCGGCTACAAGAAGCTTAAATGACCCTCTAAGTAAGTGTTTTAATGGCTCCTAAGTCATTTCCTCATCAGAATTCTGACAGTAGTCTATATCCAGTCTCAAAGAGTTTCCATTGATTCAATTAGTGTAATGTGTAAGGGATCTTGGACTGTTAGCCTTGGGATAATTATCATTTTTGGATGCCATCAATCATTTTTTAGTTCATGTACATGAACACCTTGCTTCAAAGATCATGGATTTATTGTAAAACTCGCATGGATTGAGACTACTTGCAGTAGAAAATAGCTGGAATGGCATTCTTGTGTTCCAATTCATGTGATTAACACCTGAAGACCTTCGTTGTTCATATTAGCTGATAATGAAGTTTATTTTTCGTGTACTATTGCTTTTTAGATTGCAAGAATTTGACATAAGCTTCTCTTCCAGTGGACTGATGGGGCCAAGGTGGAAAGGGAAAGGCTCTGAAGCAAAAGCTCTTAATGATCCCATGTCCACAATAGTCTCTCGGCTCCATTCATCTCTGACTGACTTGAATGCTCATGGCCTACTCTCAGGATCAAGTGTCACCCTCGCTTTACCATCAGAACAGGGCAACCTGCTGAATTCTGCGTGTTTTGGTCGACCTATGGTGACAGCAGAAAAGGAGAAACAGTGGTTTCAGTTGGGCATGGAAGAAGCCTTCTACCTCCATTATTCCCTGGAGTGCCTTAAGATTTTCAGTGGAGGTAATCGACTTGAAACTGATCATGTGTGGAAATATATGACAAGGAGGAAAAGCACATTCCCTGAATCTTTCAGGGCATACTCGCATCTTAGGGCAAAAAATTGGGTCGTGAGATCAGGATCCCAGTATGGTGTAGATTTTGTTGCATATCGTCATCATCCGTCTCTGGTCCATTCTGAGTATGCTGTCCTCGTCATAAAGGAGGGAGATGATGAATCGAAACAGAGGTTAAGGGCTTGGTCAGACGTTCACTGTGCTGTCCGACTCTGTGGAAGCGTTGCAAAGACTCTCTTGGCACTCTACATAGATAAGTGTGGTCATGGTGAAGCCTCACCTTCATGTTTGAATGGATATCGCGTGGAAGAGAGGATTGTAGCAAGATGGAGTCCAGAACGATGTAGGGAAGATCAATCGACCCCAGAGAGTGGATCTAATAAGCCGTAAGGATGAGCCAATAACTTATTCTTGTCATTTCAAATCTTTGATGTTCATGAGATGCTGGGATCCGATAGCAGAATATGAGTAGCGAAGGGTTACCTCAGTCCAGTTACTGTTCAAGAGTATTTCTTTAGCAATATCTGGATTTTGTTTCTTTAGCAAAAATTTCATTACCTATCACTCAAAGGGAAGAAAGGAAGTGGGAGACCTCTCTCTCAGTTATGACTGATGCTGATTCGATTCTCTCTTATCAAATTCTGCCATCAATGAATGTGCTCAGACTGATGCTAGATCAAAATGATAAGGATTTGCTTACTAGATTTTTTTGGAATACCAAACTGTCATTCTCTAGGAATTGAGAGCTTATTTGGAAGAGGACTGATCGAATCGGATCCAAAGCAGGAGGACGATCTTTTTTCTTTCTTTCTTTTTTGGTTATCTTGTTAGCACCTGATTGTACGATATATACATGATTCAGGACAGCAGCGAGGTGTGATTCTTACTTCCACGATCAAAAGAGGCTCCTTGGTGTCTTCTTTATTAAATAACAAAGCAGATAGTACAAATTAGGGTAACACAGAAGACTCATAACCTAATCCCCATAGGCAGGCATGCAAGCCTAACCCAAAGAGGAACTCCAATAACCCAAATACAACCCACAAAATTATTAATTTTACTGGATTGCCCACTGTTAAAGGGTTCCATCTTGCTCATTGGGATTACCTAATTACTCAAATCGACCTTTTCTTTTTCCGGTGATTTACATTCGGATACGTTGACGGACTGCAAAAGGCACAGATCACGGGCACAATCGCCTGCTTAGATCTCTAATATCCGTGCATTTGATATCGAAAGTGTCAAGAAGAGGCTCATTTCCTGGTTGGAAGCATATCGCCCCGTCGAAAACTCAAAAGGACTATTGGCACAAAACGATTCGCCTTTTGTGTGCAAAAATATGATGGAATTTAGAAAGTAAAAGTCAAAACTAAACATTCACGTTCTGATTATGGCAACGATGAATGGGTCACACATTGCCCCGGCAGGGTATTTCAAGTTTTGGTGCCATAGCTCGCTGTCTTCTTGATAATTCATAGCCGTAGAAGTTAGCCCAGGTACGATATTTTGGTTGACTTACACAAGGAGGCTGCCAACCTTAGAAAAGATAGTAGTATGTAGGGGGGATTGAAGGTGCACAAGGAATCAATGGTGGAAAATCAAAATGAAATTTTTTTCTAAATAATAAGATCAATGATAACGCTACATACACTAAAGTATCTCCTTCTCTATGAAGTGGTCAAACAAATCTTTGCCACTGATAGTTGAAGAGGCTCGACTGGTGGGGTGACTTGATATTTCTGAAATGTGATACCAGTAGACAATTTACTACTGCTGATGGCAGCAGGCAGGCGACGATAATTTTATGAGAAAGAAGTGTTTTGAAATATATCGTACTTTGTGATGACTTGGTGACTACACCCATTGAACCAGCAAAATCATGGTGAACCTTCCTTGCCAAATCCGAATCCATGATATTCTCTTTTCTTCCTTCTTTCTTTCTCGATCTACTGAGCATTTTGTATGGTTTCTTATATCAGCAATCTTCAGCAAACTGGGGCATTGAGTCGTGTGATCGCATGCGCTGTGAATATAAGATGCTACCTACCAAGTGAGCATTTAGTATGCGGTCAGTGATCTTCAGGTTTTGCCTTGATTACGATGATGAGGAACGATCAACTCTTGTTATAGACATGTCAAGATAACTGACAGGAAACACCAGAAAGAAACTACAGCTAAGGAAACCGTGACAGGAAGTCAAAGGCTGCTGGTGGCAAGGAGAAGAAGTAGTTCGATCTCTGCAACAAAATCCGGACGCTAATGGAGGAGCTGCTGCAGTCTGTATCAGCCCGATATTGCATCCATTGAACTCGGTACATGGTTCTTCGATTCTACGACGATCGATGCTGTAGGTTTCCCCATCCTGCAAATTGCCCCCAAAGTTTGGGGCAGAAATGCAGCAAGAGTACCGAGACTATTCCCATCGGGCAAAATTTCGGGTCAAAACAGCCTTCCGAGGCATCGCCGCCTTTATCTAAAATGCCAAAGACCACGACTTGACACCCATCTCGATAACAAAACAGGATAATCATTTAACAATTTATAAATCAGAAAATGGGAGAAAGAACTTATAATCAGTAGAGTTTCATCTTTACCCTATCGTGATTTTGGGTCCTATATTGAACGCTGAGAGAACATTTGAAATATTTAATTAATCTGTTGGTCAATCTAACTAAGTAAATAAATAAATAAATAAATGGATGTAGACTTTATCAAAAAAAAGGAATATTCTTTTTTGGATTCTTTTTCTCGAAATTGGAGCACAGTGCTGCCCCACCTGCCATGGAGGAGGAAATGCTGCCTTCCTGTTTCCAGCCCACCTCTATTACTCAATCGAAAAAAAAAATGTTCAAACAAATAATAATAATATATTACATGATATATAGAAAATAAAATGAGTTATAAAGGATTCAAATTAAAAAAATAAATATTTAAAAGAACAAAATTCTTCTGATTATTAGAAAATTTATGTATTAAGCTAAACTAAATTTTTTTCAGTTAAAAAAAAGATATAACAGAAAATATAAATATAATAATGAGTATTTATTAAGGATAAAAACCAAAAATAAAAAAATCATTTTCTCTAAAAGTCCATGGTTATCCTATCCTATCCACAATCCACCCTTATTCTGATAGTTTTGATAATTATATATATATATATATATTTGACTTATTAAGGCAGGGGAAAAAAAACAGACAATGAAGTTGCCGCCAAGTTGGCTCTGAAGACTGAAACGTGAAAACGCCACAGCTGTCCCGACGCGAACGCCAGCAATGACGTAGAGGACCCCAACAACCACGAAATTCCAACCTTTATTATTCTCAAATTGGTCCCCAGTACTTTATTGATTATCCTAAACCACTCCATCAGTCCAGTTTACGATGTTATCTCGCACGAGATCGGGTTGCTAAAATTTCTCAGAACGACCCTTGTTATGCGCTGCGCCATACAGCATGTCCCAACCGTGAGACCGTATCTATAATCAACTGACTTGACTCCAGTTAAAATTAATATTATAAATTTATATATTTAAAATATATTCATCTTTATCTGTCTCTATAATAATATTTGTTATGAGTCCATTTAATCTCATCATGCTATTCAACTATGGAGGGCATATTCAGATTAATTGAAAAACCAACTACCAAAATGATATTGCTGATAAAGTTGTTGCGGAAGAACCAATCAGAAGCCTCTACCTCTTCTATAAATAGCCCTCTCGTCTGCGTCTCTGACCTTCTTTGGCATCCCCTTCGAATGTCTCTCTTCGTCGAAGCCTCTAAGCTAAGTTCTCTGTTTCCTTTCTCTTTCGTTATTCTATCCTTCAGCATTTCTCCTCCTGATTGTACTTGTTAGGTTTTTCGTTTCCCTTTGACTTGCCGTCCTGTTCAATCTCCTTCGTGGTCGAAGCCCTGGATTGTTTTGGTCTTGTGTAGAGTCCTGAGGTTCTGATCCGGAACTGCGGTGGTTATAGGTCTCTGCTCTGTTAATCTTAGTTGAGGGTGGGAGATTGAGGATCTGTGTGTGTGTGTGGTTGAATATGAGGTTTTAGATGTGGGTGTTTCGGTTTCAGTATATATGAATTTAGACGTCCTCATGCGCCGACTTCGTATTCTCCACTCCTTTTCGGTTGTTTTCCTGTACTGGTTCTACGTGTTCTCATGAATCAGCCCCTCACGCGTTGATCGAATCCCAAAATCTCGAATTTTTGCTTGATTAGATCCTGAGTCCCTGATCAACTCATAGAGTCTAGGCAACCCAAAGTTTTGTCCTTTCTGTTGAAATTGTTAAAAGAGGATCAGAAAGAATGGCTTCACCACAAAGACAAGCGAGCTCGGGATCGGGCTCTGACTTGGGTCCCGTAACTGTGGGCATGGATGAGCGGAAGCGGAAGAGGATGGAGTCGAACCGGCTATCTGCCCAGCGTTCCCGTATGAGGAAGCAGAAGCAGATGGAGGAGCTAATCGGTCAAGTGACCCAACTGCAGAAAGCAAACGAGGAGCTCATGGTGAGGATCAATGCCACCACAGAGAACTACGTGAAGGTTGACTCAAGGAACAACGTTCTCAGGGCCCAGGTGGTGGAGCTCACTGACCGGCTTCGGTCCCTGAACTCTGTTCTCGAGATTGTGGAGGAGGTGAGCGGGCTTGCTCTCGATATCCCTGAGATCCCTGAGCCCCTGATGAAACAGCCATGGCTGGTCCCAGTTCCGATTCAACCTATACTAACAAATGTTGATATGTTCCAGTGTTAATGATAACATCGTGGCCATCATTGATAAGAGTAACCCTGGAGTTGCTTTACTTTCTCTTGTTTATCGGTCGTCAAGCGTGTCCTGCAGCTCGTGTTCTCTCGTGTTTAGGACTACTATTGTCTTCTGTTTGGTCTTACCTGGTTGTGTTTAATTCTATTTTCATGAGTGGTTGATATGCTCGGACATTGTAATGTAGCTATGTTGCCTTGAAATGTATCAGTGCTTTCTTGTTCCTTGTAATTGAAAATCCAACTCTTCTTCTCATGTTCAATTGGCATTAGGGATGAGAAATCTCTGCTTCTGCTTCTATATGCGCGAATTTTAGATGGATGATTGATACTTGATGTGCAGAAGCATATTTCTTGACAACCCACTGGATTTGGGAGAAAATATCCCCTTAATCCTCGGGGAAAATCTCCTCTGTGATGTCCGAGGTTAATTGAAGAATGTTAAGAAGTGTGGGTTGGTAGTCTTATGGTGTGTGTGGACAGTACAAGTCGGCCATGCTCGAAGAAACCATTGAAATGGGTACCAAACTAGGGGAAGCAAGATTGACGGGTCCCCTTTATCTTGTCCTTCCCATTTGTGCACTGTTCTTTGATCGATTGATCCGGGTAACTACAGTGAGCGCGGCCGCAGAGTGGTCGGGTTTCTGCGTCCTGGAATCGATTCCCTCTTTACTCCCACCATCCGAGCGGGGGGGAGAGGCAGAGGTAGTTTTGTAGAGAATGAGACCCATCACGAACTAATATGAGCAATTTATGCTGTGACTCATATATATAAATATCCAAATTACACAGTAATATATATATATTTTTTATTATGTCTAATAATCTCATACTACACATAATAAATATATTTTATTATAATCCTAACATTTCCGATGGAGTAATAATGCAGATCCCAAGCCACTTACTTCCAAAACATCATTCAAAACGAATATATATATATTTTTTATTATATGAGATGAGACTTATCCGTATAGAAATATATAAAATATATATATATATATAAATTTTATAATTAAAATTAAATTCAACTTCTCTTAATAATTAAATTACAAATAACATCATTACACTGTTATTTTTTTTTCACTCAAAACAAGCATTTACTGAGCACAAAAGGCGAAGAAAGTAATAATAAGGACCACGAAAGAGACTAAATAAGAGTTTGAAAACGCAGATAATTAATTATCGTAAGTGCGGCACTCATCGGTCTCGGGGTTGTCCTTGCAGTAGTTCTCGAGGGGATCGGAGGACGCCATCTTCCTGTCCCGCTCGTGGCTAGCCGCCGCGCTCAGCTCCTCCACCTCGTCCCACGCTGCCACGCACTCCCCGCTCTTCGGGTCCTCCGAGCACGCCTCCTCCGCGTTCTTTATGCTCTCCGCCACCTTGTCCTCGAGTCTATCCGGCGCCGCCGCGGCCACCACCGCCGGCCTCATGGTCCTCCCGGGCCTCCAGTTTCCCCACGGCGCCGCCCTCGCCGCTACCGCCATGGACCGGGGCCTCGTCGTCGAGGCCCGCACCCCGGGCGAAACCCGGGGGGCGGGAGCGGAGAGGCTGAGTCCACTCAGGATCGCCGCCATTGCTGATCCGAGAAGACGGATTGAGCGCAAACAAATGCTGAAGAAGATCGGAAAAAAAATGAGCTCGCGACGACATATATCTGAGATCTCCGCTGATTTGTGAACACAGAATTCTTATCGGTATGAAACCAATCAGAAGCCTCCACGTCGGGAGGGCCCGGAGATAATTTTATTAGAGGGAAAGAATCGCTTATCGATAATATCATCACATTAAGATAATATCCCAACTCTTAATAATGCAAGCTTGCATCCAAAGATACACAGACCATCACCAAATCATGAAGTAAAGATATTAGTAAGACCAAATTGCCGGTATTAATTGGTATCATCATACATATTTTCCTTTCAAGTTTAGACATTTGTGAGATAGAAGAAATTACAATTGAGAGAGATTGACATATGAAAGACCGACCCAATGCGAAGTATAAGTGCTAATGTGTCATACTTGGTAGTTGATATGTACGAATAAAATCTATCCCATTCTACTCTTACCTACCGACTACCAAATAAGTAAGCACAAGTGCGAACAACACGTTTATCAGCGGCATTGCCCAAGAGTTCTTGTTAATCTGAACATTCTTACATTTTATACTATGGAACAGATCCTTTCCGTTTGTTTTCATTCCATTATTACCAAATTTAGTCTTAATGTTAAGATTACACGTTGAAGATTAATTGGGACTACTCATCGAGCTAACACATATCATATTCAATAAACGTTTGTTCGTGGGTCAGAAATCGAAGATACCAGTGGAGCCGACGCAGATTATCTATCTTAGTTGTGTGAATCGACCTTTGGCTGACCCTTTCTATATTAAGTATGGAAACGGAAACACCGGGGGGCTTATGATCCCATCTCCTATCTCTTGATTCGGTTGGCACCCTGAGCAATAAATCTACTCGGCAGCTTGGTTGATTCAAACGTGCGGTTGCCTATGTTGGATAAAGCTCGGATCACACCAACGAGGCTGAGATTGAGCCCATTACGGCCGCACTAGCAGCTGGCAGTGCAAGAACTCCGAGTGATTCCAAGGGTAAAATGGTCTCTTGTTCAGCTCGACCGACCAATCCCGAGCTCCGGCCAGTATAGACTTGATCTAAAACAAAAATCTGATTGTACACAACTGGAGACCATCAATAAAGTCCGGGATTCTCCACCTCTGGCCTTCGAAGCAGATTACAAACTTGCTGAACTTCGGCTCGGTGGCAACACCGAGGCTGTGGTAGCTTTCGTGCCTACAAATCTCACAAATCCATGCAGAAAGCAGAAGTAGAAAACTATGCTTGGTTGAGGATTGATGGATATAACTATCAAAATTAGGTACCCACTGGAAAGTTGTAGAGCATCGATTTGACCTTACCCACAAGGCAATGATGATGCAGGGCTCTATGACATCGACATATTCAAGACTCTTTTACTACTAAGCTGTGATAGTTCTTCTTAACAGTAGCGATCCTGGCACGTATCGTAAACTTGCCTTATTGGGTCAATTCCTATAGTGTGACTCGACCTCACAAGCTTGTATATGAATAACCTTTAAGCAGTGAATTGATTATTGATGTCAGGGCAATCTATGGAATGTGGATGTATCCATCCCAGGGAAGGGCATCTATACAAGGGAAAGTTGAGTGGCTTAGCTCATCAATGAGATTGGTGCTTCTTAGCTCGACCTTGAGAGACTGATAAAACATCCCTCGCGGAACCCTCGGGCTTTCGGGCCCAGGCAGGCGCCTGATCAGGTCCATAGCGGTAATCGTAGAAGAGCTCTTCGCTGGCTTCAATACGATCCTTGGCAAAGATTCCTACCCGATGATCTCCAGCCACCAGCATTACCTGAGGAGCATAAGCGTAATCAATTTGCTATATGTCCCAACTAGATTGACGAAGTAAATGAGTAAAACCAAGACTTAGATAGTTACTTTTGCATAGCAGTTCGGGTTTGATGAGTGGTTTGCAAATTTGAGCTTGTCTCCTTTGCGGTAAGCATCTAGGACATACTGCAGTGATTTGTCACATTAAGTCGGGGAGCCTTCAATCAATAAACGGTCATTCTCCACTAGAAGCAATTTATTTGTAATTTGTGTGATATCACTTGCCTGATCATTTAAATCGAAGAGAAAGGATGAATTAGCACGGTCATAGATCTTCCCACGTTTATCAGCTTCCCGGTGGGAGATCAGCTCACCAGTATATTCTCCAAGATAATCATTTTTGTTGACGGAGTTCTGATCACATAATCCAAATAAAAAAGCCATCATCAGCATTCAACTACGGGAGAAAAATAGCCAACAGAAGCAGAAGCAGAAGCAGAAGCAGCTAATGTACTATATACAACTTATATATTCATCGAAATGAATTAAGAGGCTATGTTTCTCCTAACCTTCAGAAAAGCTCCCCAGCCAGCCACCTCAGATTTTGCCAGAAGAATCTGAAGCAGAGAAGCAAGATAAAACTAAAACAAGAAGCGGTAATTTCTTAAATGAACCTTGAAAATGTGAAAAGTAATATGCTCACTCACTCTCTGCTGCTGCCTCAGTAGGAGTCTCATGTTTCCACATTGCCCATCTCCATGTCGAGGAGGCTCACCTAAGGATCCATCTCCACAGCTGCATGGACAGACATAAGAACATTTCTTTTACAATTCCAAATAAATGAGCCAGAGAACTAATATTTACAGGATCCTTAACACAGGAGGTCCCACATTCATAACTGAGCTCAAATAGTAATTATTAATTCGATTTTGTCATGTGTGTACATATATGCATATATAAGATATTTAGAGTATCTACAATTTGCATACCTGACCCAGCAATTTCGGCAAACATCAGGGTCACATTCCCGTCCAGCAGCAAAGCATGGGCATTGCCGGCTTCTGCACTGACTCTTTGCACAGTGGCATCCCTGAATCGATTCTTACAGCTCTTTGAACACCTGATGGGTCAACATTGTGATGAGAAGGAAATAATATTGTCCATTAAAGTCACAATATTGCAGGAAAAATCACAACATGACAACCTAAGATGTGTTTCCTACAGGAAATCAATGAATCAATCTGGCACATTCTTCAGCCCCATCTTCCTAGGATTATGATTTGATAACTTTCATATAACAATGAATTATTTCATGCAACAAAAAGAACAAACTTTCATCTCACTTAAGAAGATGGCTCTCTGATGCAATCAACATTACAATTTAGCTAGGGTAGATTCTAATTGGTGTCAAGATGCTTGTTGAGGAATGGTTACTGGTACTGGAATGTGACAATTCAGCAAATAATTAAAATACCAAGGTAAAAGCCAAAAACCCCCTTGTACTTGACTGTAGAAAATACTGATCCAATTCATCAAGAAGTGCATGAAGGTAGTTAAGTTTTCTGATAAATCCACATGCAACTGCAAACTCAACAGAGGCATTATCATGTATATTAAATTGGGACATACCCACAGTACTTTTCACAGCAAGTACCATTATCTAGACATGGGCATTCTTTCCCACACATGAACTGGCATCCACATGGTGTATACTGCTTACAAGAGCGATCTTTCCCATCAGCAATTCGTTTCCAAATTGATGGATGACCAGCAGACTTCCATGAATACTTAAGCTTCCGTGCTCTTCCTCTTTTACGTATTAGACGAGTTCTTATAGGAATCTCCTGTTCCTGAGACAATGCAACAGCAAACATGTATGATATACATATAAAAAAAAAATTAAGATTACAATTTCAATCCTCCACCAAAGCAGGAACTCTACAAGGATTACTGGAACCTATTAACTTCAGCATATGAGGTACGAAACTTTAAACACTTAATCAACATCATGTCACAACTAAATTGTCAAAGGATCACTCAAGATATCATGTCACAACTGAATCATCGAAGGACCATCCAAAATATTCACTAGTCCTGCAGTTTATGTAGCTCAAATTCATGTGCCCTGAAAACTTATTCAAGTTATTGGAGCCATGGTCTGAAAGTCGGCTCAGTGGTTCTTGTGCCAATTGTCAGGTCCTTAAAAATCGGTTTGGTTTTTTAAGCATAAAAGCATTTGACAAACAGTGGTCAGAACCGGGAATCAGCCACCTGGCTGGTCTGATGTTTGATTAACTCCATTTACATTTGAACCCCTAAGAACCACCCATTTTCCCAGAAACCCATGCATTTAAACCACTGGATGAACCAGCGATTTAAAGAAGAAGAAGAATCAAATTAAAGTGCCCAGTCAGATTATTCAAACTGTTGAAGCTAGGGTGTAAATGCTGGGCCAGCTCAGTGGTATCTGTCTGAATAGTCAGGTCATGTAAAATCTGGTCAGTTTTTAAGCCTAAGCATAATTTTGAAAACTGGGGAAGAAGAAGACTACTGGGGAGCTCTATGCCAGTGGCATCCGCCCCAGTTGGAGCTGTTCTCAAAACTACTGCCCCTAATGCTGTGGCTGCATTGTTGTGTGAAGGTCCTTGATCTATTCTTTGAGTTGATAGAGGTAAACAACTGTTGCTATAAGTATCCAATTTACATAGTCGTCATAAATAGGGGGAAGAAGGAATCCTTAAGTCCACAATAGGGTTTATTTCTGACTTAGTTGACTCTTATTTCTTTCTTTGTTGTTCATCCAAATAGGGGATTTAGTACCTACCCTATAGGTCATATCAGCTTCTCCACTATCTTTTATAAGTGAAGTTGGAGCAGCAGTTGATCTCTGTTGCATTGAAGATCCACCATTATGCATGTAACTGAACACTTCTGCACATGTTTTCAAGCCAGAGAGCATGTTTCTAGCTATCAGGCAACTGCAAAAAGAGAGTGACATTATTTCAAAGCAAAAAATAGGTAATTTATTATACTTCACACTTCCATATACAAATAATAATAATAATAATAAACAAAATGACTAGCATCAAGTACAAATGTTGCATATTAGATGGTTGTATCCCTAATGTATATTCCAGCATTGATTCACTTCATTCCAAGCATCAAATTTTGTAGTCTATAACACTACATTGACCAACTTTTGTTCTTAAAAGACAGTTATGTCAATAATTTAATGCTCCTGCTGAGCCATTATTTATGATTCGAATCAAACAAAAGAGGATGGCAGGAAGAACAAAAAGAAATCCTCTAATTAAACGGTAAGTTGGATTGTTCTTTAACAATGCAGGCCACTAATAGTCAGATTGTTCACCATGCAGTGTTTAGATTCTAGTTATTTAATCCTCAAGACTTTCTCCATCGTCTAGTAATCCCCAAAAAAGGTTCAGCAGAATTGCCTGTCATGCTATCTCTTGTCACAAATGTTTTCAGATTTGGTTCATTTTCTCACTTTAGTGAAAAAATGAATCAAGAAAGCTAGGACATCTGCCTTCAACTTGAAACAAAAGGAAATATATGTTCATATTGTGGTCCAAAAAGAGGAATATAAAAGAAAATAATTTATTAGATAGAGAACCGCATGACTCTAAGTACCTGTTTCTCCCAAATATTTCAACTCCTTTCAGGTAGAGTTCTTTTTCAATAGGCTTCCACTCTGAGCTGCTTGATGTTCCTTGATTTTGGTCAGCAATAGAAGGTGGTCTCATTTTGTGCAGCTCTATAACTACTTCTGCTTCATCTCTCAGAGTGTCCAGACAACCAGAATTATTAGATGCTTCATCAGGCAAATGTTTGGCATCACCTGTTCCATCACTGATTGCATCCTCAGACTTATCATTGGATGTTTCTTCAGCACACTCAAATTCCTCCAAGTTATGTTTACTAAATCCAGTATGTGTGCCCTCCAGAAGTTTAACTTCATCAGATGACACTTTCTTCCGTCTTTTTGTCAGATAACATTGGATATCATCACCTATAGGATTCAGATCATCTATTGTCGTAGTATTCTTCTCTGTATCCCTATGTTTTTCAATATCTTCAAGGTGGTCTGCAACAATTGCATAGGTGTTGATATGTTCTTCCATCACTGAATACTGTGATGCATGAGGGGCCACATTCCTAGAAATGCACCCTTGATCTGGTATCATCTCTGGAACTAGTTCTTCAGCAGTAGAGGATGCTTTATCTTGCTCTTCCCCCTGAGAACTTTTACTTTTCCTCCTATAGATTGTACTAACAACAAACCCTTCTGTTGACTTTTGAGCAGCCATCAACTGCAAATCATAAGTGACAATAAACAATCAGCTTCATATGAGTCAAAACCAAAACAGTGGATAAACATAAGGACAAACTTTACAAGCCATTGGGACTGAGAATCATCCATAACTAGTCGTTCTTCATGAGTCAATGTTAAATTTTAAATGTATTCATCTGATTAAATTAGTTTAGCTAGAAGAGTTTCTAACATCTAACTGACAAAACATTGTTCAACTAAGCTGCCCATGAAGACAAAAAACAACATTACAACAGAACATACACAGCACCCACATGCGCATGCTCACACACACACCCCAACAGAGATAGAGAGAGAGAGAGAGAGAGAGAGAGAGAGAGTACATGCAAGTGACATTGATCACTGCAGGGTGTCCAATCATCATGATGCTCGTAAAGATAAGGCTGCTTCTCATTCTGTTGCACAAATTCCCATCTTAATTAGATTAAGATAAACTTTACATAACAGTATACACTAATGACACAGCTCTACTTACTGGATAAATAACAGCCTGAGAACAGCCATGTAGACGACAATCAAAAACCTGTTTTAAATATGAAAAATAATAAGATGCTACACAGCACTTCCTTGAACAACTTATCCTGATCAAATATTAAACATATGATCCTAAACTCAAAACATAAGATCCAAAATACATACCAAACAACGGCGACAAAAGAGATTGTCAAACGAATCCACAGCAGCACTAAGAGACTTCTCCAAAGATATTCCCTGATCAGAATTTATGTTTGCAGGATTTTTGACATTTTGATTATTATCTTCATGAGACTGCTCCTTCAGCAGCTTGTATCGATCCTGCAGAACTCCAAAATAAGTACATCTCTCCACTGCAAAAGAGATAATTGAGAATACAGATACCAACCATGTGGACGTCTAAGTGGGATGAACTAGTAGCTCAAAAAACTTCCCATAATAAACCAAATTTATATTACCTGGATCTCTACAGCAGTGCCCCCAACAAAATGGCTCACAATATTCTGCACATCCTCAGTGCAGCCATGGTCCTCAAATGCCATCCTGAAATATTAGCAGCAAAATTCAGATCCTAAGAGTGATTCTTAGTGAAGATGGAATTATCAACTAGACTAGCTGTTAGCTTTCAAAAAGGCAACTTGCAACACTGCAAATTATCCTCTGACTACCTATTTACTGAAAGAGTTCTATGGCTGTTTCATGCTATCTTTCTGAGTTTACAGTATATCATTGCATGAATCTTCTATGCCATTTCCTCTAATTTGAAAAAAAATAAATAAATACTAAGGCATATCCAGCTGAGCTCTGTCATGTGAATTCTGTTTAACTCTGCAGACCATAATTTATGGGTTCTACTATGTCCACATTATCATGTCCAATTGAATAGCCATAAATCTACAGAAAAAGTGTTTTGCCAACTAGTTTAAATATGACAAAATAAGAGGAGAATAACATACCATATTATTCTATCCTCACCCTCTGAGTAGTGGTGCTTGTATTCCTCGAGCTCAGCAGCCTCTTCCTCACTATCACTACAGATGAGGGTTTCACTGCCATGTTGATCGTAGTAAATTTGTCTCCTTCCAACCACCGACTGATCCTCAGTCATTCTCTGATTTCTGTGCTTTGTGAGTTAATTTTCTGATGAGATGATGACAACTTATTTACATATGTGAAAAGAGAGTCGGATAAGAAAATCCAGGAAAATTTTCGTTTCTTAAGATAATAATTGACTACTTAAAAGTCAGGTTAAGGGGGGCTGGGGGAAAAGCAATACCTGCACACTATCGTACCTGTCCAAAAATATCCACGTAGTATAAGGTGGCAATTTCTCAATATATGGAAGTTTGGTATTAGTGAAGCACACAACTTCATGACTACCAGTCCCATCTTTCTCGCCGGATCCTTGAGTGAAGGCAACACATTTGCACAGAGGATTATCTACATTTATAGAAAGACTTCTTGCAACCCCGACATTTCTTGATGCTGCCGCCAAAAGCTGACAAGCATAAGTTTGCACTTTCTTTCCATTGCTTTCAACTTTTTCCTGAATGAGATGCAACAACAATGACAACAAGAACACCAGGACCCAGAAATAAAAACACAGTTGCACTTTTGCATGCTCAGAAGGCTCGAACAAATTAAAGCTCAAGAAATTTCAATGTACTATAATAAGACCATGCCAATGATGAAATTTCATCAAATTCATTAATAATGACAACAAATGCAAGTGCCCCAATCCTCAGCAATCTCTGTGCTTCGATGCTGAAAGAATTAGCAAAACCAAACTGTCATTTTCCATCTTCCTCCAAATGACTTACTCCCAGAAATAACTATGAAATAACAAAAACTGATTAATGCGTGGCTAAATTTACCTCCGGAAAACAGACTTACTTTGACAGCAGCAGTCCTTTCAGCCTGGATTTCCTTGCGGAGCTGGTTTATCCTATATGCCAAGTTTCCAAGACCCTCACTCGACTGTTCCCCGCGCCATTTCTGCTACAAATATCCAATCGAAATATCTGAACTTAAAACCAAGCATGCGAACCAGAAATAAAAAACGAATTGAGCCAGCGGGTTCACTTTCGGTCGACATGATTCGGTGATCGCTATGCAAAGAGTCGCTCAACTCGATTTCAAACAGCTTGATTGAAAAATTATATAGATGAAGCTCAAGATATACATGACCATCAACATTCAGAAAGTATGCTAATCAGATGCTGCAGCGAATCTGAAACTGTGGAGATAGAGATAGAAAGAGAGAGGCTGACGCTGAATTTGGAGCCGGAGGCCGCCGCCGTCGACACCATAGCAGCCCCTCTGGCCTGCTGTGCTACGCTTGGCTTCGCTTGCTGAGACCGAATTTCCACCGAAGAGAGCTGCGCTCCGAAGACTCGACGGAGAGGAAGGAATCGGTAAAGAAGTCATTGCTAAAGGCGGTGGTGACACGTGTCGTGAACAGTCCGCGGCGGTGGCCTGGGAGTAGAGATCCCCATCTCGGGAAACACTTATGTGAACCGGGCGCTCGTAAACCCCCGTGGCTAATGACCTTGGGCTTTCATGAACCGGGTGCTTGTCGAATTGGTGGTTACGACCCTGGGCTTTCATGAACCGGGTCTATACCATTCGCATCCCCTTAGGTCATGCTGCTGCGTTATCCCAACTTCTCCATCCATTTCTTCTGTATTTTACATCGGCCCGTGCTTCACACGGTACTAGAAATAATTCTAGTTCATAGATTTCTTTGTTTGAAAAATAAAAATAAATAAAGAAAAATTCCAAAATGTCATCACGAGTGAGTTGAGGGAAGGATGGAGATTAATATGCTGCTCGAAACCGGATTTGGGTTGAGTTAAGATGGCAAACAGAGCTGGCTCATAAAATATGCTAAGTCGGTGCCCTTCTGCACTTTGATCTGATCCTTCTGGGCGATGTCTATGGGGGTTTCTATACCTCTCATACAATAAATAATATGATGCATGGGCTCCAGCGCCATCTTTCGCCGAAAATGTGATAGTTGCAGTGGAAGAGGGGAAAAAAAGGAGGTATGATGCACTCTTGATTTTAGATTACGACATGCTAATTAGGATTTGCATTATGATTATCGTGTTTAAATTGCAAATGCTTAGGTGTGCAACTTTTTGTACACTAGAAATCAGGTTGCGGAGAATCTGATGCTTCCTTCTGAAAAAAGTTTCCGTTATTACTTCACCAATTATCTAAGAAATGGTGAAGAAGATTAAAAATAAAAACCAAATCATAATTATAGTGGGAGTACTATTCATTGACATTTTTTGCACTTAAATTTTATATATTTTTTCAAATGGCTCTCTCAGTCCTATATGCTTAGTTTCATATCATACTTAAATTATAATCATAATGGTGCGTTGATGTGACGATTATTGCGTGGCAAAATTCGACCGATATAGCATGATAACATGACAAAAATTCTGCAAACATGTCATTCACGTGGCGCCGTTAAATGCCACGTCAATAGACCGTTAAAATTAAGACTCAAAATAAATTACATAGTCAAATATATATTATTAAAATAATTATTTTGAAATATATATATAATTTTAAGTGTAAAAAAATGATAAACATGTAGAAGTTCTATTATAATTCTAAAAAAAAAAGAGATAAGGTACTAAATTTTCCCCAATTGGGGAAGAGGTGCGCCTAAAATAAGATAAGATAAGATAATATACACACACGGAATAAAGGGTTTGCGTGGTACCACTCAAAATAATTGAATCCATATTTATTTTATGAAAATTAAAAATACATCATTACACCATACCATTTTTATCATATACGCTCTTTTAAGGTATCATATTTTGTCTGAAGAGAGGTACATGCTTTCTCATCAATCTCACATTGGATGTGGTAGTGAGCTCATACTAAAAGAGAGATACTATAAGAATTTGCTCAAACTAGTAATGACCATTTCTATGTACTATGAGGATAGTCAAACACAACTTGAACATTGAAGATGTCGATAGCATGAATTGTACAGATTGATAGATACATATATGCAACAGTATAGAATTTCAATCAAGACATCCACTATGATTGAAATCAATCAATTACACCGTTGGTATAGAGTTCATTTTAGGATCTTTCGCTACAAAATGAGAAAAGCGGTGGTGAGGAGAGGAACTTCAGAGGCATAAGAGGTTTCGAGTAGCTGCTTGTAGATGTGAATCTACCAGATGTGGGATTTCGAGGTTCGAAATATACTTGGTGCAATGGAAGAGAAGGAGAGCAAAGGGTGAAGGAAAGATTGGATAGGGCTATTGTTTCAGAGGATTGGAGAGAACTATATCCTAGAAAGCAGGTTTTTTATGAAGTAGCAGTAGGTTCTGACCATACTCCACTCATCTTGTATACCGAACATGAAGAAATAAAAGGCAAGAGGAAACTTAAGCTTCAAAAGAGCTGGATTAGCAATGAAGGGTGTAAGGAAGCCATTTGTAGGGGTGGGAATTCAGTTGTAGGTGAGAATACTGAGGTGCTATGTGGAAGTTTGAAAGGTTGTAGGAAGGAGTTAACTAAGTGGAGTGGGGAGCATGTTGTCAACAACAAGGAGGGAGTTGTAGAGAGAGCAACACAAGGATGCTGCAGATGACAATAAGAAGGAAGAGGAGTTAAAAAGGGAATCAGCTAAGCTACACTTGAAGGAAGAAATGTATCGGTAACAGAGGGCAAAAGTAAATTGGATCACTACTAGGGACAGGAATACTAACTGCAAAGGAGGGATCAGAATAAAGTGTTCAAAATTATGGATAAAATAGGGATTGCTGCATACAGAAAAGGAGGTTATGGGAGCATTTATTGAACATTTTGAAGATTTGTCCAAAGCCACTCAGGTTGAAGGAATGGAAGAAATTCTAGAGATGGTTCAACCTGTGGTAACTGAAGATATGAACAAGGTGCTCACAGATGCAGTATCAACAGGAGAAATTAGAGAGGCTGCATTCTAATTGGGGGCAATGAAGGCCCCAAGCCCAAATGGATTACCATGAGTGTGGAATTGACAAGACTGCTAGACCTGGGAATTATCTCTAGTTGCCCACTGAGTGGGGTCCCAAGAAGGTTGCACTCAATTTTGTGAAGGAAAGGGTGTTAAAGAAACCGCATAGATGGAAATCTAGCACCATATCTTAAGCAATGAGGGAAGTTATGATTAAAGCAGTGCCGATGTTAATTCTAGTGTAGCCTACGGGCTATTTTCTCTTCCCCAAGAAATGTTATAAAGGTGAATTCAGCCATATCTAAATTCTGGTGGGGGTAAAAAGATCAAGAGTTGGGGGCTAAAAATCAAGAGCAGAGGACGCACTGGAAGAGCTGGAAAGATGTGATAAAACTAGTGTATGGTTGGAATGGGGTTTAAAGACTTGGAAGACTTTAACAGAGCACTGCTTCTTTGTAAACTAGCATCGAGGTTACTAGAGAATCCTAATAGTCTGCAGGGAAAAGTGCACAAATGACTCTATTTTCTTAATGAGAACTTCCTAAATGCAAGGAAAAGAGAGCATGTCTCGTGGGGATGGAGCAGTATTTTGGAAGGGAGGAAGATTCTAATGGAAGGGGGTATATGGCAGATAGGGAATGGCGAGAACTTCAGGATATGAAAGGATTCTTGGGTGCCTAATTTACAAGGATATATGCTGGAGGTGGGGCAAGGGGTGGAGATTGACTGAACAAAGAGTAATGAAATTATTGAAGAAGTGGCCGTGGGGCAAGGGCTAGCTCTACTGAAGAAGTGGAAGTCATGGCGATTAAAAGCTGGCGTGGAGTTAGCTAAAAGGAGAAACTGGCAAGAGGTTATCCTGGAAATAGATTCCTCCATAGCCTATAATAGCCTTAAAGGAAGGAAAGAAGGAAGATGCTCCATGGAGGCTTCAGCCAACAATTGAGGAGATAAGGCTGGAGAAGAGCTGCTTTACATGTCTCAAATTCAGCTTGCTCAGAAGACAGGCAAACAAGGGAGCAGATCAGATTGCTTCATCCACTAAGAGGGAGGTGTGGCTTCAAGGTTAGGAGAATATACAACCCCAAAACACAACACCACCAACAACCCCACCCCCACCAACCCACCACGCCACTTTACCACCCCCCACCCCCAAATCTCCCCCTTTGGAAGTGTTAGCTGAGGATTCATGCAGTGATACTAATACACAAGCTGTAAATGAACATACATATGTCCTTGAAATTGGTTGAATGGAATATATGTTATTTTGGCCCCAAAAACCAAGAAATTACTCATATTTATCGAAAAGAAATTGCATGTGCTGGTTAGACATAAGTCATGAGAAATGTTTTGGGGATGTGGGTGTAGGGGAAGGAATTTCAGTGAGCATGAGAATAAGTTTTAATATTCCGCTTGAGCCACAGCTTAAATATTACAATTAGAAGTTAACACATCACATTCACCCAAGAAAAAGGAAAGGAAGAACGTATCAAGTACAAGCAAGTGGACAAAGGAGGAATAGACCAACCTCTTTGACCTGAAATTAATTATATCCATGGCATAAGAGAAGATGGGTCAGATTAGTTTTGCCCATTTCCAATAAAAAATAAAAATAATTATTTTTTCCCTATCACAAAACAGAATTATGCGTTAAAAAGAAATGAGAGTATGTACAATAATCAAGCACAATTATACAGGGTATTCTTAACTCATATTAATGACAATATTGCTATATTAATTTCTTTTCTCATATTAAAAATTAATTCAGACCGTGTCTTGCTCATAATACGAGGCGCCCAACTTATGCCTAATTAACCTCCGACAAAGCAAAAGGCTGGCAACCCGCAGCAATCCCTTCACGAACCTGACCATGCCAATCGTGACGGTCAAGTAGTAGAGCCACCATCCCACAAAGTCAACCACCCCAACGCCCATCGACAGCTCCTTCTTCGCCCGAGGCACGATGACCATCGAATCCACCTCGTACCTCAGCCTCCACCACCACAGCCCTCCATAGGCAGCCGCCTTCTCCGGCCACTGCCGGACCGCACCCACCCCAGCTTCCCCATAGACAGTGTCGTCCACCACCGGTCTCACCACCGCCCGGCTCCAGTGCGCCATCGTCCCTTGCAGCCCTAGGAAGAAGAAGGCTCCACTCGCCAAGCACCTCCCCACATCGAAATTCTGGAAGCCTCCAATCCCTGATGCTATGCTTCCCTCGATGCCCAAGCCAACCAAGACTTGCAGGGCACACAGTAGGGCCCAAGCCATGGACAGCCTGAACTGCCCGCCGGTGGCGGCGGCGGCCGTCGGCCTAGACACGGAGAAGAGACTCCAGCCAGCCAACCCGTGCAGGAGCGCGGACATACTTATTACAGATACCACGGCGTGGATGGGATTCGGGTTTCCAGGACGGAAGAAAAGGGAGAGGAGGAAAGCGATCTCTGGGGGGTCTTGGGAGGAGGAGAAGTTGGCGATGGAGAGCCTGGCAAGGAGGAGAAAGGAGAAGGGAAGCAAGAGGCTGAGCAGGGTTATGGTGAGGACATGGAAGGCCCTTCTGAGCGTTGAAGACAGCACTCCTTCCATGTCGAGCCTCACCGTTAAGAGTTTCCAGAGTGTCTCCGTCCTCCGAAGGATGTCAAGAAGGTGACCGCTCACACTTACTTTGACGTATATGTATGTATAGGTGTTTAGTCTCTGGGCCAGAAATTATATGACGAGTGCTGGCCACGTCCATCGTTTTTCCAAGGCAAGCTAGAGACGGGCGGCAGGCATCGTGGTCAACCCTTCTCCCTCTCTTCCCATATCATCCTATTTAATTTATTTAACAAATAAAACACGTAATATTTACACGTTATTATCTAATATTAAAAAATTTGATTGCTCCTAATCAATTCAGATTTGATTTAAATGGCTCCACTAAATTAGCAAGCGATGTCCTCCCTCCATAGGAAACAAATCGGAAACTATACGGTAAGGGAAATGAGCACATAACCATTTCAGATAACCCATATTTGTACGAGTCAGACAATGAAATGACACATGAAGCAAGGAGGCAGATCATAGGTTTAGCTATTGTTGGGCTGGTGATTCGAGTTTGAGGTGGTGGAAGCGTGAAACTGCATAAATAGTTGTTTTCTAAAATTGAATTTAAGTAATTTTATATTTTAAAATAAAATCTATATGATATGATTGACGGGTCGATCCATTTTAAAATAATTATTATAATATAATTATTTATCTGTAAATAATTATATTTTAACTTTTCTTATAAGTTTTCTTTTTATTATAGAAATTATTGTCATACTTTCGAGCCGACACGATTTTTTTCAAGCCGTGCCAACAAGACACGATTTATTTTCATGCTATATCAGCATGGCTCGATATTTCGGATAACCTGAAAATGTCAGTTTAGACACTGTTCTTTCGTTTCATGCCCGGATCGTGCGAAATTTTGATAGGTCTAACCGAAATATCAAAACAAACGATGGTATAAGAAGTCATTATATGGATTCAGCACCACGTGAGTCTCTTCCCGAGGATAGGAAGCATCGCTGCACGAAATCTCAATCTTGTTTACAATGTTAATTGGAAGGATGATGAAATCAGAGAAGGGGACATCGAACATAATAAATATTGCTAGAAACACGAGAAACATGAACCCAGCTTTGGACTCGGCCTACTCTGATGTCCAGCGACATCAAATTGAAAAAAAATAATTAATATGATATCAATTTTCTCCCAAGCTGATATTAATAACTCCAATATATCTTAATTAATCTAAATTTAAACTCAGTTAAACTATTAAAAAATAAAATGATTTTAACTTGAACGCCGAGACTTAAACTGAAAGAAGGTGGGCACCGACCTATCCCATATTAGAGGGATTCTTATGTAAGCTCAGCTCACCACGTCACGTATACGCCCATCCTATAAATGAGTGACATGTGTTAAGATGGTCCCCACCAATAGTTTCAAAAATCCTTCAAGACTTTCAATTTTCTGAAATCTGCCCCACCCGCTCTCTCTCTCCCCTCTCTATTTCGCCTCAAGAGCCCACGGTCCGACTTTTCGGTTCCAACATCAGCCGACGTGGACTTCCCGCCGCCTCACATGTCTGGCAGCTTCGTTTGATGACTCCGACTCGGGCTTCCTGATCTCATCGTCGGTCTACCCAGACCTCTCCATCGTCCCCTTAGTCCTTCTTCTATGGTTGTGAGGAAGCCGACCTTCATCGCCGGAGTCGTCTCCGTCGGAGTTGGGGAGTGGAAGAAGACAGAAGAGAGAGAGAGACTGGGCAGAGATGAAATCGGGTAGAAGAAGACGAAAGAGAGAGAGTGGGAGGAGTTGGGGTAGATCTTTCAAATATAAGAAAATTTGGGGCTACTTAAAAATTGTTCATGGGACCAGTTTTACATGTGTCACACTTCTACTGGCCCGGTGTATATGTGACGAGTCAAAACGAAATCCAGGACTCTCGGACTCAAGTCGAGGCGATATAAATTGTACTAAGTACTCCGTCAAATTTAGTATTCCGTTTAGCTGTGACATACTCTGAAAGAGAGAAGAGCGACAAAGCTTTAGCAATAAACCCAAGCATGTTTCTTTCAATTGTATCAACTAACAATAATTGTTCATTATCAAAACTGAAGATCTTTGATGGCAATACTGAGGGAAATCGAAGGATCTAACAAACACACCAGGGTCGATCTTTCAGGGTCCTGCAGCTGCTGCTAGAGGCTGGAGAGCTTTCATGGGGTTCATTATCACTCCGTCTATTAATCCGTACTCCTTAGCCTCTTTTGCGCCCATGAAGAAATCGCGGTCCGTGTCCTGATTAATCTTCTCCAGACTCTGCCCCGTGTGGTAGGAGAGGTACCCGTTCAGGTTTGCCTTGTGGTGCGCATCTCGTTGCCTGAAATATCAATATCAGTTTGTCCACCTTGAGCTCCACCAAGCGGTTGATGGATCATTATCCTCGAGTTTGGCAGGCTGAATCTTTTTCCTACAGTTACATCAGAGAATAACATACATGGTCGGAAATCATTCATGACATGGAGATTTTGGGGGGCTGCTGACACGAAGAGATTGATACAAGAGCAGACAACTGTGTACCTTTAGTCCCAGCACTGAGCAAGAAAGCACCCATACTGCCAAAAACACCATAAAATTAAAATAAGGTTCTTCTGAAAATAATTTTTTTCCCACTTAGACAAGCAATTCTACTAGACTCTTCACATGAGAGAGTTTGGCTTTTTATCTCAACCTAATTGAAACGCTAGACAACAGAACTGGCATGTAGCAATTTACTCGCATCTTTCCCTGCTTACTGCCTTGGACCCTTTCCTGTTTACCCTCTGGCCTTTCAGTCTTTTTCTGCTCAAGAACGAACATGTAGAGGTCTATGAGTCTGATAATGACCTATGTCCTATTTTAATCAGGATGGACCTATCTTTGTTTCATGATGTCAAACCAAGATGCACCTAATACAATTTACAACAAAAATGCAACACATTTAAATCTTGAGCAGTGATTCCTGAAGAATGACGTGCAAATAGGACAGTGATTACCCATGCCATCAACCAATAAGAGAATTCAGATATAGATAGCCACAACAGAGAATGGAGCCATTACCTAGCCGCAAGACCAACACATACAGTTGAGACATCAGGTCGGATGTGCCTCATTGTGTCAAATATAGCCATACCTGAGAAAAGGGGTGGCATCAGCCAAATCACTTCAATCTACAAAGAGAAAATAAAGAAAAAAGAAAATAAAATTCTGTGAAGTGATATACCGGCAGTGACAGATCCTCCAGGAGAATTGACATACATTACAATGTCCTATTAAATACATCCAAATAAAAGGGCAAAACAGTTAGTCTAATATCATTTAGTGTTTTGGCAAATGAAGTACTCACCACTGCCAGAATAGGCAGGTTCAGTCAGTGCACTTGATTATGTGTGATACAATGTCTGACTATTTATATTGCATGCTTAAAAATAACACTGCAAACTAAAGAAAAGCCACTTAGATGATGTTTTCCTCATTTAAATCTACATATTGAATTGTTTAATAATGTAATAATAGAAATGGAAGTAACATGCCCAACTTTTATCAAGATACCAAATTCACACCTTGCTAGGATCAACAGCGTCAAGGTAAAGCAGCTGAGCAACAATAATGTTGGCCATGTCGTCATCAACAGCTCCACCACAACGTATTATTCTCTATCATTTAGGTCAAAGAATCACGATCAAGAGAGAGCTAATAGCCTAAGAGTCAGATGATAGTAGAAACACAAATTATGCAATCCCTTACATATTGAAAGAGCTGGCTTATAACACTTTGGAAACGTTCTTGTACCATGGGAGGGGGGCCCTGTCCCTGTGCATATGTTGGGAAGAAGGGTGAAGTTGGGATTTGCAAATCATCTCTGCCAAATGAAAAAGCAATGGAACTTGCTAATCAGAATGGTCGGTAGCTTGATATCAATAGGCCACAAATTCAATATAACATATCAATTCATCCCACCTAATGGACCAAATGCCCTGCCGAGAACTTCTCTCAGGTGCCCAACCATCACCAGAGTAAATGGCCTTTGTTAGTGTATGCTGAACGCTCTTTCTATTGCCAATTAACTTCTTGATTCTCCTGAAATAATATGACAAAGAAGATGCAATTTTAGCTGCAACATTCTGCCTGCTGAGCTACCAAGACATGAGATATTGAGATGTTTCACAGGTATTGGACTCACAAACGAACTCCTTACAATGCGAATATTAAGTAGATAAACAACCCTACTCAATATCTAACAAAGGGGCACTGCGTTACAGTAATTTCCTTTCGCTTCCAGTATTTCTCATGACTGATAACAATCTACTCCACATATCTTAACTCCACTCTCATACGTTAGCTTCTGAAAAACTTCAAACAGACTAGCCAAACAATGTTCAAGCCAATCCTCTCGGCTTCATATCATAAAGAAAAATAGTTGCACTGCAGGATCGATTCAAGATGACGCTCAATCTTCTGCTTTCCCCCCGTCCAATTAAACCCTCGACCTATTACAACTTAATTCTAAATTGTGAGCCAACAACCGCAGTGTTATCAGGCAAAGCAAGTTCGAGCTCCAATCCGAACTTTAAAACGAAAAATTTCGCATCCCCTTAGATCCAATCAGGACACTTCCCTCAAACTTCATATTCTATCAAACAGAAACACCTAGCACGTACCTCGATCGAAGGGACTCGAAGGAAAGGGAGGGCTTATGGCAGTCGAGAGAGGAGCTAGGGTTTGCGAAGAGAGCGAGAGATTTGAGACGCAGCGAGGAAGCCGCCGTGGACACACAGGTATGCGCCATTTCCACCTCACCAAATAAATTATAGCACCGAAGCTGACGCTGCGGAAGCTGCGGCGCTTTCCTCCCCGACGAGCTCGGGATTCAGAAGGAGAAGAATCAAGAAGAAGAAGACGACGGCGGCCGACGGGAAGTGATAAGAGAAGAGAAGAGAAGAGAAGGGGCGTGAAGCAACAGGGCTAGTGAAGGTTCTCTCGCTCAATCTCTCTCAACAGCGACTGCTGCTAGTATGGAATATCTCCACTGTTATTCTCTTCTATCTTCGGGCCCAGGCCGGTCGAACCCGACTGACTTGTGGGTCGGACCGCTGAAAACCGAAAATCCCGGATCTCTTAGATAACCGCCGACTCTTCGGAGCCTGAAGCATTATGTTAAAAGAATGATCGGCGGAAGCAGGTCCCTTATGCCCACTAAACTGCGGGACATGAAGTACAATGCCCAAAATTATTTCATTTTTTATCTTAAATTTTAAATTTTTAAAAGTGATTTTTTTCAATATTAAAATCTTATTTCAATGACCCACTTGAAGCTCTTACCTTGTACAATCGCACATAGATCATTTTTTTTAGTTAAAATAACAATGTGGATCATAGTTTTTAAAACCGGACCGGGCCGACCGGTTCGACCTGGAACCGGCCACTCACCCGGTCCAGTTCTCACAAAAATCCAATTATTATTTAAATGAGGTCAAATCCAATTGAACCGGCCAGTTCTCACTTGAACCAATAAATTTAATTGAACCGATGAGAAAACCGGCCAATTTAAAAATAAAAATAAAAATAAAAACATATTATAATATACTTATTTTATTTTACTAAACTTATATTTATATTTTATGTTGAATTTGGGACTAACATTATAACTATATTAATGATTTTGATTATAAATCATAATTAAATTATAATATTATATCAATTTATTGAAATATTATTTATTAAACATGCGGTTCAACTCATCGAACCTCCGGTCCGACCGATGAACCCATATCTTGACCGGTTCCTAGCCAGTCCGGTTTAAAAACTATGATGTGGATGTGTCACTGTTTTTTCATCATACCCATTTTCGACGTCACCTCCTTCAATTTTTGCACAGGGTACTGTACGACTATCCTAAGCCATGATCGTACAGCTTGATGGTCGAAGCATTCCTCCCAGCCAAGTGACAACTAAGAAGAGCGAGTCCAGCATTGCTCTTCGCCTCGCACAGTCGTCAGCAAGTTTTGCCCATAAAAAAAAATATTATACAGAAGATGTTAGTTGTATATGAGTTGATACACTTTTTTTTTCAAAATAAAATAACAAATTAATATACTTGCCAATTTTATATCTATAATAACTATTGTTGTGAAAAGTGCGGTCCGTATCGGTTCAAAACATGTTTGAAATCCTTAGATCCGGTTACAGTTTAGCCTATTTACTTAATAGGTTGGTCAAATTACAGGTCACAGTTTAGGTAAATATGAATTGACCTTGACCGTTTATAAATTGACCGATTTGACTCATGAACCGTCAATTTTTTTTAAAATATTTTTAAAGATTTTAAATTGATCTAACAAAATTTGACAGTTGATTTGCATGATATTTGATGTTTTGGGACGGTTTTCAATGGTTTTGTACCGGTTTCTAAATGATTTCAAAACGGTTTAACAGGTCCATAACCGCTCTCAGCCCAATAAGAATGGTTATGGGCCGAGTTAGGAGCGGTCCGTACTAGTTTATGGTTTGGATGCTTCGACTAGTGCTAACCCGGCTCATTTAACATCTCTAACTATAACAAGTAGTAGTTATTCAATTTAAGTATTTCCTACTCCGATAAATTGCAGATAAATACGTGTACGATATACATATCGTGTACTCAATTTGTGGGTATTATTATCGTCACCTAACGTATAACCCATACACTTAACCGCAAACCTTAGCATCTGCTGCCATCCAGCAAATCTCATGCACTTACTTATTTACCTCTTCTCTACTCACGGCAACCATAAACCGTAACTTTAACTCCGATCACCGCCACATGCCTTACTCATATATCACATCCATAGTTCATTTCAACAACCACTGCACTCAACAGGTCCCACCATTGTGATGTTTACGATATAGAGAAATATAATCCACATAGATACGTACCATAAATAATGTACTTAATATAATACATACACACAATCATGCGCATTCTAGTAGTGATGGGACTTTGTGCGATACATGAAAACAATGGGATGCAAATAATTATATAATTACTGTGAGGTCGTATTGCCTTTCTGACGAAATTATACGATACCGCCACTCCTCTCTCTCCGATGGTATGGTACCGTACAATGATAACTGTGGACCGCATATTGTTTTCAAAAATTTTAATTAAGTTTTTGGTGATGTGTTGCTTTCAAGATAATATCACACGATTGCAATGGTGCTGGTCTAGACAAGTACAAGTGGAATGAATTATTAAACATTAATTGATTAACATGGTTCAATTTTCATCGGCCTGTTATTGCTTAAATCTTGTAAACGTGAATATACATACATACATATATATATATGAATAAATGAAATTTAAGATTGAAAAAGTGTTTATTTTTTTATAATGTCAATCTCAAAACTAATTATTTTTTTATCTATCAAGATTATCAGTAAGAAAAATAAAAAAATAAAAAAAAATGACGGCGTTTTCCCACTGGAATTGCTTGTGCACGCTATGGACGATGAAAAGAGAGTTCAAGAAGGAGCGACCGTTGCAGCACAGCTTGGACTTGGCCTCTCCGCTAGTCACGCGTCCCTCCTTCCTTCCTTCCTTCCTTCCTCCTTGCTTCCGAGTCCTCCGACGCTGCACCAGTAGGCGCCTCCAACCAACAGCATCCAGTCGCAAGTAGGAGACTTGATTACATAATGAGGGCGGTCGTGTCGCGGCTGATCCGCTGGAGCTCACGTGGGGTCCGGTTTCAGTGAGTCTTCCTCGATCATGCGTGCCACTGCTTTCTGTACTCTGCGTGCGTCATAACTTTGTTGTTTGTCCACGTTTGGGTTTTTTCTCTGATAATATTTCTTCTGGTGAAAGCTTGATTTTGGGATACTGTCTCTTCTTCCTGGCGCCCGTTCTGATGTGTGGAAGATATATGTGTAGATACTTGATATTCATATCGTTTTTCTCTAAGCGAGCTCTTCAGATATGAAAGCAGTCTTGCCCTTGATTTTGTTTCGGGTAGCGTGGAAGACGGATGCTCTTACAATTGTATGATCTTGGATATGGTACGAAGTAATTAGGCTTCAGATAATCATCTTTATAGTAAAATGGGTATTGGAGCAGCCAAGTATTGCATGCTATGTACTAAAATTGATTAATTCCACAGGCATTCCCCTGTTGCATTGGAGATGTTTTAGTAGAAGAGCTTCTGATTTTTTTTGTTTTTTTGTTTTTATCGTATTTCTGTTTTGCACAAGTACATAAGATGCCAGGGACAATGAGATCTTCTGGATACCATTTTAGGGGATGCTGATTTACAAGTCTGCAATAGATTGATTACGCATTACCACTGAGGCATTTCTTCCTCCAGTGAAAGAGTAAATAATTACCGTCATTTTTGTTGGAGAGTACAGTATTTTAGAGAAACAGTGAGGAGTCACATGAATTTCTCGGGAAGAATTAGGGCTTCCTATTTGGTTGATTGTCTTATTGTTTCTTGATCCTATAAATATTTAGAGTTGCTGGTAGAAATGGAAGATACCTCTCCGCGGATTCTACTAAGGTAGATGTACCTTTTAAAGTTGAGGAAGCAGAGATTGTAGACAACCCACCACCCCCCACAGAGAAGGTATTTTGCCTCTTGACTGATTCTGGTTTGTGATTTTCATGCAAAAGCTTCTGTTGACTCATATCCTGGGCTTGTGTGAACTTAAATTAGGTGCTGGTGTTGGGGGGGAATGGATTTGTGGGTTCACATATTTGCAGAGAAGCATTGAATCGTGGGGTGTCTGCTGCGAGCCTCAGCAGGTAGGAATTCAACACGTTGAGAAGTATCTAGGTTTATAATTTAAGATATGCAATAATGATAATGTTGTAGGATCAGTTTGTTTGTCTTGTGATCAATCTATCTTCTCATGGTGCGGGGTGTTTTCCTTCAGGTCTGGGAGGTCAAAATTGCATGATTCCTGGGCTAACAATGTGACCTGGTATCAAGGTTTGCTATTCTTCTTCTATCATTTGGTTTGGTACCTTTTGGTTCTGGCTTAGTCTCAGCAGTCAGGAGTGCCATTATGTCTAACTTTTGGATCATGTCAGGAAACCTTCTCAATCCCGAGTCACTAATGGATGCATTATCTGGGGTCACTGCAGTTGTATGTTCTTTTCTATTATTTTTATATTTATAGACATCTGTCCAGTCTTATTTTAAAAAGATTCTAGCCCTGATCATAAGCTATTATTTGTTAAGTTTCTTGCATAATCTAATCTTATGAATTTTGACAGTTGATGAACCAGGACTTTTTGGGTTTTACATGAATGTGAATTTTTTAGTTTTTGAGATCTTTCTGGAGCTTGTGGCTTTCATATTTAATTATATACCATTGAGATGATTATGTTCCAAGTCCTGCTTATTAGTTTGGAGAAACAAGTGGAGACATTACATGTTATTACAATATTGGCTTTTAGCATTTTAATAAGTCCAAGATATGGTTGCCATAATATTTATGTGCACATACACACGTAGAAATAGCCCTATTTGCAGCTCTACGCAGTATGAATAACTGACGGCTCTTACATTGTTGATCCGGATGACCCGAAAAAGTTAAATAATATGGAATAAGGTAAGACAATGCTAGTATAGTGTACATGATATTCCATTTTCATTGCTTGTATATTGACATCTTCCAAATATGCTAAAGCATTCTATTTAATTATCTGTATTAGCTTTTTCCAATGGAATACATCAACTTACATCAGGAACCACTGATTTTATTCTCCAATACATTGATTAGATCTCATGCGTCGGTGGGTTTGGATCCAATTCCTACATGTACAAAATCAATGGAACTGCAAATATTAATGCAATTAGAGCTGCTTCAGAGCAAGGTTGGTATCATCACACCCTCATGTTCTGTCCCTCTGTTATCAGAATTTCTGAGAATAGTGGAGTTAAGAGCATCAGATTCAGATGCATTATCTTATTGATATTTTAAATGGTTATAAATAAGAAATTCGTCATTTTTTGGGTAAGCGAATTTCTGATACACGAATTATGCTAGATTTCTCTGTTTTACCACTGACTCTTTTTTTGGGCTAGAATGGTCAACAACTTCCATTTTTTACTTCCATATCTTTTATATATGATGTTTTCTGTCAGAAAATGTCAGAATCATTAACGGCTGTTGATTCGAGTTAATGTCCATTTTGCCCTCCCCTCTTCAATGAAATGTCATTTCTCATCATACAACCAAAAAATTGAGGCGGCTGTCCTTGGGAGGTGGAGGCCTGATGGCTTGGTGACCTCCTCTAGAGCAATAGAGGCTGGAATTGGTGACTCCTCTGGGCCAGTGGACATCGGAATCAAGGGCCCTGATTCCCCAAATTCAATGTAATTCTCTTGGATCAGTTTGAGGCAAATTGGTCGAATTGGTTGGGCTTCAACTCAATCAATCTGCTGGAGCAGTGGGAACCACAGAGTTCAGGCCCAGTGCCCCATCTTTGGCGGATTTGTCTTAGATGGAATTGATCCAAGAAAAATTGGTGAAATTTTGAGTGGTGGGGCCAGTTGGACATTTTGAACCAGAATCAACTACTATGCCAGTCATTACTTGTATTGCTGTAATCTTTTGGCAGTAATACTGTGCTTGTAACATAATCAAACTCAAAATTCCTTTTACATCCTTTTTTTTTCTTTTATGTGCTCATGTTTCTCTACGGAAGATTCTAACATTTTCCAGTTGGCTTTCTGCTGACTCTAGGTGTGAAACGATTTGTGTATATCTCTGTTGCTGACTTTGGTGTAGCAAATTATTTACTGCAAGGATACTACGAGGGAAAGGTAACATGGGACTGGGATGTACTTTTTTCAAGTACTCACTAATCTGTTCTATGATGTTAAATCACCTATAAAATAATAGAATACTGACATCTTTCTTTCCAAGAAGTACTATGTATGACAGCCTAGAATTTTACTTGTCCTGTGTGTCTTATGCTGTTAAATTTTGATGTAGAGAGCTGCAGAGATGGAGCTGTTGACAAATTTTCCTTATGGAGGTGATTCAGTATTGTTCTGTTTCACTATTTTGCTCTTCAGCTAGTGATTTGTGACTGCAATCATTTAACATTTTTATAATGCAAGATTTAAGCCGATGGGACATGTTTGTTCCTGATGCTGCTCTACACCTGAAATCTGATAATTTTTTCCTGCCTTTACATACAACCCTTGCAGGGGTAATATTGAGGCCTGGGTTTATTTATGGAACTCGTACTGTTGGAAGCATGAAAATACCTCTTGGTGTCATTGGTTCCCCTATGGAAACGGTACATTTTCCTCTCCTTTCAATTATGCGACGGTGTGTTCTTGTTTCCAATCAGTTGCCTCTGTGCCTTCAGAAAGTGCTACAATTATATAATCTTGCAGGTCCTTCAACATGCGAAGCCGATTACCCAGATCCCGCTTGTGGGACCTCTCTTTACTCCTCCAGCCAACGTCACCGCTGTTGCAAAGGTGGCTGTTAGGGCAGCGACAGACCCTGTCTTCCCCCCTGGCATCATGGACGTGCATGGGATACTAAGATACAGCCAGCAGAAGTCCAGTTAGGTGAGAGTCAGTTATTCATCTTGCTCTGTGTTGAACGAAATCTCCCTAAGCCTTGTTTAATTTTTTCTGGAGCTGCGTAGCACTGAGCTCATCCAGATTAAAGCTTGGGAAGAGTGTGTTTTTTACCCTGAATCGGGAAGACTCCGCCTCGGTTCAAAACTCTGTTGCAACAAAAGAGAAAACAGTGAACAACTCGATTGCAATAAAAGAGGAATGTCCGAGATCGGACGAGCAAATATTTGGTTTCAGCACTTTGTCATATTGCGGTTTATAGACTGATTAAATCTGCCAGATGTGGTTTCTGTTGTATCCGTGTCTGCTCACTTGGCATGTGTTAAGAGTATCACTTCTGTCGTTTCGGTGCATAATGTTAAACAAGACAGAAGCATGCATTCGTCGGGGTTCTGGGCTCAGGAGAGATTCTGAGACTTTTGCAAGTGCTCGAATCTCCGCAACTTGCAGGGTACAGAGGAGAATATATTACACGGAATATTCACGCGTGGTCCCTCTGCAATGGTATCACGTGGAGCCGGCCATCCTCCCCCGGCACTATCTTGCATCCAAAAACCATGTGCATATGACTAATTCAGCAGATTGGATCAACCAGCTAAGAGTTAGAACTTCCTATACCCACAAATTTTCTATATTTACAGCACCCAAATTCCATGATGCCCACAATTTAAGGGGAGCAACCGAATCTTGTTTAGACATCGACTCCGTCTTGATCTCGAGTACAAGATACTCCGAAGCGAGTCCGAAACAAACCCCTATACCGTACATAAAATCGACCCACGAGAGGCTCTCAGTTCACGGGCAAAGTCACATCCTTGCGCTCAGCTACGTCATAATTTCAATGGGATGCTTTACTGCCACCTTTCACTCTCACCCATGTAGATAGATAGATGCCCGACACCTTGGACATGCGCGTACGTGTACCCTTCCATATTATCCAATGAAACCCATTCCATTCCATCCCACTCCACTCAACAATATTATCTTGGCGCCCAATGCAATAATATAGTTCGATCTAAGATGGAATAGGAAAAATAGATGCATAAGATGCTCTGATTGAGACTTTCTCCATGTAAGACAAAATTAGGCATATGCTTTAAACCGTATTCAAGTGATGGTACTCATATACCAGTTGAATTTTGTGAATCAAAAAATTCTCTATTAAGAGAATTATGCACCTCTTAATTTGCTAGCTTTTATCAGCACTCATTACGTTTTTTTTTTAATATCATATAATACATATTTGTATCAAAATTTAAATAAGGTTTTGTAATATCCCACCCGTAATTTCAATGTGGGTGATAGGAGAATCCATTGAACAGAGAATATTACACTTTTCGAAGTGAGAGGAGGTAAAGAGGAAGCAGACATAAAAGGAAAGTAGGGGGAATTCTTGGTGGCCGGAATCAGACAGGTAGATAAAAACATTCGGAGGATTTTAATCTTTTAGTGTGGACTTACCATCTCCATCCAACGATCAAATTTTATTAGACTTTCGGATATCAGATGACAGTATGCATAAGAAAATGACCACCCTCGCGTATGCACGACTCTTTATTCGACTCGCCCTTAGTTTCAACCCAGCAGAGTGCGTCTGTATGATACATCACGAACAAGCTCGAGATACCTTACTTGCCAGCATTGGCTATGAACAATTCTATTCCCTTATCCATCCATAAAGCTCCAATAATTCTCGTTCAAGATCAGATCCGTATTCCTGAATCTGCAAGTTCTCTGCATATTCATTTTCTTTCGACTTTATCTCTAGAATTTGATTGATACGTAAAGGCGAAGATATACTAACTCAAAAGAAATTAATGTGCAAATATATCAGCCAACTCAAATTTGGATTGCTGATATCATACTTTTTAAAACCGGAACGGACCGAGAACCGGTCAAGTTATGGGTTCATGGATCGGATCGAGCGTTCAATGGGTCGAACCGCATGTTTAATAAATCAAAATAATAATATAATATTACAAATAAATCGACATAACATTATAATTTAACTACGATTTATAATAAAAATTATTTATATAATCATTATATTAGTCTCAATTTCAACATAAAATATGAATATAAAATAAGTATATTAAAATATTTTTTATTTTTTATTTTAATTGACCGGTTTCTCACCAATTCGACTGGTAACCGGCATTCAAGTCGTCAACTCGTCAATGTTGGCTTAAATAAACTATAAGATTTTAATCATAGGAAATGTCTGACATATCAGTGTTCCCGCTGCTTTATAAAATCATATGAAATTTTTTTTTTAAATGTTAAATCCTCCTCAAATATGAACCTAATAATCTTTGTTACTATATACTTATTAAATATTAAGCAATCATAGTGTATATATATATATATATTCACACTAAATTGTATTTAAATATTGAAAAAAACATTGCAATAGGATTCAAGGTTGGTTAAGTATATTTCGGACATAAAAGAAAGGAGCAATTTATATTAAATTATAAATTCGAAGTCGATGGGATGTGGTTTGCAATATTTCACGGTTTTCTTATTAATTTTCTGACTCAGAATTACGACTACGAACACCTGTGCTCATACAATAAAATGGTGTACTACTTGCCATTGCCATGTGATTTTAAATACCCGTTATCAGTAACTGTTTATAAATTGGACGTTTTTACTATGTGATTGGACGAGAATGATAAATAACCGAGAGACAAACATTCTCTTCTGTGCGCCGACTTAAGAGTAACTGATTCATGCTCGGGCCTCCTCGGCAACTGAAACGGCTACGGAGATGGCACTATTCCTCCTGAACGGACTTACTTTTTACCCAGCTATGCATTCATAATCCTGTGGACCGACTGCGTTTCTTCGCCACAAGACGAGCATAGCAAGTGAGTACACCAAATGCAGCAACAATCACCTATTACGAATACATGTACTAATTGAAATAGTTCGATATTATTTTTTAAATTAAAATTTTAAATTCAAGATTTAATAATTGAGATAATTTAATACACATACTTTTTTTAGGTAAAATTTTAAGTTCGAGCCCATTAAAATTAAAATAGAACGGCTTTCAGATTTTTTTTTCTGTGAACCGAGTTACAGTCTTAAAACTCATGTGACTACTGCGCAGAGAAATTTCTCTCGTACCTCAGCCCTGTCTCGAGTGGCTACCGACTGAGCATCAGGAGTCAAATCGGGCTTCGGATCCACATCCGACTTCTCTGCGTGGCTTCCGGTCCCGAAAGGATTGCCAAGTGGGGCATATAGTACTTGGAATGATCGACAGGCGTTTACCCACTGAGACCTTGGTCTCGGACAAAGAAATTCAATCTTGCCGATCGGAACAAACGCGGGTAAATTACACAATTGGTACAAAACGTTTTGAGAATGTAACATTTTGGTATAAAAATTTTAAAATGTAACTCGGTGGTACATTTTCTTTCAAACATGTAACACTTTAGTACATTTCGTTAATTTTTTATTAACGCCGTTAACTTTTGATGACGTGTACAGTCTACGTGGCATTCCTTGATGACGTGCCTTCATATTTTAAATATGTGAACTGCCACGTGACGCATGGTGGGACCCACTATTTTTTTTATTCATTTCTCTCTCCACACCTCTCTCTCTCTCTCCCTTTCTCTCACTCGGCTCTCTCTCCCGCTCTCTCTCGCTCGACTCTCTCTCCCTCTCCCTCTCTCACTCGGCTCTCTCTCCCGCTCTCTCTCTCGCTCGACTCTCTCTCCCTCTCCCTCTCTCACTCGGCTCTCTCACTCGGCTCTCTCTCTCCCTCTCTCTCTCGCTTGGCTCTCTCTCCCTCTCTTTCTCTCGGCTCTCTCTCTCTTTCTCTCTTTCTCTCTCTCGGCTCTCTCTCTCTCTATTTCTCTCTCTCTCGACTCTCTCTCCCTCTCCCTCTCCCTCTCCCTCTCTCTCTCTTGTTTATATATATATAAACAAAAGACTCCAATCACTAACACAAATTGATTGATTGACCCTAATCGATTTGATTTTGTTCCCTTTCTTATCACTCTCCACCCAGGCTTGGACCAAGGAAGATTCGACGGTGGTTCCATCCCTTCCTGCTCGATCTCTCACACGGGAAAAAAAATGAAATTTTGCTCCAGATACAAGAATGAGCACGGGTTGATGGATACCCAACGTATGGTGGGGGGGGCGAGAGAGAGAGCCGAGAGAGAGGGAGAGGGAGAGAGATTCGAGAGAGAGAGGGAGAGGGAGAGAGAGTCGAGAGAGAGAGGGCCGAGAGAGAGAGAAAGAGAGAGAGGCAGAGAGAGAGCCAAGTGAGAGAGAGAGGGAGAGAAAGAAAGAGAGAGCCGAGCGAGAGAGAGAGGGAGAGAGAGAGCCAAGTGAGAGAGAGAGAGGGAGAGAGAGTCGAGCGAGAGAGAGAGCGGGAGAGAGAGTCGAGCGAGAGAGAGAGCGGGAGAGAGAGTCGAGTGAGAGAAAGGGAGAGAGAGAGAGGGAGGTGTGGAGAGAGAAATGAATAAAAAAAAATAGTGGGTCCCAACATACGCCACATGGCAGTCCACATATTTAAAATATGAAGCCACGTCATCAAGGAATGCCACGTAAATCGTACACGTCATCAAAAGTTAACGGCGTTAATAAAAAATTAACGGAATGTACTAAAGTGTTACATGTTTGAAAGAAAATGTATCACCGAGTTACATTTTAAACATTTTGTACAAAAGTGTTACATTGTCAAAATATTTTGTACCAATTGTGTAATTTACCCGAACAAACGCGGTGCATGTACCATCTGCTATGTTATATGTGAAATTTAATATATTTTAACTAATTCATATTTAAATTTGATAAATTTATTATAAATTTAAGAATGGCAACTATTCATATTCAAAATTAGTTAAATTAAGATAAGTATATCTTCAAATATATTTCTTTTATTTGTAAAATTTGAATTCAAAATTTTTAATGATGAAATGAGGAATCTTCTTGGAGGGGACTAATTCAGGTGATTCTATCCGTTCTTGTCGACTTCCTCTTTTCAAAAAGAATTGCCTTCCTTTTGCATGTAGCCATTTTATTTCAATTCTTTTTCTCTATATATATACGGGGCACAAGATCAGATTTCCTCCATATGTGCAGTCACAAGCAATTGTGAGCTCTCTACAGTCAATTTCCTATTTCTCTTCGTTTGACGATTATACCTTTTCGATTTGATCATATATTTAAAAAAAAAACGAAAAGAATATCCCCAACATTAGATTTCCTCATCGTCTTGTGACAAAACTCTTCATCGTTAGCCGGAGCACTTACCTACCTGTTTCCTCTTCCCATGGCGCCCCCAAATGACCAAGAAGGCAACCTCCTCAGCCGCCTCCTGTCGAAGAAACCCGAGAGCCTCATCGCTCTATCGGGCAGGAAGCTAACCGTGAAGGGCGTTCCGATCCTCTCCGATGTCCCCAGCAACGTCTCCTTCACCCCGTTCTCCAAACTCCCCATTTCCTCCGACGCCCCGGCTTCTGTGATCCAGCAGGTTGAGTCCAGGTCCCATAAGGGTGGCTTCCTCGGGTTCAACAAGGAGGAGCCGTCCGACCATCTCACCAACTCCCTGGGGAAATTCACGGGCCGGGAGTTCGTGAGCATCTTCAGGTTCAAGACGTGGTGGTCCACCATGTGGGTGGGGAATTCCGGCTCGGACATCCAAATGGAGACCCAGTGGGTGCTCCTCAATGTGCCCGAGATCGGCATGTATGCACTGATCGTGCCTGTGATCGAGGGTAGCTTCCGGTCAGCTCTGCACCCCGGGACTGATGGGCACATCATGGTATGCGCCGAGAGTGGGTCGGGTCAAGCGAAGGCATCCTCTTTCGGGGCAATTGCCTACGTCCATGTGAGCGGGAACCCGTACAACCTGATGAAAGAGGCTTATAGTGCCATAAGGGTTCACCTCAACACCTTCCGGCTCTTGGAGGAGAAGACCGTGCCCTCTCTGGTGGATAAGTTCGGCTGGTGCACTTGGGATGCATTTTACCTGACCGTGGACCCGGTTGGGGTCTGGCACGGGGTCAAGGACTTCACCGATGGTGGGGTGAGCCCGAGGTTCCTCATCATCGACGATGGGTGGCAGAGCATCAATTTGGACGGGCAAGACCCGGCTCGGGGTGCGAAGAACCTCATCCTCGGTGGAACCCAGATGACTGCGCGGCTCTACCGGTTTGAGGAGTGCGATAAGTTCCGAAAGTACAAGGGCGGGCTGATGACCGGCCCGAATGCTCCCTCGTTCGACCCGAAGAGGCCCAAGATGCTCATCGCCAAGGCTATAGAGGTGGAGCAAGCTGAGAAGGAGCTCGACAAGGCGGCCCTCTCGGGGGCGAGCGACCTGTCTTCCTATGAGGTGAAGATCACAAAGCTGAAGAAGCAACTTGACGCCATGTTCGGGGAGGATGACGATGGCGACCAGGAGGGTCCAGTTGGAGGAGGAGGGTGCGCGGGTTGCACGTGCAGGGCGGAGAATTTCGGAATGAAGGCCTTCACGAGGGACTTGAGGGCGAGCTTCAAGGGCCTCGATGATATCTATGTGTGGCACGCACTGTGCGGTGCTTGGGGCGGGGTGAGGCCCGGGTCAACCCACCTCGACTCGAAGGTGATCCCTTGTAAGCTCTCCCCGGGGCTCGATGGGACGATGACCGATCTCGCGGTTGTGAAGATCATCGAGGGAGGGATTGGGCTCGTGAACCCTAGTCAAGCCGATGACTTCTACGACTCCATGCACTCTTACCTCGCCAAAGTCGGCGTCAACGGAGTGAAAGTCGACGTCATTCACGTAAGCAGCATATGTACATAACACTCTCGATATATCTTCTCGACCCGGTACGGTTTACAGATCGACCGGCTCTAACCCGAATCTCGATTGCACAGGATCTAGAGTACGTGTGTGAAGAATATGGGGGAAGGGTTGAGCTCGCAAAAGCGTACTACGAGGGGCTGACGAAATCCCTCGCGAAGAACTTCAAGGGGACGGGACTTTTCTCTAGCATGCAACAGTGCAATGACTTTTTCCTCCTCGGGACCAGACAGATCTCCATCGGGAGAGTCGGTTCGTCTCTCTTCCAAAAGTACCCCTAGATACATCATCAATGGATGCGTTTTATGATGAGTTAATCGGGGTCATATTCATCAATTACATTATATAAATCATGAACATGTTTGTTTTTTTTTAACTTTAATAAATAATATCAAAATATATAATTTTACGATCCAATATCTTACTCATTTTTTAGAATTATGATATGTTGTGAAAACTTCTATTATATATAGGGTCTCAATAAATTAAATGCACTTTTGTTGGTTTGATGAAATCAATAAGAATTCAAGTAATTGCTCTTGTTTAACTTTTAAAATCAAAGAAATTAAATTGTAGTTATTTGTTGTTGATCGAATTTGCGGACAGTTGAAATAATGAGTACGGAAGATAAAATTTTCTGAAAATTCATTAATATATCATAAAAATGCACTCTAAGGTACTATTAGAATAGCATTTGATTTCGACACTAATTTCCAATTGCTATAAAAAAATTAGTAGGTTAATTAAGATGCATTCCTTTTATTTTGTTAGGGATATATATATATATATATTCAAATATTTTTAGTATTGTACAAATTACTGACATATATTGTATATTATTTTTAACTCCTAGCATATACGTGATCAATATATATGTATATATATAGTAAGACAAAATAAAGATTTTTATTATCTAAATTATAAAAATGTTAAAGGTAAAAAATTATATGGAGCTGATCATCGTTTCCTTATCCGTTGTCTTTGCTTTTAGGGGACGATTTCTGGTTCCAGGACCCGAACGGTGACCCGATGGGAGTCTTCTGGCTGCAGGGTGTCCACATGATCCACTGCGCTTACAACAGTATGTGGATGGGGCAGATTATCCAGCCCGACTGGGACATGTTCCAGTCGGACCACCTCTGTGCCAAGTTCCACGCCGGGTCCCGGGCCATCTGCGGCGGCCCCGTTTATGTTAGTGACTCGGTGGGTGGCCATGACTTTGAGCTGATCAAGAAGCTCGTGTTCCCTGACGGCACGATCCCGAGGTGCCAGCACTTCGCCCTTCCCACCCGGGACTGCCTCTTCAAGAACCCCCTCTTCGACGCGAAGACTATCTTGAAGATTTGGAACGTCAACAAGGTAATTGTTGGTGATGTTAAATATTGCATTCTCTCTAACAACAAGCTGGGATGACTCATTAGTTGGATATAATTTTATTGTTCCATCAAAAACATTTTAAATTCCCATTTTCCTCTATTACTTTTTTAAGTAATTGAAATTAAAAATAAAAATAATTGAGGAGGTTTGATGCCTAGCCTTAATCAAAATCTCAAGTACAAATTTTAGAGTTTTATTCTTTAATAAAATAATTCATTTCAAATAATAAGGGTTAGTGAAAACTGAAAGCGATAAAATAACACTAATAATGATTGTCTAGTTTGGAGGTGTCATCGGGGCATTTAACTGCCAAGGAGCCCGGTGGGACCCGGAGGAGCACAGGATCCGGGGCCACTCTGAATGCTACAAGCCCATGTCTGGCTCGGTACATGTCACAGACATCGAGTGGGACCAGACACCGGAGTCAGCCCCAATGGGCTCGGCAGCGGAGTATGCCGTCTACCTGAACCAAGCGGAGCGGCTCTTCCTCACCAACGTCCAATCTGACCGCACCCAGATCACGATCCAGCCTTCATCGTTCGAGATCTTCACCTTCGTCCCCGTCACGACTGTCGGCCCTGCCACGGCGAAGTTCTCCCCTATCGGGCTCACCAACATGTTCAACAGTGGAGGGACCATCCAGGAGCTGGAATACGGCGACACCTGCGTTAAGATGAGGGTGAAGGGTGGTGGCAAGCTGTTGGCTTACGCGAGTGAGCCTCCCAGGAGCTGCTCAGTGAACGGTGCTGATGCGATATTCAGCTGGTCGTCCGACCGGAAACTCACCGTCGACCTCCCGTGGGTGGAAGATGCAGGAGGGGTGTCTGACGTGGCTTTCCACTTTTAACTGAGATAGTATTTGTACCAATAATAATGACTAGTCAAATTTAAATTTGACGTGGAGGAAAATATTATAATCCATGTATCGGGTCACGGTGTGGAGACTTTATCACCGTGATACGATTATCACTTTCAGGTTTGCAAGTTAATAATGGTTAAAAATACTTATGTTATTATCATACGCACAAGTCCATTAGACATGACTAATTGATTAGATTCAAAATGGGTATTATAGTCATTTCTTGATCATGAAGATGAAGCTCCAATTAGTCGCCTTCTATCTCTCCCTCTCTTCTGCACCCCACCCAGAACACTGCCTCCAACCAGCGTCTTTTGGATTCGGCTGAGCACGCCGGCTATCCTCCCATTGCATCTTGACTAGCAGACACCATTACTCCTCGCCAATAATCACAAATATCATTCACTATCAAGTTAGTGGCTTTTAACTGATCAGTCGATTTGTCCTCTCTTTCGATCTTGCCCTTATGCAGATTTTGCTGTTGTTGTTGTTTTTTTTTTTTTTTTCCGTTTCCTTCTATCAAGCACACAGATCCTCACCTCCACCTCCACCACAAACACTTTAAAGCAAGGACTGAGTCACAAAAATATGTTCACGTCATGCTTCGAACCAGCCAGCACCAGCTTGATCCGGGTGGATCTGGCGACAATATACCTGCTTCGGACAGGCGGCCATGACCTAGCCAAACATAGCTTGCTGCGAGGGAGCAATGCTATTGTGGCGGTATTGCGAGCAGTGCTATCGTCATGAAAACCAAACTCAGCCTGCTATAGGCAATGCTGCGGGCAACCCAACTTGCTACCGCCCACTTGTTTTGGATCTAGCCAAGATCACAACAATGGTCTAACAAAGTTCCCAAGTATTTTTTTTTTCACGATTGAAGGTTTTGGTTATGGAGGGACCGCTGCTCAAGCAGGGCTCAAGATTGTCCTTATTTTGCTCTTGTATGGAGATACCCACATAGAAAAAAATTAAGACATGCATGGGCTAATTGCTTGAGCTCACTCCCTACTCCTAAATTGACCCACCTAAATTAACCTATGGGGGATTGTGATTAGGATTTTATGGAATTGGCCAGCTAATGGCTAATGACTCATGGTCTATTTGGCGTTCTTGTTACATATATCTACCTTTCCTTGTCAGTTCTAGAGAGTCCTTCTTAACTCTAGTTGCGATTCCCTTTTATCTCTTTAACTATTTTTCTTAATATACCCATCTGTAAGACCACTTCCACAATTTTCCAAATAATATAATATCGTACTACAATATATAATTCAAGAAAAACTTACCATAATCGTAGCATTACTTTTAATTTAAGAATACTTGAATAAAGAACTCCATTAAAAAGATAATAGGGATGTTAAACGTTTATTAGTTTACAAGTGTTGCTATCAAAAGGCTGAATCAGATGAAAGAAGAGCAACAGAAAACATAGTTAAATCAAAACATACACAGACACGTGCAGAGACAATGGAGCCGCCATGACAAAGATAAAGACACGCGAGAACAATTCCAAACCCTAGAAGCCTCTGAACCGACAGTCGGCCAACCGAGGAAGAAGCGTAATTGGTAGTTTGCCAGTTTAGCTGGAAGATCCTATTAGCCATTCTGTCACGCCTCTTCCTTAATTGCATAGATCCCATAACTAAGTACCAATTAAATTCATAGCATGATTGGGTGATCGGCACGATTCAATGCATTTTTTTTATTAAAAATGCGAGTTTCAATTTTTATTATATAAATTCACATTTAAGATAATTTTATATTTTAGAAACCAATCCGAAATATTAATTGATGTAGGTCCACTGGATTACTAAATAAATAAGAATGATGCTTATTTTCTCATTTACAAGAAAAATACATTTTTTTTATGATTACAGGAAAAATAATTGGTCATCAATTAGCAGTTTCTAATTAGGGGCATAAATGTCTTCTTCTTCCTACCCTCCAACATGTACCCATGTCGTGCCGTGCCTCGGCCATCCACTTAACGGCCGGCTTCCCGAGAGGTTTGATTCTCCGTCTACCTTGTAACTAAACAATCTGCTGCTGGAGTTACGTACAATCCCAACAACATCCTCTGTACTTACAACATATTACACATTGCCACATCGTCTATCCGATTTCACTCTTGGTGATCATCATCACTTGGCTCTCGAACATCCATACAAGAGTAAAGTCAGATCGCTGTCGTCAATTCTGACTTTCTTGCATGTGTCTTCAGTAGGTGTCGATTGGTGAACGCTACATGGAGAGACCACTGATCCATACCCCATCACCAGGAAACCGCCGTTTATGTGGACAAGGTATTGTCTGCGGTGGGTGTCATCATGTGGTATATTTACTTGGTAATATCATCTAATAAGAATAAAATGGATAATATTATTATTGTTTATTATTAAATATAAAAACAAACCCTACAAATACTAAAAACCCTAAAAATAAATTATCAAGTACCCAAAAAATAAAATAAAATAAAGAAGTTAAGACCGATTGATTTCAGCTACATATGCATCAAACCTGTTACTCGACTGACATCATCGGATGGTGTCATTACGTAAATACACCCACACCACAAGCACAACTGCGTTAAACTTTTGTTCTTGCGTCTTTTATTACCTTTCTCCTATTCCTTTCCGCAAGCTGATGGGTGCCATCTAAACTTCATCTTGATGGTGAGTAAGGCCTCGTGATTAAGGGCTCGTGAATCGAAGGGAGAAAGGACCTCCACCGCTGTTATTTGTCGGCCCATATCAGATGGGCCTGGTCCAGCCCAATACTTCCACGGGTGGGCCGGGCCTTTAGTGAGCATGTGTGGGATAAAAGAGGACACGCGGGAAATGGAAATGGCAGGGATCTGGACTCAGCATCTCTGGAACTAACAGCGAAGCCTATGAGAAAATGAATCTTCTTGCTCTAATGTTTGCTCGATTCCAAGGGAAGGCAACACAGCCTTACTTTCGCGTTATATTAAATATTATAATATTATATTTTCATCTACTTTTCCCATAAATTAAAATTCTCTATAAAACAATTTTATATTGCAGTCCGCTCTTCTTCTCGTCCCCTTGGATGGAGGGATTGATTATACGTGTCGGTTCTATGCGGGCCTCTAGAAGTAGGGTGTTCGTGGTTTCAATTTCGCTCTGAACACAATTTTTTACCCAGCAAAATCAAGTTTCAGGTTCAATTTCAGTCTGTGATGTGATATCAACTTCGAACAACACCTAGTTTACCTCAAAATAATCAAATATAAAACCAATTTGATTAAATACTTTTTTTTTATAAAACAAATCTAATTTAATCAACAAAATATAGTTGGTTCAGTCTCAAATTAAAGAATGGGACCGTCAAAAACCAATCATTTTAGTTTAAAAACTCGATTTTCATTGTTGCTTATTTTATTTTCTTAATAATAAATTAGAAAATAGGTTGGGTTGAGTTAACTATAATTAACACATCAAGTTTGAGCAGCTTTCGATTACTTCCAATTCCATGTTTAGGTCATTTTTTCGAACTCTCCTATCTGCCAGAGGAATTTCTCCATCTCTCTTTACGTGTAACGTGGGAAAGTTGTCCGTCTGTATTAATTAATTCGATATTGGATCCTTGAAAGAGTGCACGTGAAGCTGTATCTGAGATGATTCATCGCTACGTATTATTCGGGTTCTTGTTGTTGTCTCCCTAGACAACTGGAGTAGGGCTAAGTCGTGACAACTCGCGAGGGATTGATGGTGATGCCTAATAATAACATTTACTAGCGTTCGATCAAGAGAGACCACTCAACACTGATAGATGGAGCAATGCCCCATGTGACGAGACAGCGTCCATTGAAGGACGCTTCCCTGCAACTGATCTAGCCCTTTTCAGGGCCCCACAGTTTTCTTGAATATGTAGCTTAATTTTGAAATTCAATCACTTCTCTTTACTTTTATATTTGAGTTAAATCTATTTATTGAATATTAAGATTTTCTGCATCATGAAGAGATGTTCAACCATCTTGGCCAATCCAAGGCTAGTTGTAGATTTTTTCATGTATAAGGATTAAACTCGATGCCTCATCAAATAGAACCATCCAATTATCTCGGTTAACTTATACTTGTCATGTATTTTCTCTATCCATAATACTAAATTTATGAAGAAAAAGAGGCATCGAGGACCATTTCTAAGGGACCATGCCTAGTCATGAATGTTGTTTTACAATCACAATTCAAATTCGAGATCATACCAATAAAAACAAGAACAAAAAGACATATAAATACCTCACCTCAACGGCTAATGCGAGGTGTGAGCCAGCAATATTTTGTCAGAGACTTATTAGGAAAATCCCATGCACGGTTAGAGAGCTCCATGAATTATAGGGATATGTGGAGTGAGCATGCTCCACTTCACCGTTTCAGCAACCAATTAAGATGTTTTGATGAATCCAAACAATATATTACAAAACATACAAAGGGGCAAATAAATTCGACTTTGTTTTAGGGTTTCATGTTCATTTTTTTTTACTGAGAATAATAAAAATATAGTATTAAAATGTTTCAGATTCACCTTCTTTCAAACTTAGAATAGTAAAAATATAGTTGTGTGATTAAAAATAGAGAAAATGAGATTATGAGAATTAATAAGCAATCGTTAAACTTAATCTAAATTTAAGAAATTTTAATATATTAAAAATTAAATATAATGATACCATTTTTAATATAAAATTAATAAAATACTATAAAATTATATGAATATATTCAATTTAATGGTATAAATATTTTTTAAGAATATTGTAAATATTCATTTCTTCATTTTGAGTCAATCTAGGTCTCATATTTTTAACGGTAACATAAAATCTAGGCCACAGAACGCAGAATAGGTATAGCTGAGGGGATAGATCCTGACATGGCCACGTGTACAGGTCACCATGCACATGAACAGTTGGACCCACTCATCAAAAAAGGAAGAAAGTAAAGAAGATAGAAGAAGAACATGTGGACCCAACTCTCATCAGTCATCGATGCAATTCCAATACCCGTTATTTGCCACGTGTGCAGACCCACCTGCCCCATATGTTCTTAAGGGACATGGCGCAATGAAGGTAATATATCGGTATAAAATAATATAATATTTAAAAATTTATTTAATTTATTAAGGAATGAGAATCTTTTAACAGAAATTGACGAAGAAACAAAATGAAAAGTCTCATCCATTGGGAAATGCTTTGTTTATTTATTTATTTATTTAATGGGTGAGAAAAATGACGATAAGCTCTCTCTCTCTCTCTCTATATATATATATACATACACACATGTAGAGAGAGTGGAAGAAGCGTGAGAGGGCAAATTTGAATGATTTAAAACCCTAATGAGGGTCCCAATTAGAGATGGATTAGAGGGGCAGAGACCCATCGATGCACATGCAGAACGTGGGAAGCGTTTCAATGTTTGGAGGCCATGCCCCATACCCACTTACTACACCAGCTTGTTGATCTATGATCACAGCGGGTGCCCGATGCAGGATAAGAAGTTTATTTGGTGTTCACCGCAAGATATTTAGAAGTTCAATAACTTTGATAAACTAAATTCGGGTCTAGATATTCAATCGAGCTAAGACAGTAGATTTTCTTCCTTCATTCTGGACAGAGACGTGTTTGATTTACTGCAATTTGCCTTTCCCAGATTGTTACTGTAATGGTTGCTTTTCATTTAAGAATTTCAGCTCAGACATGAATTCGAATACAACATATAATTAACTGAGTGCATCTTCGTCTTAGTCAACATATTTAATATCGGGACGTATGTGAGACTGACTCTCATTAGTGAGTGCTATTGGATGGGCAATGTTCATATAATATTTTAGTCGACCTAGGGAGATAGAGAAATGACCGTAGAAGAAATAAGCATATTAGACAATATTAATTGAAAGCTATGGACAGTAAAAATGTTGTAGATTTATCAAAAACATTCACGGGGGTGACATTTTTTTTTTTGCATCAAATGAAATAACGTTGCAAAGTCAACGAAAAATTGTCGGAAATGTGTAGCTGCCACAAATCTGACCATGAGCCGAGTTACTCAATGACGGCCATGAGTTTCACACTTAGAATTCCGCGGGATATTAGTTCACACGGCTGCCCGATTGATTCCCTGTACAAAGTTCACACCGGACCAGTGAGAGATTTAGCACATCCCTCACTCTCATTATTGAAACGTATCCCATGAAAATCTTGTTGAAAATATGGGACAGCTGGGTCCCGAGATTGATGGCTATGTCATCTTCACCGAGCCCCAATCTCGCTCCTCAATTATTCTGATCATGTAGTTAAGTGTCGCAGTATGTTTGGTCAAGAAAGAACCATACATAGCGTACTTACAAATTCTGGCGAAACATTACAGGCGGTGTTTTGGCATGTACAGATAGAGAGAGAGAGAGAGAGAGGACTCTAGCAGATAAGCAATCATGCACCGCATGCCCCGCAAAGCGACCATTGATCATCACAATGATGACTGTGAATTTTAGAATATACGAGCACGCTAATAAATATATGTACATATACATATGCATCGACCCGTTGGTCATCCATGTGCCCTAGCCGTCATTTATCGGCAGAAAATTTCTTATTTTTTTCTTCCATCGCCAATTAACCCACACACACACACACAAATAGTTTTTCTTTTTTTCTTTTATGATTCGAGGAAAATAAAATGAAACTTGTGTGAACATATTTAGGTTACCTAAGTATTATCATTTAGATTTTAAGTAAATATGAGTAAAATATTTTATAAATTTACTAGAAAGATATTACTGAGATTTTGATGAAGTTTTAATAATAAATAATAATATATTCACATGTAAATATTATGCAGTAGAGATGACTAGACTGCCATGACTATTACATTCTTCTTATTGATATAACTGGTTTCAGTCAAAAAATTAGTAGATCTGATCAATAGAATGTTTCATTTACACCACAAAATTGATATCCATTCTCTTGAAACAGAAGAAAGTAGCATGCGCGCAATTATTGTGCCTGTCGAATACGTACACGATGAGAAAGCTAAGTAGCTATATGTACTAGCTAGGCTAGCTAGCTCCCTTGGAGCATCTGCATGTGTAGGGGCATGGATAGAAGATAAGGAATAAAAGGCCACTCTTGTTGGCTTCTCAGGGAAGAAGAGGACACAGACTCATCGATAATTCCTTCGTCGAGACTTCGCCACGGTCACATCCTTCTCACCATACACTCCCTCATCCTGTAGCCTTCATCAATCATCTTGCTCCCAGCAAATTATTCGTGGCACATCCCGTCCGCATAATTCACAACCATTTACACCAAGAATACAAGGGAATCGACTACTTTATTAATATAAAATTTTGAGTTGAACATGAATGTAATTTTTTCTAAATTTACTTAAAGGCTTATAGGGTATCATATCAAGTATGATATCAAATTACATATTTCACTAAATCTAACAATGAATTTTGATACTACTGGGGCTGAAAGTGGAAGAAAAAGCTAGTATATCTTCCCCTTTTCGAATTATTTTCTTGTAAATTCAAGAGTTTTCTTTACATATAGACAGATATTTATTTACCGCTTACAAATTAATAAGACAAATCTTCACTGTATAAGGAGTGTTCACTCACCTATTTATAAATTAATGAGGAAGGTCTTCGTGGGCACGCGAGGTGGGAGCGGGTACTGAGGATCATCCCGTGTCTAAGGCGTAACGATGGGTATTGAATATCTCGAACATAGTCCATCTTGAAACAAGTACAAAGAAAGCAATTGGTTCACAGGACGTTTGGGCTTCAAGACCTATCTCAACCTAAAACTTTCGAGTCTCTAGATGTCCATGTGTAAAGCTGATCATATGGGAAATTTAAGACTAGAATGCAAAAAAAGATTGGTCCATGCTCCATTCTCTGTTACCTATTCAACTGCACATACTAAAATTATATGAGATTAAGAGAATTTAAATTCGATTATATCAATAAAATTTTTTATACATACATTTTATAAAAAAAATTTCATTCTTATAATTTTAAATTCGTAAATCTTTCTTTATTTCATCTGTTAAGTTTAAAAATGCTGTCGTGCAATTCGATAAACATTGCTACTAAAATAATTAAGGAACTGTTTACCACATGTCTCTTGCATCGAAAGACACAATAACTTGCGTTTCAAATCGTTTCGATTTCGAATCAAAGCATATGAGTGTAACGAGTGTCCGAACATATATATATATATATATGTATATATATCAAGGCATTTGAGATGCTGCAGATAAATTAAGAGAGGATTCTGTCAACTCGATGAACCCTAAACAACGTCAACATTGTATGTATACCCAATTTAAATAAAAACGTATAAAAGATGCAATGCATCTTTGTCCCTGTAAAGTGCGTGCTTCTAATCTAATACATGTCGGGACATGATTTTTATGTATGTGATATTCAAAGGGGTGTAATTAATGGAGGTTTAAACTGATACAAATATATGTTAGATCGGTTTATTAATAAATTAATAAATTCCTCTCAATTATAAATTTCTACTATTCACATTATTCGAGATTTTATTAAAAAGGAATATGCATGTGATGAACAATCTCGATTGTTCTAGTGTGATCAGGACATTTTTTTAATAGAAATAATATAGTTTATTAATGTATCAGAAGAAACGTAGCTTATCTAAACTTTCTTCTAATATATAAGATAAATAATAATCCTAGTCCTTTATCAGGCATTAAACTAATCAAGTGGGTTCCCCAATGGAAGCATGAGAAGGGTTAATAAAGCACTTGTGAGCCCCAAACGTATAACTATTGTAGACATTAAATTGGTTAGCTAGACATATAAATTGGTTAAAAAGATGAATCACGGCAGTGAAATTATTGTCTATTTGAGATTAAAAAATTCTCAATTCAAATTTTATCAATTTCAAACTCTCTAATTTTTTTTTCTTTTTATTATATTCTAAACTTATAAATTTCTTCTAAATTCATGAATTATTTCATATAATAAAAAAGAAATTAAGTTGTTTCTTATCATATGCATTGGATTTGGATTTTTATGGGGGCTGGATGAGGAATAATCCAGGGTGTGTTTAAGGAGGAAGGAGAGGGATAAAGGAACTAAAAGAAGAATCATGTGGAAACATGTGCAATTGTTCATTGAGTTGGAGAACGTGCTCTCAGCAAGTCATGCTAAAAGAGATAAATCTTTTCAAGTATACACACATGGCCTCTTCTTATTGATTCATCCATCCAATCAGCTTGTAGCGATACCCGTCTAATTTACTTACTGGTAGTTATTGATTTGCCCACCCCCATAATTTGCTTGTTTCCCTTCAATTTCTTCTTTGCTTTTAAAGCTGAATCTCGAGCAGACACCTTAAGTAGGACATCAACAATGCCCATTTTGACAAAAAAGAGAGGAAAATCCATGGCGACATGACTTTGTAAAATAGTTCAAAATTCTCCCTTGAATAGTTTTATTAATGCCACATGAATGATATTCAAGATTCAATTTGTTATACTGGAACCAATGAAATTATTATAATTATGTTATAATTTTAATATATTATAAAAATATAATTTTGTACTACGATATCATTTTTAATTTAGTATTAAGAAACCGTGGACTAAATTCTCACTAGTATGGCTTTTTGGGTTCTCCTCCATCAGTTTAATCCATGGATGGTATGACCATTGTCCTCCTTTCCTTTCAATAAACTTGTGTTGCCCTCAACGTGGCCACCGAATAAAAGTCTCCCAATTTATCATATATAAAAAAAGGCCCACTCAACTCTCCATTTCCATGTCCTCAAACGCCTTCTTCTCTCCTCGTTAGCCCAAGTTTCTTCAACTGAGAGAAACACAGGGAAGCCAGTTCTCTCGCCGTCATCGAAGAGAAATCAGAATGGGAGCTTCTTCACAGTCCTTCGTTATTCACGCCCTTGAGAGTACTACTGGGTCTCCATGGAGGATTAGGAGGAGGTTGCCGTCATCATTGTCATCAACGAGCAGGAGGAGCCGCTTCAAGAGAGGCGTCCACAGATCAGGGTCGAGGATCGAGCGGAGAGTCCGTAAGCTCAAGAGGCTGATCCCTAGCAGCCTCCAGTCAACGGGGTTAGAAGGGCTTTTCCGGGACACGGCTGATTACATTCTGTCTCTCCAGTCGAGAGTGAGAATCATGCAGATGATGGTCAATATGTTAGGAGGTTCTAAATAATGAAATTGTCCATTGATGGCTATCATCATTCTTTGTAAAGGTCGATTTTTATTTATTTATTTATTTATGTTCTTCTCTTTACTATTTTTATTTTTCCCTCTATTTTGATATTTTATTTGGATTTCTAAGCTATTAAGCTAATTGTTATGAAGGTCAGAAGTTATAGTGTTTTGTTGACCTGGCTAGGTCTAATTCTATGTGGTTTTTACGGGCAGAACTTGATTGATGATATTCCGGGCTGATTTTGTTTCATGCCGATGGTAGTTTCCTCTTGCCAGTATTCTTCGGCTCAACCATTCATTTCTAACCGCAAGAGAGATTTCCTAAGTATATATGCCGACTGCAAATGTTGTTTAATGTTCTTGTGGTTAGAGTTTCTATGTCGGAAAATTTAGCAACATGTACATATATATCTATGTAGGAAAATGCTATGTGTACAAAATCTATATTTAAAATAAAAAAGCTAGAACGAGTAAGAGAGCAAGTGGAGGCTCGAAGGCCGAGTAATAGACTCGCAGTTTCCTCGCTTGCTTTTGCATAGGCTACATACGGTGCGATGCAATACGGGTTTAAGTATATACAATACATCGAGGTCTATTAATTAGAGAGCTAAAGTCCATGGAATCCACATGGAGGATGTGAGAGAACTTGATCCCGCATCGGAGAGGAGGAGGAAATACGAATGGTTCACATGTGTGAAAGTGTTGTTCTCAGCCGCTACCTGCTTACCTTGCACTCAGTTAGTTGTATGGACAATTGAGCTCATGCTTGCATGCACGATAACACCCTGGAAATTGGGACCTCACTGGTAGCCAGTTGCTCAGCCAATACATACCACCACTCTTAGGAGCGGCCATTTCTGCATTCTCTAGTACTTTCATTATTCTGTTTTCCTGTTATATAATTTTGTGTCACAGAATTTTTACTTCTGTATTACCATCCGAGATTAATTGATCATCAAACTTGCAGATACTCTCTAGTTTTAATATTAATATTAAATCCAATTTAGGTTCGATTTTACCACTAAATATCTATATTATGCTGTCGCTTCTATTCTTTCCTTATTTTATAAATAATATATATATATATAATTGACTTGAATTTTACTCTTTTTAAGGGACTAAATCAACTCAAATGCATTACACATATTTATCAATTTTTCATTAAGATTCTAAATATCATATGATTAATTTATTGCGAAAAATGCAAATTGAAAGTAGACAACTTAAGGGACAAAACAAAAGGGGGAGAGAGAGAGAGAGAGAGAGTAGAATCGACTGCATAACGTAGTTATATTTATACATATATTAAGTTTTTTTCATTAAAAATGAAAAAAAAAGAAATTAAAAAATATGTAGACTTTCACGAAACCTCCATATTTCAAAGCTCTGATCTAATGGGCCGGAAAGTAAAATAATAAATTGGGCTTTCTTCGATCAAATTTAATGGCAATGGCCACCTTGACGTTGATGAGCCCATCCATGGAGGGACATGGAAAACAACCGTGATTCCACTCGATAACTGGATATTTGAGAAGTCGGTGTTGAGAGTTAAACCCGTGAACGGTTTCTATTATTCACAATGTTCGCACTTGATATTTTAGATGTTGAGAGTAGCACAAAATCTTATGAAATGTATTGAAAGCATAATAGGCTCTTGGATGAGTCCTAGATTAAGTTCGATCCTTAAACCCGGTTGCCTAATATTAGAGATATTTTACATATATATATATATATAGGGAAACATAATATTTGAAAAGAAGATCATACCGTTGAAATATATTAATTAATATTTATATGATTTATTATCATTTATTTAATATCATTTTAATATTTTTTGTTATTTTATTTTCTAAATTAATTGATTCTCTTACCTATGAATAAGTTAAAAGTTAATGTAATTATTCGAGTTACTTAATTGAATAAATTATGTGGTTTTAATTTATGACCTACCACAATTATATTTTCTTTTCTTCTTATATTTTATTCTAAATTCTTTCGTAGTATCAAAGCACGTAGATGCTCATGAGTATGCTGCTGACATCTAATGAGGTCGGCATATTCATGAGACATGCATATTGATCTTCCTATGCATTGATCACATGCATAGATCAACCTGCTGGACTCCATGTTTATCTTAAGTAGAGTATTGGAGATGTTATTACATACATTAGAAAATATAATATTTTGAAATGATAAAATATGTTAATTGGTATTTTAAGGGTGATTTTTTTCTTATTTATTCGATATTACCTTAATATTTTCAATTATTATTATATTTTCTAAATTAATTAGTTCTTTCGACTAATCTAAATTGCTCAATTAAATAAAGTCAATAGTTTTGACGTATCTACTATCACGTTTATCTTTTTCACACTCTTCTTATTATATTTTAATTTAAATTCCTTAGCCCGCTCTCGAGATCTCATCAAATTTTCAACCCAATTGAACCGAAGCGTGAGCGGGATCCATTTTTTTTGACAATTAATTAGTGATCAACTTGCTCGATCGACCTCGACAGAAAACTGTCCTTCAAATGCAGGAGATGAATCTTCCCCCCCGTGGATGGAAAAGCGTTTCTGTGGCTTGTCGTCTTACTGTTTTGACTATCAATGCATGGCATCGCCCTCCCCCGACAGCTACATTCTTTTCTCGAAAATATACAAATATATATATTAAAAAAAAAAGAGATGCTGCTACACTTGGGATTACTCGAGCCAAATGTTTTGACTTTCCGGTTCCACATGCCATTTTTTGAACTTCGCACTAATTGTTCGTTTTCGTTTTTTTATTGTTTTTTTCTAGGATAGTGAAATTATAAATAAAGTTAGTAAAGAAAGACTACAGATAGACTTCACACATGAAGCCATGGCTAATAGGAATCGAGTTTGAGACATATCTACTAAATCGTATAAAAAACTCATGAGTAAAGAATATGATGAGGGAAAGTCGAGGTTGAAGATATATGTGAAATTCCGTTAGTGAAAATCGAATTCAAAATTTTACGTGTCCTACCGATAAGAATCATACATCTAATTCATCATGTGGATTTTTCTGTAGTTACCATAGGTTTGTGTATGGGATACAGTTGACTATTAACAAATGGGAAGAAGGGATTTAAAATAATGAATAATGATCTATTTTAATCAAAAGTTACTCCGCAGTCAAACCGGGCATCAGGTTAAATGTTCATCATATATAGAGCCACTTGGGCAAGATCTGACTATACATTTGGTTAAATATATGTATATGTATATATATATAGTTCTAGAAGGGGCTGTGAATCTTAATTAATTTAATCAATTTTTGGAAGACGGTCTGGACTGTGAACAGGGAATAAGTGCAGGTTGGCGAATCAAATTGGAGGGCTGGACAGGGTTAGGTGAGATGGGAGCGGCATCTGTCTCCAAATATTTGAGAAGAACGTGACCACAGCACAAGTAGCTCCTACACGCATACAAATGACAATGGCATGCATTATATATTATATATTCGCTTTGGAATCTGCAAGGTCGATGACATAATTAGACTTGTCGGGTTTTTTTAAATAGACTGATATTTCTTCTCCATAAATAATACATCATATTTTAAATGTTATAGAATGTAAGGGAAAAAAGTAACTATTTTTCTTAAATAAGATAGTATAATATATATGTATATATTAGAAATTTTAAAATTATACAATTTTTTGGCTTAGCTTGAAATATTTTTTAAATATATCTTTTAGTTTTAAAATTTTATTTTTGTGACTCACCTAAATTCTCATTGTAATATATCGTTAAATCGTTCTAACGCCAACAAAATATTGATGCAATAATGATACATTAGATGCAATAATGATACATTTTAATATGAAAAGTTTGATATGTTACTAAAATGACAATATTTTTTCGATATCATCGCGTCCATATTATTATAATTTAACAGTCCAATACGATGAGCATTTAATAAATTATATGAATGAAATTTTAAAATTAAAAAGATTATTTTAAAAATTTTAGAATTTAAGTTAAAAATATTACAAGTTAAATTATAAAATTAAAAGGATTATTTTAAAATTTTTAAAATTTTAATTCAAAAAATGACATAGTTGTGGGCTCCCAGTGTACTTTCCCACGTGCGTAATATAGAAGTACAACTCTATGAAAAAAAAAAAGGCAAATTTCATAAATAATTTACAAATCTTACATCAGTTCTTCCTTGATGGTCAGTTTTTTGTTACACCCTTATATTTAAGCCTAAAATTATCCGAATATGCAACTTTACGAGATATTTACGGGCACAGAAAAAGTGAACTAGTCATATTGAAGATATCGTGGCTCTATGAGCACACTAAAGAGTGGGGTAGCCACGGAACCAAAGTCAAAATTTGGGCTCGAAGACCCATGACTATGAAACATTTATTTTTAAAAATGTTAATTTTAACATAAGACGGTGACTTATTCACGACATGACACGGCACTTTCCATCAGACAAATCATCTTTTTGTGCATTTGTGTCTCTTCTTGAGCAACTAACAAACGTATCCAAGAAGCAAGCATCAGTCAAGCAGCGACTACATAAAATTATTGTTAAAACCACCAATCTATTCTTTAATGTCCCCATCGAGCCAGCCAGCCAGCCAGCTGGAATGGTACCCGGCAAGTGTCTCCAGTGGCGCGCGCCAATGTAGGACGTCGTCCAGAAATTGTGATGTCACACGATTCTTGAATAACTGTAGTAGTGACAGCAAGAGCAATTGTTGCTATTATTTTGACTAGTGTTCTACTTGTGCTAGGGATGAATCGATTAGTGAAATGTGTATCGTTGTCGTGTACTAAGATATCGAGATAAATAGAAGAAAATTAATTATCAAAATAAAAAATGGAACGGAGAGAATAATAGCAGGAGATCGACATCCTCTCTCACGATGCATATTGATCCAGTCGTGCGATATATATGAGCAAGCCCCTCCCATGAGCACCCTATAATCAGATAAAAGGAACCATTTGTTTCTTTGCAATCACCAAAGCTTAAGTTGTTTGTTTTTCCTTTTCTTTTCCTTCACAGATGAATAGGAAGGTAACAGCAGCGGTAATTTTGTCATTCATGCTGGGCAATGTTCAAATTTTCGTGCTCAACAATGAATATATAAGATGAACTGAATAATTAGCAATAATTTATTAATATAGTACCATCAAGAGTCTAATATAATTTAAGAAATCAGCATCTTTTAATAATTAATTAAAAAAATATAACTACTAAATTATTTAAATAATATTATAGAGGGAATGTAAACATGTGAATTCGGTGGATTTATGATATCTTTGCAGCAAACAAAATTAAACAAAAAAAAAAAGTGTCAGACAACATAGATTGAAACCATGTGGCTAGAGAGCCATAGCGTGGTGATGCAATTAGGCTAAGGGCAAGGGGTTAGGGCTAAATTTAATACTGTTTCGAATTGATAGATAAGACAGTGATGTCCAAATTGTTTCTATCTTATAGATTTTTTATCTGCCTAATATATGATTAGCCCTTTTAATAGATAATAGGCATGGACTTGTATTTTTAGTATTCATCTTACAAGTTCGTTTAGTATCATTTTCTATAGTTAAACATAGGGCTTATAAATTAATGGTGGTTAGGGCATCATATGCCTCACATGCACAATCCATCAAAAGGGAGAGATAGCCCCTGATTGTTGATGATTGTGGGCATCTAACATTCCGAATCCACAGATAGACAGACTCAAAATTTTTAGTGATATCCAAAATGATTGGCCGAATGTGCATTTCTATGATGTAATTGCATCCAGTATGATCTGGACATGTAGGACACTCCTGCTCCCATTCCTTGTAGCCTAAAAGAGACCATAATGGTACAATGGTTGAAAGATTATCTTCATATGATTTGATGAGTTTAATATTTAAATTTAATCTCCATTAAACATATCCGCTTAAAAAATATTTGCTTGTTGTTTACTATTGGGACTGAGTTTTGGAGGACAATGGCTCTTAGACGGTACAAAACCTTCTGTGATACTACGCTAATGTGGCTGATCTTGAGCGTTATTACTCGGTTCGCCGATATATTCATAATTGAACACAAAATCTTGAACGTTGTGTAGTGGCAACAGTTAAATTGTCACTACTACTTTCAATACACAATTAAATATATGTAATAAGGTAAAATTAATTGAATCTATCTAATTTTATGTTTGATTATTATATCAGGTCAAAATTGATAATTATACACTAATATGGACTTTTTCATGCTTTGTTTAGGTGAGAGTCCAACCGATGTTCGACCGGCCTATAAAATCTGAAATTCAAACATGTTTGATAAGTTGAGATAGAATTTATCTGTATGGATTACATAACGTTCGATTCATTTGAACTAAAAGTAATACTAATTTAACTGTTAGTTTTTGGATATTGGACGTGTCATTAGTTTATTTGATTTTATTAGGTAGGCTGATTACACAAATAAATGTTAGTTTAGTAAATTAATGTTCTTTCTTCTATTTTCATATCCATCCAGGTAGATAACGAATTAACATAATGTAATGTTGAGAGATCTATATGATAGCATGTCAACATCAAAACGTAATATAAGGGATTTTTAAGTACGGTGAAACTTTAATATAATGTGATTAAATTAAATATATGGTCATTAAATTTATTTATTAATAATATTTTAACATAATTTATTAGAAAAATAATTGAAGCCCGACTAAATTAACTAAACATAATTCTTTGCTGGAGTGGATCCGACAAACTTGAAAAGACTAATTTAATTGCACAAAATTATTGATTTTTTTAAATTGGAATATATAATTGGAGAGAAGAAAATAAAATATATAATTAGTTTTGATTGTAAATGATAATTATAATTCTGAGATACCATATAAGCATTATTTATTTATTTTTTATTAGTTAAGTTTAATTCATCAAGATATTTTAAGAATTAAAAAAAGTGAGACCAACTATCTCTCATTTTTACTAAAATAGTATAGATATAGATATAGATATAGACAATAATAGTAATGATTTTCAATAAATGGACAGAAAATTGTACAATAAATAAATAAAATATTTTGGCGGGGGGAAGATTGGAGTGGATCAGTTCACATGCATGCGCACGGGCAGAATCGATCGGCCTGTCATCACGCCGTAATCATCTCACGTGTCCCTGATCCTCATTCACACCCAAGATGGTTCACCGGTCCAACAACGCAACGTGCATTTTTTATTTTAAAAAAGGAATACATATAAAAAAATAGACACCCAACTTCGGAGAAATTCTTAGGTGAGGTCAGTACACCACGTCATCCATGCACTAAGCCACTAGAAGAGTGACACCTGTAAAAAATAATAATAATAACTGATACAGCATTTTAGAAAAGGGCCAGCTCTCTCTTGTATTTTCGTGTTAATCCCCAACACTCTCTTACGACTTCGTTCTTCTCTCTATCCTGCTCCAGAGTCCAGACCACCCGCACCGTACACCCAACCTTTGCTGATTTTGGAGCTTCCGACGACCAGTGGGTCTTGGGAGCCCAAGCTCCTCGACATAGTCCGCCTGTTTCGACCTCCGTGAACTTCCTTCCCATCTTCAATCTCCGATTTCGGTGGTTTATCTCTCCCCCCGACTTCTGCTCCCTCTCTCTCTCTCCCACCTCTCCGATTTCTCGTTCTCCCCTTCCGATCAATAAGATTTCTCCATCTTCCCCACCCGACTACTTCGATTCTCCGTCTTCTCGTCCCCCTCTCTATTGGAAAGAAGAAAGATTGGAGAAAGCAGAAAGAGATTGGAGAGAGAGAGAGAGAGACAGAGCGAGAAATTCGACCTGTGATTTGCTGGAGAAGATGGCTGACGATGGAAGAGAGGGAAAGGGTGTCGAGAGGGTGGGACAAATTTTCAATGTTGAATAAATTTGGGGTTTTATTGAAAATAGTTGGTGGGACCAGTCTTACACATGTCCATCACTCAGTGGCTCAGTGCATTGATGACGTGGTGATTGACTCACCTAAGAGTCTCTCCCCGACTTCGTTAATTGCTCCATACGGATTTTTATTCTCAACCAAGGCATCGGAAACTAAACCGGTCCTACTCTGGCAGTGTCCGTACGAATTTTGACCTTGGAATCGCCGGTCAATTCTCTGCTCTGCTGAGCCTCACTCCTCTCTGCCTTCCTTGAAGCTCCTCTCTCTCTCTCTGCTATTGCATTCACTGTCGCTCCTATCACCTCAAAACTCTCTCTCTCTCTCTCTAAAAACAGATCAGAACCTACCCAAGCCTACACTTCAACCCACTTACCTTTCTCCATCTTCTTCTTCCTATTCCTCAGCTTGACTCCGATGAGAATCAACTGCACTCCCCTATTCTGAGAGACAAATAATTTCTTCAGTGTCTTGATTTGCGTGGAGAGTCTTGTTAAGCCGACGCCGCCGCCGCCACCACCACCACCGGCAGCAATGGCTTCAACTGATAGTCACATCTTCCCATCTTCACAGTATGGGTTTATGGAGCTTCTGGGTCTGCAGGACCTGAGCTCTTATTTTCATTGTGACAACAGCTCCCTGCTTCTTGATGACACGCTCCTTGATCAGCATCAAGCCCCCCCGAAGAAGACGACCTCCCCCATGGTGGTATCCACCGCCGTCGACTCCTCCCAGGAGATAACAAATAATCAGCCTGCCACACCTAACGCCTCCTCGATCTCATCCGCCTCGAGCGAAGCTGCGGCGAAAAACGAGATGCAGCTCAAGGCCGCTGAAGAAGAAGAGAAGGATGAAGGATGTATGAAGCGACAAGGAGAAGAAGATGGGGACGTGGAGCCAAAGACTAAAAAGAAGTATAGAACCTCCTTTTTTCTATCATTGGAAGCCGAAGTTCTTGCATTCTTTCTTAACTTAAAAGGGCATCGGATCTATAGGTTTATTGCTAATCTTTTGGTTCGATCGGGAGATTCACAACATGTGGATTTCTGTGCTTTCATGAGGGTTACATTGTGTTTTGAGATAAATTTTGTACAGATTAAGTTAATGGATAATTGAGGGTTAATTTATATTCTCGTGATTTTTTTGTTTATCATTTTGCTGGAACATGTCAAATATATTTACTTGGTATATATATGATGTGTAGGGCCGTGGGAGGGACCAAGAAAGCCAAAGAGAAGAAGCAGAGGGAGCCGAGATTCGCGTTCATGACCAAGAGTGAGGTCGATCTCCTTGAAGATGGCTATCGGTGGCGGAAGTACGGCCAAAAGGCAGTGAAGAACAGCTCTTTCCCCAGGTACATGTATGCACGATTCTCCTCCTCAGTCTACTGTTTTTCATGTATGTGGAATAGAACTGAGCTCGATGTCTTTTCTCTCGGTTGAATTATGTAGGAGCTACTACCGTTGCACAATTCCCTCTTGCAACGTGAAGAAGAGAGTGGAGCGGTTGCACACCGACCCGGCCATCGTCGTGACAACTTACGAGGGCCAGCACATTCACCCGAGCCCCCTTCTCGTGCCCCACCACTACGCCCTCGTCAGGCCTCCGCCGGAGTACTCTGCCTTCTCCGGCGGGGCCGGGACGGTGTTCCCGGTGGAGCCTCATGTTAGTACCCATCACCAAGGTGGTCCGTACTACAGCTCACCTACTGCCAGTAGCTTGTCGTCTGTGAGGCGACCCGGTCATAGCCTCCTAGAGTCAACAAGTGCGGCTGCTCTGCGGAAAAGACGGTTCTGCCCCCATGAACAATCGGCGACCGCCGGTCTGGTGATCGGAGAAGGCCACGGCCTCCTCGAAGACATCGTCCGTCTCAAGTCCTTACGGAAGACCGCTGATTAATTAGAAATCCCCATATATAGGTTCTAATTTCCATGTATAAGGCTGGCCGTCCAAAGTCGAGTCCCACACATGGGCCGACTCTCGATGTGCTAGTTACTGTTTGAGTACTGGTCCAAACATCGGTTGACACGTCATCGCCAGTTTTCTCAATCAAGGTCATCGAGTGGATCACGGCTTAGTGTGTTCCCTGAATGCGATTGTACGTTCCTCAACCCTCGATTTCTTAAGAGAAGAAATGATCCGATCTGGAGGAGGGCGCTTCTTCCATGAAGTGTGACGAGCAAAATCGGTGAGATTCGATCTTCATTAATTCTGGCTGGCCACTTCTGTGCGGAGGTCCTTGTTCGTGTCCTAGGAGGAATGTGCATTTAATGCAATTCAATTCATAGGAGCACCCATTGAGGAGTCAGTACCCTAACGTCTCCTCTGTGTAGGCATATAAAAGGAGATCATTTAAAAAAAAATTTAATATAATAATATCATATTTGATAAAAAAAAATATAAAATATAAAATTTAATTTTTATTAATATAAATCTTTATATTTTTTAAATTTATTTACACCTATATTTTTAGGTTCATAACACCCGTATAAATAAAAATTAAATTAGAATATAGGGCAAATAATTTCCCTTAAGAAAATAATAGAAGGAAAATGAGATTTGCTGAACATTTTGTAACTTAAAAAAAATTAAATATTGTGCATCCATATGCAAAGGGAAAAAAGGGAGATGTAATTTTTTCCACTATGTAATTTATAATATTTAAAAGTATATAGAATTTGATTAATTCATGAGAAAAAAGAATTTGGCTAATTTATTTTAGAGATATGTCAATCCTAAAAGATAAATTTTTCTAAATATAAAATTTTTATATTTATAAATTTTATTAAATTATAATTAATTTAAATTTAAATCACCATTAGAACTAAAAACTATCTCAGTATTATATATTCACCCTTCCTGCAAACTAAACCAACCAATATTCCAGGTCTCCATCTTAGTCCGTGCCCCAACTAAATTAAATGGACGCCCATCTCTGACTTTCCTTTGCTGAAGATTCACTGTCCCCTCTCTCCTCTTTCTAAAAATGTAAGACATATGGCACTCTGAAGTTTAATGAATGCAGCGGCCATTGTTGTCCCTTGAAGTTCACCTCGTCCGGTTCTCGTTCTATTTTGTACCATATATTTATTTGAATGCATGTTCATTGAGGATACCATGAATTGTAGTGATCAGTTCAGATCCCGTTTCTCACCCCGAGTAGTTGAATCCATTGGGGCAGACAAGCTGATTCCAATCACACTCCAGAGAAGCTGTTGCTCGAGCGTCCGCGGTACAAAGTGCTCATAGCTGTCCGATGATCAACTTTGAGCCTGTGTACTCTGTAGAAGATCATGACAGAGGCAGCAGAGTCATATGTGATCAGGACATGGGCATCGGTATTGAACGAAACTGTCGACTGTAAATAGTAGACGAGCTCTCCGGGTTGGCCATCGAGGATGTTTTCACGAGATTTCAAGGTCTTATTCCCTCCAGCCCAAGATTTGGCACGGCAAGAGTTTTGTCCTCATTCTTCGGGTGTTTAACTCGACATCTATTATGAAACCCAACTTGCGAACAGTGATGTAGAATTCATATCTCTAGGACATCTTGAGCAAAGAATACAATAAGAGAATACGATTCTAAGCTTCTTCCATGATTCATGATGATCTAGTTCCTTTATAAATATCCAGCAAACTAAGAATGGCCTATAAAAAACACAAATAGTTGCTACGTATGTCGTAGGTATTCATGTTTCAAAAAGAGGTTTGAGTTATTTTGGAGATTTATGGGATCTTGAAAGTGATGTGAGTTTTGCACATGTGGGCGCTATTGAAGCATCCCCGAGCACGAGTCTTTGCAAGCTAACTTGAGAAATCTGCTGCTGTTTCTGCTGCTCAAACTAGTTCCTGGAAGCTTATTCAACTACGGCCACATCTTGGGGCCTACTTTCTCCGATTTCTGAGAAGCCTCGGAGTCTCTACTTGTGGAACAGAATGCTGTAGCGACTATGGAGGAGCCGGCTACGCTGTTGGAATTGTTTACCGCATGATCCTAGTATTTGCGGAGACCTGATTTCTATTGGGGGAGTTCAACTGCTGCTGCCGCTGCAGCAAGTCATTTGATGGAGCAGGAATCATGAATTCTCCCATGGAATCAATGGGATATGGTGCAGGTGTGCATTTGACTCGTCGGCAGATTACCAAACAAGCAAAAAAGAAAAGGAGAGAGGGAGAGCAGTTAAGACCATGTTACTGATTGATTGAGATAGTGATTGACTATTATATCGACCGACTCATAAATTACACCAATCAACTTAACTATTTATAAGTTAAGTCATGGACAAAAATAGGAAATAGAAATCTGAAAATACAATTAACCGATCTAAATCCGATGCAAAATAAAATCAGCATCCCTATGAATCTCAACTACTATCCAAAGTATCATTTCCAGATCAAATCCCAACACTTTCAATTTGTAATGGACTCTGGGATTATTCCTTTGCTGTCTTGTCTATGAGGTTCTTTAATTTATGGAGAGAACATACAGACGGCAGAGTTTTTATTCAGTTCAGGTTGGAGTATTCTGTTTCTCGGCTTTTGTGGCAGTGAGTTGTTAGTGTCAGAGCCGGAGAACTTGGTTTGGTGAAAGCTCTGTTCTTTGGGCGATGCTTTTCTGCATAATTGCTGCTTCTAAGAACTGATTATAACCCAAATTAGCAAAGCAGAGATGTGTAAACTTAACTGTCACCGGGAGTAATATAAGCCTTGCCATGATCGTTGCCATTGATTTTCCGTAAAATCTCTATCACGTTCATATCCAATCTAAAAATTAAGTCGACAGGAGCTCCCTTTGCGTACATGTGGCCTTTCATACCACACTGTCATAAACCTTAAGCACCTGCCCTCAAACATTTGTCTGTGATAGCTAACCACGAGTCTGATTTTTCATTTTCGTACTTGGATTTGCAGACCACGAAATCTACACGCGCGTATCAGGAGATGTAATGTAAGCCTTGACATCACTTATGCAAGATGGTTCTTCAATTCATTGCCAATGGCTATGAACTTGTTACTTTACATAACTTAATTTCGGTGAGACATTCGAGGACCGGTTTGATGTGAGACCCTTTCAACATCTGAAAGTTGGGAAGTGTGACCAGATCATATGACGTCACATTTGTCTGGAACCAAGGATTCAAACCAGATAATTCATTTATTTCATTTACTACCTAGGAAACTGTTCGAACATATGAACAGCACGACAGACGCATGTCTTACAAGTAGAACCTGGTAACTCCATTCCTTGCTTCTACTTTCTCTCCCATACTGCTGTCTTTCTTATGCCTCTTCTTATCTTTGCTTGTATCATCTTCGCACTGCTAGACTTCTGTAGAGCTCATCTATCTTAACCTGCTTGATATCAAACACCAAGCAAGCTCGGGTCTTTATCGGGTAGAAACCCGAATGGACAACGGAATTAGTTAAAGGATATGACAAATCGTTTACCTTGTAACAGTCTAACAGTTTGTTCCTTCTTTTCTTCAGCGTTGCAGTCACTAAGTCTCTTTCCATGTCAAAGGGGACTTGCTCGATGAAGACTCCTTTGATGCACTCAAATCCCCTCAACTGGTCACATAAAATGCACCCGAATCAGGAAAAATGAAAATCAAGGACAAGTATATGACAGGCTATATATGGATTATGAGGATAAAGAAGAGAAGGTTACCTTCTTCTTTTCAGCAGTGGCCTTCAGCTCGGAGAGGATGTAGCTCTTCAGCTGCTCGAGAGAGCAGAGATCAGAAAACTTGCCAGTATAACCATTTGTGCTGGCCCAGGCTTTTGTGTTCTCCTGATGTGGAACCACCACTGCTACCAGCATTGACTTGAAGCTGTCCCCGTATACCCAAATCTTGTGAAACATTGCCATCCAAAAAACACAGTTTAGTTATTTCTCCCACCAAAATGTTGGAAAGATCGTATTGAATGGATTAGGACAAGAAACCTCACATCTTCAACGATTGGGGTGATGCCGTAAACATTTTCCAAGTGCTCAAGTGCAACATACTCCCCTTGGGATAGTTTTATGAGATTCTTCTTCCGATCGATGATCTTGATGATACCATTAGGAAGTACCTCGCCGACGTCCCCTGAAGGACAGGAAATTGAATCTCAGCCCGTCAGTCAATGAAAATACTACTTGAAGCTTTGGATGAACATATACATGCCAACTGATATAAAAGCTTGAGTGTGTAGGTGAAGGGTACGATAATAATCCGTCAGTTGTCTAAGGGCTATTACCTGTATGGAACCAACCATCTCTTATGGACTCATTCGTTAGCTCGGGATTCTTGTAGTATCCACCGAAGACTGTCTTCCCCCTGAGACAGATCTCACCCCTTGAAGGATTGTCCAGTGGGTCATAGCCCATCTCTGGTACCTCCTCAAGTCGGAGCTCGTTGTACACTGCAACAGCACCAGCTGTTCCAAGCATGCACATCTCGTCGGGAAATCCAAGTGTCGCAGCCCCACAAGTTTCCGTCAACCCTGAATAGATCTTAACATGAAACCGACAATCTGTGTAAATGGACTCGGATTATAAAGCTATATACTACCATAGCCTGTGACAACGAAAGCACAGCAAGTGACCCGCAAAAATTCTTCCACCTCAGGGCTCAAGGGCGCCCCTCCCGATACCAGCAGACGAAGGCGACCACCTAAACGTGCCTTTACCTTTTGCACACGAGAAATGGATCACTTTCAAACTAGAAAATCCAGATGAAATCATATGGAACTAAGTCATTTGATCAAGTAGTCCAGCATAGTGTAGTGAACGTGAACGTGTATATTAGAAGAGGCAAGTTTTAACCTTCCGGAATGCTAAGAGATCTGCGAGCGGGGAAGCATCTTTCTGCTTATATCCTGAATTCATCCATTGAAGTTTGCTGCAAATTCAATATACAGGTGGATGAGTTGCATATATCCCTTTTCATTTTATGGAAGAAAAACAAAGTTACTTGTAAACTAATTTACTTGTGGAGACCTGTGAAAAACAGATCTGAGGATCGACTTACTGTTTGTAGAGCATATCAAATACTCTCCTTCTCACGGGATTTAGTTCCTCCAGTGCTTTCTTGATACCTAACAAGCCAGAAAGCACCAGCTACTAAGAGACTGTTATGAGTCAAATAACAATACGGAGATGGCATCTGAAGGGGAACATTTTCATGTACCTTCATGTATTCTGTCAAAAACCCGAGGCACACCAGCGAAAAAAGTCGGCTTCAACTCCATTAAGTCGTCCCTTAATTCGTTCAAATCCTGCCACCAGAGAAAATCAGCATCAGCAATGACAACCCCATACGAGGAAAAATGTTCTGGTTTCTTTTGGAGCGCAAGAACTAATAAAACAGAGTTGTACCCCATGATAGTATCCTACAGAAGCGCCCTTGTGGAAGAAATATTCCTCGATCATCCGATCCAGGATATGAGCAAGGGGCAAGAAGGACAAGTACACATCATCGACTGTCATCTGCCATTGGTCACAAACTGAATCTGTTAGGACTCACGTTTCCTAAGGTTCCCATACACGTCAATTCAGTTCCCCTCTGCTGCTACCCCTACAACCTAAACATAGCCTCACGAAGTGATGACGCTCATAAGTACGGCGAAGAAGAAAGATGAATGATTGAAAGCCATTCTCACCTTATCCTCGAATTGCTCCATGAAGAGGTCCATTCCTCGCACAAACGCTGCAAGACTTTCATGTGTTAGCATGACTCCCTTCGGGTCTCCGCTGGTCCCGCTCGTATACATGATCGTGCAAATGCTACAAGGGTCGGGCAGCACAAGGTCCCACGGGTTTTCTTTCCCCTAATGAGAGCAAATGAGGTTATCAAAAGTTAGAGTGCAAAGTACTAATCCACGGATATTGACATTGCACTGTTTAAGACCCAAACAAACCATCTGGCGAAACTCATCCCACGAGTAAGGCTTAATCCCTGCTTGCAATGCCTTGTCCTTCTCGTCCTTGGAGAAAGATGTGAAGCAAATAATCGCTGCAAATGCAATGTAATCAAAATCAATCCAGTCATCTTAACCACAGGACACAGTTCGATCAGCAAAGATACGCTTCTCACATTCTAGCTGTTGCAAAGATGCGCAGTCTGAATTCAGTAGCTGCCAAGATAGACTATCAGAACTTGGATGAATAATCATAGTTAGAATTCTGTATTAAAAGAAAGTCATCCGACATTTCTTGAAGCTGCCTACTTACTTCCTTTGCCTTCTTATCTTGAACGAAAACAAACTTTATCTCTGCATGATCAATAATATAATTTACAGCTCCTGGCCCTGCCATGAAAAGAATCGACACATTATTGGAACTCAATGGATGCTTGAACATTGATAATTTTGTCCAAAGAAGCTAAAATTACTAGGAAGAACGATACCAAGAGAGTCATAGAGAGGCACACAGATCAAACTGTGACCATTGCAAGCCTACCAATACATGAAGATAAAACTAATTAGACCAATCCCTAAGTGAAAAGAACAGTTTTTTTTTTTATGAATTATTTGAGGAAGACCTCCATTGCCACAATCCACTGGGGGCAGTTCGCCCCGTAAACACCAATCTTCGAGCCCTGTCAATCAAGATCACATCCTCAGACCATTGATTTAACTGGGAACACGTTTTCCGAGCTAAAGGCTTTGCATGTATGTGTATCCTTACTGGTTCGGCACCAGATGCCCGTAAAGCTGAACCGACTTGCAGGACTTCTTCATACACTTCCTTGTACGATTTCCACATGTATGGTCCCAACTAAATATGACAAGAAAAAAAGAAGTAGAAAGTGAATATTAATTATAAGATGAATAAGGTAATTACGAATAGGAATACATATTGACTTGAATCACAAACTACCGACCTTTCCGCTGGTGGATTTAGTACGCCATCCCAGCATCCTGTTCTGCGGATGTTTATCAACTGAACCTCTGCATCCCGAAATAAAAATGGTACATCTTGGCATCAAAAGGTAGAAGAACGAAACGAGGCCATTATTCAAGAATTACTTTTTAACTATTTTGGTGTGATCTTGCATATGAAAAACTACTATTACTACATCCATCAGAATATAAAAGGTTACTCCTTTAATATCCCGAGAGGCGCAAGAAGCACCTGAAAATATCCCAGGTTGTACTTATGCCCCGATCAGGTGGAGGATACCCTTCCTTGGATAGTAGGTTACGATAGACCGGTCCCACTGACAGCTTACCGTCCCGGCCTTCCCTACCGTCCTCGACTATGGCTGAGAAACTCTTCATTCTCTGTTGAATGGTAGAAATAAGATTAAAAAGCCACAGGGTATACATTAAACATCAGCAAGATGCAAGGATCAAATAAGTAAAGATGACTCAAAATCAGCAAAACATCTCGACGTACACAGGCCTGAGAAAAGGTTACAGACTCATCGGTTGAAGTAAATAGTGGGGCCATGTAATTAAATCGGATCTTTCAAAACAAGAACCAGAGAGCAAGTAACTTCAGCGTAATATGCAGACAGGAAGAGATGAGATCTTGTAATGTCGAATAATATGTCAGGAACATTCTTTGTGGAGGCAGAGAGAAGGGGTAGTACAATTAGATAAGCAGGAAGTCGGCGTTATATATAACAAAAGCAGAACACCGCATCTGAGCCAAAAAAAAAAAGAGAATAAAAAGCAGAACGCTGTAAAAATGACGCAGGCTACCGAGCCCGCAGGGTGGAAGAAGAAAGGAAGAGGGAAAAGGGACAGAAAGGTCGATTTTTTTTAACAGAAACAACATGACACTAACAAGAACGGAAGAAAACAAGACCTTGCTGAAAACTCGTACTCCTCCGGTAAAACAACAAAACCATGTCCCGGTATGAAACTTAAACACCTGATTTAGGACGTGAAACAGAAAAACCATGTCCCAAGACGAAACTTAAACACCCGAAATTCGACAAAACTTTCCGGCATTTTGATTCCTGCACCCAAAGTTGCACCAGAAGACAATTTTGCGGCACGGAGTTGTCCCAACTGGGAGACGGGCCGACTCGTATCATGGAGGTAGCGGAAGAAGCCAAAGCTCGGATTTTTATAAGATCGAGTACAGAGATTCCCTGGGTTGGCTCAAGGATTTGTAGGGTGCTTACTCTGGTTATTAAAGAGAGAATGCACGGAGAACACGACAAGTAGATCGGAGGAACAGAGCGGTGGGGAGCTCACTCAGGAGCAGGCGAAGGACAGAACACCGAGAGATTTTCTTATAGACGAGGGGGGTAGTGGGAAGGTTGAGAGGGAGAAAGCCGAATTTAAGGGGTGAGGGAGAGAGAGAGAGAGAGAGAGAGGGGTAGCGCAGGGAAGAAGACAAGGAGATGGAGGAGGAGGAGGCGGCCACGGATGTGATTTAATGAGCTCGTTGAAGCAGGTGAACGGCACTGGCCGCTGATTCATTTACTTCGTACGTTCTACCTCTTCTTTTCTCTCTTTTAGAACGATTTTCCCTCTCATGTTTCCCAAGGATGAAATCAAAATTTGTGTCGCCGACCAGCGTTACGCCATGAAGGTGGAAGCCATGCATTCCTTTTCCTTTTCTTCCTCAGTTATCCCAGCAGTGACGGATGAGCAGCTTCCAAGTGGCTTTGACAGAGCCGAGCGTGGACCCAAAGAAGATGATCATAGTATCTCCAATTTTATTTTTCTTCGTGACACGACTGTGATGGTTGTTCTGGATGACTCACTCCTCTGTGTAGAGGGGATTTGCCCGGCGTTTTTCGTTGCGATAAGTCTAACTACGTTTACAGTCACAAATAAGATATCCATCTCCGTCTGATACGCCTGCGGAAGACATCCAATCGGACTCCATGAACACAGGTCCAAACGGAAGGTTTTCAAAGGGATGAAAGGAAAAAAAACCGGAAAAAAAAACCATAAACCAAAGAAAATCGAACCAAAACTTACCAAAAAAAAGTCAAAATTTGAAGTACTATGTAAATTTGGGTGGTTTTTTTATATGAAAATGGAAAGTCCGGGAAATTTGGACCCTGAACAGAAAAAACTAACAGAGATCAAGACCGGTCCAAATTCTACAATTATAATTTAGTAATCTATTTTGTCAATTATAATCACACACCTAATTTTCAATTTCATAGTTCTAATTTGTAATTATACACTTAATTTTTACATCGATTAATCTTTGTAGGATAAATTTAGAATAATTTTCTTTTGATTATTCCATTATTGTTTGAGAGCGATTCCACGTCTCGACTTATTATAAATAATAGCATTCTAATGATATTTGTTTATTAGAAATCCAGACTTGAAAAAACCACCCAGAAACGCTGCATTCAAAACGGGCAGTTCTTCATGACTTCAAATGATTTTTGGTACGATTCCTTTACATAAAAAAAAACTGGCCAAACACAATTTTGGACCCTCCGACTAATTATGAAAAAATCCACCAAACTTATGCCACTTTCACCCTTTCCATAAAGAAATATCAACTGCCAACCGTACAAGTATTTATATTGATGGGATTTCTTCATATTCTCCTCCTCCTCCCCTCGGCTGGTAGATTTGGCATTTAATATTTTATATATATATACATATACATATATATAAGGCAGTCCATCCCCGAAAAGTATGAAACTGACTAAATACGACTGAAAATAGACAACGTAAGGCAGTCGAGATAAAATTCATCTCTCAAGTTCGGAAAACGACCACACATTACAACCAGATGAAGTCACTTATTTTGGACGTGTTATGGAGATTCATCATAGCTGTCGAAGTCGTTGGTTCTCAATATGATAGAGAGAACTCTAAGAGAGATATGTATATTTTACTCACTTAAAATTAGTTGATGCAATTTAAAATTGTATGTTGGATTTCTACGTATTAAAAGCATCCTCGCTCAAAGGTATTTGCTTTTTAATATATTGACATGACTTGAAATTAATTTGGTTAGGAATGATCTAATTTTCCCCCATTTTTGTGAGTAAGGATTTAAAAAGTTTATACCTTTTCCCCTCATATATCGCCTTCTAATTTCTCCAAAAGTCAAAATAGAAAGCAAAAAAGAAATGCTAGTCTATCCGTGAAAGGAAAAACATTAATTTGGATAGCGGTACGAAAACAATTAAATTGAAGGGTCCCCTCCTCCATCAACATTTCACATGTTGTTAGGGCAGCTTCTGGGTCCTCTCAAAATGCCAAAATTGAGCTAAAATTGAGCTAAGATTGAATGTTAGCCTCTTACTCAGAGAATGACTCGGGGCGGTAAGCTAAAACAGCGCCGCATCAGATTTAGGCTAGAGTTCGAGAAATAGTTACGCTTTCAAGTACTGTCGAACATAGCTACAAGTTCAGTGACCACCACTAATATTTTCAAGTCAATACCGAGAAAAGTGTTTATAACCCTGAAGTTGCTTCGACTAGTGCAGAAATTAGGGTAGGAGGCAGGTTATGAGCATACGGTTGGTTATTTATAGATGTATCCGAACAACAATTTCATGGGTACACAAAACCCATAGTTTTAAGAACCGGACCGGTTGGCCGGTTTAACTTGAAACGGTCACTCACCCAATCCGGTTCCTAGAAAAAAATTCAATTGTATTTTAAATAATATTGACTCTGATTGAACCAGCTGATTCCCAGTCGGAAACGGAGAACCCAATTGAGCAGATAAAAAACGGGTAGACTTAAAATTTTAGAAAAATAAAAAATATTATAATATACTTATTTTATTTTATCATATTTATATTTATTTTTTATGTTAAATTTTGTGCTAATATAATTCTCATATTAATTATTTTTATTATAAATCATATTTAAATTATGATATTATAAATTTATTGTTAATATTATATTATTAATATTATTTATTAAATGTACCGTTCGACCAATTAAACCTCCGATCTGACTTATAAACCTATAAACTAATGCCTATACCGGTTTTCGATCCGATCCAATTTTAAAAATTATGAAAAAACCTTTCTCGTCTAGCCTAAATCTTATAGGTAACGTGGGGGAAAAAAGGGTTTCTAAAATCAGGGTTCTCCAACTTCAATTCAGATCTCCAATCAAAGTGCGGAAATAAATTCATGGGTTAGGGCTTTGGAAGACAACGTTTTGGTTTGGAAAAGACTTAAAAGTACGTATGAATAAATACATGTGATTTTCTATCATGGATAATTAATCATTAGCTGCCTTATTTGTTGATCATCTCAATTATTGATCTATCATCGTTGATAAAATGTAACTCTTTTATTATTGAAAAATTCTAAATATTGAATAAACCCTAAAAGATCTTAATGAATAATAAAAATTTGATTATTAGATAAAAAGAAAAAATAAAGATGTATTGATATAATATACCTATTATATAAAGTATTTTCTCATTAAATTGAGGGGTCCCTCCCTCGACAACCTTTCACATGTTAGGGTTGGCTTCTTCATCATATCAAAGAGTACAGATTGTGCTAAAAATAATTGTCTGCCTATTCCCCGGGAGTATAACACTACGAGCAAGCTAAAACGATACGACATGTTCAGTTTAAAAGCCTGAGCGGTGGCTGGATATATAGTTTTGCATATCGTTTTGGTATATCGAAGAAATTAGGGAATGCGTATGATAATCTCATGATAATACTCGTACGTAGAATTACATATACAGACAATGGGACGAAGCAAGCTGTTAGTGTCAAGTAAATGTACTAACAGATTTAGACGGACATTTAATGCGATGATGGTCGTGAGGAGCAATGCAACCTCAAAATAATAATTAGTCCCTCAGAGCATCCTCGTCTAGCATACAATACCAAATTGACCCACTTGGAATCTGATTCAGATTCCCACTACAAGCGTGTAAATAAATAAAGCAGTCTAGTCGGCTTTTGGATAAACAACTCTTGGGCAACAATTATATAAAAAAAAAAAACATAAGCGTGTATTAACATATGTATCCATGCATATGTACGTATATGAATCATTAATGTCTGTCGCATCCAAGTAGTGCTTTCTTTTTTATTGAATCGGAAGCCCCCAACAAAATCTTGATAAGGCTTAGATAATTCAACAATCTCAGTGCATCCTCATTGATTCATACTCCACAACTAACGGGTTTGACATCTCTGAGAACATAAGCCACTTATTGATCAATTCGTTCTCGACTTCAGGAAATGGCCGCAATTGATAATTGCAAAGAAAAAAAAAGTCGATTTATCTCAATGTAAGACCGAGAAAATAACATCAAAAACATCTAATTTAGGCATATGGTATATTAATATTTTTGCATCTAAGTTGCATTTAAACAAAAAGAAGAAGAAGCTGTTCATAATTAGGGGAATTGTGACCCAAAGTCATGGGTTATTAATGTAATCATGAGAAAACTAAGACAAGTTATGGGTTGCATTTGCTCTGTTAGCTTTCCTAAATCGTGAATTTCTTTTCCTTTTTTTTTTGACAAGCAATTAGGACCATAGTTTTAAAAACCAGACCGGGCTGGCCGGTTCGATCGAGAACCGGCCACTCACCTGATCCAGTTTCTAGATTTAATCCATTTGCAATTAATATGCGGTCAATTTTGATTGAATTAGCCGGTTCCCAATACGACCGGCAAACCCAATTGAACCAGTGAAAAAACCGATCGACTTAAAATTTTTAAAAAATAAAAATATATTATAATGTACTTATTTTATTTTACTAAACTTATATTTACATTTTATGTTGAACTTGAGGTTAATGTAATGATCATATAATGAATTTTTGTTATAAATCATTATTAACTTATAGTATTATGTCAATTTATTTATAATATTATTTATTAAATATATAGTTCAACTCATTGAACCTCGGTTTGACCTATGAACCTATAAACACATATTTTGACCAGTTCCCGATCCGGTTCGGTCCGTTTTTAAAATTATGATTAGGACTTCTGTAGTTTTTTTGGTCATTTGCTTCGTTCCAAATTCCCAAAATAGAAAAGTATAAGTAGAAATGAAAGGGTAATGGTCAGATTCAAGAGAGGGAAGTGATGGGGTGAATAAGGGTGGAAAGGGGTGCATGGGCAGCTCCAAAATGTGAAGTGTGAGAGAGTCCAAACTGAGCTATTAAATCGTTAGGTCCCTCTCCCTCCCTCACCAGCCTTTCACATATTTATGGCCAACTTGAAACATCCAACTAGCCCAAATCGAGCTTCTAATAAATGTTTGCCTACGCCTCCGAGTAATGAATCACAACTACACATGGTATTTGGATTAAATGCTTTCTAATAACGTCAGATATGTTTAAAGGTATTAAGAACATCACCGAAACCTCCACAACAATTATCAGAAAAGCGTTCATGGTACTATGATTTGAAAGTTCACTCCACTGTTACACGGATAATGGTTCGAGGTGAATTGTCAGCAACAACACAAGTATACGGGCATCTCCTCGGAGACATCGGAATGACACTTGTAGATATGGGCCCAATGAGAATTAAAGAGGCTTTCCGAATAACTGGGGTAGCCCAACTTCAAGACGGTCCATATATAAAATAAGAAGACAACTTTAGGATGAGCAAGATCGAATCCATGACCTCATGGCCATAAGCCACACCCTCGGGTCTTTATCCTGTTTTCTCTCTTCTCGATGCAATATTGAAGATCATAGATCAGCCTAGTGTTTGCTTTCGAAGATGACCGGAGCAACCATAATTCGGGTTTGTAGGTCTTGGCGAGCTTCTAACGATTCTCAACTTATCCCGAGCATGACCGTCGTGACGTTGCTACTTCTCGTTTTGTTCAAGCTTTTGTCATCGATTTTAAACTTTCAAACTAGTAATCCAAAGCAGTGTTCCGATGCAGTTTGTTTCTTGTTCCTCCCGTGAAAGATGCCAACGTTACGTTCATACGATGTCCACACTTTGATTTCAACGGTGTAACCTCTAGAAGGGCATCTGATCTGATGCATGAGCTTGACTTGATCACCAAAAGGACAAACATACAATTATTTAAGTGATATAATTAATTTCTATTTCCCATCTGTAATAGTCTAACAATTAGAAGTTTAATAAGATTTAACTAATTTAAATTGAATAGTAAAATTCCCAAGACTTAGAATAAGTAGATATTCATAGGATAGTGAGCTTGATTATCTAATTGACCATGTAACTGTTATCTTAATAAAAAAAACTCAAAATTTTCATAAAATTCTTATAATTATAAAATTGATCTAATCAAAAACTCAAATTCGAGATTTCTTTATATGAAACTTTATCAAACCCTATTTAATCTCCAAAAATAAAAGTTTATTTGTCTAATAACCGATAACGGTAGTCAATCTTAGATTTCAAAACTCTATTACCCATGAAGTTGTGCATTGCACTAGCAACTCAACTGAGGTTCAAAGGACAGTGGGTTGATCGAGATCTCCGGTTTAAGATAATTTTACTGCTTAATAGTGCATCCTATTCAAATCAAGATAAATGAATATTATTGAATTTCCAGATGCTTGACACGGATCGTAAGTTTGATCGGAGATTGGTGATAGTCGTTCTTGCTGGTTGGGTTTCTAGACGTAATAAAATATATGCATATATGTATAGAAGATATATTGTGATTAAATCACGGACGATGAAGTCCAATCATGGATGTCAACGTAAGCAGTGATACATGATTGATGCTTTAAATATGCACATGAGTTGAATATAGAGATTTTTTGCCATTTATTTATCAATATATTAATTATCTCACTCGATGTGGACTTATCATGGCCCATTCTATGGATGGTCATATCCTAATTACCATTGGCTGATAATTTGACCATATTCTTTATTTTTTGTCTTGTATAAAACTTATCATATATTCTGACTAATTTATATTCAAATCAGGTCGATATATTAAATAGATAAAACTCCGTCAATATAAATTTTTTAAATTTATAAAATTCGAACTCAATACCTTATTAAATGAGAAAATTTGTTTAATCAACTTATATTAGTAATCATATTCTTTAATTTAATTGAACTACATTTCCTTCTGCTCTCTCTCTCTCAGTTTCACTTGTGATTTTCTACCAAAGGCACCGAAACTAAAGTATTAATTCGTTAAGATAATTTGATATTTCTTATCCTTAAATGAAGTCATGAGTGTGAGACTTGCAAATAAAAAATCTTATAGTCGATAGAGTGTTATCTTTAGTTGGTCAATTACTTGACACTATGTCAGTTAGATTCGTGTATATTAGACTTATGGAAGTGATGTTAAAAGAATAAAGCAATTAGTAGATATTCGTGGCATATTCATCTGTTTTATGAATATTTGTAGCATTTGAGTTAATAATGCATGATAGATAATAAATCACATCCATAGAGATTTCAAAAACATTTCACATGATGCAACTTACCTGAATTGCTTAGATTATATGCGCTTTCTTTTATTCTTAAGTAATACATCAGATTCGTCGCATTCGATCTAACAATCAAAATGTTTTAGATTCGATTCTTATTGTTCAACTTTCCGTGCCCCTTTACTTCTTCTTCATTTCTACTATCTTTCTAAACTCATAAGTCTCTTATATAATAAACTATTTCGGTCATTAAATATTTAAATTGTCGTCCTTGTCATCTCTGGACAAAATATGCCACCACTTTATTCTTTCAAATATTTGAATTTCTATTATTTTATATTTTCCGTCAAATCAAAAAAATATTCCGTCGACCATGTCCGCGCCATACATCGGTACAACATCAACGCCACGCCAGTATTACATAGAAATTATGACTAACAATTCCCATGTAAATTTTTTTATGTTGGCTAAATTCATGAAAATTTCAAAATTTTAAGGATTAAAGTGGTGGTATATTTTAGTAAATGATGATTTCAATACGAAATTATTGAATATATATATATATATATATAGATAATGCTCATTTTTCCTCTTGCGCATTCTAATAGTGACATAAATTTTCGACCCACCTGGTCAATTATTACTCGACAAGCTGGTACTGAAGGGAGGAGCTAAATGCCACGCTAGTTATGTCGATATCGTAAATACTATAGGACTTTTATTATCAATGGGAGATAATTATATTTATCTATATAAACTTATTGATATATTTTAATATATATATATCAGGGGTTTATAATTTGTAGACAAACAGTCCTAAATCTAAGTTGGAGATATCGATACTATCTTCCGACTGTCTTCTTTTTAAGGTCATATTAGAGTTTTCCGAATAAAATTTATAATTATAAATAATTTATTTATCCAATCTAATTTAAATATAAATTAATAATAAATTATTAAATTTATAATGATTTAGAGAGAAAACAAAAAAAAAGAAGGAAGAAGGAAGAAAGGGGACGGCTTGGTATTTCAATAATTGCGGCTGAGTTAGTGCTTCCCACTGAAAGCGCAGTACCCAATCAGAGCTCCCGTTGAATTGCTTGCTTAGAAAGGGACGACGCACGAACGGCTGATTCAGCCGTTTTCCCACCATTTTCGTATTTTGGTCTTCTCATTTGACTCCGACACAGTCCCTCCTTTTTTTTTTCATTTTTTAATCCCCTTTTTAGACACGTGCAAAATATTATTATTATTATTTTCATCGCCCGTCGACGAGCTCGCGAACAGCTCACGAGTCGTACTTACGTTATATCTGCTTGAGCTGACTCGGTTTATGTGATGAGCTCGGCGGATATGCTTCGGGAAAAGCAGCTTCTCAAACGTCTCAAGAATGAGCAGGAAAACTGACCCGATGCGTGTTTTTTATTTTGCAAAATGAAAGAATTCATCCCCTAGAATGGATAAATCTAATAGAAGATAAAAATCAAAATTAAAATTAACCTATTTATGACCCCACATGTGACCATCTATTCATACAGTTGCCACCCACTGTCCATCTAATGGACTTTCCAGAGCTTTTTCTCTCAATCGTCAAACAGCTGCTGCTGCAGGAACCACATGCTGTCATCGTTCCACAGATTATCCAACATCAAATCCTCACCTTCACCTGTCCAGTAATTGCTTTCGTATTCTTGCCCTCTCGAGCCCGGGCAATCGAGCAAATTCTCGGGCGGCCATGGATAGGGCCCTCCTGTGATGCAGCTCTCATCCTGTGGATCAGAGTGTCCTCCGGATGGATCCGAAACAAGAGAGGCCAGGGTGTTATCTGAGTATGCGTCGGATGATGCCGCCAGGATCTCGGTACTGAAACTCGGGTCGAAAGGACAGGACCCGCTTTGAACCGCTTGATAAACCACTTGGTTTCCTGGCGGGTTGCTCGCCGGTTCGATGGTATGGATGGCAATGTTGGTGGGCTGAGCCGACGAGATGTCTGTTGATAAACTCTGGATCCGCTCTCTAAGTCTGGGCATCCAGATGTTATGCATCGCGTCCCTGAACTGCTTGCTGTTGACATCGCATTTCATTTGCTTTGCCTGCTTCAGGACCCTCGTCCTCCAGTAATTCTTTATCTCGTTATCTGTTCTGCCGGGCAAGAACTGGGCTATCTTCGACCACCTGCAATGATGTTTCAGTGCACAAAGATGCGTTACATCTAAATCGAAACAGGATAGGGTCGATCCCAAAGGATGTGTAAATGAAAAAACAGTCAAAGTTCTAATCATCTTAAACAATTACCGGTTCCCCCAACGAGAATGGAGTTCGAGGATCAGTAGCTGCTCCTGGAGAGTGATGTTTCCACGGCGAAGGTCCGGGCGTAAGTAGTTCAACCATCTCAGTCTGCAACTTTTGCCGGTTCGCTTGAGTCCTGCATCAATCAAGACCATAATACAGTTCAGCAACATAAGCGCGATTGAGAGAGCATGCTAGACATGAAATCATGGATGCTTTTATTCAAGCCGTGTCGACTTGATTGATATATATGAACTCTAGAAAACCCGGAGATATCTCGACGTGAGCTCACCTGCGAAGCGAGCGACGGAGTTCCATCTACCTTCTCCATGGATGCTCACATAGTTCATCAGCAAGGCATCCTCCTCGACAGTCCACGGCCCTTTCTTCACCTCCGCGAACTCCTCCTCACTAGCATCGCTCGTCGCCTGGCCAGAACGACCCATGACATGAACCTCCATGTCTCTATTCCCGAACAGCCCGAAACTATACGTCTTGTGTGTTTGCACTTACGATCCCGAAGGCTTGTGTCGAAGAGATAGATGTAGGTAAGATGAGGAAAGGAATGTGTTTGGATTAACTGAAGAAGGAGGTATTAGATCCCAAGGGTATATATAGGTGGAGATCCGAGTGGAATTGACCACAACTTCGTGAATAAAATATATAAAAAAAGAGAGATTTTAAATTTCTTATTTAACGCGCAACTCTGGTGAATAATATTATTATTATAATCCGAAGAAGGAGTGTCCGCTTGGACCACCTTTTTGCTCTTTTATCAGAGTTTGACCCTTTGACTTTTCAACGCCATGGACACGCCTACTCTACTAGCTAGCACCTCCCGATTTTTCTCCAATCCACCCTGTTTACAGGCGAAGGAGCACCATCCGGCGTCGGTAAATTATGTACCCAGCCTGACGGGTCCTGAGTTCGACTCTAAATCAAGAGAAAGTTCTTCCATCGCTTACCCGATTGAATGTGAAATACTGGAAAAATAACAGAAGGATACGCGAGATGAAGCCGAAAAATTAGAACTGAGCCAATCAATCTAAATAGCCACGAAGAAACTGACGGTTGGAAAATTATTTGATTATCCTTAATCGGAATTGAATCTATTCGTCCTTCTCCCTTATCACCTGGTTACGGATTTTTGCGGTAGACTTGTACGAGTTTGTCGGGATTATCAGTGGACCTATGAGAGTGTTGGTCCCATCTGCCCTCGCATTGAATGGGATGCTAACGTCCTTACTTTAGTTTTTGGTACCACATCAAATATTTGTTTATACTGGCTTACGATCCCAATCTTATAAGTGGCGGTCAGGCAACGGGCTTATATGTCACATTTTATTGGAGGCAATGGGGTTAGCAGACTTAGTATGTATATTACACAATTGTTTTTGCCAAATATATAAGATATCAAATTCATATTTGTATATAAAAGTTCAAATTAGTATATGACAATATCCACTTGTCGGATTAATTAAGATTCTTTACATATCTTACCGACGTGGCTTTTCAGTTCTTTAACAAAATCAAAGGACTCGTGGGTCTCGGTTTCAGAACAGTTTGGTTCTGATGAGGAATTTCAACTGATAGGCCTGCTCAATAGTTATTCCCGGTCACGGGATTGGGAAAGAGCATTGGTAAGCACAACTTCCCATTTGAATATGTTGAAGAAAATCTAGATGAATGTTTTGAAAACATGTGAAGGAGATTAAGGAGAGGAGACCCATTATCAATTTAAGAGTTATAGAATCACTTGGCCGACCACTTGTGCAGGTTTAAAGTTAATTTATTGTTCAAAAATAATACATAATTTAGGCACGGTTTTGGAATCAAGGAATCATACTAGAGCCCACTTATTGGGACAATTTCCGTGTAGAATTGAGGGTCATATGGAGAGAGCAACCCTCGAAAACCCTAAAAAGCAATTTGGTCTCTTACCGTCTGAATTTGTTTTTTCTTTTTGGGGTGGGGTGGGGTGGGGTGGGGTGGGGAGCTGAATTTGCTCATAATTTGACATTGTGAACAGGACATGGATTAATATATACACTGTTCATAATCAAGAGAATGTGATATGACAAAATGGAATCTTATAGTTTACCGAGAAATATAAAATAAGACAAGAGAATAATGGTAGAGATATGGAGAAAAGTAAACATGATATACATTATAAATCATATGATTCCATTAGATCAATCATTCATGGCGGTAGTACTAATGACAGAAACCTTCATAGGAAGGAAAATTTTGAGGAGTACTTCTCGTCACATGACGCATTGTATATATGCATTTGATGATTTATGGTATTTGGTAAGCATGATACCATACTCCAATTGAGTACATTTTCAAGAATCAAAGACAACGGAGAGCGGTGCACAGAGCTAGAAGTTTGTCCATCGCAGCAAGTCAACAGGGAAGGGAGACCTCTGATCGAGACTCGATTTTCAGAGGCATCCGTAGATTTGATAACACAAGACAACTCCTCGCACACTTGGCTGTTCAATGAATTATGGGTTAGGTGAGCCAAGGAAATTTGTCAAACGGTTCAGAGTAAATGGGCAAATTAAGGGCGGGGAAAGTCAATTTCTTTTTGTACTAATGAGACTTGTATCACACTACTCATGCAAGTGAACTGACAAGATTGGACTCACGAAGAGAAAAGGAAAAAAAAAAGAAGGAATATTCGTGTCTATTTTATGTTCATAAAACGTTTACTTCGGAAAGAGAAGATCCATTGTTTTAGAGCTGAAATGCTGGCCATTGTTGGAGTATTATGAAGATGCACAATTTATAATATAAGTGAACCGATTTGATTCAAATTTGAGCTAATGAGAACTCATTAGATCAATATATACCATATGATGTAGACTTTGAAAAAAATAATATAAAGAGTATAATTATAATTTAGTTGAGATAATTAAATATATTTTTAAAGTAAAATCTTACATTCTGAAAATAGGAAAAAAATCTCATTAACCAAGTCTAAACCAACATTAATCATGGCTCATTAATTTTTGCAGATATCATGTGATAGATACATGGTAGAAAAAAAATTGAGAATAGGCCGATAAAAGAGGGAAACTTGGCAAATGTCAACGCATGAATGGACAAAAAAGCTGAGTTTGGAGGGACAACTTGTTCATGAGCTGGACATCTAGAATTGTCAAACCCCTGCCTAATTTCTGAAGCATGTAAAAATATCTGATAAATGTGATCATCATTGAGATGGTGAGTCATCGTGTTCTCATTTTTAGGATCAATTCCAGAACACGGGCACTGAATATTTTTGACTTGCTAACTCATTACTAAGGAGCCGAAAATTCTGTTTGACTTCAAGAGCCTTGTAGAGCCAGCCATACGGTCCTTGTTTGTTCATCTTGCACAATCTACGCTACAGTCGGTGAAGCATGGTCCCGAATGTTTTTTTGGTCGGTTAATCCTTCTGCGATGATGGGGAACAGAGAAGCAAAACATCAGTTCTTCACGGCGTTCACAGAGCATCTGCCGCTGCACTCTCCATCGGACCGGACCATCTCCGACTGTGAAGATCGGGTAAAATAAGTGAGACGAGCGGTCTTGTTCGGACCGGGCGACATTGAAGGAATGAAAATCCTGCCACGATCCCCTCCCCGGTGAATGTCGTCTCCGTGGTCTCACGCTCTGAAGATCAGCAGCAAGGGAGATCAGAGGATGACATCTCCCCCTCTCTGACGCTTAAATGAGTAACTGCGTCCAACTGATAATAATAGTGATGATATGGAATAAGAGACGAGCAACAGTGCCACAGAGGGTGCCAAGCCATTTATTCGTTGGACATCATCTGATATTTAAAGATTTAATAAGATTTAACTGATTCACATTTAAATTGGGTCGATACACTGAGTATACAACTTTTTCAGTGTAAATATTCCCTATTTACAGAATTCGAGATGGAGATTTTACTTTATCAGAACCTTTTTCCACCTTTTGCAATGGTAACCTCGTACAGCTACTGGTCTGGCTTGCTTGGACTTGGGCCACATCTAGCCCAATTAACGCCTCCTATGGGCCATCTTAGCTAAAACGAGCCCATGGAGCAAGGCAACCCAAGCTGTAGCCACTTTCCTCGAAAGCCGATCTCGAGCCGCCATGAGCAAATCCGACTCGGGAGCATTTTCAGGTGTCATGGAAGTGGTAGTCCAGTCCCACAGCCGTACCAATTCACCAATTTCCACTCATCCGATTGGATATCAAAAGAGCGTGTGTGTGTGTGTGTGTGTGGATATAATGGATAAGTGATAAAGTCGGGTTTTAGGGTGAGTCACTCGCCAGAGGGAATCCGCCACACGGACAGGTGGCTTGACCGCGGCTACTGAAAGGAGACGCGGACTCCATTGACATGGCGCCTCTAGAGGCCTCCAGCTCACGCAGGTCTATTCGATGGACTCGGTTGAAACTTGAATGCTTGAATACAAAACATCCTTGGAGGATTCTCTTCGTGGGGGCTAAAATGTTCATAAAAAATTTATTATATTACATATTAATATAATGTATAAAAAAATTTTCAATCAAGATCTTTTAAATAATTTATCGTGGCAACTTAGGTCATGGGTGGAAGTGGTTTGTTCAAGTAGGTTTTTCTTTCAAATAGCCACGTAGACTCTTTCGAGTGGATTGAACCATCAAGAATCATTTATTTGGGTTGAAGAAATCCAAACGTTATAGTTGCAACTTTTTCAGACCATGATTTCAACAGAATGATTCAGTGAGTCGGTAAATGTTACTAATCATGCATCTTCCGAGCGCCCGATCCATATGTCGTTCTGATGTCGGAAATGAGGAAGTTCTGTCTGCAAATTTCCCTACTAAAGAATTTAGCAAGAACCTAATACTACTTCAGAAGGTTGAATGGTTCAGATTTCTGCAGTAGTAACTAAGATTCACTTAAAGATTCATGGCCCGTCCAAATACTGTCATCAGCTTCAACATTCCCCAATTGTTGAATTGACTCGTAGATTTAGGTCTCAACAATTCGGTCAACATATGTATGATGAAGATCAATGAGGCCAGACACGATGATACAACAACGAGATCTTACTTGTATCAATAATGTGCTTTTTGAATAGAAAGTACTTCAATTAAAAGAGAACATTCGTAACGTGAACGAGTCCTGCGAAAGGAAACAAACAATTTTACGGCAGCAAACAGACAAAGCGAACAACCCTAAAGAAGGCCGGGTTTAAACAAGATCGACAAGTCTCGGTTCAAAATGAACCCCAACCAGAAGAGACCAGTGAGCTGTCTATGCCAGCAATTGACTTAGGAGGGCCAATCTTTCAGATGATGCCCTCTATGCCTGCAATTGATTAGAAGAGGGGCAAATCTTTCAGATGAACATCTACGCAATCCTGTTAGTGCATACGTATTATAAACGGTTAGTTTTTCAGGACTGACCTTGCTTGCAATGTTGTTTGAAAGCCAGTCCAGCCCCTCATACAGCCCCTCGCCGGAAGTGGCACATGTGCTCTGAATGTACCTGGGAGAATGAAACTTGGATCTGACTAACGAAGTTCAAGGAAGATAGTCCTCTACATGCGACTTATCAAGAAGAACTAATAAAATTTTCTTCTGAACCTGTGGAAGAGGGGAACAATTCTATGGGGGGAATATGAGATTACCAGTGGCGCTGCCTGAGTGAGTGAAGGCCAAGCTTGTCTGTTATTTCTGCGGCATTCATTGCATTTGGCAGATCTTGCTTGTTAGCAAACACCAGCAGCACAGCATCGCGCAACTCGTCCTATAAGAAGCACAACGTACATTAGTAAACTTAATAAACCCACATTCAACAATTATCTAACTGGTATTCACAAATAACAACCCCATCTGTCCATGAACCATGTCAAACTGGTAATAACAAATATCGAAGGGATGTATAAAAGACCTCATTAAGCATTCTGTGTAGCTCGTCCCTGGCTTCAACAACACGGTCCCTGTCATTGCTATCAACCACAAAGATCAAACCTTGCGTGTTTTGGAAGTAATGCCTCCACAAAGGGCGGATCTGAAGAACATTAGCCAAGCAAAGCCAAGTCAGGATGTGCCTCCTCTATTTGAGGATGGTGGAGATTATGTTGCCATTGACTTATACTTAATTCAGCAATTATCACAAGAGATGGTAAGAATGAAAAAGTACATAAGAAATGAAAATTATCGAGCGGACTTCAGTATGGATATTGAACATAATTTTGCAAGGGCCAGAGTTATTCTGCTTGATAGTAGTTGGGATCCAGACAGTCCCAGTAAGAGACGTCGATCCCTTACATGCACTAAAACTGCAAATGCCCAATAAATTATAGGTTCAGAGAACTACACAATTTATCGCCAGCATTATATATCAAGCATTGCATGTTTTCAGCCAATTATATCCATAATTATTCATCAAAAGAACAAACACCACCACATGAGATTATCACCGTGATCAGTTGATCAAAAAACAAAGATGATGAAGAAAATTCGAAGACTTGCATCCTCACCTCATTCATGCATGAAATGAAACGAAAAGTCATCACAACAGCCTAAAATTGTAATTATAAAAGAATGTAGGGTATACCTTGTCCTGGCCACCAACATCCCAAACAGTGAAGCTAATGTTCTTGTACTCAACAGTCTCCACATTGAATCCTGAGGAAATGGAAAATATCAACGAAAAAAGTAAGAATCATCCGCATCTGCATGGGGAAGCCTCACCCCCAAAGTAAGAAGCACAGAGTCACATGCGAATAGCAAGCGAAGGAAACAGGGAATGAATAGATAGATCACTGAGCCCATAAGAACAATTCTAGGTGTGCTGGTATCTTACCGATGGTGGGAATTGTGGTAACAATCTCTCCCAGCTTGAGCTTGTAGAGGATGGTAGTCTTACCAGCAGCATCAAGACCCACCATAAGAATGCGCATCTCTTTCTTGGCAAAGAGCCGACTGAAAAGCTTCGTGAAAGACAGCCCCATTTTCGATTCTGCCAGATCAACACATAACCCATTTCGCAGATCAACTCAAGGCAGTCTACGAGGAGCCTATCTATCAAAGATCAACTCTTGAGGACAGAAAAATAAAGAGTCGAACGCATCGGAGCTTGGAGGGATCTTCTTCGAGATTTCAGTTACAAGAACATTCAGAAATCGGCCTTGGCCTTCACAGGCTGAATTAACATACAGGAACATTCATCATGACGACAAGATTCAAATCGCACACAACGGACAGAACCGCAGAAATCAAAGACCGACATTCGAATAGATCCGACAATCGGGCATCAACTTGGCAATGAAGAGAACCGCAAGCCAAAGACAAAGGAGACCTCGCAAAGAGGAACTCGGATCGAACAGGTATACAGAGTTGGATCTCGCTCAGAGCGTTCAGATCGACCGCTCGAGGGAGAAAGGGAAGGACGAAGAAGCACTAGGGAGATCGGCAGAGCATTCGACAATCAGATGGGGAGATCGGGCATAAGAGGAGACCGCATACCTCGTGGGAACCTCCGATCTCGAATGTGATCAGAGGGAGATGCTGTGGAGAGGAGGCAATGGGAGCGCTATGCCTAGGAGAGATCTTAAAATAAAAGAGACCATAGAGGGAAGAGGACGACGGAACGGAGCTTGCCTCACGATCGTTGGTTTTTTAAATAAATATATTTTTTAAAAAAAGAATTGATAAAGTTGAGTGGATTATGACCCATTTATGAGTAAATTAATTAATTTATCCAATAGATCACCTTATATTAATTCAATTCTTATTTGAATTTCTATATCAATATAGTAATGTACTTGATCAATTTTGTTCTCAACATATCAACTTTAGTATCAATTTCATCCTCCTATATATTAAATTGAACCTTAAATTATGCCTTCTATACATCAATTTTATCCTCCATACACTAATCTTGTCACGCTCAACATTAATCTCATCCTTAATATATGAATTTGGTTATCAATGTGTCAATTTAGTCCATCCACAGTTTTCCCTTATTTATTGATGGAGAAAAAGGGAAAATTACATGTTAGTCTTGCCATCCGTTATTTGAGTGAAGTTGCAACTTGGTCCCTATGTCGTTTTCTCTTGTAAATTGTGCGTTTTCTTGTCATTCCACAATAAAATATAATGAATTAACAATACATACAATCAAATAAGTCAAATAGGTCAATATATTTAATACATATTTAAATACGTTTAATTGAATAGAATTATTGTATCTTATCAAATTATACAAATTTATTATATCTCAGTTCAAACTCATCTAATTTTGTGTTGAATTATCGTGTCATATAAAAAATTATCGGCCGTAAAATTTTAGAGGGCCCAACTCTAGCTCCAGCTCCAACTCAGCCTCCTCCACTGCTGGTAAGAATGTCAAAAATGACTCTAATGACATCATCAAGACTTGATTATTATTTTGACGGAGGGCGTAATTATAACTTTTTGCATCAATGGGACAAAAAAATAGAACAAAAAGAAACTTTTGTGCTTGTTTAAAATTGTACCAAAATTTCTTGTATCACATGTGCAATTAACCCATTAGACTCGGCAAAATCCGGCTCAGCACGATAACACCGTGCTGGGCCGGGGCTTATCATACTAATCGGTAATTTTATCGGACACGCTGGTTCCAATGATTCTTAGGTCGAGCTGGCATGATAACTTAATTAGGAAAATTAAAAAAAACTTTAATAAACTATCGAACTCTATTAAATGTTAGAAAAAACCCATTTTTAAGTTCACTTATAGTTGTAAACAATCCACGATCAAAGAAAATTATTATACTATCAGGTCGGGCTGAGATCAGCCATGTCTTATCGTGCTTACCAGCTCGACCTTATATTCTAAAGGACCGTGCTTGGGCCAACCCTTATCTTGCCAGCACGGCTCGATAAGAACGGACTAGCATGATTTGCCACATCTATAACCCATGACCCTTTTCTAGCGATTGCCAGCGAATATTCTGATCTAGGACTGGCTACAGAAAAGCTCTGGAACATGCTACAACTTCACCACAGATCAATTCCCAAAACTTGCATTCAGTTGCAGCCTCGTATCATCTTGTTTACCTGCATGTGGTGCACGCTTTGAGCCAGCCGAGTGTAATAATGATGGTGGTGATTGGCTTGAGTTTCTCCCCCCCCCCTCATATTCCACTTCTGTTGACCATCAGATTCCCTCGCAGGAACTTCCTAGATTTAATGGGCACCGTGGGGTACAAATTTCATTGACTTAAAACAAATTTTCTCATTATGTTCTTTCGATATTACCTCAATCAATTGGGTTGAAACGTATTGGTTAAAACAATTCAGTATATTCGACATATTTGACTAAGTTGGCATTATATCATTTTTATTGATATTAAACTTATATATCAAAATGCATAAGTTGATTGTTATTAATTTTAATATATTATTCTTCCATGAGTAAATTATTATATTAAAATTGATTAATTAATTTTCCATATAGTTCGATATCTTATAATGGACTAATTGTACGGGGCCACCAGCTTCTAGGTCCTTACTCTAAATAATCACATCGTACCCTCTTTCAATAACCATTACCACCGACCGAAGTCTTAACTTTAACCCTTTTTTCTATGAAAATAAATAAATTATTATTATTTTGATGTATCCACCTGATGTCCCACATATCAAAATGTCCCTTTATCGATCCAACTTCAAGGATGATCGAAACCAATTCAACGAACAGTCAGAACTACCATTCCCCCCCAACTAAAAGGCAAAGGGAACAAAACCTTCTAGAGCTCACAGCATCAATGCCGACTCATCTCTTTTGTTCCTGGTCTCACTCTCATCAGCAGCTGAAACCTCAGAGCCGGTCCTAGCAATGGCACTGGAGGTCGAGTGGTACGACTTTGTGTGCTTCGGCATTGTCGGTGCGGCCTTCCTCGGCGCCCTCTGGGTCCTCTACAGGAGAGAGGGGGGCAGCGGGAGCTCGGGGTCGGCCGGAGACGCGCTCGAGGGCCTTCTGCTGGGCCGACGCAAGCCCTCGGCAGATGGCCACGTCGGAACCGATTGGTTGTGGACCAGCTGCTGGAAAGGGGTGCACCCGGGCTGGCTCCTGGGGACCAGGCTCGTGTCGTTCCTCGCCATGGCCGGGTTCCTCGCCTGGGACGTAATGGATTGGAACGCTTCCATCTTCATCTACTACACCGAGTAAGCTTTAGCTTATGCTGGATTTTACTTCGATGATTCACCGCTATAGCGATCTTTCGATCATGTCAAAGATCGATCTTTAGCTGGTGAATAAGGATCCATCACTTTAGTGATCGAAAAGTAACAGTCAGTAGTACTCGGCAGGTTGGATTTTGTTTTCTTTTTTTTTTTATGTGTATGTTTGATTTTTTAGATCTCGATTACAAAATTGCCCTTTTAGAATGCTGTGTGTCTGCTGAGATCCAGAGATTAGCTCCTCCGAATAATGAAATTTCCAGATAGGCTAATCAGTAGAGCTCGGATCAGAATTGGTTTTATCATGAACATTGGGCCATCCACTTAAAAACTAGACTGTCAGTATTACAGTTACAAATTCTGTCGTAACCGGAGATTATATCAGTAAGAACTCTGCCTTCATGGTTGGCAATGTTTCGGATTTCTTAAATTAGGACCATCTTTACTTATACCTCGGTATCCATGCATTGTCCCAATCAACCGAATATAATTACCAAGCACAAATATTTTGTACATATGATTCGTCTGTCTGGTATATTGATTATCAGGCGATGCCTCGAGCATTCTTGACTGTCAGATTTGGCACGTTTCATACTTACTACGACTCTCTTCGAGGTTGTTCATATCCTATAGGTGATCAAACATGATGGTTTATCATTATGTTCTTGATGTTTGTTTGCCTGCAGGTGGACTTTTGCACTCGTTATGGTCTACTTCGGGGTACGTTCTTCGCATTCATTTTTCCCATTTTAGTGCGGCCTGATAGACCAGTAGCTCCATAGCTAAGTCGGCTGGTGATGTTCATTGCTAATGCAGCTGGGAACGATCGTTTCTGCGCATGGATGTTGGCTCCATTCCATCCGGAAATCATCATCCTCTGAGAACGGGGCGACGAATGATTCACCCGTAAGAGACCTGGAGGAGAGCAGACCTGCAACATCTAATGCTTGTAATGGAGAAGTCGGGATCAATGGCACCAAGTCAAGGAACGGTTACGGTGAGGAAGGCTTCCTCCACAGAGCAGGATTCTGGGGATACCTAATGCAAGTAACATACCAGGTCGGGCCGTCGTTACCGTGTTCCATTTCCTTCCCTTTTAAAATCTACTGCACTGGAAGAACAACTTACTTATCAAACTTCTCTGTCGTATAATGCCATTCGTATTAAGTGATGTGCTGATTGTTTTCTCGCAGCAGACTTCTGCTGGTGCTGTTGTTCTGACAGATGTTGTGTTCTGGTGCATAATCGTCCCGTTCCTACCGATCGCCCATGTCAGGCTGAATATGGTCAGTTTCTGCTCATCCCTTTACGGTGAACCTATCCGTTGACATATCTCATCAGTCATATGAATCTACCTGATTTCATCTGATATTGGTTCGGGATCTGAACTGTTTTTGGCCAGCTGATGGGCTGCATGCACACGTTGAATGCACTTTCCCTCCTGATAGATACTGGACTCAACAGTCTCGTAAGTATCTCGTGAGCCGAAAGGCTCCCGGCACAAGGAAGCACCTTATTAGATCGATGTATTCACAGCGATGTCCATTTATGTGTTCTTACGATGCGATTTCCCATCTCGTGTTCCAGCCGTTCCCGTGGTTCCGGCTCTCATATTTCATACTCTGGAGCTGCGCGTACGTCCTGTTTCAGTGGGTGATTCATGCTTGCGGATTCTCATGGTAACTATCAGCTCACGCTTGGAAAATAGTTCTCTCCATTGACAGTATGTATACTTTCGAGATTACAGCATTTTCGGACGTCCTCTGCAGGTGGCCATATCCTTTCCTCGAGCTCAACACGCCGTGGGCTCCCGTATGGTACACCTCAGACCACCCCTTTTTTGATATTGATCTTCCTCCATTGGATAATCGTCAACTGACTTTCTAAATGTTGCAGGTATTTCGCGCTGGCTGTGGTTCACATACCCTGTTATGGCATCTCTGCGCTGATCGTGAAGGCTAAGAATGCGATTCTTCCCCGGTTGTTCCCTCACGCTTTTGTGAGATTGAATTAGATGATTTTCTTTTCATCTAAGAACACATACGGTTCTGGTCCTGTTTTTCTACGCCTCTGTAAATAGAAGGAATGCTGGATCTCTTCCCATGTGTCTAGGCATATATATGCTGTAGAAGCCAAAAAATTCCAATCCAGAGTGTGGAGTGAGCATGTCCCGATATGCAGTCTCAGCTTTTCCTGTTTGTGATGAGGAACAATGTCGGATGATTCCCACCTCGGTTTGTCACCAATAAGGTAACTATTGGGATTCTGGACCAAGAAATTCCACACCACAATGTGCTCACGTTGTAAAATGTAAATGCCAACATCAGATACGGTTGATGAACAGCCACCCGGGCTTGGCAACCTCAGAGATCATCAACTTCACGGGATTCTTGGAGAAGCTCATGTGTTTGTATAACATCAACAAAGATTCGGATTCAATAGAAGACAGACGCAGTCAAAAGTTCGTTTTTCTGGCAGTTGATGAAACTACATCTCTATCAACCAGAGAAATTCTCAGCATATCACCAGCATCTGTATCTGTTCATGCCGAAACAATACCTTGATCATGTCTTAATCTAAGAAACCCGAAATTCTCAGAGGTGCAAGACAAGATCACGCTAACCATGGCTAATACTACAGTATCCGGTTAGACCAGGGAAGATTTTACAATGTAAACTCGGAGATAAAACGTTCTGAGATCTTATGTGTGGATATGTCTAATAGGCTGTAGGAATCAGAAGTCTCAACATTTGTCATTCGTCAGAAAAGCCAATTTCACCCAATCACTGAAACAGCAATTCTGACAGATTTCAATCCATTTGAGGTTAAAGGTTAATCAGAATCAAGAGACGGCAATGATCATTATACCAGATCAATCGAGTATAAGTGACGATTCAAGAAGCTCAACGTTTGCTATTGAATTTAAAACATATGATTCAAGATTTAAAGCAGAGTGCCACGAAATAAGCACAGCAGAAAATCCATCAACAAGACTCCCAAAAACCCTACAAGATCTCGTTATTAAGACGATAAGGAAGCTGCTAACTTGGACCCAATTCAGGGGTTTAATCGCCGCCCGCCTTCTGGTAAACGTAAGTGAGGCCACACTTACCGCAGTAGTGGCGATCAAAGTGGTTCGCCATGAAAGTGCCGGCACCGCACTCGGCATTGGGGCATTCCTTCCTCAGCCTCAGGACCTTCCCGGAGTCATCCACCTTGTAGAACTGCAGCACCGCGAGCTTCACCTTCTTCTTCTTGTGCTTGATCTTCTTCGGCTTCGTGTACGTCTTCTTCTTCCTCTTCTTGGCGCCGCCCCGGAGGCGGAGGACAAGGTGGAGGGTCGACTCCTTCTGGATGTTGTAGTCGGCGAGCGTCCGGCCGTCCTCGAGCTGCTTCCCGGCGAAGATGAGCCGCTGCTGGTCCGGCGGGATGCCCTCCTTGTCCTGGATCTTGGCCTTCACATTGTCGATCGTGTCGCTGGACTCAACCTCCAGGGTTATCGTCTTACCCGTGAGGGTTTTCACGAAGATCTGCATCTTCTTGGCCCTCCAATGCAGACCGAACGGAGATGTCTCCGGAGACCAGCACTATGGTTGGGCTAGGGTTTGAAGAGGCTACGCCGGCTGGAGAACGATGAGATTAGGGTTTATTGAATTGGGCATGGATGAATGTACAGGATTGCCCATCACATTTCCCCAAAATTAATCTTTCGGCCATTCCATTTTGTATGTTGCTTAGGGTTGTAAATGGCCTGGAACGGGTTGTCCTTTCATAGACTCTTCCGGACCCAATATTTCTTGTTAGGCTTTTTAACGATAAAAAGCGATATTAGATTATTTGAACGAATGAAAAATTAACAGTTATCTGTCTAAGTTTTTGGTAATTTTTCTGAGGTTCAATATTTTTATTAAATTAAATAATAAGTTCTCTTAATATCTAATAACAAAAAGAAATTAAAGAGTAGTGTGTTAAAAATATATCATTAAACATATTTTTACCAGAAAAGTATGATATAAAGGGTATTTAAGTATATTAATTAGGGGTAAAATTTATTTTAAATTTATAGTGTAAAATTAAATAAATATCAAATATAATAATAAAAATCAGTTGGGTTGGGCACGCTGATTTTTTTGGTTCCGAGCCCAACTATCTTATATCAATTTTTTATAACTAAAAAATCACCTGGACACAAATGACCTATTTTGCCGGGCCGGTCCAATCCAATATTCTCTTTCTTCAGTTTTCCAATTTTTCCTTTCAACCCTAATATCATTTTCATCCTTGTAAATATAAACTTCGCCAATCTACACGTCAAATTCATCACCATAAACATAATTTCACCCTCTTATACGTCAAATTAGTTACTCTACCCATTAATTCCATCTCTCAATAAATCAATTTTGTTTCACTATAAATTAATTTCATCCTTACATTTTTTCTACGTACACTTACAATATTAAATATTTAAAACCAGTCCTATTAAATAGATCCCGATCATTTCAAAGATTTTAAATCCAAATTTACACGCAACTCCTCATAATATGTGGAACGTTTAATCTCTTTTAAGAACCAAAATACTTTGAAAGTCTTTAGGATAAGAGGAGGATGAAGAGATCATAAGTGTTTCTCAACATGTTCTAATGAGTTCGTGGGAGACCAAGAATATGGTATGTTGTCCCTGATGAGTTCGGCGGAGGAGGAGAAAGATGGGAAGGAGGAAGAGAGAGAAGAGGAGCCAGCCTTAAGGAGAGGAGGGGAATGAGGAGACCGAGTGTGCTTCTCAATATACTAGATGAGTTCGGGGAAACCTGAGAGTAGGTCTAGTGCCCTTAATGAGTGTGACGGAGGAGAGAGAGAGAAGAAGAGAAGAAGAAGAACGAGGAGGAGACAGGGTGTACTTCTCGATGTACGTACCCGACGAGTTCGAAGGAGTTCAAGAGTAGGTCTGGTGCTTCTGATGAGTTCAGTGGAGGATGAGGAAGAGGAAGATAAGGTCACTGAGTGTGCTTCTTGATGTACCCAATGAGTTCGGAGGAGTCCAAGAGTAGGTCTGGTGCCCATGTCAATTTCGGTGGAAGAAGAGGAAGACGGGGAGGAGAGTCAAAGAAGAGAAGAAGAAGAAGAGCCTTCAGCTGAGGAGAATGAGAGAAGATCAAGTATATGCTATCCCAGTGAGTTCGAGAAGTACATTATTCAAAATAATGAAATTTTCTCAATAAATATTTAAAACCATAACATCAGTCAACATGTTCCAACGGTTCAATAATTTTTTCTGTATCTAGCAGACATTTCCTGGACACCTATTTACGCAAACTTACCTCTTTTTATTATGAATCACTACATGAATTCGGTCCTCCTCTCTCATGTTAGATCCTTGAGATTGTTTGGATCCAAAGCTATGGAGATTTGAGACGTAAAAGAGAGTAACTCGGTTCGGGGCGTTAATCGATGATTGCGGAGAGGAAGAACATTGCGTAGAAGAAGGAAGATTTTTTTTTCAATTATATAAGAGTCCATAAATTTAGAAATTATTAGGAGAATATGGGAATAAATGGATACGAAAAATCTCATGATGAGGATTAAAATTATAATATCTTAATTATTAAATTAATGGTGATGTCATCATATCAAATAATAGAAAAATAACATAGATTAAATGAACTTTAAAGTCAGAGTATATTTCCATCCCCGTACACATACAATTACACTTTCACTTGAGAAAGACTTATTACAATATTCGAATTCACAGTTATTGGAGCAAACATATTGAATATATCTCATCAGCCGAAATCGCACGGTAAATCAACGTTTGATTTACACCTTATTGGATAACAAGCATTGCTGGATGAAGGAAGCCGGCTCCAATGATTATTAATTAACCTTACTGCAAACCTTTCTGACCTCCCCGTGAGCCCCGGTCATGACACCGATCGAACCCATGCGCACCATCGCCTTCTTGTACTTGTCGGCCCACACTCGCCCGTACATCGCGTTGTTCAGCACCATCCCTCTCGTCGAGGCGCTCGTGAACAGTGTCTCGTCCGATGCAAGAAGCCCTCGGTACCGTGTCAGCTCCTTGTAGTATGCGTTGTCGAGTCGGGTCGGCGTGACGGTTTCCAGCGGGACGGTCGGGTCGAATCTGCTTGTCGAGTTGCTCGGCCGTGGGCACTTGGTCCTCAGGTAAGCTGCGTAGTGTCCGTCAAGCGTAGGGTCCTGGTTTGGGGGGTAAAGCCGCGCCGAGAAGGAAGAGCAGTGGGAGACGCCAATGGAGTGCGCACCGGAGAGAGTCACCATATCCTCAGCCGAGAGTCCTTTCTTCGCAAAGCTGTCAATGAGTTGTTGGGCGTTGAGGGATGGTGGCGGCACGTTCTGTGTGACTTCCGGCAGGCGGGAGACTCGCCCGTCTCGGCGACCGGCTGGCACATCATAGTATATCCCTCCAGTCACAAAGGCACTGTCCCGAGCAGCGAAGGCGATGATATCGGCGCAGGAAACTGTCCTAGGGCACACAGCCTCAAGCTGGGCCTTCGCCTCATCGATCACCTCAAAACCTCGTAGGCTCGGGTTGTTGGCAGGATGGTCCCGCTCGGCCGGTTTCCCTGGTGTTGACTTGAGAAGCACGGAAGCATCGCAACCCTGAAAATCACAGCACCATCCATCTTACATCCATCTAAAAAAAACATAACCCCACTAAAGCTCATAGGAAAAGATATATACATTCCGAATACAGTGAGAATCGTAATTACCCTCACAAAACAATCGTGGAAATGCATCCGAATGAGGCTGGCGATGATTCCCGGGTTCGTCGAGGCCACCTTTTTCACTGCCTTCCTCACAATAGCCTCCGCTGATGGGCATCTATGGTGGTAAAATCCGACTCTCAAACCGTAGTGCTCATCATCCTCGTCTCCCATTGAAGACACAGATAAGAGGAGGATCATGGTAGCGAGCAATCCGAGCCTCGAACTCATTGTGTTACAGAAAGAAACTTTCAGTATGAGAAGTCAGTTCTGGGACTGCTAGCTAACTTGAGGACACGATTGTAGTTGTAGAGGTATGTATTTATTTGTTGGTGAAGAGAACATTCATGCCATGGACGTATTTATAGATGTAAAGTCACCTAACTTGTATTTCTTTATTGTGAATAAAATGTATAATATACTTACTAACATAAACGGGTTTCAGAACCACTTCCCTTTCAATAAGATTTCGGATTCGAACCTTATGGATATGAAGAATCTATACTGTGAGAGTTTTTCATTTTAATGAGCCGACCTGACTCGAATATGGATAATTTACCGTCCATTCATTTTTCTAGACATCATATGATTCGGACCAAAAACATACAGCATAGTTGAAAATAGATTTATGGTGCTGTATTATTATCCTAAAATATGACCGATTAGTCTTTCCATTTAAAAATTTATAAACTTGATTCTTACTTATAGAATTTCTTATATTATTTTTATCCATTTTATACACGAATATCTGTTCGTTGAGATAGAATAATTGTGTTGATTTTGTAGTTTGCTTTGTTAACTTAGCTATTTTAAAAACAAAGAGGCGTATGGCTGGATTGCATGGTTGAAATTGTCCAACCAATTGAAAGATTCTATTCTCCGAGACAAGTTTCCCATACGGGTCGATGTCAATTAATTATTTTCTTAATTGCTCATGTACTAAGGGTCGAATGCCTAGATAGAAAATTGGTACAGATGGAATTACCTCTATTTAAAACCAAAAAAAGTTTTAAATTCAATTTTATTAGTAAATACTCATTATATCATTTCCTTTTTCTTTGATCATATTGTAATTTAATTGATTACAAGATCTGTTCGTCTATTGGCCACGCTGGCTAAAACAATTATAGAAATTCCATTCTTGATATGAAATTATCGTATTCATATTGGACACTCCACATTAGCACTTCTTATACCATTTTCTTGCGTCTCCCTCTTACTTGTAGGGTTCATTATTTTCTATTAAATATTAAATAAGTATCACTTATCTATTTTAAATCAATATCCTAAGTTAAGGTGAAAATCATTAATTTCTCAAGTTAAATCAAGTACGATTGAACTGACGTTACACGTCAGCAGTGAATGACCCACCGGAATGAAAAACAATGTACTTGATCAAACATATACAAGTAATAATAATATATCACTGTATGCATTATTATATCCTCCTCCTCCGCCTCCTCCTCGTTGCCCTTCTGGCTTCCATCCTCTGTTAATAATACGTCTGTCTTCGAAAGTCAGCCTTAAACCGAGTCAGGCTGTGTAAAATCAGGACAAGAACAGGTTACCAGAAAGTGTTATCCTAAAGATTGACAACTGGGGAATTTAATTATCGGTTGTAAGTACGAAGAAAACTCAGTTTTGATGATGGCTGCACAGATTAGACAGACATCCGATCGTTGAATCTTTGACAGAGTCGCGTGTCGGATTTGATTAGTAGTTATTTCCTTACCTGCTTCCACTGCAGGACCGCCCCCGCTGTCCGCGTCGTACGCCGACTATACATCATGTATATATATATATATATAATCATAGTTTTTAAAATCAGATCGATCAAAAATCAATGTAGACATGAATTCATAAGTTTATGGGTTGAGCCAAGAGTTTTTTTTTTAATGTTTCGACCACACAATATCTCCGGGCCAATCGAAGAGTACCTCGAGATTAGTCTGTAATCAGGTCGGAATCCCTAGAAAAATACCTATCGACCATCTCAAGCTGGAATTCAATTATTAAATCACCCATTTAAGAGACCTAGTGAGGGAACTACTAGCCCAACTTCAAGTTGGTAAACTGAGAGTTTGATGAGTTGAACCGTATAATTAATAAATAATATTATTAATAAATTTATACTAATATAATTTATAACAAAAATATTAATATAACCATTATATTAAATAAAAATTTAATATAAAATATAAATATATATAGTAAAATAAAATAAATATATTATAATAGTTTTTTATTTTTTTAATTTTAAATCGATCTGTTTTCTCACAGGTTTAATAGGAGTTAATCTCTTTGAAAGTTCAATTAAGTCTTTTATAAGAACCGGAACAGTGAGTTGTCATGAACCGGTTGAACCGGCCAACTCGGTCCAATTTTTAAAAATATGTATAGAATACATGCTGCAGAGTCGTATCGAGCGCTCGAGGAAGTCGCCTAGTCGTATAGCAATCAATTGGTTTGGCAACGCTTGAAATTGCATCTATCCATATTTAGTTTAATATCGGACCCACATATTATTTTCAATATTTTAAAATTATATGTATTTCTTAATACATATCACATTCCTCAATTTATGAATTGTTGGGAAGTTTATAATACTCATGCCATCATTTTGAATGCATTCACTCTTTGTGATTTTAAAACAGAAGAAATTATAATAGGAATTTTATTTGTTTGGATTTATTTTTTTGCATTTTAAATTATACATATATTTTAAAATAATTTTTCTAATAATTTATATTTATTATATAATATATTTAAATTCTAATTTTAATTGTAAGATGACTGACAGCATATAAAGTGTAACAAGTAAAACTTATAAGCAAATTATGACGTTACAGTTATACTTACGTGTCATTTTTTATGTTGATGTGGCATAACGCATGGACAATTTTTCTGCCACACCAACAATTTATTACTATAACAGTATATATATATATATATATTAAGTAGTTAAAAATATAAATCAAACATATTATAAAACTCCATTACATATATTAATAATTATTTTAAAATATATATTTCTTATTCTCATGACTTTGTTCTTTAATTAAAATAATTGATGAACACATTATTAATATTCATTTATTGCAATGATTGACAGGTCCTATCGATGTCCCCATTATTATGATAACATTGTTTAGATATATATTTTTTTTTAACTGCCAATTTTTTATAATATTATAAAAAAAGTAATTAAGATATTTCTTATCCTTTCGCTATACCTACCTCTCCTCCATGATCACTCTTAATCCCCTTCTCTCCTGTGCTAATCCCCAAATCCAAACATATTATAAAATATCTAAGTCATATTTCAGATTATTATTTAGAGGATGGTATCAATGGGAAGAGTGCTAGATGCTTGTGTGCTTTCTCACGCTTCAAATTAAGATCTCAATTAAATATCTAAAAATGAATAATATAAATAAAACGAGAAAGGGTGACATCGTCATCGGCTTTCAACGTCTAATTATTTGCCCCCTTTTTTCCCTTGTTGCTTTGCATGTAATATACCTTCGATATAATAAAAAAAGGTAAGTAATTATCATAAAAGTTTTGTATATTTATTATTTTTTTATAATTAAATTATATATATTTTAGAATAATCATTTCATCCCCATATAATCCAGACAAACTTTAATCATCAGTCGATATATAATTTAATGTCGCCATATATTAGTTATATGCTTATATGATTCTTTTTTTTGTATTCTAACATGTCATACTGGCATTGCAGGACACGTCATCGACCTTTTCGCCAAATCAGCCACTTTGTGCCACGTTTGTCACCTCAATCCACATTCTTACCACATACAACAGTTAATTTGGCAAATTATTAAGATTAGAATTTAATAATATAACGTAATCAAATATAGAGGACTAACCACTTTAAAGCATATATAATGTTAAACTCGTTATGAACTCATAAGAAATTGGACCCGTTTCCACTTAAAAGTTCAAGCTAATAGGTGGTGGTACTCAACATTCTTATAAATCCACAACGTTTTCTTTATTTAATCGATGTGGGATCGCCTTCACGTGACAACATGGTCTACTTTGCCATGTACCATTAAACACCCTCCCTCAACAATTGTCAACGAGCCGGGTACTCTTCTTCCGGTCTCAGATGAGGGGGACAACTGGCCATGAGTGGGGCAATTTTCTTCCGTACTCGAGCTTATATCAATTGACCACGAGCCAGGCTTCTGGACTCGGGTCGGGCAAGGTGCAAGCCCACTTGCTCTGATACCATGTTAAATTTATTGTAAGCCCATAAGGGATCGGACCCGTTTCTACTTAAAAGCTCAAGCTGATAGGTGATGGTACCCAACCTTCTTATAAGTCAACAATATTTTCTTTATTTAATCGATATGGGATCGTATATCTCAAAATATAATTCAACTAAAAAGGACGTTAAGAGCAAATAGAATGGAAAACAAATTGCATCGATAGATGGCAATGCGAGGTTTCTGGGGCAAACGGGACACGGAGGTCCAAGAGCTAACTACTCTTCTTATAAGGAAGATATCTAATAACTAACCATAATCAACAACTTGAGATTTTGACCGTCCAAATGCACTTAGATCTCATAAGACATTTATGAGCCCGAATAACCCATAATAGCCTGCATTAGTAAGAAGCAATAAAAATAAAAATAAAAATAAGAGAGAGAGAGGTCCCTTAAGATGCAAGTTGAGCCATAGGATCGTGGATCTTTGGCCCAGATACCCTTTGACTATTGGAAAGATAAAAGATAAAGATAAAGCCACCAGAGTTTTACATTTCTTGCTCATTGGGATGACGAATTTCTTGAATCACTTCTCTAGTGTAAAATCAAACGAGCACAACAACCCGATTGAGACATATTTCTAGGAATCATAAAATTTTATTACCCTTCTATGTTAAGTCTTAAAATTTTAATTCTGACTAATTCATTAAGAAAACTTTTATTCCATGACACCCGTAAATCGTAAGTGTAATAGATCATTAACGGCATTGATTTTTCATCCAAGAGCATGTTGTACGCTGTCCTTTTTTTTTTTTCTACGCCTCTGTAAAGTTGAAGGGATGCTGGATCAGTTCCCATGTGTTTAGTAGGCAAATACATGCAGACTCAGCTTCTCCGGATTGTGATCAGGAACGATGTCGAGCAAATCCCACTTCGGTTGGTGGACGACAACGACAACTATGGGGACCAAGAAATTACGCACCACGATGTGCACATGATGTAAATGCATATCAAATAGCGTTGGCGAAGAGCTGCCCGGGCTTGGCAACTTCATAGGATTCTTGGAGAAGCTAGTGTGTTTGTATGACATCAACGAAGATTCAGATTCAATCGAAGTTTCTCAAGGAGTAAGGCAAGATCGTGTGAACTATGGCTCGTGGTATAGTCTGATTAAATCCTATTATACCGATGAAGATATACGGCGCGGCAGATTTTACCATGCAAAAGAAGTCGGAGGTAGAACGTTCTGAAATTTTATGTGGGTGTGTCTGATAGGCCATGGCGATCAAAGGACTCAACATTTCTCATTCACCAGAAAAATAAGTCCATTTCACCCAACTGCTGAAACAGCAATTCTGTCAGATTTCTATTCACCTGAGATCAAGGTTAATCAGAATCACGGAGATGGCAATAGAATGATCATTAGACCAGATTAATCGACAGTAAATGACTATTCGACAAGCTTAAGCTATTGCAATTGAATGTAAAGCATATAAAGAGCATCGCAAACTAAGCACAGAAACAAATCCATCAGGAAGCCCCAAAAGCCCTAACAAGATCTCCTTATTAAGACGATAAAAGAGCCACTAACTTGGATCCGATTCAGGGGTTTAATCGCCGCCTGCCTTCTGGTTAACGTAAGTAAGGCCACACTTCCCGCAGTAGTGGCGATCAACGTGGTTCACCATGAAAGTGCCATAGCCGCACTCGGCATTGGGGCGTTCCTTCATCAGCCTCTAGACCTTCCCGGCGTCATCCACCTTGTAGAACTCCAGCAGCGCGAGCTTCACCTTCTTCTTCTTGTGCCTGATGTTCTTCGGCTTTGTGTACATCTTCTTCTTCTTCTTCTTCCTTTTCTTGGTACCACCCCGGAGGCGGAGGACAAGGTGGAGCGTCGATTCCTTCTGGATATTGTAGTCGGCGAGTGTCCAGTCGTCCTCCAGCTGCTTCCCGGCGAAGATGAGCCGCTGCTGGTCCGGCAGGATGCCCTCCTTGTCCTGGATCTTGGCCTTCACATTGTCGATCGTATCGCTAGACTCAACCTCGAGGGTTATCGTCTTCCCCGTAATGGTTTTCACGAAGATCTGCATCTTCTTGGCACTCCAATGCAGACCGTAGGGGAAGGTCTCTGGAGCTCAGTGCTGTGGTACGCGGCTAGTGTCTGTTGAGCAAATATTGGCTGAGTGCAAGACTCACTGACTTCGCGACACGTGTAAAGGTCGATGAGAGAGAATTTCCAAGAGAAAAATCTTGCTCCGTGAGCAGCGACGTTTTCTCTCATGATCCCTCACTCTTTTTCTTCTCTCTTGGTCATCTGTTTCTCCCACTTCTGATCTCTCTTTCATGGCCCATAAATTTTTACTCAAATTTCTGGCACGACACCAAAATTATTCATCTTCTTGGACCATCTTCAATTCCCCAGCTCACCAACAGCTCCTCTGCTCACTGTTACCTTCCCTAGAGAAGATGAATTGCTTCCAACTCAGGCTTCTTCCGCTCTCCCGTCCATCGGCCTCCTCCACGACCCTCTAAGGGTCCTCTACATCTCCACCGGCACCGACCACAGTTTCGCGGCTCTTGCCATGATCGGAGTCTTCGATGTCTCTGGGTCGAGCTCGTCAACTCCCCCACATGTCAGCGGGACGGATCCCTACACCGCATGTTAATCTTCAACGACACCTTCGATTTGGGCTTCAGTGTCGCATGCCTCACCGACACTCTGTTTACGTAGCAGTTCACGGTCGAGATGGAGCAGACCGTGTGATGGGGGAGAGGCGGGCATGGTAGTGTGGAAATGAGGATATGGGAGAAACTGTGGGACTATTTAAGATTTGGCTGTTGGGTGCTAAAAGATATTACTTCGATTTGTTTGAAAACAGCAACGATTATTATGAGAATAGATGCTGTTTCTTGATATCCTTTTCAATGTCTGGATAAGAATGAAAGATAAGATGGGAAGTGGGATGCAGACGATTATGGAGGTCCAGACGATCGGGATACTTGATCAGCCACCCCGGTTTAGTAACACTCGCTCAATACTTGTTTGCGATTGAGGGGGCTAGAGATGTTAAACATACCGGTTTGGCCCAAACCGGCCCGTCAAAATCTAGAATCGGCCGAATTATCCTAAATCGGCATGTAACTGCTCTTATTGGGTTGATAACCAATTATAAAGTGAGTATAAGAAATAGGTCTATTGAATCAGAACTGGTTTGACATGTTAATTAACTCAAACTATCAAAAACTCTGCAATCAACTGTCAATTTTTTTATTGGTACAACTGTAAAAAATAAAAAATATTCATTTTAGATGAATTGAAAAAAATTAAAAAGAGGAAATGATGATGATTCATGATTCAAACAATTCTAAACTGTGAATCGGCCATCTTAGACTTAGTTCCAAGCCGGTTCATAATTTCTTGAATCATTTAACATCTCTAGAGGTCGGAGAAAGATTACATTGGAGTTTAGTGGACTGGGAGTGGAGGAATGTACGGAATTGCCCGTCACATTTCGTCATATTCCCTTTTAGGCATTGCCTTTTATCTTCCTCAATTTTCATTTTCCACTGGAATTAAATTGCATGGCCATGGTCGTGAACATTTTCGGCCGTTTGATTTTGCCTAATCGCACACTTGACAAAAGACCATACCATCAGTAGACAAGCTCGAACGGTTCAATAATTTTAGGTTCGATTTTCTTTGCAATTTAATTCTTTTTTTTTACTCCAATACTCATTTTCATGAGTAAATATTCAATTTATATTACACAATAAGCTTATTGTAAAATTCGTTCAAAGGTCAGTACATATTTATATCTAGAACTTTTTAAATGTCAAAAAATAATCATGTCCTATTTTCTCATATAACGAATTTATTATGTACTATATATTCACAGTTAATGTATTTCCTTTGTTTTTTTCTAGACACCCATCTAAGCGAACTTACATTCTGTTTACGAATCACTGCACGTTCTGATCACCCTCTCTTATGTTCGATCCTAGAGGTTCTCTGGATTGAGAGCTATGGGATCAACAGGGGAGACGGGTTACAGCGGGAAGAATGGAGAGGAAATGAACATAAAGTCGAAAATCTTTCCATCCACATACACACACACATGCTTTCACTCGGGATTGGGAATGACTTATCACAAGGTTTGGATTCACAGTTATTGGGAACAAACAAATCGAACAATCTCATCAGCCGAAATCACGCCTTGAATCAACATGTTGGTTTGCACCATTATTTGACAAAATCAATATCAGTGTGGGATTAAGGAAGTCGATCGGTTCTTATCAATTAACCTTGCTGCAGATGTTTCTGATCTCCCCCTGAGCGCCGGTCAGGACGCCGATTGAGCCCATGCGAACCATTGCCTTCTTAAACTTGTAGGCCCAAGCGTGGCCGTACATCGCGTTGTTCAGCACCATCCCCCGAGTCGAGGGGCTGGTGAACAGTGTCTCGTCCGAGGCGAGAAGCCCCCGGTACCGCGTCAGCTCCTGGTAGTACTTGTTGTCCAGACGAGTTGGCGTGAGGGTTTCCAGTGGAACGGTCGGGTCGAACCTGTTGGTCCCGTTGCTTGGCGCTGGGCACTTGGTCCTCAGGAGAGCCGCATAGCGTTTGTTGAGCGTAGGGTCCTGGGTCGGAGGGTAAATCCGGGACGAGAAGGAAGAGCAGTGGGAGACACCGATGGAGTGGGCGCCAGAGAGGGTCACCATCTCGTCGGCCGAGAGCCCTTTCCTTGCAAAGTTGTCGATGAGTTGTTGAGCGTTGAGGGACGGTGGCGGTAGGTTGTCGGTGACTTCTGGCAGGAGGGACACTCGTCCGTCCCGACGACCGGATGGCACTTGATAGTATATCCTTCCGGCCATGTAGGCACTGTCCCGAGCAGCGAAAGCAATGATATCGGCACAGGAGACTGTCTTAGGGCACACAGCCTCGAGCTGGGCCTTCGCCTCATCGATCACCTCGAACCCCTGGAGGCTTGGGTTGTTGGCAGGATGGTCCCGCTCGGCCGGGTTCCCCGGCGTCGACTTGAGAAGCACGGAAGCATCACAACCCTGAAAGATCACAGCAACCATTCATCTCACACGGATGCATCCAAAGCACATAATTCACTAATCTCACAGGAAAAGATACACCCAGAATATTACAGGGAGAATCATAATTACCCTCACGAAACAGTCGTGGAAATGCATCCGAATGAGGCCGGCAGCAGTTCCTGGGTTCATCGAGATCGCCTTCTTCACCGCCTTTCTCACAATAGTCTCCGCTGACGGGCAGCTACGATGGTAGAACCCGATTTTCAGGCCGGACGGCTGGTACCAGTGTCCCATGGAAGACACGGATAGGAGGAGGATTACGGAAACAAGCAATCCGAGCTTCGAACTCATTGTGCTACAGAAAGAAACTTCCAGTATGAATCAAAATTCAGCTCTAGGATTGCTAGCTAGCTTGAGGTTATGCTGTGTAGAGAGGAGTGAATGTCTTCGGTGGTGGAGAGAACATTGATGCTGCGGAAGTATTTATAGATGTAAAGTCAAATAAGATGTATTTATTTATTGTGGATAAAATATTCAGTATTCCTGAAACGACAAACCTACTACAAAGCTGTCGCCTTGCCATATGATTAGATTAATACGCTTTACTATTAAGAGATTTCAATTCATATTTTATCAGTAAATATTTTTTGTATATTTTTATTTTCCTTCATCTTATCTCCTTGTACACTCGCCTAACTCATTTGTAGTCCAAAAAACATATAACACCTAAGTGTCATAGATAAAAATAATCGCGTTGATTTAGTATTCGGCTTTGATATGCGTGTTACATTAAAATAAAAGAGACGTGTGTCTTGATGTAAGTTCTGTACGCCTGCCTTGCATGGTTGAAATCGTCAAACCCGTTGAACCGTTCCGTTCTCTGAGACTGGTTTCCCACATGGATCGATGTCAATCAATTACTTTCTTCGTTGTTCACACCCTAATAAGATACACAGTTAGTGACACCCTCCATATGTCCGAGCAAGTTTGGTTGATTACAAGATCCATTGGCCGTGTTCATTAAATTAATCACGGAGCTAATGTTCTCGATATATATGAGATCCAGGGATTCATGGATCGACTCTCAATATAGATTAACACCTCTTACACCCTATTATTATTCGCATATCTCATTCTAAATTCATTATTATTTTTCAAATTGAATGCTGGGTAAGCACCATAAATGTACGTACAACTGACTGATTAAGACTGGTATAAACCATTTTTCAACTTCAAAGCAAGTGTTGTCGAACCGATACGGCATGTTAACGTTGGACCAGTGATTCACACCGACACGTTTGTGTCACCTACTTCCATTAGAATATGGAAATTGGGAACCAGTGCACGGTCACGCGGTTACTTCAAAATTTTTCAAGAAATGAAACGATGAACTCGATCAAACACACGCATGGATATAACATATGTTATATATCGTTGTGCATATTATATCCTCATCCTCACTGCCCTGCTGGCTTTCCTTCTTTGTTAATGATATCTTCGAAAGTCAGCCTCCACGCAGTCAGACCTTGCAATATACCAAGACAAGAACCGTTTACCAGAAAGTGTTATTTATACTAAAGATTGACAACTGGGGAATAATTAATCGATTGTACATAGAAAGAAAATTCAGGTTGATACAGCGGCCGATTATAAGACATATGTTTGATCGTTGAATGTTGACAGAGTTGTGCGTCGGGTTTGATTAATATTTTCTTACCTTCCTGCGAAGTCCCGACCCCGTTGTCTGCGTTGTACGCCGACGACACTGCACGCAGTACGAGCTACTGAGTCGTTCCCGTGGGTAGACGAGGTCCCTTAGTTGCCGCAATTGATTAGCTTGGCACTGCTCGGAATTGTATCGAAGAATCTGGTAAAAGGTAAATCAATATTGATTATAAGTATACATTATTACGGTTATTTAGAGGATGAGAAAATTGCCCGAAAAATCACAACTTTTTATGTTTTTTCCGGAATGCACTTAGTTTTCAATATTCTTCTAAATACGCATGATGACATTTAATGATTTGTTCACGAAATAGTATGAATACTAATAAGTTTATCTTCTTTTTTTTTTATTAAGAGTTGAAGTAACATGCCCATATGCCATGCATGGCAACTTACAAGTAGTGACGCGTATGAAAAGTTAACACTATTAGTACTCATACTATTTCATGAACAAATCGAGTGAACAAAGATAAATTGAACAAATTGTAAGGTAAAAATACCGTGGTGTGACTTTATCTGAATTAGTGACTCGAAAATCGCGCATAGACTTTATGAAATTTAGCAATATACGAAATAGATAATAATAAAATATCATAATAATTTATAAATTAAATCTAAAAGTTTAATGGATTAATATGAACTCTTTTTTTAATATTTTATTTCCAAAGCGATAAGATTATATCCATCGTATTATCAATCAATTAGCTCACTCTTCGTACTTAGTTTAATATCGGATTTAAATGCTAGGTATGACATTTTAAATCACATATTTCTTGAGTAGATTACTCTTGTGATTTTAATGTATGACTTATAAGGACTATCCTTTTCATATCCTTATATCCTCTCTCCCGTTCTATTTTGAATTTCATTGAAGAAATCATACAGAGGAAGCTGCAAAAAAGAAAGGAAGGAAGGAAGGAAGAAAGATGAGTCCGCTAATTGAAACATTCAAACTTGGCGTAATCATTGACAGTCATCTGCGGCGAAGCGGTGATGGACAGACAGCTTCCCGTTGAAGTCCTTGATGTTTATAGTAACATTATCCTCGTGTGTGGTTGTGATATTTGACGACATTAAAGTACATGGTCATAATTCTGATTAATATTCATTCAAAGGCTGGCATCAATAGGAAGAGTACTAGTCGGTTGTGTGCTTCCCACGTTTCAAATGGAGATCTCAATTATGTGTCTTCAAGTTAATAAATATAGAAAGAGAACTTTGAACCCAAGGTTGATTAGTTCAAGAGAATGGAATAGTTTAAGAGCTCCTAAGTCTGATTGGCATTCCCTTCGATGCATAGTCCTTAATAATGCCACATGTAAATTAAAGTGATTGCATATCAACTTACCGGTATTTATGAGCTCGTGACAAATCCGATATTAAACTAAGCGGAATTCAGTAATCTCTTCCCTAGTTGTCACGGGGCTTTTTATATTTATTCATTTGCTTCTTCCTCTTATTCTCCTTCAGATCACATTCATATGAATGCCTCCCTTATAAGTAAAAAAAAAAAAAAGAACAAACAAATAGAAATTGAAAAGGAAAAGAAAAGAGCTACATGTAATGAATTAGCCATTAGCTAATTCAGCTGGGATGGGAAATACAGAAGATGTTTTTTCGGTTTGACGCTACCTACAGGATGCAATATTCCAAAAATGAAGTAAAAAATGAAAATGTAAAAAGGATACCATAGCACCAATCAATTAAAAATTTTAATAGTCGAATTTTTTTTCCCGATAAGTAAATCACCATCATCAGATAAAAAGGAATGTACATAAGTGCACTAATTACAAAATTCACGGCTTCAAGGATCTTAATTAATAACCAGGCTGAGCTAATTACTAGCCAGTTTTGGCAAAGATGCAAGTCTGAGCTTCAAGTTCGTGATCCCATTTCGATCCCAATGTTGCGGCATACGTGTAAGTTTGCCAAGATGCTGGCCCGTACTGGGCTTGTGATTGTAGGGCCTAGGAAAAACAGGTGGTTCCTTGATTCAGGTTGTACCCTGCAGAATTTACACGGAGGGAGTAAGAGCCCATTATTTAGGTATGATTTCTTCAGTAGATAAACACCAGATTTTGTGCAATGGAAGTCGAGCACTTCTAGGTCTCATATCCTCCCAAATATATATAAGAGATCTTGATGCAACAATTGGAATTCCAGCAGATCGAGTCGCCAACACCACAGAGTGTTGGATTAATGACAGAAGGATAGAATCATCACGATCCGTACGTCCAGGTCAATGTCGATAACCACCCTAAGATAAGAAACTTGCAACAGTTTTGCATAAGGGTCAATTGAAGGGAATCTGAGCTCTTCTTGGGTAGAACAGAGCAGAGAACTCCAGGAGCTGAACACTTACAATACCACAAAGATTTAGAATTACCGTAGCCTGCCTTGCAGGTTAAGAACCAGAATTGCCCCAGCCCACATTGAGTGTTGGAATTTTAAGAATTTCCTCCAAAAGCACTTGGAGCCTGGGAGATAGTTATGCGGCTGAGCAACCCTTAATGACCTGCATTAGCAATAAGTAGTCAAATATTCCTCGCGAGGCAAGCAATGTCCCAGATATCGTACAACATAGATCATCAAGCCATCTTGCATTTGCATCTATTGTTAATTCAGATTGTCCTCTTCACAAAAAGAAAGAGAAAAGAAAAGAAAAGGGGGAATAGATCTGGTACATTCTTTGAATCACTTTCCTAGATAAAATGAAATGGGCAGGTGAAAACTGTGACATACTACAGAGAAGGATTGAGGCGATGAGCTGCAATCTGTCTGTACGTGATGGGGGTTCAAGCAAACTGGTTCTCGCTGTAACCGTAATTTTGTCGAGCAAGCTCTGACAATCTACATTTCCTGATTTGGTGGATATCCGAGGAATTCCAGAACTTCCAACAGGAAAAGAGCCTTGGTAGAACCCATATTATATGACAGGCAACGCTGTAGAGGATACAGCAGATGCTCCGCCACCACATAAGAAATTATTGGCCGTCACTTATATCACAGTAAGCTCGGGAACTATGCCCATATGGGAAGCCTGACAATGAGGGGGCAGCATAGGAAGGGAGAAGGAAAAATGGGTCAGTGTCGATCGTGAGATGGGTACATCATAGCACGTCAACCTTGTCTAAAGAAATACGAAATGCACTTCTACGACAATTTCAATTAACATGATCACATTGTACCTGGGTCAACGTAGTTCAATTGACCCGGATAAATATCTAAATCGTTATCATAACAGTACATTGACCAGTAATTTCATGTCGATACCTGAAAGTTACCTTTGCTTACATCTGCAAGTTTTGGGCTAACATATCATATTGACATGACATAACACATTAGCTACTTTTTTTTACCACATCATTATTGGCCAATGAGATCAGAGGACTATATGATTTGTCTGTAGGATATGACAACAGCGAGCCACCTCAACTACTTCTAGTCATGTTATCATGATGCATCAATAGATAATGAATACTTACCATGTAAATGCATTGGAAGGTGAGGATTAGAAATCAAGTGTAATATAAAATAAAATATATAATACTGAAAAAAAAATCATTTTAAAACATGTAAAATTTAACTGCTGTAGATAATATGTCAGGTTTATGCTATAATTATCCCCTCCAACTGCATCAAGCCTGGTCTAATTCCTCCTATCTCAGAAACCCCATAACTTTTCCCCCTCCCCATTTTAGTCCTCTGAAGTCAGCTTCTCAATTCCAAGTTCCAACCCCATTAAAAAAAGAAAAAATTATAACGGGCCGAACTATGGGCTTTCTTACCCGGTCAAACTTGGACCCAATCGGCCTTCGTATATTGGGCCAATTTACGATACGGTTCATGAGCTCTTAGAAATTAAGATGCCAATGACCGAACTAGACCTGGCAAAATTCGGCCCGGCCCGATAGCCCGGCACGGGACCGGCACGATAACACCGTGCTGGGCCAGTGCTTATCGTGCCGTGTCGGCACGGCCAGATAATTTATTGGGAGTGCTGGGCCCGATTATCCCCGGGCCGTGCCGGCACGATAGCCCGATTAGGGATTTTTTTAAAAAAATTAATAAATTATTAGATACTATTGAAGGATAAAAAAAATTTCATTTGTAACTTACTTGTAGTTGCAAATAAATCACGATCAAACGAGATTTATCGGGCTATCGGGCCGTGCCAGGGCCGTCCCTGTCTTATCGGACCGTGCCGGCCCGGAATGATATCTTAAAGGGCCATGCTTGGACCAGCCTTATCGTGCCGTGCCGGCACGGCCCGATAATACCGGGCCGGCACGATTTGCCACCCATAGACCGAACAGAGTTATATATCGTACATAAATTCCCAGGTCATGGAATTTTAATTTTCAGTCCAAAGGGGATTCCTGCTGGAGCATGGCTGTCAGTCGCCCTCAGCATGTTAGCATTACGTGTAAATCACTCTTTCTTGATCGATCGCACTGTGCTAAGTCTGACGTGTTCGCGAGAATTATTGTCCCCAACTGATAAGCGCATCATTCAAACCCCGAGTTTGCAACTAAGACCAAACTCCACCACTCCATCATTAACTGACTCATTTTAAGAGTGGATGCCAAGGAGAAAAATTATCGGTTTGTAGTGGCAATATTCTCGATCTGTAATAAGAGGTTACATCTAATTTCGATTATCGTTAATAAGATTGTCCGTACTGTATGTCTGTTCCTTACTCTTGTAAGTTTTATGGGTCTCTTTTATGATCAGAAAAGAGAAGATCAATGATAAAATTTCCTTCTAGCAAACAATCATTCTCTCCTTTCTTCCCTTCATTGCACCTTTTGGGTATGACTGAGCAACACTCTCCTCTTCGAGCTGCTAAGGAGCCATCCTTTGCTCCATTTCCACCGTCACAAAATATCTCATCACGAAATGTCTGAAAAATGAACACTCCATAATTGTAAAATTCAGCATTGTAGTTACAATCGACTGTCTCACCAATAAAAATATTCATCAAACAACCCAATCACTCGTAACCCTAGAATTTTCCTCATTTTGATGGCCCAAGGTTTCCTTTCTCTTTGGTCATTAACTTGTATTCCCAGGTCAAACAACTTTCTATAGTATTGGTTTGCTGCTCTTCACAGGGAAGAGAAGGACTAACAACTTAATTTTATGGTTGCTATCATAAATTCACTTCCTTTTATGTTTGTTGTTTTTACCGGTTAAATTTTATATATTTCAAAATAATTATTTCAATAATACATATATTTATATTCGTAACATATATATTAAATCTTAATTTTAACAGTTTACTGACGTGATTGTTATATATAGACGTGGTAAGAAGTGATTAGCGTAGTATGTTGATACGGTAAAAAGTGACTGACGTATCTTACCGGTATATATGACATGTTAATCATAAAAATTGTCACATAAGCAAATAATTATCACGTGGCGATATTTAAGTTACATGTCAATGACTGATTAAAATTAAGAATTAAGTACATTGAATCTTCTCATAATCTTTGTAATCATGCTATGCTCTTCAAGGGCCTCAAAGGAGCCGATTTCCCCATTACGATACTTAAAATGAGGAATGTGTTAATTAGTAAAATTGAGTGGAGATGCTGCAGAGAAGATTGTCAGTTCGAGCAGTACGAACCCTAGACTTATACGCCTTTTCATTTCGCGCTCCACGAATATAATCAACCCTACCACCTCTCTCTCTCTCTGGTTTCTTTCTAATAAACTTTAGAGTGGGGGGATCGGCCTGGCTCCTCACAACCAGCTTTTAAAAAGGATTTTTCTACCATGTGTCCTAACAATGTGGGATAAGAAATGGTTACACTACGTACACTAAAAAAAACAAAATGGTTATTTACTATATACGGTCACACAACTATTTGTGCCTAGTTCTCATCATTTAATCTTGGAAATAATTTATACCTAATTAATTCTTTCTAGTAAATATCAAAGTTACATATGTTGACGCAATTATCAAAAAGAAAATATGAATGATCTCAAATCACTAATTGTAATTGTTTTGGGAGTAACTAACGCTTATAATTTCACTATTCAATCTGTAGGATTTCTTTGGGTTAATTTAAGTGTTTAGGACTCTTAGAGTTTTTTTTTATATTCATAATTTTTGAAGATTACTTTAAGGAATTTTAGGATTTTTTTAAGAGTATGTGGTTTAGGATTTGGCTCTTTCTTTAGAATTTTTTTATTCCAAATTAAGGTTTATATATTTTCTTATAGTTGGAGTCTTCTTTCTTATATGAACGAGAATTTAATTTTAAATTTAAAATGGCATTATGGTATTGAAGTCATGATCCGTTCTTAGATAATTTAGCACTGAGATGATAATAATAATACGTTATAAACTAAGTTTAAAGTTCGAAACTCTCAACATCGGTACTTGGAGATTAATGTTAGGTCCCAGGTTATATAAAATATTATTCGGCGAATTAGTTTGTCATTACGGTATCGGAAACTACTATTGATATATATATATATATATATAAAGAGTTGTAAGTTATTATTATTGATTATGCTTTGCCCATTGACGAACCCTTCAAAAGTATTTGGGCATCCAGCAGTGTAGGATAAATTTCTATTCCTTTCGCTGGTCAACGTGGAAGAATCATGCACTCAATTATTCCCTAACATAACATAATTCACGGCAACTACGACGACATTTGATCATAGTTGTTGGCCTGCTGTAATGTGGGAAATTGTTTGTGAAAAAACAATCGTATAGTAGTACGAGAAAAATTCAGGTAACCTACCTCCACACGTGATATTAAGAAATACTATTAACTCTGAATTAAACAAATAAATAGATATTAATCATCCAAATAATTACTATAATTATTTGTTAATCCAAGTAATATATTAGCAGTCTTTTTCTTTTTTCATACAAACATGCATTTTGATGCATCCCATCTGCCTACCACTCCCTCTTGTGTCTCGATTTGGCTTTTTATCGTTGACCCAGCAATTGAGGCCAACTCGAACCACATCTGGGGCAGGTTCCCGTTCAAGAAGGTAAAATTCGAGCTCGTGATCGAAGCATGGAATGATCTACACGCACACGAGAACGGGGCTTTCTTCCTCACTATAACAAGGAAGGCCAAGTTCCTACAAGTGGATTGTGGAGGAGGGGAAATGCTTAGCGCACGAGGAATTGCACTTACAAGAATCAAACCCGGATCATCTGATTGCGTGTTGAAAGTGATGCGAACATACCAAACTCTACTTCCCGTTGAATAATGCAAGTACAAATATACTATTCCGGTGCCCTGTTTAGTCGGATGGCTTGGCTAACAGGCACTGCCCTGGATGCATATCCTCGGCAATAATAGGATAAGCCATGGGGGGCTCTTGGGCATATAATAATTACATGAGCGTATGCTCACCATTCTTTGCAAAAATAATTATTAATATCACTGTCCCATTGATAATTTAATTCCACGTTTAGAGCTTTAATCAGTATAAACAACTCCATAGATGTTTCTTTCTTTCTTTTTTAATTTTCCAGTAAGCCATGTTCAATTAATTGTTCCAATTTGACAACTTAGCCCTCTCTTGCAGCTAACCACGTTGATTGATTCTCAAAAATAAAGTAAACTAAACCCCCCACCATTAATTTTTTTTCCTTAATACATTTTTTTTCTTTTTTTAATTGCATTTCTTTATTTTTTTTGGACTATACTACGTATTATCTATAAATTTAATGAGTCTTAACTATAATTGACCAATTGAATCATCAAACTTTTCGGATCTTAATTTCTTTATGTGCAAAAACTCAAATATGAAATTGGATTATTTGAATTGATTTATGGTGCATGGTTGTAATTCTTTAAGTTAGTCTACGCACATATGGCAAGCCCTCATTCATCTATATATACTCACGCTTCATCAGTGTTCCAATTCACCTCAAATCGACGAAGAGAACTACAAATCATAATTTGCTTCTCACCTTTCTTGCAGTTAATTAAGCACATTGCTGTCGCCGACCAAGAAAAACAAGATGAGGGCTGTTAGAAACCTATTCTCTTGCATTTTGGTCACCATGTTATGTGCCTCGGTTGCGGTGGCCCATCGCTCGTGCCATGGATCCGGCCTTAGGGTTGGATTCTACCGATCAACCTGCCCAAATGCTGAGGAGATCGTCCGGAGCACCATCAGCAAGGCTGTCTCCAACGACCCCGGGATACCTGCCGACTTCCTCAGAATGCAATTCCACGACTGTTTTGTCAGGGTACCGTCCTTGATAATTATACACTATCCTCCTATTTATTCATTAATGATATAATGTAGTGTTGTCATCATATTGACTGAGAAATTCTGCTCATCATGCTTTGGCGTATACCGAAACCTATTAACTTAAAATTTTGAACTTTGGCCATGAATGCACTTAAGCCCTAAGATAGAGCAATGTCTATTATGGTGCGAAGATATGCGTTGTGGAGACTCAAAACTGAATTGTTCTGATTAACATGAAGTTTTTGTGTGACGGTGACCGATTGATTTAAATGTCGAAGCTAGTTGATCGGGAAGCTGTGATGGAACATTGAGCAGCTGGACTTTAACAACTGGAATATTGATTTCTCAGGGCTGTGATGCTTCCATTTTACTAAACTCCACCAAGAAAATCATGGCTGAGAAGGACCACCCGGTGAACAACCCTAGCCTGGAAGGATTCGATGTGATTGACGAGGCCAAAGCCAACCTTGAGGCCGCGTGCCCAAACACCGTTTCTTGCGCTGACATCATCGCCTTTGCCGCCCGTGACAGTATCGCCATCTCAGGCGGAAAGCACTACGATGTGCCGGCGGGCCGCCGTGATGGGAGGACGTCCCGTGCATCAGACGTACCACAGAACCTGCCGCCGCCAACCTTCACCGTCAAGCAGCTGATTGCCAGCTTCGCCAAGAAAGGGATGTCGGTGGATGAGATGGTGACCCTCTCCGGAGCCCACTCGATCGGAAAATCTCACTGCTCATCCTTCTCATCCCGACTTTACTCCTTCAGCAAGACCATCGCCACGGACCCAAACTTGGACCCTGCCTACGCCGCCTCATTGAAGAAACAGTGCCCAGCTAATTCCAGCACCGACCCCACTGTGCCGCTCGAGACCATAACACCAAGCCGCCTCGACAACATGTACTACAATGAACTGATCAAGCACCGGGGGCTCCTGGCCTCGGACGAGAGGCTGTTCCTGAGCCCCGTGACCAAGGGAATGGTGTTGAACAACGCAAATCACGGTGCTCTGTGGGCCGAGAAGTTCGCGAAGGCGATGGTGCATCTTGGGTCTCTCGACGTCCTGACCGGAACCAAGGGTGAGATCAGGAAGAAGTGTGGTGTCGTGAACTAATCAGCCCCACCTTGTCACGTAAAAGGAAGCTAGGCAATAAATCTCCAGAAATAAGATCTGCAGCTTTGTCTCATTCTTTTGGCGAATTATCCCATCAATTCCAATTGTTTCTTATGTATTTTCGTTTTTTAGGGTGTTTTTTATTTGTGGTTTGAATTTCAGAGTCTAATTTCATGCCATGACTGGAGGTCTGTTCTTTAATTGCAAGAAATCGTTGACTTTGGTAATAAATTCCATAAAAAAGTTATTACTGAGAATTTGTCTCCTTCCTAGCCATTTATTCCTCGGATTACAACGCATGCATGTCGCCCTGTACAGTCCTAGAGCGATCGATCCATACCATGTAAACCTAGCAATGTCTTGTCCGATATGATAAAGATAGCACGGCACCATCCCAATACAATATTACCGTGCTCAGACCGAGCTAGCTTCTATATTGTGGACATGCTGCGTATACGCCGGTCCATTAATACATACATGTGATGGGTCTCTTACTGGTGGTCTATTGGATGTACATATAGATTTCGGGTGTCTGAGAAATGGCCTCGGCTTGGGTTCTGGTAGTTAGAATTCTCCCGCTGACTCCTTCAGGAACCTACATATAATGAAATCAAATTCGGATGATGGTACTCGGGATGGTCCTCGACTACCCATATCACCGAAGACGCATAGAGTAGAGAGGAATAATCAGATGCCTAGACTCAACTGATGATACATATATAGACTTTACTTGTGACAAGGGTTGACTTCGCTTGCCACCTCGTGTGCTTTGTGCACGATGATCATCAACCCGACTTTGGATGTAGGCATGGACGACCTAGGGGGTCGATGGGCAACTCGAGGTACAGCCTGTGAAGTCCGACCTTGCCGCCCGAGTTATGATGAGCGCCAAGAACTGTGTGAGTCGGGTTGACCCAGGAATCGATTAGTCAGGTCATCAGGTCTCCTGAGCATAGTCCATGTCAACAACTGAAAATATAGCAGGTCTTGTTTTGGATTGAGCTCATTCCTCAAAATGAGTCGGGACCCCTGAACATCTGATTATGAAAAATGAAGCGTATTTTTTAAAATATAAAAATAAAAACCAATCAACGTTATTTCTTGTAATTGGATAACTTTTTTCTTTTCTTTTGAAGTAAGATGTGGATGAACTATGTCAACAAAGAGAATTCTTGATCGAAAGAGAGATATACTATGATTAGATTTGTATTATTCAAGTCACATATACTAGAAAATTAGAATGTGACTAAAAATGTACAAGAAGTTTTACGATAAGAATCGAATTTATAATTTTTAATTATTAGAATACGAATGATATTATTACACAAAACTCAACCTCCCTCTCTCTCTCTCTCTCTCTAAATCATCGCTTTTACGATTCTCTTAAGAGGCTGTGTCTGGTGAGACTCATCCGCTTCTCTCACTAGCTTTAGAGCTGCGCGTCATTCCCGGGTCTTGGTCACGTGGGAGTATGTGAGGCAGAACGGTAATCTTAGCTGTGAAAACAATTCACTAATGTGCAACTGGTCGTAGAATCTTTTACCTGACGGCGTGCTCTTCGACCAATGAATAAAAACAGATCCGATGGAGTTGAGAAAATTATAAATGCTAAAATAATTTTTTATATATATAAAAAAACTACAAGTGCTAGTGCATTTTATCCCATAATACCCTGCTCTAATCCCCTTACCAAACTTTTGACCAAATCGTCACGGTAGAAGAAGACAAATTGAAAACATCACTGAATCAAAGTGCCTGGCTGTTTGCGGCATTATCAGTAAGGATGTTAATGTTCGGCGGCACAATGATGCAATAAAAAGGGTGGTTGATGTGTCCTGCCACAGTGACATAATATGTTAGCATAAAAAAAAATGTATCATATGTAGCATAAAAGGTGGTTGATGTTGGGAGGCTCCTTAAGTCAACTAGTCCCCGTGGATCTTAGTAGATGCTATTCGAACCGTCACTTTCCTTCGGCATTTCGTATACAAGTTATTATGTTAGCAATAGCGTTCCTACCCATGATAAACTAACAGATCTATATACATAGGGAAAGCCGTGTGCAATGAAAAATGCGAGCACCGTTGTATTATAATATCAATGAGTTATCTGCCAATAATATGTTAAAATTAAGATTTAATTATATTACGGATTCAAATATATAAGATTTAAACAGGGATTTCCAAACGTATAGTACTGAATATGCAAAAATAATAAATATATAATAATTCTATTGTAATTCTCTCATGTGGTGTTTGCTATGTTTCTTTCTTGATATAGACTACCTAAGCATTTAGAAATTCAATGGACCCTAACTAATTATCAATTCATTAACCGGAAGATGTGATAAATAATGTCTCGGATTTGAATGTAATAAATATAGAAAATTTTATGTTAAAAGAAATTTACCATTTAATAGGTCAATCGATCTTTAAAAAAAATAAATATGAGATAAAATAAGAAAAATAGATGTATATAGAAAAGATAAATATGGTCTGCCATAAGCCATAGCTATATGTTTTATTATATCGTTCAATTCAAAGAATTACATAAAACATTATCTAACTTATAGGATTAGAAGAACCCACTAATTTAGTAAATGAATAAATTTAAGATACGAAACTAATATCAAAATTATATTATAAAGTCTCAACTAGGTAATTTCTTCTGTATTCTAACTCAGCATCAATTGACTACGAGCCAAATTTCTAGATTTTGATCGGATGAGGTACGAGTTCACTAATTTTGATACCATATTAAATTTATTAGTGAGTTCATAAGAAATCAAATATGTTTTCATCTAAAATGTTAAACTGATAGTGACGGTACTACATGTTCATATGAATCCATGGTTTTCTCTTATGTATCATCGTATATTTCAACAAATCTAACTAGAATTCAGTTTAATCGGTGATCATTAGCTTTCTAAGCTGCTAGATGGTCTAGGTCAAGGAAAAAAAATCTGTCGCATTCAAGAAACATGAACTTGAGATTTTATTTGAGAAAATAAAAATGCCTCAACCAACTCCAAGTTTCCCACAAATTTCAGTTTAATCCCCGAAGCAAAGAGAAATTTCTGAGATCGCATCTAAATTCGCTCCCCCCCAAGATCCTGAATTTGCGCTATCTCCCGTTATTCTTTTTTCAATAACAGTCTTGATGTATTTTCCCTTCTTATCAAGTGGGAAAAATTACTGCCACTTTTGCTCCTACTACAATCATAAGATATTCATCATTATCTCAAGAAATGACATATATGTTCGACGATCATCATCGAGGCCAACGCGGACCGTCTAATTATGGGGCGGACCGTTTCCGCTCGGGATGTTCAGGGTAATCTTCTCTAAAACTCTTTCCTTAGTCGAATGCGTCAGCATGCCAATTAACATTTCCTCACGCGTAGCTCGGAAGTCATCATCATCATCATCATCATCATCATCTACATATGAGATTCAAAGTGATGCACATCCACCTTTGTAGAAGATATAAGTTGTTGCGAGCACGTACCACAATAGTAAATATTCTTCCAATTCTTCTCCCACGTTTTGTCCTGCCAACAATAAGAAGAATAATATTATACATTTTCTTCTAATATTAATTAATTAATTTCTTCGAGCCGATTCAGAGAATATATGGCAACTACTGCCATTTCTTTTATTTCCCTGTGCTCGTTTTGCATTCTCAGACAAGTGTACATGTATATATATATATATGGTGTAGTATATCCCTTACGTGGAAGTTAGTTGCCAATCAAATTGTACCGGGGGGTGGGGGGTTGAATGCAAAGAATCATAGTTTTAAAAAACCGGACCAGGCCGGCCAGTTCGACCGGTTCAATTAAAAACCAGCCACTCACATTTAGTCTGATTCCTGTAAAAGACCCAATTACACTTTCAAAGAGGTTGAACCAGCCGGTTCCCCCATCCAACCGGTGAACCTAATTGAACAGTTAGAAAAATCGACTGACTTAAAATTTAAAAAAATAAAAACATATTATACTATACTTATTTTATTTTATTTTATTTTATTTTACTACACTTATATTTATATTTTATGTTAAAATTTTGTTTAATATAATGATTACATTAATGATTTTTGTTATAAATCATATTCAAATTATGATATTATGTAAATTTATTAGTAATATTATTTATTAAACATACGGTTAAACCCATTGAACCTTTAGTTCGACCCATGAACCTATATCTACACCGGTTCCCGATTCGTCCCAGTTTTAAAAACTATGCAAAGAATACCTCAATAATATATGATACTTTAACAAATACCACCTATCGGTTAAACTTTTAGATAATATATGAATAAAATATTTTAGAAGTTTTATCAAATTTTAATTTGGCATTTGAATAATTTATTTTATAGGCTCGAATATTGTTAGGGTGAAATGTGGAAGTTGTTTTCATCATATCCTCGCGTGGAAGAATAAGCAAGCCTTGCGAAGAAGATACCCTATGCAACGGTGATACTACGTGACACGATGATACAATGTAACCATTTAATAAAAATTTCACAACTGTTAATTTTTTAATTATCAAAATCTTTTAAAGAATATTAAATAAATCGTAAAAAGAATTACTGGATTATAAAATAGATAATTGTCGAATAAAAAAATAAAAATAACATTCCATTGATGTGATACAACCGTTGAATGTGATACTTCTCATCCATGCGGGGTTAGTTGTCCGCCTCCATCTAAACACGGAAACGAATTGCGCACACGGTTGTTGAAGGTGGGTCAGGGCGTCGGGGATGAATACTGGAAGTATACTCAAGATAAGTCAAATGAAGATTTGAAAGACAAAAACTAAGGATAGCGAAATAATAAGGCTGATAATTGCTATTGTGTTATGCTTACGACAGTATGTGTAAAAGGGCTTTTAATTTATAATTTAACATGTATCAATTATACATATATATATATATGTAATTAACATATTCAATATTATAATAATAATAGTAATTTGATTAAAATATTTATTATATAATTATAATAAAGAGATTATAATATTACAATGTAACAAATAAACTTTGACGATAAATTAAATTAACAATATACATAATAATAAACAAGTTAAATAGGTTAATGTTTTCATTACATATTTAAATACATTTAATTAAATAGAATTAACCATTTCTTATTAAGTTAAAAGCTACTCCTATGAAATAACATATTTTAATTAAAACAAATTTAAACAGAATAATAAAATTTGATAGATTTTCTCATAGGCAAGGAGATGATCAAACCATCGCATGGAATCGTAGGCTCTTCGACGCGGTTGCCATGTCATGTGCAAACACAAAAAATGAAAAACGGTCCAACGTCTTACTACCAACTTGCCACAGATTAGAGGATGCCACAAGCGGTCTCCCGCTTATTGGTTGACACGTCCACTGATTCTTTATAATTATCATGTGACTTACACACAAACAAACGCAGGTCTACCTACTTAGTGGGCATCGTCATCATAAGAGAAAGATTTCATTTCTTGTATTAAAATCTTAATTTAACAGATATTGATACCCGATCTTTCGAATGTTATGGATTATATTTAAATTTTGGTAGTCGGTTGGTGTGAAATAGAAGATAATATTAGGGGTTTTTCCGTTTTCGAACCATATTAAATTATTTTATGCTTCAAGATTATGCCTACAAGCTTGTACGCTGCGAACGGAGAGGGCAGCATAGGCTTGACTAGTGGACTTACTACATGTGTTAGGCATTATTAGTTAGAATCATATCTAACCAAAAACTCCCGTAAATATAGAATTCACCCAATTTGATTTCTATCTTCTATTTTCCCGTTAATTCTTAATCTTTAACTAAATTGATTCACTTAAAAGATAAAATTTTCTAATAATATTTTTTTCATTCGTAAAAATTACTATTGGATTGTGTTAATACTTGTATTTTTTTTCCCTCTCTATTCCAACATGCAGATTAAGTCCTACGATTTAGTCATATCACATATTGCCATCCCCCTCTACATCTCTATATATACTCTTGTGTTCCATTGGCATTCCTCTTCACCTCTAAATTTCTCTACAAAAATCTCTAAACATATTATTCTTTTGCAGCTAATCAAAGCATGGCTGCTCTTCGAAGCCTAGTGCTCTGCATTGTCCTCTCCATGCTTTGTTCTTGCCTGGCAGCAATTGCCAAGCCTTGCCATTATGCCTCCGGCCTCAGGGTTGGGTTCTACTACAAGACTTGCCCGTCGGCCGAGGACATTGTCCGGAGCACCGTTAAGAAGGCCCTCGCCGATGACCCTGGCTTGGCTGCTGACTTCCTTCGGATGCACTTCCATGACTGTTTCGTCAGAGTATGACACTCGATGAACATATGCTTATGCTCCTTGAATTCTGACATCCATTCATATTACAGGAATCGATCCATAGTCTCTGTTATTATGCAAATTTTTATATGAATATCTCCGGCTTGATTTAAATGTCAACAACACGCGCCGAAAATATGCATAATTGAGTAAACAATTGCAATGTTATTAGGGTTGTGATGCTTCGATCCTACTGAACTCCACCAAGGGAAGAGTAGCCGAGAAGGACCATCCGGCGAACAACCCTAGCCTTGAAGGCTACGATGTGATCGACGACATCAAAGCTAAGCTCGAAGCTGCATGCCCAAACACGGTCTCTTGCGCAGACATCATTGCCTTCGCTGCCCGGGACGGGGTCACCAGCGCCGGAGGAAAGTACTACGACGTGCCGGCAGGCCGCCGAGACGGGAGGGTCTCCCTTGCATCGGAAGTGACAAAGAACCTGCCACCGCCGACCTTCACTGCCAAGCAGCTGATCGCCAGCTTCGCAAAGAAAGGGATGTCGGTGGACGAGATGGTGACCCTCTCGGGAGCCCACTCGATTGGAAAATCTCACTGCTCATCCTTCTCGTCCCGGCTCTACTCCTTCAATAAGACCATCGCCACGGACCCTACCCTGGACCGTACCTATGCGGCCTCGTTGAAGAAAAAGTGCCCTGCTAAGTCCAAAACGGACTCGACCGTGCCACTTGAGACTGTGACACCAAACCGCCTCGACAACGCATACTACAAGGAACTGATGAAGCACCGCGGGCTCTTCACCTCGGATGAGGATTTGTTCCTTAGCCCGCTGACCTCCAGGTTGGTGCTGAACAATGTGAAGTACGGCAACGTCTGGGCCGAGAAGTTTGCGAGGGCGATGGTGCATCTAGGTTCTATCGACGTCCTGACAGGAAACAAGGGTGAGATCAGGAAGAAGTGTGGCGTCGTGAACTGACGGGGCATATAGCTCGTGGAACTGGAGGATGTGGCACCGGAGAATTTCCAGAAGTTGATGACATCGTGATCCTATTCTTTTTCAATAATTTCAATGGTTTGCACTTGTTCTGTTTTTCCTTTTTCCTGAATGTTTTTCCATTTTCAATGATTGAATTCCCAGAGTCTGACTTCATTTCACGACTGGAAATCCGGGCAGGAGCCAGTCCATTCGTTTGACCTCTTTTTTCCGAGTTGCAAGAAATCGTTGACTTTTGTAATAAACTTGATTTCCCAAGTGATTATTGGGGATAATATCTTGTTCTTCCAAGTCATTTTACCCTCGGATTACGGATAGAGTGTGTCTTTTCGTAGATTCATTATAATTCCAAATTGCAGTGGCTTCTATATCATCATATATTATTACATCGTTCAGATAAAACTCGGCCTCATCCACTTGGCTTCGTCGTTCTGAAAGGTCCAAGAGCTCTCTCTACAAGCCCATGGCCGGCATAGCATGAAATTCCAAGAATGGACCTTCTCGCGGGCATCAGCTCGGAGAATCGATACTTGTTTCAAGCACATGTCAATCCGAGCACTGCCCACTACGACATGAGACTCCAGGTGAGCTCGGGCACCACGAGGATCCAATCTCTGGCCCCTTTGCAGCACACACTGGACCAAATCCCGTGTATGTATCCAACATCATCACAGGCTGAGAGAGCATTCTCGATAGCAACATGTTTCCCTACAGTGTTTCAGTACTAAAGCAAGAATTTTATGTGCGAGCTCACGGCATGATAAGGAAGAAACAGACACAATAATGTTTGCAAAAGGTTATATTCCATTACGATTCTACCCAGCTCGCATCATCTTCAAGAAGTAGTCCGTTGTTGCTTCATGAACTTCCAACTTGGAATCGGTCAGTGCTCGAAGTATGGAATTCCATGAAACTGCATAGTGCTTGGTCATGGATGAGAAGGCTCGTGGCACACTGTTATGCTGTGCCCGTATGAACGTATAGTGCACGAAGTGCATCCAAAACTGAATCATCTAAATCAAGTGCCAACTCGAGCCCTTGTATCCGCCGGATACAAATCTTATCCACTCCAAGCTAGCACAAGAACTCGAGCACTCATCAGCGTAAAGTTGAATGAGATTTTTGGCGTAAGCTGTCCACCCAAACCTCACGAGCGCACTCATCAGAGCAGTATCAACATATAGATAAAACAGAAAGCCAGATTTCCCAGCCCACCGATCTGTTCAAGCCAATAATCAAGAAACTTCAGGTTCAACTATAAAGCTTACGTTTAGTAGCTTGAATAGCATCACGGTCTCCCATCCCCTAGGAAGAAGACTGCAAATACGGAAATGGGGATCCTCCAGAAGCTCTTTTTATGCGATGGTGGGTAAGAAGAGCAGTTACAAAAGACAACACTTCCCTAGCCGATAAGAGCATACCAGTATGCCAGCAGAAACTGGCAACAGATGAGCGCAGACTAATGGAGTGGATGGTGCATACTTCCAGTGACCAGAGGTGCTTATGCCTCAGATGCTGCAGAACCCAAATTATGTTTCGATAACACAGAAAGCATCTCTCCTCATGAACTGTTTCAAAAAACAACTTTTAGAAAAAAAAAAAAGTCCAGAATCAGTTCTGAAAATACGTTGTTTCAAGCTTTTAGGACAAGAAAACAGGTTCCAAAATCATTTTTTAATAATTTTATATTCTCGATATATATGTAAAACCATCTTTCATCCAATCCAAGGTATAACACTTTTTCAGCCAAATGTATCGAAGAAAGAATGGAGAGAATCACAGTTCCTCGAGATCCCAACCTCCATAACCCAAATGTAAACAGTAGAATAAGCCATGAAAATCTTGTTTCACAGAAAGTGCAGGATGAGATTTAGCTAAAACATGGCAATTTCATTGAATTAACTGTACTGTCCCCTTCATTAGCAGCAGACCCAAAGATCTCCAATCAGAATCACAATCTTCAGTGACTTTCCTTTGTAACATACCCTCAGAAACCTTCTAACATGTCCACATCACAGAATATACCACATAGAGATAATCAAGATATTGCTGATAAAGATAAAAAGACCAGTAGATAAACAATAAAACGTGCTCCCCTAAAAACTGCAGATTAAGTCCACTCACCTTTATGCATGAATGATATTGGAACAAAAAATCAGGACAAGTGATGGGATATAATGTCAGATACTAAAAAGATCCATTGAGCTAGAGCTACCCACCACTGAAGGGACTGATTGATTTTATCAACTAATTATTGAGGAGCAACAGTTTGTATTCATTTAATAGACAAACAACAGCTATTGCTATCATCCTCTGTTAATAAATTGGCTACAACAAAAAATGCAAAACTTGAAGATACAACAAATGGGCAGAAATCAAAATATATTGCTGCTTCAGAATGAAACTGTATCTGCAGCATGATGCATGCTGGAGAATGCTAAGCAGAGCTGGTGGTCCCTCTGATCACCCCATCCTCCCCAACCTCTGAACCCAGCTTGGTACCCAGGCTGATGCTTGAAGACATGAACATCCCATTCAGCTTTGACATTCACAACTTTATCAATGTCATCAACTTTGATGTTAAATTCTCCATTATCAATGCAAGCACTCCTCTCTCCCTGTCCCTGGTGCAATCCACACTTCCCAAAGTGTACTGCACTGGTCCGTGGCCCACGAAGAGTGTACACAGGGGCCCCGAATGAAGGGTAAACCGTAGCCCACATTGTTATGTCCCAGTTGTAATCGTCAAAGAAGCAGAACTCCTTCGCCTTCCTATGGATCTTCCTCCAAACAGTTCGGTTAAAGGAATAGCCGACATTGCCCATCCTCTCTGCAATTAGGCTCTCCCACCCTTCTCCTCTCGATTTCACATCAGATGGTGCCAAGTTTGCAGCATAGCAGTCAGGACACTTTTGGGGCTTCAGCCTTGTGAGGGCCTGCAAGTTCCGGTATGCATTTGGGAAGATGAAGTGGTCCTCCTCAATGAAGAGGATATGACCTGAGTGTTCCCGGGTCTCCTTCAAACCATCCCACACAGTGTTCATCATCCACCACCAGTGATGCTTCAAGGAAACAATCTTCGGAGATCGATGGTTCCCATACTGATCAGGGTTCCCCAGGCACTTGATCCTTTCTGCATCATCCTTGCCCTTGCAATCCATTGGAGATACACCAGGAAAGCTGTCCGGAAAGAGATGAGGTGAATAAGGGGCATAAATCTGCTTCACTTGGCAGAACTTTATTCCCTCCACAATTGAATTCATTTCCTCAAAGTATCCATCGTGACTAACTATAAGGAGTGTTTCACTAATCCCAACCACTTGGGATAAGCTCTTGATGACAACTCGAAGGTATTGAGGCCGATTATGGACATAAAGGACGATGGTCACATGATCTTTTGCTAAATTAGGGAACAGATCTCGGTTTCTTGGGGGCAAACTATTCTGCTTATCTAACCTAACAGATAACTCACTCTGTTTTGGGAGAGTAACATTTTCCCCCAAACTAAGAACGGTATCATGCCTTGATTCAACAGCAGGCTCCATAGCAATATTCGAAACCGAGTTTGTCCCAAGCACAAAAACCAACAGCCCCCCACCAGCTAAAGAAACAACGACAAGGCACAGGAACCGGCGACAGGCCGCACTTTGGGCCCGAGGTTTCTTATAACCGGCCATCAAAATCGGCAAGTAACGAAAGCACCAAATCTCCAGAGATAGGAAGAATCTTAATAAACAAATCTGCTGCAACCCATCAAGAAAGATTGAATTTTCAAAGAAGGGCAAGCATCAAGAACCTCCCAGACCACGTTGAAGTCGAGAATGGAACATCCCATGGCATTAAAAGCAGCAACCTCGATCCCTGCAAGGATCTGTGAAATGGGTATTTGTTCCTGTAGGAATCGGATGGGAAAGCTGTAATCTTTCGGGAAAAGGGACCTCGTACATCATCGGCAGTTGACTGACTTCTAAACACAGGACAAGGAGAGAGAGAGAGGGTGTGAGTGGGAAGAGATGGAGGGAGTAGAAGGGAAGTTTCCACTCTCTTCCCGAAACTCTGACTGCGTCGTTGGCGTCCACCGCGGGGAAATTTGTTCGGACTGTTCGGCGTCGAAATCTTCAAGAGAAGCCCTCAGCTCTCAAACAGTAAAGTGTCAACCTTTGGAAATTACCTGACCGTGTCGTGTCCCTAAATGACATTTCCTTGCTGTTTTAGCATACACTTACTGGTTCGGCATTCATCATTTCAATGGGAGAACTCGAGTTCGAATCCCACCTACGGCAGGGAGCTCTTAACCCTTTAAATGGGCTGACCCGGGACGATTCGAATTAGTCAACTGGATACCGACGGTTTATAAAAAAAACTGTGAGGGTTAATATTGGAGAAGATATTTTCAATTTCCCCCTTTTTTTTTTTTCCTTTTTCCATTTTTTATTATAATATAGACCATGCATCATAGAAAAATAAGTGGAAGAGTATAAAATTTTTATAATATGAATAAGATTATAATATTATAATTTAAATTAAAAATGATCTCAATAACGTCACATTCCCTTTCTCCCTTTATTTTGACATTTTGGCTTCTTGGACTACCGGAAGGTGCAACCCTGCTATCATCTTGCTGGCGCCAGCAGAAATTGCTGTTGGCAATTAAGCTTGCTCCCAACAAGAAACCCGCTGTGCGAAATATTGCAGCAAAAAAAATAAAATGCAACTATAGGCGCCATTTTATGAAACCGTCCAGAAGGGATTTTATTTTAAAAGGGCAATTCCACCATGGACCACTCTTTTTTCGACAGGTGGTAGAGAGCAGTGCCACCTAGACAGGCTTCTTCTTGGCACCAACTTGAACACATGTCAGATAATGTCCCAGGAAAAATAAAAAAATATCAAAGGAAGAAGATATCTATGAACCCAAAATCTCCACAACCATATCCACAGCCAGTGACATATAAATCCATCTGGTGAAAGAACTGAAGCTCAGTCTTCAGAATAAAGATCTTCTGCAGAAAAAATGGCAGCCCAAGTGGGTCTCTCTTCTTCTTCGTCCTCCTCCTTCCTGAGCACAAGAACTTCGTTCCCCTTCAACCGGAGGCTCAATTGCCCTCTTCACCGTTCACTCCCTGCACCAACTTTAACTAGGCCACAGAGATTCAAGGTTCATGCCGAACTTGGTAAAGGAGAAAGAAGAGATCTCTCCTCGTTTTCTTTGCAATTTTCCCACTTGGATTTCAGATGTTTATTATGTTGAGATGATTTTCTTGCTTTTCTTTTGGTTAACTTCTAGGGGGAGGAGATGGTGAGCTTAAGAAAGCTGGAGGGAACAAGAAGTTCATTACCAGAGAAGAAGAGCCGCAGCAGTAAGGCAGTCCTCATTGACTCCGTGGCAGACTGGCTTTCTGTTTTGAAGGCAGGATTTGCATTACAAGCCCTCTTACATTAGTAGGGAGTTACTGATTATTTTCCTAAATGCAGGTACTGGCAAAGTGCAGGGGAAAGGGAAGGGGAGAACCCGATGAAGACACCCCTCCCATACATAATTATTTTCGGGATGTCAACACCATTCGTAATCCTAGCTATTGCCTTTGCTAATGGATGGATAAAGGTTCCTGTTCGATGATCTTCATGCTTCTTGTTTCGACTCCACTTGTGATCACAACCACTGCTCTGGCTAATGGTTGGATCAGTGTCCTATTTGATGATCTCCGTGCTCCATATCGGTATTGTGTGATATTCTGAAGCCCAAAGTTTGCTCGTGCTTCTGAAAGAGAGATCATATTGTATTGCACTGCTCTATGTTGGCCTTTTTAATTGATCTATTTTTACTGTCAGCCTTTGAAAGAACTACTATTTCAGAGTTTCCTGCCGGAAAAACAAATATAACTCAAGCACTCATCTAACATGTTTTGGGATTTCTATCAGCTAGAGAGCGGACATTCAAGCTATAACCGACAGATCTACTAGTGAATCCCAAACCAATAGGGTAGTGATGAATAAAAAGCTTTACACTACAATCATGACGGAAATTGTCTGCAGAGAGCAAAATTCAAGGACACCATTGAGTCGGAACTGAATCTACCTTTGCATCCATGTTGTATGGGCTATATATCAGCGCCCGGAGAGTAAAAGCTGGCCTAAACCGATGATTTTGCTTCACCTGTGTCACCGTGAAGGCTTGTAAAGAATCACGGTCACATACTTCTCAAGAAACCGTTGAGTCGGAAATGAATCTACATTTACATCCATGATGTTATTTATAAGCCCCACCATGATCATGGAGATCACAGAGCAAGTCCGGAGCACATCTTAGATGTCCGTCTACAATGAAGTGATATTGGTAAATACCCGAAGGGAGCACCTTAATGAGAATGAAATCTTTGCCCGACCTCTTCATTGGTTCCCTGATAAAGATAATTTGTTTTCTCTGTTAGCATAAGCTCCACACAAGAGCATAAAGGAAGACATTAACAGGAAAGATTCAGCTAGATTGAGTGAAGAAAGAGACTGAAATCAAGTTACAGTATTTGCCACTTGTCCCAGGATCCCGTTATAGCTACTTTCTCTGCGCCGTGACTCCATGTGAACATTACCGGTATTCTCTCCTCAGAATGCAATAGCCGGCATCTGTCTGTTGCATCCCATGCAGAATTTATACACATCTCAAAGAGCACACCGGAGAATCAGGTACAGATGTGTCTGTCATATGTAAATGAGTATATCTGGAAAGTTAAATAGCCATAACTATCCCCATAAGCCAAAACAGACATCCCCAGTAACTCCAAGAAGTATCGGGTATATCCATGCACCATATCCAAATTTACTGGTAAAATGTGAGAGCTTCGTGTAGCATACTGGTAGGGTTTATGAGAAACTCTATGAATTAGAACAAGTAACGACCATCGGGGCATGGAAGAGATTCGACTGGAGTTCCCAAGTGCCAAGGGGAGAAGATTGAACTAAAGGCACCTGATGGAGGCTGCTTCCACTTTGTGCAAACTCCACAGGTCTGTGCTCAGATCCCTCTTCATCAAGATATGCTGCAGAGGTTCCTTCTTCATCTCTTCTCCCACTGACAACGGCCATAACTGAAATCAAAAGGCCCCTCACTTTCATTTAATCTAGGAAAAGAAAAGGAAGCCCACCTCTAACAATGAGAACCCACATATATGGCGAGAAAGAGATTCTGAGCTAAGGAAGAAACGACAGAGGTCATAATTGGAGAATGGAAACCCATGAAGGCTAAGCCGTGGTCTTTGCAGAAACTAGTAAAGATCATTCCTTTCCTGAAAAGAAACGCAGATAGGTCTAACTTGTTTAAACAGAGAAGAGAAAAGGAAAGATCTTTTACGAGCAAATCTCGAAGCTTTGCTTAACCGTCACCCGGCGGAGAAATTTGTCAAAACATGACAAGAAAATGCATGCTCAGCGAGTCTTGAGACATTACCCATAACTCTGGTTAATCGCAGTTGCCAGGAAAGGTGAGACTGAGGCAGATTCCTAACATATCTACAGTACAAATGACAAATGGCACTATAACGGTAGAGTGCGATTCGGTGTTGGGCCTTCTAAGGGGAAAAGAGGTCTCTCGGTGGACAAAATCTACCTGAGAAAAGTCAGGTATTCTCCTTTCCCTTCTTTTTTTTTTTAACCTTTTTTGGATGGTGGATTTGCTCCAATGAGTTTGGAAGATGCTGTAATGTGATTAATGATGTCGGTTGATCACTGGTTAGGGAATTGCTGTTATTTTCCAAGTTAACTTCACTCTGAAGCTCCACTTTCTAGTGAATGATTCCTTCGTTAGTAATTGCATTCACCGAACAAAGTTAGCACACATTAAGTATCACTCTTCCATTACACACAGAATTAACCTTAACAGAAAACTGACTCGAACCAGTTAGACTAATCCTAATAGTCATCAGTCAGTTCACTGTGAAGAGTAATACATACTCGATATGTAAACCGAACCGAGCACGCACATCTTTCCAACTCCCCTCCTTTTCATTTCAATCCCCTGGGACCAACCTCTCAATAATTGCAGAACTGCCATACCTGCTGGTCCAAGAAATCGATCCTTTCTTCCCTCAGTTTCGTTCCAAGATGGTTAGATTCATTGCGGCCCAGAAAATGGAGTAATAACAGGCATCAATCTGGAACTAAGATATTTTATATTAAATTCTAATAGGTGACACTTCTCCATCATTCTTGTACTTTCCATACTCATTACATCCTAATAAATTCATAGATATTTTCTTAAAAAATGGATTTTAGGTAAATAAACCCAATTTTCTTCGAAAAGCTATGTTTGGCAGCTAACTTCATTTTCAACATGAAAAATAAAAGTAAATTGATTGTGTTGTTACTGGGAATAGACTTTTCATCAATTTTGTCACTCTATATATCAATTTTATCTCTCTAGTATATATATATAATATATATATATATAACCAATGAGCTACTTGAAAGTCTCTTCCCAAAATCTACGATTGTTAATATTTGCAGCATTCATCTATCCTAGGTAAGTCAACTAGAAGAGATCACCCAGCTGGCCAGTAGCCCAGGTAACAACACAATATATGAACTAGAAAAAATTGCAGAAGTTCAGGATACATGAAGAATTAAAGATTTTCTTATGGGGATGTGCGATCAACTGTCTCCCCTAACGTTTGTAGTTGAATAACCCTTTTCCTCTGTATGATTCTAACTCCGATAAAGAGGACCACCTATTTGGTGAATACCTTGCTGTTTGAAGACATTGGGAATGCTAATTTCATGGATAAATTTGAAACTGAAATTGTTGCTTTCCTCATTGATCCACCAAATAAGTTTGTTCGAAATTGCGTAAGGATTGATGACTTTCAAATTTATGGCTCTATCTTACTTTATTCATTATGGAATTGGAGGAACAAGGCTAAATCTGTAGGAGAGGCTCCGCATATTACGTCATTCTTAGATGCTATCAACAAATTGCAAAGGGAGCACTCTAACTCCACTCAAGACCAAGGGCTCAATATCGAACAAGCACAAGCGGGCCTCACCTCTCCTCAAATCATACAGGATCACTTGGACAGAGGAGAGACTGCTATTTTCCACGATGCTGCTTTTTTCACTGGCAAGACTTGCTGGGCCAGATGGGCAATGAATGCAGAAAGTCATCCTCTTGCATGGCATCAGAGAGGAACGACATCCTCAGCAGCACAAGCTGAAGCAGAAGCTACTCTCTTACCCACTACAGTTGCAAAGGAAATGAATTGGAGCAAAATTTGATTGCTGTCAGATTGCCAAATTCTAATTAGGGCTATCAAGAATTGTACAGACCCACAATGGGAAATCCAATCTATCATTGTAAACCTCCAAAACATTTTATCCCTTTTTGGCAGTCATACAGTTAAAGTGGATCAGTAGGGAGGAAAACAAAGTGGCACATAACTTAGCTCTTTTTTGTCTTAGTGTGCCACGTAATTATTTTTCTAACAAGAACATTTTTATTTCTGTTAGCTCAATTTTTCCCTTGAGCTGGTAATCTCGGGTGGCCAGTCACACATCACACATGTGCTTGTGCTGAATCTATTTGAATTTATGGGCGAACTTATCATATACTCCTATTGTAAATTTGTATCGTGCTGACACGACCCACCATCTTGGGTGGCCCAAAAATCTTAACACATGTATGAATATTTAGTGTTCGGGTGATTTGGGCCCGACATAAGTCACACAAATAATTACTTTTTAAAAATAAATTTAAGTAATTTATATTTCAAAATAATTTTTTATAATATAATCCACTTATTAATCTAAATGTTATATTAATTTGAATAAAATATTAAAATGATTATTAAAATATAATTATATATGTATTTAATTACTTTTTAGTTTTTCTCATATTTTTTATTGTAAAATTTATTTTTGTGATTTTAAACTTGCACAGCACGATCTCTCATGTAACCTGAAAACACAAGTTTATGCACTATTTTTTCGTGCTGTGCCGAGTTGTTCCAAAATTTGCCACCTCTAGTCTAAATTACTTATCCAAGAAATTCCCGAGAAGAGTAATGGGCGCATCATTCTCTTAACAGATTCTTCGAATCACCCAAGTCTCAAAGTCAAACGAAGATTAGGAAAACCTTAAAGGCAAGCAAAATTATCTTGTATGGATCCAATAATTTTACTCGAAGGTTGTAGGGGAAATGAAACAAGAGATAAAGAGTGGAGAATTGTCTAATAAGAACAACGAGAGCGGGTCAGTGCAATGATACTCAGGCTCTGGAAGTTCAAGTCGAAAGATTCGAGCTCTCGGTTGCCATCTTCTCGCATTCTCTGAGTATTCCCTATTTTGTTCCCCCTCCTTTGGTATGCGAATCTTTGTCGCATGAAAACTAGATGAAAAAATGGGTTATTTTTTTCTTTTTTGGTCGATTAATCATGAATGTGGGTTGGTATTTACGTGTGGGCAGTCAAATAGGGGCCGGATGTGACCAATTGATTTAATAGAGGGAGTCTTCAGTTGTCAGTCTCATTTGTGCCTCTTCTGCCAGCTGCCAGCTGCCAGTTGGGGAGGGGGAAGGGATTAGGGATGGTAAGTGAAATTTTTTATTTCCACTCTTTCAAAATTCATGAAGCTTCCTCTAACCCAAAAAATGAAACAGAAATTAAGGGGTACATTTTACTTATGATGAGATTTTGGACATTGCAGATGACCTCACAAAGATTGCTCGAAATCGATTGGGAGTATTTTGGGTTTCATGGATAATCAATTGGGCCAACAAAGGGAATCTGAGATTATATTTTTAACAAATCAAAGAAATGCAGATTAACACTCACTTGCCATAGTTGCCATCTTTAGGTTATCTTTTCCTTTTCATGTGGAAAGCTGTGTCCAACATCTTACCTACTTTTTTAGGTTTATACAAGAGGAAAGTCATTGTGTCTAATGAGTGCCCTTTTGTGGGAAGACGAAACAGTGGAGCACGCATTACTGTTATGTAATTGGACTAGGGGAACCTAGTCTGCTAACATGGGTGTTATGATGGATATGGAGCACATTCGCAGGCTGGATATCTGGGTGATGAAAGCTGCTGTAATGGGAGGACTAAAGACCCCCTAATAAAGCAGCCTGAATGAATAACCTTGTGTATTGTAGTTGGCACATATGGAAGGAGAGGTGCAGGGCTGTGTATGAGAAAGATGTTCCTGATGTTAATAGGGTTGTAGTAAAGTGAAGAAGAGATGTTGTGGAGCATTGGAGGTGTGAGCAAGCCGGTGAGGTGAAGAAGAATGTAGCAAAGAAACTGATAAAGTCAACTGAGATATGGAAGAGGCCTGCAGAAGATCTGATTAGGCTTCACTGTGATGCTTCAATTGATTCTTGTTTTGGGAAGGCTAGTTCAGGGGTAGTGGAAAGGAATTCTGATGGAAGATTATTGGATAGTGTGGCCAAGAAGGTTTTTTCTAATAATGTTGCTATTGTTGAGGCTCTAGCTTTGAGGGAGGTCATCTTGTTAGCAAGAGGTAAGAGTTGGAAGGATGTTGTATTGGAGACTGATGCTGAGTCGATTTTTGAAGGCTTGAAAAAATGTTAGCAATGCTCCATGGCAGACAAGATTACTGCTGCATGAGGTAAAGCGAGCAAGATGTTCATCAGTTTGGTGAGGAGAAAAGCAAATTGCTGTGCAGGCTGCTGGATTGCGAACCGATGTAAGAGGGGAATGTGTCTTGAGGATTGGGTGGAAATGTCCCCATTCCCTTTAGCTTTGTTCCTCGCTAAGAATTGTAAGACTTTTCTTTCAGATGCAGACTCGATGCTGTATGACTCTGGCTGACATTTCGTGAAATAAAATGATACTTTGGCCCCCGAGAAAAAGGGCTACCTCTTCCTCTCTAGCTCCTCCATCCCGGTTTGTATGATCAGCCGTACTGGGATCGATACATGGCTTGTGTTGATAGAGAAAGAACCGAGGCTTTCGTTTCCGGTGTACCTTCAATAAATAAACAAAGCATATGCGCCGTTTGCTCCGATCACCGGATGGATAGGAAGCCCAAATTTACCTTCTTGTCATTAAACATGCTCAGATAAAACCATCTGCCGTGTCTGTCGAAATGCACGATGGACCTGCAGTTTGAGCATTTAGATAATGAATGTCAGCCGAATCAAAGTTTGCCTTCAGTTTAGAAAACCTATTCTAATAGTATGAAAGAACAAAATACCTTATGCTATACATAAATTTATCATCGTTTATTTAAATATCCGTTTATCTTATCATCCATTTGAAACATTTCACTTTCACTTGGGATTCTCATACAAAGGCAAGGCTGTTATTCATACTGCACAGATGTAGAGACTTATACATTAAATCAAGGTCAAACATACGAAGAAATTGATCTAAGCTTGTCACAAAATATGAACATGAATTATTTGTTATTTGATGGATATTCAAATACTAACTGATATAAACCGATATACACAGAGTAAATATGTGTAATACCATGAAAGTGATGGAAAGTTAAACGTGAAGCCCTCGAGATTCAAAGCAAAAGGATGGTAAAACCTTATCCAGTAAGCAATGATATTAACATCTGAAGAATACAAGACCACTTAGGTCATGGTCCCCCCCACGGCTACTCTCTCACACACACACACACGAGCATCGGAATTCACAGCTAAGACATTCCTCATAGCTCCAAACTCCAACGATGGTCGGGTTTCTTGAGATCTCTTTCCTCACTTCCAAGACTTCAAGTAGTGCTTCTTTAACTAAATGGGGGGACTTAGGGTTCTTCCCAATGAGTTGTGGTCCAGATGCATAGCAATTAGGGTTAGGTTGCATGGCCAATCCCCTTCAATCGTGCAACCGGATGCTCCAATTGGCCGACAGGTGGCATCACCTTCCTTGCGTTTCAATTAATTTCTTTTCTTTCCACAATTGGCTTGGCCTCTTTGTTTCTTTTTTTTCCTTTGAACTTATACCTCAACGATTCAAATTCAATTTTAGTCTACTTATCAAGTGATAAACTTCTCTCCATCATAATTTCAAAAGTTAACTCAATTGAATACAATATGTGTACAATTCATGGATATTTCACGAGAATATAAATTCAAATTCCTGATAAGATCATCTATCTTGATTACAATTTTTTTTAATTTGTATTATTCAAATACAAAATAATTAATAATGTCTAGATAAATGAATCAACATCATCTAGACTTAGCATGAAAGTGCTAAAGTCGTCGTCCTAGAGATCATCCGAAAGTACAAGTTCCTCATTTTCATACTTAAGTCGATTATTTTACGCGGATCTGAACATAGATTGCCAAATTGTTGAAATTCATTTGATGGATTATTAAATAAAAGAGATCGTCCTTTTGGTGGGGGAGAAACTTTTCTCCATTGAGTGGGGAGGACATGGTGGTCTCTTTCTGCCAAGGCATGATAAATAACAAAAAACGATCATTCTGAGAAGCAATTTTAATTCATCGTGAAAAGGCAGAAGAAAGCAATTATGCATCAGAAGTAAAATAATTCATCCTGGGGCTAAAAAATTGCAATCCTTTCCCACATGTCGAATTTTGTTTGTACCATCATGCCCGTTTGAAAGCTTGTGCTGAGCGACTACTTGGATATTCTTCCATGGATTTGACCCCCAAGAAACTTAGATGAACACTAAAAGAAGAATTTTTGTAATGATGTAGGTGTGGAACACTTTCTGCTCTCACTTTTAAGAAATTGATTGAATGATTGTGAGTAATCCATTCTTTTGTGGATATTCTGCCTTTGGCGCCTTTCCAGAAAGGAATTAAAAGGAGCAAACATTTCGTGGATTTTCTTTGTTAGGTGAAACACGAGATGTTCTCAGTCTCGTATGAGGACTAACCCGGTTATGACTTCGAGGTGCTTTGATAAAGCTTCAAGTCCGTGTGAATAAGATAAAACCAGTCGATTGGAAACACGGTTTGCCATCGAGCTGCATTTTTTTGGTTCAAATGTTTCATCTTTTGATATTCTCAAAAGGTGGCACTCAGCTCCCTTTTTACTGCTTCCTCCTCTTGGGATGGGATGGGTTACCTTAGCAAATCCTAAAAGCATTAACTGTTTTATGTAACTAAGGCTCTTCAAGTGAAAATCTGAAAATTTGAAGTTGACCCACGGAGTTTCATGGCCTCGAATTTCCGGTGAGCTTCAGGCGCCAGACAGATGAGATATTTATTATATCACATAGATGTATATGTGTGACAGTAATAATGCTAATTCTGTTCCCTGTCATCAATCTAGTACACCATTGTGCTTCCCTCGCTCTCTCATTCCGTGTCATTGGCAGCAAGAAAGAGAGGGAGGGGTGGAAATCAAAAGTGCCATGTGTTGAGCTCAGAGTTCTTCACATGGCTTCCCTCAAATCCATGCTTGGAGTCTGCACAGATAAATGTAGGGAAACTCAAAGAGCTCTGAGCTTTCCAAGAGAATCAGTCAGTCTCCAAGGAAAAAAATAACCCACTTTTTTAGGAGCAAAAATGGTGGACTCTCCTTGGAAGCTCTGAAACCTGTGATGAGGGAAGCAGCCCAGAAGAAGCTAAACATTAAACCATTGGGATTTAGAAGAGGAGACACAACTCGAATTCATTTTCTTATGCAAAGGAGAACTATTTTCCACTTTAACATAGGCAGGTCTCTTTTCTAGTGGGGAAAAATGGGAGATCTTGATTGTAGAAGGAGGTAGAAGAAGTAAAAAGAAAAAGAAATAAGAAATTTTATTGATAAAAATTGAATTAATAATATCTTAATTTTAAATTAAAAATTATATCACTGTAACGATTTTTTTTGTAATATATAGGTATTTATGTAATGCATCAATTCTTTTTTTATTTTTTAAATAGCAGCAAAAGAAAAGCAAAAAGATCTACATTTTTTAATGTACCTATTCATCAAATTCCTAACCTATCACCATTGATAGATTATGGACGCTTAGTTTCACATTGCTTTCTTCTTCCCCCTTCAGTGGCTCATCGGCCGTCACAGATCTCTGCTGAAGCCTCTTTGAGACTAAGCCAGACTCCTGAAAAAGCTCTCAGATTGATACTTTCTCAACTTGGCATATTCTCTGTTTCCACTTTTTTCAATTAAATCCTGACAGTGAGTGAGTGAGTGCTTATCCGTTCACTACTTCCATGCACTTTGCCTTATCACTTTGGCTCTCCTTGGACTCAACCTTAGCAAGTCATTCGGCCCCTTTTCCTGCTTTTTTCACCTTGTCAAGATAAGGCCTCAATAGGGTCTTTTACTCTCCTCCGAGTCGATGAAACTAGACACCGTCTTCGGATATCAGATGGCACCAAAAACACATTCATCTGTGAACTGGATGTCTTCTATTACAATCCTCATTGTGCTCCTCTTTGCTGCCCCATTTTTGGGTCTTGGGCTACTCTCTGTCGCCATAACATCCGTACTTTTGCTGTCATCCACCCTTCTCTTCACTTTTTCTAAGCAAAACTCATCAGAGGGGATCCAGATTAAGGAGGCTTTGGCACCAAAATATGAGAGATCTGCGCATCGCGAAGAAGATAGTGAAGCAGAGGAAGACGACCCTAATGGGGAAGTTGATAATTCCTTGGCGATCAGGTTGCACAATTCGCTCTTGGAGAGTGAGTGCATAAACGCCCCATCAACAAGCGAGGACTCCGAGGTGGATTGGCTGTTGGATCGAACCCCTGATTGCTCTGATGGCACGATATCAGATGAGGAGAGTCTCATTGAGATTGCCATTCCAAGCGGGCACTACATTGTCGGTCACAAGGAAGACCCTGAGCATCACAAGTTCTACAGAAAGATTCCCAACTTTTCCCCGAACTCGATTTTCCACGGAAACAGCCTTATAGACCTGCGGGGCGAGATCAATGAGATAAATGAGGAGGACAACCTGATCGAGATTGACATATTGGCAGGGTCAGTCAAGTGCTCGAGGTTTGGGATCAAAGCTTGACTCTTGGTGTTATAAGCTGTGTCCTGATTAACTGCCGTTGACTGATATTATGGAGTGTCAAGCTTTTGATCCCATCTGGGATTTGATGTATGAGAAAAAAATGCTAGGGGGTATCGGAATGGTTAACCTGATGTTCTTCAGTTGCATTGAATACCTTTGGGTACTCATTGAAGCACTTGTACCATGGCCCTTCTGTTTTCATTTAATGTACCGTTAAAGCATAAAGAGGAAAGGAAGAAAAAGTTCATGCATGGCTATTTGATTACTGGGTTCCACCTTCATCTTTCTTTTCTTGTTGGTCATAATCCTTTTTATTTTTTATCCCAATTGTCATGGACCAGGTTTGTCGTCTAGACCATTTCCCGTGATCACTGACTCCCAGCTAGTCGCCCAACCCAACTCCACACTCGATTGGTCACAGGACTCGTGGTGCCCCGCCGGAAGTTGCCCAATGAGCAAGGGTCTCCCTAGTACAATGCCGTTGGCCTCACACAGCTGAGTCCCTTCCCTCTCAAATGAAAGCCATGCGATCCCCCCAATGCCATCCATAAATAACCCCCACACCTTGAGGGCAATCAATGTATGACCATCAAAACCCTCACTCTCCTTCCCTTCTTAATTTCCTATCCTTATTTTCTCTACCACCTCCTCTTAAGTATTGGAGAACCGTTCCTGACAAATCACACTCGGTTTGACTTGTTTGCTGGGTCCTGAGGTGAACACAGGACCCAGAATCACAACTTGGATCGAACTGCTCACCAACCAGGCCTCGTTCACCTCTGTGTTCATATCACCAATAATTCTTAACTATATATCACATAATATCCAAAGTCTACTGGTTCAAGTAGTCCTGATAATTGAAGTTTGAATCTAATCGACCCACTTGCTCCTTTTTATCCGCACATCATATCCTATATGGATCATTGTGGACCCTATGGCATGATGAATGGATATCAAAAACATTGTCCACAATAGTAGGGATTCTGTTAGGTCTTGACGGTGTAGATTTTCTCTAAGGCTGGATCCGTCCGTAGGAGTTTAAGAGCCGACTGAACATAATTGCGGCGAAATGAATCGAAAAGATTTCTCGATTAGACAATGCTTGGGGAGAACTTTACCTGATCGTATCATCAAAAATCTCACCCATTTGCAAGAGGAGCTGGTAGCTTGTGATGCCTGCCCCCAGAAGTGCCCATGATATCAATAAGACTTCATCCCGTTGACCAATTCCAATGTTTAAACTGATAAATTATGATGTCAAACTTCTTACATTTTCAAGATTATCTGTGCACTAGTCATCTGCATTTAGGTGCTCAGCCAGCCTCACTCTCAACGATTAACCATGAGCTAAAAAACAATCTTCCTCAATGTCTGAGTAGGGGCGTATAATTGACCGGCAGACGGTCTCTTCTGCACTTGGACGTACTGACCGTGAGTTTATACTCATCTCCAAGTCCAACCCTGCTTTGTCTCATGAGTTCACATCCTATTCTCGAAATTGGATTGTACTTCTATTTCCGATATCCATCCTCGCTCAACTATATAAATTAAATTAGAGCCGGTTCTTGTGTTATTTGTACCGTTAAACTTCTAACCAGACAGATTATCATTTGACGTATTAATTATGTGTATTCACTGAGTTTATGTATTTAAAATATTTTAATAACATAAAATGATCTTAATGAAAAACTTCGGAACAAGAAATATGTGTAAAATTAAATATAATATATGCTTAATTTTAATAAAATAAAAATGTGTGAAATCGACAAAGATTATGAAAATGTCTATGGAACCGATTTATTATTAACAATTAAATATAAAAAGTACGTGCATGTCCAAGTTAAATATATTATACTAACTTTTATACAAAGTAATTGCAGTAGATTAATTAAAAATTATAAAATTTTGTGTTAAATATGATTATTATCAATAATTTAATATATAGAAACAACGTAGAGTTCGAATAGAATATTCAAAATATAATATGGGTTGTCCTAGGGATGCCAAAAAGGGTCCCACCGGCTCTGGTCCAACCTGCGTTGGGGCGGGTCGGACCCGACCCGTACACTGGACAGACCAGGCCTAGATATGTCCCCCACCCCGCAATAATATTCCATATAATATACTATATAATATCTACTAAATTATATATTTATATCAATTTTCTATTTAAAATAAATTAATTTATTTTCTTAATTATGGGCCAAATGGGGCTGGCGGTTCTGACTCATTTTTTCTATTTATGAGTCAACGGGCTGAGGGCGCGGCCTGGGCCTGCAGATACCCGCCCCGCCCCGGCCCATTGCCAACCCTAGGTTCTAGATAAGAGTTCTGAGACTCTCTCAACGAGATAGTTACCCAGAGGGGAAATTCTACGGGGGAAAACAACCTGGGAATTTCCCTTCACAGCATTTGAAATCTCTGACATCATTTGATTCATCTTCCTCTGTTCAACCGAACGCCACTCAAACAGTGAGCAGCAAAATCCTTCCCAGGGCAAGAAAAATCTGTCAGCATGATATGAAATAGCTCTGTTGATTCGTTAATGCAATTGCAGGGTCGCCATTAAAGCTTGCAACTATATTTCTTGTTCTACTAAAATGTCGGTTTTGCTGTGTCTGCGCTCCATTCCAGCTCTTCCCAGAGGCCCTGCATCTTCCTCTTCATCCAGTAACATTCACCAAAAGACTTTCTTTCCCCCATCCTTCTCCCGCAATCTCTCCATCAGGTCACACTCGCTCCATCACTTTGTTGTTCTCTTTTCTTTCGTTTTTGGCTGGACCAACTTCTTGGAAAGGATAGAACTGCAAACTCTACTGCATTGATTTATGCATGACTCTGAAGAAGCCCCCATTTCTTGTCCTGCAGAATCACCATGTCTTCCTCTCATTCTCTTCCTCCTCTGCCCGAGCAGCACTTCGTGGTCTGTCTCTGTTACCTGTCCCTGAGCTTTTCTATGACGCTCTGTTTTCCGCAAATTGACTACGAGTAATGGAAAGCTGATACGAGTGCAAGCAGGTTGGCTGTGGGTCGGTGGGCGTAGGTGTCTTAGCGACGTTAGCTTCCTACCCTCAGCCTGATGACAAGATAAGAAGCACTAGTCTCAAGGTCCATTTCCCAACTACATCTCAGCTTATTGCTGTCAATTTTTCTTTTACCTCGTATAACTCAAATGTTAGTCTTTAACAGCTTCAGTCTCAGAAACTTACAAAAATCTTGTTGGATTTGGTTATTGCTGATAAGTCCTCATTCGTGTTTTAGTAGCTCCACATCGTGTCCGACAGATTCGGGTCATGTGATCCGCTGATGTCAAATATTTCTTCGCTGTTGCTTTTTTGCTCACTGGACCTTCGTCCTAGTGATCAAGTTAGCCAAAAAAGAAAAAAGAAGAAAGAATTAGGATCATCCCAGTTCCGTGGGTTTTGAAAGGTTTCATTTTTTTTTTTCTGGATTCTCTTTCTTTGGTTCAAGGAGGTGGGAATGCGGGCAATGCTTTGACTTGTGCAGCACGTCCGGGGTTAACCCCGAGACTCATTTCGAACGTGCTACCTTCATTCAATGCAACCCCTCTTCTTTGCGCTGGTTCCACTGGCATTTGCCAGAATTAATCAAACCTCGGTCCCATGCTGGAAAACTTTAACTTGGTGGTGCATTCATGAATTACTAGGTAGCTAATGACACACAAGGAAGGGGTATCTTGGAAGGACTTGAAGCTGATGGTGTAGAAACTTTCTTCTTTGTGGTAGGCCTTGGAAATAAAAGAAATGCATGTCCATGTCTAAGTTCTACCTATTCTTATAGTTTTTGTTAAATAGTTCCATTTAGAAGCATGATCTCGCTTGGCAAACAGAATTATGTTGCCATTTAATTTATTTCAAGTTTTCATAGAAGTAGTTATAACCTTGAGTTCCTAGAGGGTCGTCTGGCTGGAACAAAATGGTGCTTTTTCTCCTCCCTAGACTTGAAGATGCTATTCCTTAATTGGTCTTTGCTTTCACACTTTCAATTTCACAAGGAAAATTGCATTTGGGGCAGGGTTGGGGGTTCAGGAGAGTGTGGGAGACCAACTTGTAATGGTTGCCTTGCTTTTTGTTGATGCTTTAGAAGCGAAAATTTGTCAATAAGATAGAAGAGTTAATCCTCCATGGAATGGGAATCCTCATATGTCATCTGATGCATTTGCCATGTTCCAGGTCTCCGAGGAGGGAAATTCACCATTTACCTATATTATTGTTGACAATAAAAAGTGAGCACCCTCTGCTTCTGTGGCCTCCTGGCACTCTCTCTCACTCTGTTTCCCACTTGATTGTCTTTTTATACATGCATATAAGCCTCTCAGATGTTTCAAAATAATGTGTCAAAACTTCCTTATTAGGAAATGTTAACCGGAAGTTTACCTTACTTCAGGAATTGGTAAATGCTTAAAAATTTTCGTTCTTCAAGAGGAACTGTGATCCATCTTCTAGCTTAATGCTTAATTTCCATGAGTTTGCTTGGGAAAGACTATGCTACGTTTCTTAACTTCCTATCCAGGAAAACTAGAACCTGTATACATTCTCCTGGATATTCCCGCATGGTACCATCTGACCTTTCTCATTCAAAATTGGTATCTGCACTTGAAGGGGCAAGGATCGTCTACTTTGATGGAAGGCTGCATGAAACTGCTTTAGTTGTTGCTCAAGAGGTAATCACATTATCATTCCACTTCCATTTAGATTGATGATTTCCATTTTAACTGTACATCTGTTCTGAATTTTTCTCAAGTCATGTTTGCTCAACGGTGATAACTTAATTTGCGAGTTAGAGCAATAACAAGTGTTGTACCAATCAGTTCATGTTTCCTTCAAACCATTGTTTCACGAGTTTTTGTAGTCCCTTTCATGTATTGGCATAATACTCCTCTCTTTCTTCATTCATGCATATAGTTAAGTTTCAACTGATGCTTCAGAAGAGTAAGCAGCATTAATTTTGGACTATCCAGTGCAGGCCATTTGCAGGAATATACCACTACTCATGGATGCAGAAAGGGTAAGAGAAGGGTTGAACAATCTTCTTGAGTTAGCTGATTATGCAGTTTGTGCAGCAAAATTTCTGCAGGCAAGACATGAGACTCAGTACCATCATCTGTTAAAAGTTTGCCAGGGAAAACTCGTCTCTCCTTGAGCTTGCATCTTTATATATAGACATTTAAACAAATATCTCTCTTGGATATTTCTTATTTTACTTGAGTGGACTCGAGCTCCATCTATTGCAAGCTCACTTATTTCCGTGATGCTTAGGCTGCCAAAACTGAAAATTGTAGTTGTCACCTTGGGGGAAGAAGGATGCTTAATGCTTGAGAGGATGAATGACAGTGAGCTTAAATTTGCTCGATGAACTTTTCCCTCAGTAGATAACATATGCAGGTAATTCTTGTTCCATACAAGCGGTTTCATAAATAAATCCAATTTTCATTTTTGCCTGTTGCAGACAGTCAACAGGCAGAAGAAGTTGATGTGAACAACTTGCTAGAAATTCTAAAACAGCAGAAAGACAGCAACATAATCTTGCTCACATGTGTTGCTTCGGTAGTATATTACTTTGATTTTGGAACTTAATTTTCTTTACCTTTTATGATGCCCAAGTACATTAAATCAGTATTCTATTGATTTTTTTTCTGATCTATTCCTTTTTAACTCCTTCAGTCAGTGACAAAGTTAAGAGCAGAGGGGATAGGGAGCATAAGTGGAAGATTACTTTTGGGAACAGTCGAGAAAATTCCTTCATCAGAACTTGTTGATACAACCAGTGCAGGGGATGCATTTATAGGTGCTACTCTATATGGAGAGCCTTTCATCGTTTTCCAGTTTTTCTTGTGGCTTTTGCAGACTGAGCTGACAAGGAGTGAAAAGGTCTGCGGACTTATGCAAATTCCATCCAAGTTTGACTAAGTATTAGATGTTACGAATTAATCTGATTTCCTTTGCCTCACTCTTGGTCCAGTACACATTCTGCTAAATTACAGCTCCTGAAGAGGAGTCTTAGATCGAGACAAAGAGGCAAGCATGCCTGTAAATTGGTTTTTAACAGCAGGGATTGCTTTTCAACTTACTTAAACTGTCTTCTTAGATCTGAACAATTACATTCTCCATGTTTACGAGCAGCTGTATGGGTAGGGAAAAGAAAAGAAAGCCAAGTGATGTTTGGTTTTCAGGGATGATATGGATCTCAGCTCAGTTAGAAAATCAAACTGAACTAAGTGCTTTTGGGCCATTCTCTGTGATAAAAAAAGGTGTAAAGTGGCTTCAGAGCTGAACATACCAAACTGGAAAACTGGTTTAGGTGTGGATTGTCAGGGATAATCTGATTTCTGCTTATCCATGGAATAGGGACCAAAACAGAATGGGAAATCTGTGTCTGCCCAGTTCCAGTCCAGAAAACAGGGAGCAAAATAATTGGGAAATTTGGGTCTGCCTGGTTTCAGGCTAAAAGCCTAACAAAGCTGAACCATGCCCATACCTATCCGACTTTTTATCCTTTAAAGATGATCCATTTCAGGCTTTTCCCTATCGCACGAGGTGGAATTCATGCCTTTTGCTTAAAAACTAATGTCATATGCAAGCCTCAAAGGCCTCTACATTATATGTATAGTGCATCGCTTCTTTATCTTTAGTGGGTTATCTAATATCATTCATCTCTGACAAATATGACTTAATTACCTTTTATATCAAATGACAAATAGAACGTATTGCTAATGTTGGTTTTCTTCGTTTTTATTATTCATAGCCATCTGTGCTGACATGCCTCCCGAAAAGATGCTACCGTTTGCTGCTCAAGTGGTGAGTACCGCAGTTTAATATGTTGAAGGTTTCAGCAAGACTAAGAATCTGACAATTCGTGAATTTCTTTAATCTCCGTGTAAATTACCGGTTTCAAGCAGCTGCAAATTGTCGAGCACGAGGAGCTCGGACTAGTCTCCCATACAGCACAGATTCACGCCAGGTACCTTTCCTAAGTTAAATCCAAGAGCCCTGAAAATGTTTCCTTTCCGAAAATCAAGGAAGAAAGTTTGAGGAACAGGACTAACATTTTCCTGCCACTACCTCAAAGATCGGAAACTTAGTCATTTGGTATGGTGCAAGTTTCAATCCCTCTCTCTCTCTCTCTCTCTCACACACACACACACACACACACACACATTACAAAAATGATTTAGTCACTTTTCGATCATGTCATGATTGAGCGGGCATTCACATGCATGCATCACGGACCGGATTCCCTGAGCCCGTGACGCACGCATTTATCTATGTGCGTGCTTCGTAGTTTATGGTCTACCGACTTAGTATGACTTACCTTTGACTGAAAGATGGGAAACTTCATTTCTCTCGCCTGAGAAAGGGGTGTGGCTCGGTTGTTTTTCAAACTTGCCTGGTCTTGTTTGATTTCACTGCCAAAATGTGTTTCACGTTGTCCCCTGAAGCCGCAGTATTAGTAGACTTGCTGTTGGAGGATCGTTTTCCCACGGTCTCCCAACTTCATTATTTTAAATGGACCTATTACGTGGATCTTATCCCCATATTTTTCATGGAAAAGGATTTCAATGGTAGTAACATGAGGTTCTCCTCGTCATACATCCTCATCCATTTTAAATGTCTGAGTCAGCCAATCTTTCTCAAATCCATTCAAGATCGAAATTTCGTGGGGATATGTGTGCGTGCGTGAGCTGATGGAAGAGTAAGGAGCTGAGGAGATAATGTTAGCTGGGCAAGAACACGGAAAGCAATGCACCCCATTGTCTTCACTTTCAGGACGGCTGAATTTAAAATTCGTTCGGTCATATTTTGGACCAACCGGTGAAAGAGACTCCATTCACTGTTGATTGTTGTGTACCACATGTACCGTTCATGCCAATCGAACGCTGTTGCTATTCTTCCATGGAGCCATTTTAGCTTCCGTCTAGACGGTGTTCAAAGCTATAGACGAAGATCCTGGTAGCAAACAGTCTCTTCCACTCGGGACTAATCTACTTTGATCATGTTAGTATGTATTGCTGTGATCCTCGTCCTGAGATCCACAACAGTTAGCTCATCGGCTGGCTCCTGAGATGAATTGTTCTCCTAGTCGTGTGAGGGGATTACCGATGCCTTGATTTCTCTTGCTGTCCCTATCTGATTTCTGCAGTGTCTGAACGGAACAAATGCTTTCCTTAGCCTTCACAAACAACGGTGGGTTTGAAACGGGTGCTTTCTTTTGATCACTGAAATGGTCGGTGAGGGATGGAAACGGAACAATTCTTGGTCTTGAGTCTCTGCTTTTCTTGATTCGCCAGCCACAATTTCTGCACGAACTGGGCCACTAGAATTCGCGAAGTCCATTAAAGTCAATCGTGGTTCCACGTGAATCTGTAGCCACACGGCAAGCCATCTGGCAACCAGTTATTCATGGCCGCTAGTTTGTTTGTTTTGGTGACCGCACTTAGCTCTAACATGTATTCTCAATCACTGGTGTCGTGGACTCTGGTTATTCTGATGCTTCCCGTGTTTCTCGACAAGGAAAAGAATAACCCGGTTTGGTCACAATAAGAAAAATTGACAGTGGGCCCCGTCAAGATGGATTCCCAAGATAAAACCTCCCCCACCAACAACAGCCCATGCCCACGGCCGCACGCAACCACCCCACTCCTCCTACCCAGAACCACCTATCCCTCTTCATCACCGTTAAGGTGTCCCCTGCGTATTAGGAGCCGTATGGACCATGGACTTCATCTCCCCTTGAAGGCAAAAACAAAGGCTTCACACTCTCTTGCTCCTCTGCCTGAGAAACGCATCATTGTACTCTCTCTCTCTCTCTCTCTCTCCGTGCCAGTAAATACTTACACGTTCTTTAGCAAAGATCTCTGCCTGTTTCTCTTGTCCAACTTACTGCTCACTCCCTCTCACAGTTTCTGTTCGACCAGAAAAGCTGTTGTTTATGTTTATGGGCTGTTCCTTTCCTCCTTGTCCGATTTGATGATTAGCAGGGATGGATTTAATGGGGGTGGGCGATCGCCCCCTATATTCGGGAAATCAATGGAACTTTATGTAAATTTTATTTGAATTTAGTTATATTTTATGAAGTTATCTCAATTTCTTCCTCTAAATTTGATCTCGTATACTTATATTAAGTTTTGCCCCTTTAAACTAATGTTTTGAATCCGTCCATAATGATTAGTGATAAAGCTTATGCTTTCTTTGACAGGTGGGGTTTGGTGGGGCTTGCTTAGATTACCTTGCCGTTGTGGCTAAATTCCCCAAACCCGACGAAAAGTGTCGATCCAAGAGCATGAAGGTTCAGTCATGCCCTCTGCTATACCCCTTGTTCCATTCAAATTTCATAGTTCTTGCTAAATTTTCAGGTCCATCCTCTGATAACGCTCCATAAAGGATTAAAAGAAACTCCACTTTTAAGCTCTCAGCTACCTCAACGGTGGTGGAGGCGGAGCCATGTGATGAGTTCTTATATGGTTGTTGTCTTGAAGAATCCTTGTTAAGTTTTTCTCACTAGTTTGTTCTGGTTTGGCTAGAGGCAAGGTGGTGGAGGTGCAGCAAACACTTCGACTTGTGCAGCTCGTCTGGGCTTGAATCCAAGGCTCATTTCTATGGTTTTCTTATATCCCCCATAAGCTAATTCCTTTTGTAGCTAATCCCTTTTGACTATGTCTTGGGGAATAGGAGACAGGAAGCTATATGATCTCAATGGGTTGCTAATTTATTTCATGTTTTGCTGGAATATATATCTTATAGATTGCTGATGACATGCCGGGTTGGGACATCTTGAGGGAACTGCAAGCTGATGGTGTAGACACTTCTTTTCTCGTGGTAAGCTTAATATTTCCATGTTTTGTGTTGGGGGATAGTTGCAGAATATAGAGGTAAACAAACGCTTTGTTCACATACAGAACCTCATGTTAGAGAATTATAAACAGAATCCTAGTATATAACAGAATGGGTGCTTTCAGCTCGACAATTTTTTTTTTTTTTTGGTGGTCATTTGTTGTTGGTCAGCTAGACTAAGGAAGAGAAATACCTGACTAGTGGTTAACTTGCCCCATCATCCAAGCACGGGAGAAAAATGCCACTCATGAATAGTTATTAGGGGCTAGTATATAATTTTTGTGAGGGCTGATATTGAGATACAGAATTAAACATTGGTATATAAAAGACTCAATACCAACAACATATTAGCTTTAAGTTTTGGATTGGACATTGTGCAATCTCTTAATTATGACAGTGGAAGTTTTACCCACAACAGAGAAGGGCTTTCAGTTTTTGTGGGAATTCAGCTGCTAATAGGTTGTTCTGTAACAAACAAGGACTGAACTGCTAAAGACCTGGATAAAGCTGGCATTGGCTGAGAAATCTCTCTCTCTCTCTGTTCCTCTTATGAGTAACACATTTTGTTCAGGTGGCTAAGGAGGGCGTCACACCATTTTCTTATGTCATTGTTGACCAGGAAACGTGAGGTCATTTCCTATCTTCAGAAAATTTCATTTCTAGGAAAAAGCTTGTGAGTGCCCTTATGGCACTTGTTAAGTTGAATCCATTGCCTTGAAATCAGCTGTTTGAAATGACAAATGCAAACCTTTTAAGAATATATCATCCTTATTCCGGAAAAATCACATTTACCAAGTCAAACTAGTGATCACAGTGCAAGTTAATACTCCTCTTGTACTACTTGTTGGACTAGTCCTTTATCTTGTTGCAGATCAAGTTAAACAGACATTTACTGAACGTTATTCAGTTGGCAAACTTTGATCAATGAACTACTGGTGTGACTGATGAAATCAGTTTTTTCCAGGAATACTCGAACCTGTATTTTCACCCCAGGGTATCCTCTTATTACACCAGATGTCCTTTCTCCCTCGAGTTTGGAGGACGCAATGAGAGGGGCCAGTTTTGTCTATTTTGACGGGAGGATGACCCAAACCGCTGCTTATGTTGCGCAAGAGGTAGTATCCATCTTACTTGCTCATATTTGTTCGTTATTTTATGCTTTTAATTTTCATTTATCAATCGATCTTTGAGTTTCTCATGTAGTGTCTACCATCAGTCTGCAAATAACTATGTTGATCAGATGTACAATTTAGTTGTACAGCTTTTATTTAGGCCTTCAAAAATTGGCACAACATGAAAAAACCATGCTTGGGCCAGGCGTTTCGGCCTATGTGAGATATTGTATCATGATGAAAAGTAATGTTTACAATAAAAAATAAAATTATTAAAAAAATTAAAATTTTGATTGATTATAGACAAATAATTATATTTTAATAATTATTTCAATATTTTCTTCAAATTAATATGAAATTTAGATTAATTGATCAATTATATCATATAAAAACTCATTTTGAATTGTAAAATTATATAAATTTATTTTTAAAACAATTATTTATTTTGATGCGGGACAGGCCGTGTTGGGATTTTTGGGCCACCTGAGATGTGGACTGGCCAAATTGATAGGTCTACTTTTATTATATTCACAGTTGAGATTAAACCCCACAATGGAAAATTAGTAAGAAATACACGGGTAGTGGACCCATGTATCTAACTAATTGAGAGCTATAAGATTATGTCTCATATTCATGGGACTTCATGAGTCTGTCCACCTTGTAGCAAGTAAATTATAATTGCGGGAGTGCAATATCACTCACCTTAAGGGCAAGGGCTGGCATAGGAATCTCATCATGCAACTTGCCGTGTGAGAGCTAATGCTGGGAACTGAGATTAAAGTGCGCATCCAAAGTTAATGAACGACTGTATCTATAAGATGGTTGATTTTCACTGCCTATCAGTTTTGTTCAGTTGGACATAGGGGCACCTACTTATAAGTCCGTAGAAATAAGATTCTCTTCCTCTGAGTTTTTGGAATATGAATAGTCTATTATGGATATCTGATTCATCCAGTGCAGGCAACCCGGAGGAGTATTGCTATTTTTCTTGATGCGGAAAAGAAAAGAGAAGGATTAGATTATATTTTGGAGTTAGCTCGTTATGCAGTGTGTGCAGCAAAATTTCCGCAGGTAATTCATGATTCTTCATTCCATTTACCTTCCGTATAAAAGCTTTGTCCCATTTATACTGATCTCTTCTTCCCCTTTTGGTTTGGTTGTCCATTTAATAGTTGGATTGTGATTATTTCTACTCCTCTATGCAACAGGCTTGGACAGAGGCACCATCGATCGGGAGTGCTCTTGTCTTGATGCTTTTGAAATTGCCAAAGTTGAAGTTCGTGATAGTAACCTTAGGTGCAGAAGGGTGCATAATGCTCGAGAGGATTGATACTGGTATGCTGTAGACCCTACACTTGACCCCAAAACTATTGCTATTAGGCATCCAAGATACATGCACAAACCACTTTCAATGTTTTTTTTTTTACTTTTTCTTTTTCTTTTCCTTTTCTGATGGGTTTTCGCCACGGAGAGATACTCACAGATCAACAACCAACTGAAGAAATTGAAGTGGATAGTTTACTAATGTCGCTGGAGCAAAGAAAGGACAGTAAAGTTACCAACCCAACATGTATTCTGTCGGTACTGCTTCTCTCAAGTTTCTCTCTTGAAAAGCAGTTTTCTTCATAATTCTGGATATTTTACTGCTATCGGCTCATCAGTTCATGACTGTAATGGCCCAGCATTTTCTGGGAAGATAACTTGATAGGCCATCTGTAAATATGAATCTAATGAAATATGCTAAAATTATCCGATCAAAATTAGAGCTGGCCAATTTAGGCATGAACCATTCAGTTTGCTGTGAGCAGTGGTCAGATATTCGGCACATAAAGATCTGGTTCTCTGGCAACTGGACAATCCCCAGTCCACTATGGTCTGTTCTGAAGCTATGAAAGAAAGCATGTTTTCTTTGTATCTTGGCTGATCTGCTGGTATAACTTAACATATGAATTCCACTATAAATTCTGCCCTCAGGCAATAGAGATTTCATATATTGTTCCTGCCGAGGAGAAAATTTGTCAGGACCAGATTTGTTTTCCAGCTACTAGAAGGTTTTTCTTCTCCTTTCCAGGAACCAAAGAGCTTGAGAGCAGAAGGAATTGGGACAGTGCATGGCAGATTATTCTTGGGAACAGCAGAGAAGATTCCGCCTTCTGAATTAGTAGATACAACTGGTGCTGGTGATGCTTTTATTGGAGCTATCCTTTATGGTAACAATTTGAAGTTTGAACACTTACTCTTTCTGCAAATAAATAATATCGGTTCGAATCTTCGACTATCAGTTAAGTGCAAGGAACTCTTAGGTATCAGAATACGCATACGTAGACACACATTAATCCAACGGAAACAAACATTATGTGGAATCTAGGCATCTGATAACTGGGAAATAGCCTCTTCAAAGACAACCCTTCACAGTCATCATCTGTTGTAGGTCTGTGTGCTGAAATGCCGCCCGAGAAAATGTTGCCATTCGCTGCCAAAGTGGTAAGTAAACTAGTACTTGTCTTTTCCTGTTTCATGTTCTTCATCTTAAGATGGAAGTGCTTCTCTTAAGACTACTCTGGAAGGACGAAAACACTGTGCACTACTTGTTTTTTCCTATAAGATCACTAGGTGTTTTCAGCCTTCTAGGTGAAACTAATCCCAATTAGGTGTAGTCTGCTGCTCGGTCTGGCCACAAACTTACCAATCTGAAGAATCCTTTTTCTCTTAAGAAGTCACCACATGCACCAATCTCTTGTCTGAATTCGAGCACTCCGTACCTTGAGGAAACGAAGTTGTGGTAGAGTCCTGTGTAACAATTAATATGTGCCCATCGCAGGCAGCTTCCTGTTGCAGAGCTCTCGGGGCCAAAACTGGTCTTCCACACCAGGCAGACCCATGCCTCGCTCCGTTCCTGCAAGATGGGTGACTACGTTACACGGTTTGTCGCACTTTTAAGAGTTCCAAACTAAAGAATCGCTGCCCATGTAATCCATCCAGGTTTGTCATGTTACGACTCTTAAGAGTAGCCTCCTCAGGAAGTTGTTCCACATAAAATAATGGACGATTAGCATGTGACTGTGGATATGTAGCATCAGTTCTCGTGTATGTGTGATCTTATTGATTGTATTTGCTATTTGCCCTCTTCGAAATGTGAACTGTCATGGTGGTGAATTTGGGATGATGAAGAAAACGTTTATGGAAAGGAGAAGTTTGCGTAGTGATGTATGTCGAATGCGTACAACTTGAGGGTCAATTTATAGACTGGATCTGGTAGATAGATTAATATGCACACATATATATATATTTACACAAACATATACAGAAAATATTCTTGAGAAATTTACTCAAATAACATTTAGTGATTCTAAACTTAGCAGTGCAATTTGCATTAGGAAGAGTCATAAAGGAATAATACCGTTGCATTTCTCTTTCCATTATATGGGAACCAAGTAGGCATGCCCACTTATTCCTCATATAATTAGGCATACTCGACAAATTTATTATGTACTTAAATGGGTAAATATATATAATGAAGATGCTAAAGGGGATCCATATGGAATCAAGTAAAATCTACTAAATTTTAATAAAATAACTATACTAAATTAATAAGAGTTAGCTTGCACTAAACCACGAAATTTACCATAAACTCAATAATTAGCACCAATTAAGCCTCTATAGATGTTGGATTAACTAAATGTCCGTAAACTTATCAATGCGTTGCGATGCATAAAGGACCTCCAATGTAGTACATATGCACGTTTGAATTCAACTTTATATGTTCGGGAGATAGAAGTCATGTATCAATTATAATGTAAAATAAATGTTAAGATCATAGTTTTTAAAATCAAACTAAATTGAGAATTGGTGTAAGTATGGATTTATGGGTCGAATTATATATTTAATAAATAATATTAATAATATAATTTATGATAAAAATTATTAATATAATTATTATATTAATAAAATTTTAATATAAAATATAAATACAATGATAGTAAAATAAAATAAGTATATTATAATATATTTTTATTTTTTTAATTTTAAGTTCATCAGTTTTTTTATCGGTTGAATTTGGTTTACCGGTCCAATCGAGAACCGACCGGTTCAACTGGAGTTGACATCATTTAAATTTAAAGAATTAACATCTCCCAAATTATTACTGGACGGTGTTAGCACAATGTCAGTATCAATCATGTGGTGATACCATCTCACGAGGTACACTTCCCTTCTTAAAGGGAAAGGGAAATAATTGGTCCTTGCGGACAGCCAATGGTGCCCTCCTCTCTTTCTACCACACCAATCAACACCGTAAAATCACATAATCCTTATCTCTTTGGGTAGAGGGGCAAAGAGAGAGAACATGGTCACTGCTATCCTCAAGGCAATGGTCACAGTTGTGTTTGCAGTAGGGGTGGCAAATCGTGCCAGCCCGATAAGGGGAAGGCACGATAAGGGCTGGTCCAAGCACGACCCTTTTAAGATATCGTGTCTGGCTGGCACAGCACGATAAGACAGGGGCGGCCCTAGCATGGCCCGATAGCCCGATAAATCTCGTTTGATCGTGATTTATTTGCAACTACAAATGAGCTCACAAATGAAAACTTTTTTATCCTTCAATAGTGTCTAATAATTTATTGATTTTTTTTAAAAAAATCCCTAATCGGGCTATCGTGCCGGCACAGCCCGGGGATCATTCGGCCCAGCACGCCCAATAAATTATCGGGCCGTTCCGGCACGGCACGATAAGCACTGGCCCAGCAACGGTGTTATCGTGCCGGGCTATCGGGCCGTGCCGAATTTTGCTAGGTCTAGTTTGCAGGCACTTGTGGTGTCCTGCTCGATGCCTGAGCATGTCGAAGCGCAGAGCAGGTATTTGAAGAAGGTATTTCGTGCTACTAAATGCACGGGTCCCTTTTCCCGGATCGGTACAAAAAAACGTGTTATAACCAATGCATGCATTATGGAACACCTCGTTGACAACTATAATACGATCGTGTGATGGAGAAGATTTCATACAACAGTTATATCACGTGAAGTCTTGACGTGATATAACTGTTCATTAAAAAAATTGGCAATATTACCGTAATATAATTGTTATGTAAAATATTTTCCCTTGTGTGATGAATCCATACCTGACCGCTCAATCACCTTTAACATGACATGATACTGAGGAGTTTCATGATACCCTAGTACTCCATTTGGGAGTGGCAATCAGAAAAGTTGCAGAACCGAGTAGAGGTAAAACTTGAACCCAAGTAGCAAAGCTCGTGAATAAATGGAGGTCAGACATTTAAAGGCACTGTCGATTATGAATAAGATCAGAAAAGCTAGATCCGCCTCTGAAGCCAACAGCTACCCGAACTCGGCTTGATCAAACATGAAACTTGGATGCACCTCGAGAAATTCGGTCGTGTTCTAGAGGCGAGCTTAAGTAATGGTGGATTGCAATTTGCTGAACAGCACAAAGGTCATATTGGCTCCCAAGTGCTTGGCTCGATGTTATTCCAGAGGATCAGGTGATCGGTTAGTCGGATGATGCCTCAATCCAATTAGTCCGTTAACTGATTTTCTTTTCTAAGAATTAAACGATATGGTATAAAAAAAATATGGTAGATCGTGACTGATCTATACTTCAGTTGAGTCAACCCACTAAAGAGCAAAACTCCTTTTAACACGAATTACTGAAGAATAAGAGATACCAAAATACTTCAACATTAGTTCAGTCGACTGGTTTAGTTGGTCCAAGCGGTAACAATTAGAAGCATGAGGACTAGCATGTAAAGGGCTCTCAGCCCGACTGGGAAATGCTGGGTCTTCTTGGAGCATGAATTGTGGTCTAATACTCTCACCATGAGGGGCATGCAGCCATGAATGGGGTTCAGTGGTCGATCCACGCCAGTCATTGGATCGGTACGAAGTAAGTTATCTGGAGAATTTTCCATCTAAACGGCTCTCTCTCTGCGACTGATCCACCCCCAAAAATGAATTTAAAAAGAGGGGGGCCCCCAGAATTTGACCGTCAGAAAACGCGCTCGGACCGAACATGCCTCCGTGATTCGTTCCATTCCTGCGTGATTCTAATCCCAAGCGCGGTTGTACTCACTCGCGACCTGAATGGATGTTTGTCGCGAGAGCCACGCACGTGGTAACTCACGCGCAACTAGAGCGCGTAGCTCATTGACTCGCTCTTCCCTGCTAACCTAATCATAATCTTCTTGCCCTTTTTCTTGAAAGCGCTGCCCGGTAATAGGCAGCCAACTAATGATCTCCGTGAACTTTGTTTGCCAGGGCGGTATTAGTGTTAAAGTGGCCTAATTTTCACTCCACCCCCCATAATCTGGACGTATCTCAAAACGCGACATAGTTAAGTGTGAGGTATCGCCGCAGCTTAGTAATTGCCCAAAAAAAAAGTGAGGAAATGTTTGATTTGTTGTATAATTAGATTATAGTATAAAATTAAATTATATGAAAAGTTATTTTTTAAAAAGTTAAGTAGACTGTAATTTGAAATTATAATGGTTGGTAAATATTTTATATTATTGGGATGTCATGTAGAAATATAATAAAATAATATTTGATGTGATAAAAAAATAAAATTACAAGAATACCCTATCTCTTAGTGTCGCGTATGAGGCAAAGAGAGAGGGCAAAAAATGGGTTTTATAATTTATTACATGTGCGTCCCATATGGAATCCAAGAATTCCACTGTTCTTGAATGTGATCACTTTACCTATATATAATGCCAAGCCCGGCAAAATTTTTTGAGCTTGGCAAAGCTGAAATGCATCCAAGTTTACATCCAAACATGAATGATTGCATCCATCCAAACTCGTTCTAAGGCTATTTTGGGGGAAAATGCAATTATTATTTTTACCTATTTTAATTCTTAATCAAGCTTTTTTGGCAATAAAATTAAGGGAAAATTAACAAAAAAATTATGAAATTTAGAACAATTTAAATTTCTATCATAAAATTTTAAATTTGGACAAAATAATCACAAACATTCATTTTGATAAATCATTTATTGCATATTTAATATTCCATCCAAAACCTTGACAGAAGATGTAGCCGCGCTTAAAAAAATTTAAATGACCTAAATGCCCATGCATTGAAGGGATAAAAGACAAAAATACCCATACTTTCATATGAAGAACCTGCGAGAGAAATTGATCAGCGAAGGGAGTCACAAAATAGGGTTATTTTGATCGAATGAGCGAAGATTATCAAGGTGGAGAGTGTTGTTGGGTGTTGGCAAGTTGAGGCCTTGGTGTGACAGGGTCAAAAGTGAGAGTAAAAGGGTTGTACAAATTTGTGGCCTCCATTAGCTTTTAAGTGAATAGAGAAACTTTTGTCTTCCATCACATTCTCTTCTCTCTATCAACTCTTCATAGATGGCCTTTGTGAATTGGTTGGCATCTTCAATTACAGCCCATATTTCTATAATTGACCACTTCTCTTCTATATCCTAATTTTCAAATGCTCAATTTTACCTCAATCAATCTCTACAAGTTGTTACATGAAGAAGAAGGATGGGGCATTTATATCATTTAAGATAGGGGTGATGGCCCTTAGATCTTTCATCAATGATTTGGATAGAATATTAATGAGTGGTAGATGATTTATCAAAATGAAAGTTTGTTGTTATTTTATTTAATGTAAACGTTTTGTGGTTAAATTATAAATTCACTAAAATTCGTGGTTATTTTATTAATTCTTCTGAAATTTAAATATTTAATTACAAAGAAAATATAATTTAATAAAACTGAGTTTAGACAGAGTCCGAAGTGGTGGGAGGGAGAAGAGCAAGAGACGAAGCAAAGACGGGACAAAAAGCAAGAAAGATAATATAAATTCGGTAAAATAAAAATCCCAGAAAATCGAGCTCACGAAGAGATGGAAATGGTCTTCGAGCTTAACCTCTTCTTGACGGAATTTAGTTGGCGTTGAAGGGCTTAGGATTTCCATAATTTTTTTTTTCCGATCGGCGTTGCTTCGCCGACATTCTCTGGGTCCGCTGTTTGAAGGAGTGGGCTTGGGATTGAGGAAGCAGAGGTGCAGCGTCTGTGCCGTCCCGTCAAAGTTGATGATCGTTCTTGAAGGATTTGGGAGCAGATCGTGAAGCGGCTCGAGGTTCTGACTAGATCGAGCTTAAGTTGAAATGGTAATTCTTTCTGATCGTCCGTGGCTTCTCATGGCTCTTTGGACCCTTTTTCTCTTTTTGCATTTTTTGTTTCATTGATGACCATCTGAATAATATTCGGGAAATTTTTATGGGTGATTTTCATTTTACCTTATTTCATTGATCTATGGTCTTAGCTGAAATTTAGTTCAATATCCGTATCTTATTTTACATCTTGAACTTGCTCGGATGTTAAAATTCAGCCAGAAGATTGGGATTATGGGAAACTTTGTCTTCAGGAGACCCATTTTTGACTTGAATTTGAAGTGGCATTGGCATTCCCAATATTCATTTCTTCACATTGGAACACATTTTGAGCGATGATGCATTTCCAGATTATAACTTGCTTGGAGAAAATTTTATTACGAGACTAGGGTTTGACTTGAATTTCAGGTGGTAGTCTTCAAGTGGTTGCTAATTCTGCGTGGGGTGCATTTGGGATGTATATAAAAAATTAGAGCTTAATGTATAGAGGAAATGTTGTCTAACAAGGCTAATGCCGAATTAAATTTGAAGTGATGTCTGTAAGCTGATTGATTCAGCCTTAGAGCACATTTTGGTTGGTTATGAATTTCAGAGTGTACTTTACTTATGGAGGTTTCAGTTGAGGAGTAATTTTGACAAGTGGGTGAAAGAAGTAAGCCCAGGAGGAATTTTGACTAATTTTGACTTGAATTTAAAGTGCTATGACCCAAGGGAATTGATTTTTTGCTTGGGGCAGTTTTCTTTTAGGTGATTTTTTATAGCAATACTAAGACTGAAGTTTTTCTCGCTTTTTTGTGCAAGTGTTTGTCTATGCTTCAGCTAAAATTTGCATTTATTTTGTGTTCCAAAGTGTAGAATCATTGACTTAGTTTGCTTCCTATGAATGTTTATGTATGTATATCTAACTTTAAAGTGAAAATTTTGTTTCTGAATTGATACCTGTTCTGTAACAAATATAAAGCACAGCTCTTGATATATTACATCAGTTTGATTCATACATTTCTAGAGGCTTATAACTATACTTACATTTTCAATTGAGTGAATGAGTCCAAATACAATCAGACCTGCTGCTCATTATCTTGGTCACATTTTATGCAGAATATATGTTAGCATCACCTTTATCAATGTCAATATCATTTATATTATATAACATGTTTTTTCCACCATAACATTGAAAATCGGAGCTCATGTTCTCTTTCTCTCCCCTTTTGTCCCACATCTACAATTAGCCCTAGTTCATCATTATTGCTTATCTATTATTTTAAGCTTTTGTATTAGCAAGCCTTTTTCTTTCGCATGAAAACACCGTCTTGTTGATATTAGTATGAGAGGTGTAACCCCACATCGGGATCTTGATAAAAAAAATCATGAGAATATAAGAGATCTGATTTATAGGTTGGATGTGGGCCCAGCATATCATAAGCCCAGCAGAAATATAACACCTGATGAATTTCAGATAAAGCTGGACAATCTTACATTGCAAATTCTACTACATATATATTATATATAATTTCTTCCAACCAAATTCCACACTATTACAAATGACATTAAGTCTAAACTGTAACTTTGTTATCCACCTAAATCTCTTGCAGGCTACCATTGGATCTTTCGTTTGGCTGGAAGATCCTGATGTAGCTTGGATAGATGGTGAGGTATTGGAAGTTAAAGGAGAGGAGCTCAAGGTCCTGTGTACTTCAGGCAAGACGGTGAGTGTTGTTCCATTGGACAATTTCTTGGCACTTCGGTTTGTAACATTCATTAATCTTAAATTGCCTTCTGTGCTAATTGGTCCACACACTTTTGCTGTAATATTAAACAGGTCCTTGTGAAGGCCTCAAATGTGTATGCTGAAGATACTGAAGCTCCACCATGTGGAGTGGATGACATGACGAAGCTTGCTTATTTGCATGAACCAGGGGTCTTGCAGAATCTAAGATCACGATATGATATGAATGAAATATATGTAAGCTCTTATATTTTATTTAACAATCCCATTAGACTTGTGTATGCATTTGGTCTGATACTCTGGTGTGGCTTCAGACTTATACAGGAAATATATTGATTGCTGTAAATCCATTTACAAAATTACCTCACCTCTACGATAGTCACATGATGGCTCAGTATAAAGGAGCTGCTTTTGGTGAGCTAAGTCCACACCCGTTTGCAGTCGCAGATGCTGCTTATAGGTACTCATTAGTTTTCCATTCCGAATTGTTCATGATATTTATCCGTCAAAATAATGGAAAATGATCAAAATTTGTGCAGAGTCATGATTCATGAGGGAAAGAGTCAATCCATTTTAGTTAGTGGTGAGAGTGGAGCAGGTAAAACAGAAAGTACAAAGTTGCTTATGCGTTATCTTGCTTATATGGGAGGCAGAGCAGGATCAGAAGGAAGAACTGTTGAGCAGCAAGTTTTAGAGGTAGGAAGTAGTAGATCTTACTTTTGGAGAATGTGACTATTTAGTAATATTATCTTATTTTTGTGCTGTTTATTTCTGCAGTCTAATCCTGTTTTAGAAGCATTTGGTAATGCGAAGACTGTCAGAAATAATAACTCAAGGTTGGGCTACCTTTCTCCATGTGTATTAAATTTGCTTCCATGTGTTCTCTTAGATGTTCTAAGACTGTTATGTATTAAATGCTTCTCTTTTCTGTGGGCGTTTCTTCCACTTATTTCAGTCGGTTCGGTAAGTTCGTTGAGATTCAGTTTGACCAAAAGGGGAGGATCTCAGGAGCCGCTATCAGGACTTACTTACTGGAAAGATCACGTGTTTGTCAGGTGTCCAATCCTGAGAGAAATTATCACTGCTTCTACATGCTTTGTGCTGCACCAGCAGAGGTGAGATTTAGCACTTGATTTTCTAGTCAAAAATTCATTTTCTTTATATTGTCAAATAAGGAAGAGTTGTTGTGTGGGGGATGGGGGTCTCACATGAGAGTGTTTTAGACTTTAGTCATGTAAGGGACCATATTGATTTGCAATGGGTTTGTTACATGTGGATCCTCCCTTTTATTTTTCTCATAGATTGATGGTGAGATAATAATGGTTTTCTAAAGAGCCAAAAAATATATCTTTCTAATTCTATTAAAGTTGAAATGAAGTCCTGCAAAGTATCCTGCTCATTTGCTTTCTTAAGTTCTTTACATAAATTGGGGTGGGGGTGGGGGGTTTCAACTGGTAATACTATTAGTAATTTTTTCAGGAAAAATTATATTTCCAAAATAGCATTAAAGGTTTTCTTAGCTTAGGCCTAAATTGTGGAAAAGTTATTGGAAGCACATGTATTATTGTCTTTTTATTTTTGAAAATATGATGCATAAGATGGTCTCTTTCTCAAATTTGAGACCATGATATTATTTTGCTTGACGTCTGAAAACTAATTGCTGGAGATCATCTGTTTTGCAGGACATTCAACGGTACAAGTTAGGACACCCAAAAACATTCCACTATCTGAATCAGTCAAATTGCTTCCAGTTGGAAGGTCTTGATGAATCTAAGGAGTACCTTGCAACAAGAAGGGCAATGGAGGTTGTGGGAATGAGTTCTGATGAGCAGGTATACTTTAGGAAGTTTTAGATGCTTATTTTCTAGATTATTCTTGAGATCTCCAATTACTAATAAGACTTTTACTAGGATGCAATTTTTCGAGTTGTTGCCGCAATTCTCCACCTTGGAAATATTGAATTTGTGAAGGGAAAAGAGATAGACTCATCCATTCCCAAGGACGAGAAGTCTTGGTTTCATTTGAGAACTGCCGCAGAACTTTTCATGTATATATATGAATCTCATACTTTCCTACATGTTACTTATAAAGCAACTTTTACTTTCTAACATTAACTTTCTCTCAGGTGTGATGCAAAGGCACTTGAAGATTCTCTGTGTAAACGTGTGATTGTAACTCGTGATGAAACCATCACAAAGTGGTTGGATCCAGAGAATGCAGCTCTAAGTAGAGATGCTTTAGCGAAAATTGTCTACTCAAGGTTGTTTGATTGGTAAGTGTTGGAATTTGTATAGGCTTTGAACTGTTATAACTTTATATATTTTTAAGCTTTTATTAATTGATTTTACAGGATTGTAAACAAGATTAATAGTTCGATTGGTCAAGATCCTGAATCAAAGTCCTTGATTGGTGTGCTGGACATTTATGGGTTTGAGAGTTTCCAGACCAACAGGTGATTAGCCAGTAGAATTCCTTGGGTATTGTAAGAAAGGAAAAGTTAATCTCTCTCGAAGAGCATCAAATAAGAAGGAAAATGAATCTCTGCATGTGTTTGAGAGTTTTAAAATTTTGCCAACTAAAGTCGTTGGTATGTCAGATATAGTCAAACTTAGTTTCTTTTATCATTTTGATTCATAATTTCTTTCCTCCTGCATGGCCCTTTTCTCTGTCTTGATATCCTCGTAATTGGGTTTATCATCTCATGAATTCTCAATCTTCTTTCATAATGCTAAATTGTTTGCATGTCCTTTCTTTCTAAGGCAAGACATCGTTGGTCATCTGGCTTTGTTTTTTGGGCCAAGGTCATTTGGCTTGTTTCAATTTCTTTAAACCTGTATTTAGTCAAAGTCTATGCAGAGGAAAGAATCTCTGGCTGTCAAGGACATTCCAACAATACTTTCTGGATTATGAAAATGATGGTGTTCTCCATCTTGTGAATTTTACAGCTTTGAGCAATTTTGTATCAACTTGACAAATGAGAAACTCCAGCAACACTTTAATCAGGTTGTCTCTCCAAGGGAGATAAGAGCTTTTTCTTGTTTCATCCTTATTGCTTCTTTAGTTCATTATTTGTGTTTCTCTAATTTAAAATGCCTACTCTATCTTAATTTAGCACGTCTTCAAAATGGAACAAGAAGAGTACACCAAAGAAGAAATTGATTGGAGCTACATAGAATTTGTTGATAATCAAGATGTTCTCGATCTCATTGAGAAGGTACTAAAAGTTTGAGTATGATGTCAATTTTGTGTAATCTATTCTATTTGCAATATATTTATTGTCTAGCTTGAGATAGGTCTCTTCTTAAGGTGATATGTGTGCATTCAGAACTATCATATGCTCCCTGTGAACAAGACACCATTACATTTTTGTTACCACAGTGTGGCACCATAACAAATTTTAATTGATTATTATTCCTATTATTTGTTCCTGATGATTTATTTATGAGAACTTGCTTGCTGTCTATTGCAGAAACCTGGTGGGATCATTGCGCTTCTTGACGAAGCCTGGTTAGTAATGTACTTGTTAAAAAAAACCATTGCTGGTTCTTGCTAATTTAAAATGCAAATAATTTTTTATCTAAGTTTCTTTTCTGTAGCATGTTTCCAAGGTCAACTCATGAAACATTTGCACAGAAGCTTTATCAGACATTTAAGAACCACAAGCGCTTCAGCAAGCCCAAATTGGCCCGTAGTGACTTCACAATCTGCCATTATGCTGGAGATGTAAGTATGCCCCATCTAAGTTGTGGAGATTGGGTATGTAAACTTTTCATAATAAAGTAATAATTTCTGTTTCAGGTAACTTACCAGACAGAATTGTTCTTAGACAAGAACAAGGACTATGTTGTTGCAGAGCACCAAGCTCTTCTGAGTGCTTCCAAGTGTTCTTTCGTGGCTGGTTTGTTTCCAATATTGCCTGAGGAATCATCAAAACAGTCAAAATTCTCCTCAATAGGATCCCGCTTCAAGGTACATTGGTCCCCAATTCCTCTCAAAGGCATTATACATTTCTTATTTCTTCTCTGCATTCTGAAATTCCTTCCTCTCAACTCAGCAACAATTACAAGCACTGTTGGAAACTCTAAGTGCTACCGAGCCACATTATATCCGTTGTGTAAAGCCAAATAATCTTCTCAAGCCTGCCACATTCGAAAACAAAAATGTCCTTCAGCAACTCCGTTGTGGGGTAAGGCTATGAGCTTAAGTGAATACTCTTTTAAAATATGAGCGTTCAACTCTTTTATACAAGTTTCTCATCATCACAGGGTGTCATGGAGGCAATTAGAATAAGTTGTGCAGGATATCCAACAAGGAAGCCCTTCTTTGAATTTGTAGACAGATTTGGCATCCTTGCTCCTGAAGTTCTCGATGGGAGGTAGTTTCAATTTACTCTTTGATAAAGATACCCTTTTATGAGTTTGCCATCTGTGTTGCTTATCATGTATAAGAAGAGGCACATGCATGTTCTTTGCCTGACACATCATCTTTATATCAGTTCCAATGAGATCACAGTTTGCAAGAGGCTGCTGGAGAAGGTCAGGTTGGAGGGTTATCAGGTACCTGATTCAACTTTTTGAGATATTCTTCTGTAGTTTTAGATTGTCAGTTAACTAAATCTGATTAAATTTTCAGATTGGTAAGACGAAGGTGTTTCTCAGAGCTGGTCAAATGGCAGAACTGGATGCCCGAAGGACTGTGGTCTTGGGGAGATCAGCGGGTATTATACAGAGGAAGACTCGATCTTATTTGGCTCGGAGGAGTTTCATCTCACTGCGCCAGTCTGCTATCCTGATGCAGGCTGTATGTAGAGGTACTTGACCTATCGTATTGCTTTTATTTTTGAAACATAGAACTTTGGCTACACAGTCGCTAAACTGAAGACAGCCAAGAAATAGAAAGCCGCCATATAGGAAGAGAGTTTTCTATTTTTCATTGTATTATATCCAGTTGCAATGCTGACATTAGGTTCATATGCATCTTAAAAAAAATACAAGTCAAGAGCATGTGTTTGGTAGAATACTGGATATGTGCCCAGAAAATAGAATTTCCAAATGCTGAAAAACAGTGAGGACATTAAGCTAGCCAAGTCTTGGATTCATGATTTCAAATGGGGTTCAATAAGGAAAAACTGTTAAAAAAGTTCAGAGTTGACAAAAGGTTAAGGGGGGCACCAGTTCTAAGCAAGAACTGACTAGCTCATTGGGAGAATCAGATTTGACTGGCTGGCTCTTGTGCTCAAATAGGCTCTCCTGCAGATGTGATATTCCAAGAAGTAAAGCATCCAGGCAGCCAGTCTGGTCCAGTTTTGAAACTATAATAAGTAACCATTACATTTGTTTATGGTTGATGTTAGGACAACTAGCACGTGCAACTTATGAGGGCATGCGACATGAAGCATCTTGCTTGAAGATTCAGAAGAACCTCCGAATGCATTTGGCAAGAAAAGCCTATAGAGATTTGTGCTTGTCCACTATTTCCATACAAATGGGAATGCGTGGGATGGCTGCACGAAATGAGCTACGCTTGAGAAGACAGATCAAAGCTGCTGTCATTATTCAGGTTATTTTCTAGTTTTTATGTTATATCCTTCACTTTGCCTATCGGAGAAGACATTCAGCTTTTATATTATTGTTCCATGCTCTGACTGTTGGAATCTAATTTTTGTTACTTCTCTGGTGCAGAGTCATTTCCGGCAATACTTGGCCCGTAAATGTTACCTGGAGACAAAGAAAGCAACAATAGTGACACAATGTGCATGGAGAGGAAGAGTTGCTCGTAGGGAACTCCGGAAGCTTAAGATGGTGATTACTTTTCTTTTAAACAATTTAGAGTCCCTTCATTCCAATTTTCCAACATTGTTATGGTGAAATAACACGAAAAATCAGAATTATGATAGTTTTATTTAGTTCGTATATTGGAGTAAACCTCTTTGAATAATTTTTTCTTGAACTCTTATGCATAGGCTGCAAGAGAAACAGGAGCACTTCAGGCTGCAAAGAATAAGTTAGAAAAGCAAGTGGAAGAGCTCACATGGAGACTACAACTGGAGAAACGGATGAGAGTAAGTGTGGTCATTGCATTATACTATAATTGTTTGATCTTTTCTAATATATACTCTGCTGCTAATGTTTGTCCTTTGCTGGCTGTAGACTGACCTGGAAGAAGCAAAAAATCAAGAAAATGCCAAGCTACAGACTGTGTTACAGGAGATGCAGCTTCAATTCAAAGAAACCCAAGCAGAGCTTCAGAAGGAACGTGAAGCTACTAGAAAGGCAGCAGAGATGACCCCAATTATACAGGAGGTTCCAGTCATAGACAATGCAATGATGGAGAAGCTCAAAAATGAAAATGAGAAACTTAAAGTAAGTAGACAGAAGATGTACTGAAAATTTAATAATCTTGCAACTTTTTCTCATGGCTTATTGCATTCTTAATATCATTGCAGACTTTAGTGAATTCCCTGGAAAAGAAAATTGATGACACTGAGAAGAAGTACGAGGAGACAAGAAAGATTAGTGAAGAAAGATTAAAGCAAGCTCTGGAGGCTGAATCAAAAATAGTTAGGATGAAGACAGATATGCAGAGGTTTTTATCTGATAACCTCCATTCCCCCTTGGATCTTCTTCCAATCTCTGTGTGTCCATAACTCTTTGTATTTTTGTTTCTGTACCTTTTCCTGATGTACAGGCTTGCAGAAAAGATCTCTGACATGGAATCTGAGAACCAAGTACTTCGGCAGCAAACCTTGCTAAACTCGCCAGTTAAGATGGCTGCAGATAACTTATCCACTCCATTGTCTAAGGTAAACATCAGCCTGCAGAGATCTTATTTGCTCTCTTCACCTCTCTGTGTACGTGAGTTCACCATTTGCTTCCCCCCCTTTTTTGGCAAACAGGTTTTGGAAAATGGGCATAATGCAGTTGGAGAAAATAGAACAATTGTAATATTCTTCACTCTGTTCTTTATGATGCTATCTGTATAATACCGGATACACATTTGAACATTATCTTCTGTTAGTAGATTGAAAAGCTATTTTTGCAGGAACAAACTCCTAGCCCAGTAAAGAAGTATGGCACAGAGTCTGATAGCAAATTTAGGAGATCCCATATTGAGCGTCAAAAGGTGTCTTTCCTGCCGGAAATTATTGCTACGCTCTCTTAGTTTGTTTCCAGCTTACAGTATATCTTTAACATGTCTGCAGGAGAGCATCGATGCACTTATTGATTGTGTTAGAAAGAACGTTGGTTTCAGTCAAGGGAAGCCCATTGCAGCATTCACAATCTATAAATGTCTTCTCAATTGGAAATCTTTCGAAGCTGAGAGGACAAGTGTATTTGATCGACTTATTCAGATGATAGGTTCAGCAATTGAGGTGTTACCCCTTTCCATGATCAGGGATATTCTCTTTTAGCAGCTTATTTCTTCTCCCCTTTCTGCTATCAGTATCTGGTGTAATGCAAGATTCTTGATTATTTCAGAGTGAAGATAACAATGATCATATGGCTTATTGGCTGTCAAATACGTCCACGTTGTTGTTCTTGCTCCAAAAGAGTTTGAAGGCTTCAGGATCAACAGGATCAACTCGGAAACCTCCACCTCCAACATCACTCTTTGGGAGGATGACAATGGTACAGAAGATTCCTACATTATTCTATTGAGATTGATTTTAGTATGTTAGAAAAGAATTTTGATTGGATATTTTTCAATTACCTGCACAAGTTAATGATAGAGACTGCTCACTACCATTTTGTCATGGATGTTGACACATCTAAAGCTATGTCTCAATTGGTATGACTTTCCATTAATATTGTCACTCTTAAGCTGATACTGTGACTAAGTGGGACCACCAATATCAGCCAAGCGTAATTTGTAGAGCTATTTAGCCTCTTTCTTTTTTTTTTTTTTTAAGTAGAGTTCACCTCTGTTATTGAGCAAATTTATCTGAATGAGACTGTAATTTACACATAGAATTTGCAAGGGAATTCTGATAACGTTTTTCTCATATTCAGTTGCTTATGAAAACATGTTTGTAATTTTTCAGGGATTCCGTTCATCACCTTCAGCCCAATTTGCTGCTCCTGCAGCCACAGTGGTACGCCAAGTGGAGGCCAAGTACCCAGCTTTGCTTTTTAAGCAGCAGCTGACAGCATATGTTGAGAAAATCTATGGAATTATCAGAGATAACTTGAAGAAGGAGCTCTCATCTCTGCTTTCTCTATGCATCCAGGTATTTCCCAATGTGTTTACTATTCAATTTTTCAGCAGGAAAATCTCAGCCAGTGATGGTTGTTTAGTTTGTGAATTTAGATTTTGTCATTGAGTTCTCTCTTCACATTTTAGGCACCAAGAACTTCCAAGGGAAGTGTACTGAGGTCTGGACGATCCTTTGGAAAAGATTCTCCATTAAGTCACTGGCAGAGCATTATTTATAGTTTGAACACTCTTCTCTGTACACTGAAGGAAAATTTTGTAGGCTCTCTTCTCTTCTCTCCTTTCCTCTCCTCCTGTACTTCACTTTCCAATTATTTGACTATAATCTGCATCACTGTCCAAGCTTATGGTTTTCCTTTGTGTTTTAGGTGCCCCCAATTCTGGTGCAGAAGATCTATTCTCAGACTTTCTCCTACATCAATGTACAGCTGTTCAACAGGTAAGTTTCTTTTTTTTTTCTTCATGTCTCCAGATCATTTTTCGCAAGGGAGATCTTTGATGTCAAGTTTGTGGTACGATTCCAGCCTGCTTCTACGACGGGAATGCTGTACCTTCAGTAATGGGGAATATGTAAAAGCAGGGTTAGCTGAGCTGGAGTTGTGGTGTGCTCAAGCAAAAGAAGAGGTAGCTGTTATTTTACTTTAGTCATTAAACTACTAAAAGTGTGATTAGAGTTAATGTTATTGATTTCCCTCATCACTCCAGTATGCTGGCTCATCTTGGGAAGAGCTCAAGCACATTCGACAAGCTGTTGGGTTCTTGGTATGGGCAGTTTCTTCAATCTCTTAAAGCTATTATTCACTTGGAGATTAGCTTTTATGGCTTATCACCCTTTTTTTGTGAACAACAGGTTATACATCAGAAGTACCGAATCTCATATGATGAAATCACCAATGATCTCTGCCCTGTATCTCTCTCTCTCTTTCTCTCTCTCACTGTAGCAGGTTCTTCTGCTCGTCTATGATATATGCTCATGCCTCATTTATACGTTGGTTGGTTCTTGGTTTTGTTCAGATGCTCAGTGTCCAGCAGCTGTACAGAATATGTACACTCTATTGGGATGATAGCTATAATACTCGAAGTGTGTCCCCTTCTGTATGTATCTAAACCAATCTTCTTTTTTGGGACTTGGTAACATGTTATGTTCCCTTACCCCTTGTTTATAAACTAGGAAACTGCTTAAATTTTTTTAGGTGATATCAAGCATGAGAGTGCTGATGACAGAGGACTCCAACAATGCCATCAGCAACTCATTTCTGTTGGACGACAATTCCAGGTGAGACCTTTTTATTGTATGCTTCTTAAATCATTTTAGCTAATATTTGGTAATTGATGATTTGATCAATTGTAAGAATCCTTCTGAACCTTGTTCACACAAGAAAATTGTGAATCAGATAGTGTATTCGGAGTTTCATGAGGAGAGACTACATGCATTATTTTCTGATGATTGCTAATGCTAAGAGCAGAACAAAGTGGATGTCTGGTCTTCTTGGTAAATTACTAGATTCTTGCTTAAATCAGTCCTTGTTCTTTGAATTTTATTGATCCTGTAGCATGGCCAACTGTGGTTCTGAAAACTGTGGAGTATTGCAAGGAGATAGTTTTACTCGTTAGAATCATTCGATCAAACAACATCATATCAGCAAGAACATCAGAAAATTATTTCTTTTTATGTGCAGCATCCCATTCTCGGTGGATGACCTCTCTAATTCTATGCTAGAGAAGGATTTTGAGGACGTGAAACCTGCAGAGGAACTTCTCGAGAACCAAGCCTTCGAGTTTTTGCACGAGTAGGGATTAAGGGAAGCATTATGAGATGCTCCCCGGCATACAATGACTCTGCTTTTAGGATCACTGTCATTTTCATTCAATTTTCTCAATACCCGTCTTGCCTCTAAAGTCTTATTTTTTTTCATTGTTTATTATATGATCGAAATGTAAAATATGCTTAGTTGTGCAAGGCGGAAATATCATTCTCAATCCATAGTCCGAAGCAATTTTCCCCATTTTCTCTTGGCAATTGGTTTTGTTTGCTGGCAGTGAATACAGTACAAGCAAGCAATGTGTATATCTTTTATTCTTGGTCATTGTATTTGGTGGTTGAGAAAATTGGTCTCTCTCCACGAAAGGGTGTCTATGTACAAAGATACAAACATATTTACCATTATCCAGACAGTAACGAAAAAAAATTACATTTTGGCTTTGGTTTTCATAAGCCCATGTTTCTACTTACAGTCCGAGATAATGACCTAAAGATATGGATCCCCGATTATGGTTGATTAGATCTTAGAAGATCTTCCTGAAGTCAGAAACCCTTCCTTTCTCCTTGCCAAGGAAACTACGGGAGAAAATACTCAGTTCAATGCGATTCTTCGAGCCCTGGCGATGACAATCTGCATTCTGCAACATTGCTTCTCTGCTCAGTAATTCCAGAAAATGAGTTCTCTTCTGCTCTGCTTCTTGAGATACACAGCCACTAGTTCCCTGTAACTCCAACCCCCCTTCTTCCTACTCCCAAACTCCATGAATGCCTCTGAGCTTGAGTGGAAGTCCCCTTTCCCAAAGGCCTCGAACACAAGAGGGTCAGTGAGAACTTGTACAGGATCATCCAATCTCGTCCTATTCAGAGCAAACCCGAGATTCTTTCCAAGCTTCCTCTCCAGGTAAGCATCGACTACACAGCCAACACTGACGAGGTCGGGGACAACTCCTCCATGTCCCATGTGTTGGAGACTCAAATGGAGGTCCCAGAAGAGAGACATCCTAGAGAATGCCAAGGACCTGATGTTGAATGTATTAATGTCAGGGACAAACCCCGATCTGATCATCCTCAAGAACTCCCTCTGTAAGCTCTTCATCTTGAAGTTCACGGCAAAGGACAGCAGCAGAAGATTCCATAAGAGGTTCCCAAGGTCTCTCCTTTTAAGACCCACATCTCTTACAAGCTCTCCTAGCCTGAAAAACTTCCCGCTCCCAATGTATGCCGCGGACATGGACCTCACTCCCTTCTCCTGAATCAGATGCCTCGATCTCTTCAGGACACTGTAAGCGGCCTCCATGTCTTCCAGTGTCCCATAACTACTGTAACATCTAATCACCTCATCCCCTGTTGCAGAATCTAACCTGAAACCCTGTGAGACCATGTTCTTGAATGTTTCATTCATCAAGTGGAGCTGACCTGCCTTCCCGAAGCTAGAGATCGCCGCAGAGTAGAATCCCGGCGACAACTTGGGGGTTTTCCTGCTCCCATGGTACAGAATTCGATTCACCATGTTGAACTGACCGGAGCTTGCAAGAGCATCCATCAGCTCCGTGACTAGCCCAACGGTGGGCGTGGAGGAGCTGTAATGCATCTGCTCCCAGACGTCCATTGCCTGCGGCAGGAGGCCGTTTCTAGCGTAGCCCAGAATCAGGGAGGAGTACGGGCAGCTGTCGGAGAAGGATGCCTCCTTGATCAGCGCACAGGTGACCCCGGGAGAAGACGATGAGATAGTTCTGATGGGACGGCAAGGATGGATTTTTCTGGCCAGCGGGTGGAAAGGATAAGGTGGGCTAGCGGAGAATGTGATGGACATCTTCCGACAAGTTAAAAGGATGCCATTTTTGAAGGTAGGGAGGGTTAGAGGAGGAAGAAGGCTCTCACTAGTCAGTTACAGAGTTGCCTTTCCGGGAGTGTGATGATGGATGGAGAAGACGACATCTCTCTACGAGGCCCAAGGCGATACAAAATGGGCCGAATGGGCCCATTAGCCCAATCTCTTTTTTTTCTTAATTTTTTATTCCTTTTGTCAAGAGTTCTTTAGAACAGTTATCGTATTCGATTTCACTTCCGAAGCGAATCCACTTCGTCTCAAAGCAGTGAACCGTATAAAATTGAAAATTTTTCGGTTTGATTAACCGGTTAATCACTTCCTTTTTCTGTTGTAAAAATGAATATAAGCGATTCTATTCGAGTCCATTAGGTCATGATAAAAATTTATTTTGAAAAGCCATTCTTATTTTTATTTATTCAATGATCAATTAGAAAATCGATTTGGTTTCGTTCACTTTGCTCCAATTAATTGAACCGGTCATATTAAACAGTTTAATCGAACCACTTCTTTAATGAAAAATCGTACCATTAGAAAGATCAATTTGAGCAATTTAATTATTTTTGGTTCGGTTCGATTCGATTTAGTCGGTCTAGTCATTTCCTTTCTTTTGTTTTTTATTTTGGACACCCCTTAATTATCAATGTTCGAACAAATCTATAAAACGCTAAAACAATTTAAAATCCAAAAAACACTTTATATCCTAAAATTCTAAAAATTTTAAGACCAGAGAAAAATAATATGAATTTGGAGAAGTGCACGTAACATACTGATATAATATAACTTACGCAATAGAAAATTAGATAAATATTTAATTTTTTACTATTCAAAAAATTGAAAAAATATTAAATAAGCTATAAAAGATTTTAATAAACCATAATGAGGATAACTATTCAATAGAAAAAGAAAATAAATATATGTTGACGGGATATAACTGTTACATGAAATGTTTTCTCGTGAATATGGCTCAAATATCGGGTTATTTATTAAATGATGTTGGAAGAAGATGGAATAGGGAAACTCAAAATATGCCATCATGCCCATGAGGAATTCACATGGGTCTTGCCCTGATGCTACAATGCATCATCTACAAGTCACCCCCAAGTGCTTCTTCACCACACTCCAGGGACCATAATCTTCTCTGACTCTCAAGGGAGGAGGGAGGACCACCCTCTCCCTTCAGCTAACAAGATGGATGAGCGCGTCCAGTTTTTCAAACTTTGCCAGTACGACTGTCCACCTCACTTTCACTGTTACTGCAGCCAACTCCCCCGGGCCCAGGTCAGGTTTGCGAGATCCGACGTGTGTGGCATCGATTCGTGGCTCTTCACGTGCTCGGAACCATGTCCTCGTGGCTAACCTCGGTCTTGAAAGGAGCCTTTTTATCCTTAGTCAGTGCCGGAGACCTTGGAAAGAGGTGAGGCGCCCTATTTTTTTCTTTTTCTAATTAATGCGAACCAGTTGAGATTGTCGACGTGACGGGATTCAAATCTTTTCCATTCAAACTGAGCAATCCAGGTCCCAAAAACTTCAGTCTCGCATCATACCCTGTGTTTCGAACCATGATCTCTACTACTCCCGACTCGTTCATTTGGTCCCGAAAGATATCCACATAGAGGGCGGGCACATTTCCATTTTCTCCCATGAACGATGGACCGACATATCGTTTGAACGCACGGGGGTGGATGACAGATTTCTAGCCTCGAGCTACAATTGGATGTAAAATTGGGCCCGCGATCCCAAATTTCATTCTATCGTAAATTTATTTTTATTCATTCTTAACACGAGTTGGGTCCAACTTTTTTGGATAATCTGTAATCGGTCCATTACTCATCGGCCCCGGTTTAGGTCAGAGGTTCATAATTTAGAAGATCAAGGAAAGGAGAGAGAAGCAACAAGCTACGGGGCGATGCTAACTGTAAGCTCGCACACTTGTCCTCTGATGGAGTTTAAATATCTCAGTAGTTTTCTTTTATATCGATAATATTCCTTATTGTAATAATCTAATAATCTATCAAATAATATATTATACAGTTTATAATTCATCATTAATTTCTAAATATTGTTAGCTGAATGTTGTCAGGTTAACTAATTCCTCCAAAGGGTGGGGATGTTTGCAGTTTTTAGGAGGGGAAGTAAACCATAAGCTCCCTATTCCCCTGGAATTGCCGGAGCAGGTTCTCCCACCACCCAGATTTGCAGTACTTACCCACCACCATAGGCGTGGTAAAATGGTTCAACACTTATCATCTCAATGGGAGAATTCGAATTCAAATTCCACCTACGGCCGGGAGCTCTAAACCCCTTAAATGAGACTACCCAAGACGATTCAAATTAGTTAGTTGGATAAAATTCAACTGCATACTGACGATTTATATATAAAAAAAAATTATAGTACTTTCGATCGAATCACGGACCTACATTACATCCACGTAAGAATCGAGGGAAGGGGACGGTGTAATTGGTGGTGAAGAGGAGGAGGTCAAAGGAGCGAGTCGTTTTCATCCTCATCCACACCCATGAGATGTGACTAACTCACAAACAATTTTTTTTCACTTTTTTTTTCAATTTTGAAGAAGGCTAAGAATATAAAGGATACCGAATAAAAAAGAAAAATAAAATGATATTAAAAAATCTCATTAATAATAATTAAATTCAAGAAATACTCATAATTTTAATTGATGACTATCACACTTTAATATACTCATTTCTTGTGAATATTTAATAGCAAAATGCCCTTTTAGTTATTTATGGATCAATTTATATCAGCAGAGAGTTTGTGGCTGGGACTTGAAGGCCGCGAGTAATGGGTAGAGACGAATTAAATTCTTGGATTTGCCCTTGTGTTGACTCCCGTGAGTTTTCGACGGACCATTTTGTTAATATTATTTTACTATTATATATATAACAGAGAAGTATATGTTTAGAAATTAAATTACGAGGTAATGAATAGATTTTTATTATACAAGTGTCAATATTCATAACTCAACGCTGTCTCATTCTAGAACCCTTTTTATGAGTTTTTTTAAAGATAAAATTTCCACCTATTATTCATATATCTAAGGAGAAATTAAAAAAAAGATACGTTTATGAAATTATTTCTATAATATTTTTGCCGCATTCATTCCCCTAAATCAAGTCTAGAATTCAAGTCTTATATTAAAAAACTTTTATTCTTTATTAAATTAGCGTATCTTAATTATAAATTAATGGGATTGTTTCTAAATAATGATGATAGGAATCAAAAAAATACAACTTAAATGTGAAGAGATAATAGTGTAGTTTAATGCGTCACTTGGTTTGGGTTCATCAATAGTCTTAAAAAAAAATGGTCATGAACACGTACACTTGGCTCATATTAGGGATTCGTATAGGATGATTATTATCCATTCATTGTTTATAAAATTGATTTTAGCCCAGTTAGGGATATGAGATGTTACGTAGCATAATTATATTTTCACTTGAATCAATTGTGCTCAGAGGTTAATATCAAGGTGGTTGGTATGGATAATAAACCCATATACACTCCATTCTTCGTAGATACAAATGCAAATGTAAGGACTGTATAGCAGAGCTGGATCAATTTGGTGAGAGAAGGTTCCGGATTGGAATGCATTTTAGATAAAATATGGTCCAATTGGTTTATATGCATTCCTTGATTTTTCTATATGCCGTTTTCATGGCCATGCACATGTCAACTGAGCCGCTCGCATGCATTCGAAATCTATGTGCCTCAAATAATGCCAGAGCAAATATAAGTCATGAAAAGGGTATGGGATGGCCGGTTTAGGTCGAGTGGTAGCTAGGTTGGAGAGCACAATAATGTATGTTGCATGCACATGCTAGTTAATTCGGTGCATCGAATCAAAACATTTATATATATATATATATAAACATTACTATGACACATTTGAACCAAGATATTCCCATACCCTCCACCCTGATTAATAATTTTTCGATATTCAGTATAAGATATCTATAATTCAACATGTTACAAATAATACATATTTCAAGTAGTCACTTCACAAGGTTTGAATACGAGAATTTACATAGAAAAAAAGGGTATTATTGAGTCATCTTAATCAACCCATATTAGTAACCGATAATTAGATCTAACTGTATATAATTTTTTAACCAAATTACATGTATTTATGAGTAATTGTAATAATTGTAATAATGGCAAGCGGCTAACCTTCCATGTGGTCACATGTGGAGTCTCTCTCTCTCTCTCTCTCTATATATATATATATTAAGAAATATTTTAGGAACATTATAAATGGTTCGGTCAAAGTCTGATTCGTGAGTATTCTTGGTCATGTTCGAGGATATGAAACCAATCGATAACATGTACATATATTAAGCAAGATATATAATTGAGATTTTCCAATGATCAGTTTGTTGCAGTTATTATGGTTATGGAGTTGGTCAGATCTTTACAATATTTATATATGTAGTTTGTATGAGTGAAGAAATAAATAGTTAAATATGCAGATCTTAGAATAAGAACTGATGAGTTAATCAATGATTCATGGCGTGTCAGGCGCGGCTGCATGCAGTTTCATATGGTCGATCCACATGATCTCAAATCGAACAGAGCAATAATATATGATTCGCGATCGATGAATTACCCTAATATAAATCGCCCATTGCATTCACTCCGATTCTTCCATTCGATGTTTACGTCCTGAAGCCCCCGGGACCAGAATCATCCCATGTGGGTCGACTTCACTTTCGAGTCCGGGAAGTTAAATCTCAGAGGATCGTATAAGATGAAGGGGCAGACAAGCGAGGAAAACGGAGAGTGCGACGGTGCCCTCGGGCTCTCGAGGCTACGGCGCCGTCCAGCTTCTTCCAAGAAAACAGGAAGCGTCTTCCTTTTTAATTCTATGTCGAATTGAGGACCCGACTAAGGAGGGGGCCATGCGTTCTTCAAGTTGGCCCTGCATCGGTAATGATAATTAGAATGGGGCGGCCGCTGGTCGACTTAAGTTGTACCGGAACAGTCACTCGCTGGACTTTTAACTCTCGAAATCACCGGCCCTAGGGCAGGGTTGCTGGTGGGTGCTCGTGCCATGTGACTGATTATTCCACAAGTAAACGACGCGTCAATTTAGAACCACAATTAATTAATATTCATTTTGGGAAAATAACCACGAAATTAATATATTATTTTAAAAAAATCGAGGAAAAGGGTAGGCATGGATTTAACAAGAAGGTGATTCAACATTAAATTTGGGAAATCTCTATGAAATATTATCACATAAATCTTACGAATTTTCTCCTCTTTTTTTTCTCGGTTGTCATCATGTTCAACCAATTAGACCAATTTTTTTACTCTATTTTATGAATTTCCTTGAATTTTATTCCATTTATAAATTGTCTAGATCCATCAATGAAAAGTATTATTAAGCTATCAACGGATTTGATGAGATAATTCGTCAAACACCTTTCCCTCACCAAAATTTTTTATCAGAGTCCTGCGAAAAAAAAAGGTGAAGAATTTCACAACTAATAAAGTCTTATTTTTTAATAAACTCATTGAGATTTCGTATAAACTTCGTAAACACAAAGCGATAGATGCCAAAAAATATCATTTAAGTTAATTTTCCTTTTTTTCTGGAAGGGCTCAATTTAACTAGGGGCGTGCGAAAAATGTTGATATCTACGAGGGGAATGCATGAATCTCCTCTTGCTGCTGAGAAGGCAGGGTAATACACATAATCTTGAGATTTCCACTCCCACCTCAAAACAATAAATCCACATTTATAAAATTATAATTTACTATTTTAGAATTTAATTAGACCGAATTAATCTAAATTTCAACTCAATATTCAATGAGAACTAAAATTTTTCAATAATAAATATAATCTATTTACACAATTTAAATTTGAGATTTTATTCAAGAAAAATAGGTATTGAATCAATTTATATAAGTAAATTTACAATTTACTAGAGAGAGTTATTATTTATAAACTTGAAAACTATAGAGAGACAGTTATTAATTATAAAATTGCGGGTTTTTTTTAATATTAAATTATATTTTACTTCACGAAATTCATTATATATTTTTTTCTTTAAAAAAAAAAAGGTGGACGGCCACCTGGAAGACTAGAAAACTGTGCGGAGGGGGTGCAGTTGCTCTGCCACTGCACTGGAAGGGGCGGCTACTTAGAAAATTAATGGAAATAAATTTTTAAAAAAAGAAATTGATATAATATTTTCGTGAAGGATATAGTTACAAATTAGCCCCTTGATTTTATTAATATATTTCCACTCTTGGACGCAGGCTTCGAGACTATGCCATATGCAGGTCTGTGGCTGTGCCAAGTGAGTGCACCGCTCCTGGCAAATTAATTAATTAACTAACTTAATTTAATTAATTACTAGGTTAAACAATTTTAATTTTAATTTATTCAAGCGGAGGGGGAAAGGGCGGATGAATTGACTGACTGGTTCGGAAGATTTTCTTTTTCTTTTTCCTTTTCTGGTCAAACCGACATTATCAAACGAATTATGTTGCCGCTGGGGAGACTCGTGAATGAACTGCGCCGATCTGTCTTAATTATTATGGCAAATTAATGACGGAGGAATGTATTATTAATGGCACTGATTAATTTAATTAATCTCGACGATATACATTCAACCTCATTCCCTAATTAGTGTTGTTATTATTTTAAGTTGTATCATCAGGAATCTCAATAGGTCCCCACTAATCCTAGATCAAGCCACGTTAATCCACTCAAGAGTAAAGTTCCTTCATTCATAAGCTTGTTCTTTTTATTTGTTTTTACCATTCACAAAACTTAATACTAGGATTTTTTATTTGAGTGCGGGAAATGTCGAACTAATTCAATCAAGTCAGTGAATTTTTATTGAAGTTATGGTCCATCTTCTCCTACACATGAAGATTTAATCCGAATTGATTTATGTGGTTCAATGCATCTTTTCATAAACGACGTCTTGTATTTTAGTTTTGTAAATGAAAAAAAGTTCCACGACTAAGAGAATTTCGTATCTTAGTGAACATATTGAACTCTAATTTATATTAACTAAGGCCTATTGAATGATTTAAATATCACATAAATTCATATCTAATTTAACTCCTATATATATACATGGGAGAATTAAAATAGAAGTTATATATATTTATTTTTTTTATATTTAAATCTCTATATATTTTAAAATGACTCGTTTGATTCCGTAAAATAGTTGAATTATAATTTTAATGATTCGTTGACATGACATTTAACGGCACTATGTGGCATGATACGTCGGCATATTTTCGCAATGTCATCACACCACACCACTATAATATTGCCATATCAGCATACCACGTCATCAATTTTATTGATGTGCTATTATATCATATCAACAAATAATTACCACGTCAGCGCACTGTTAGAATTATGACTCAAGTATATTATGAAACCAAACGTACATAACTACGACAGAGAAGATCAAACATATAATACAAGATAAAACCTGAATTTAAATAGGGTCAACAATAATATGAACGAAAATAACTCATATAATAATTAACCCATTTTACACATGAATTAAATTTTTTTGATGAATTAATTAGGTTAGATCATTAACCAAAAATCCATCTAGGTTAGTTTGATAATTAATTGTTGCCACACATACATGATGAACAATGATTAACAAGCTTTTGAAGCATGATTTGGGATAAAATAATTAATACGGTCCTATATAAAGAATCAACCATGCTCTTAATGAATTTGGTGGTGAGGAAGAGCAAATTATAAAGCACGCCACTTTTAGGCTCTAGCCTCGACCTCGTTGGGGTTGCGACGTGTGTCCTGATCTCTTGGACTGTAAAGAGCCCGTCACCAGCTTTCTTTCCAGCAAAACACCAGGATAGCCACCAAAGTTCAAATCAATAAATCGCCTTAGCCTCTTAAAAAAATAATAATTATTATTAAATAAGGTAAGGTCCTACTCTGCAATAATTGCCTTTAATTAGGGTTTTGCAGATATTTGTATTGTGAAGTACAAAGGGGAACCCATATTTTAACATGCATGCATGAATAGGGATTGAGTTGGAAAATGGTGGTTGAGGTCCAACTACATTTCACATTCAGTGGCACACTTTTTTGGGTGAAAATTCATGGGAAGGAGAGGGAGGGCCATGTGCATGCATATGAAAGCCTTTGGGATTCATGTATAGAGAGTCTCTCCTTTTCATGATTAGGAAAAAAGAAAAAGAAAAGCTTTTGATGTAGCTATCTATAATGTCTCTATACATAAATATAAGAATTAATCCTTATGAGAGATGTTTTTTTGATAATACTGCCTTATCATAAATTAACATCATAAATTACGAATAAAGATGTAGCAGATATATAATAGATGAGACTAAATATTAATTAATCATCATGTAGTTAACATATTTATGACTAATTATATTAATGCGCTGGGTTCTTCCTCACCATATAATTAGGAGGTAGTAGGAATTAGAATTTGTGTCCTTCTGTGTGTATGGGTTTGTGTATATATGCATATATGTGCGTCTGAATATATTATTAGGGTTTTGGATTGAGTAGTGTCTTAATCATTGCCAACTTTTGCTCTTTCCTCCACGCCAGCTTTGATTAGAAGGAAAAAAAAAACCTCCATATGAGAACTTTCAAAGAAGTTGCCATTAGGGCCACCTTTATTGCTTATGGCATGACCCTGGGCGATTTATCTGTGATCAAGATGAAGCTAGCCGTAGACCAAGCAGGGATTTGAACTTATAGAACGCGATCAATCATTCGACGGGCCGGATCTATGTCCATCTCCTTTGAGAGAATCTTCTCAGTATACTACACCCACTTATCTCCATGCACGATGACCTCCATTAATCATGGGTGTATGAAGCTGTTTGTCACACTGTTACCAGCCTTGCAACCGCAAGAGCTCCACGATAGGTCGAGCCAGCTGCCCAAGCTATCCCTGAGAAGTATGGAAAGGTCTACTTTTTAGGCTGAGAATGTGTCTACATTTTTTAAGATTCATTCACACTGGCTTTTTAAAGTTTTTTCCGTGTAAATTGTACGGCATTTAAAAATATATTGGTTCTAATTAATTCCTACTCGAATTAAGTTGGACAATTTAATGGATAAAACTCTCATAATAAAAAATATATCCGTTCATAATATTCGAATTCGAGATCTTAATTAAAGAAAAATATGTCAAATTATATCCACCAACTTAAATTTATTAGCAAATAAATGTTAAGGTTGATTATTTTTCTCTTCCGTTTTTTTTCAAAAAATAAATAAAAATAAAAATAAAAGAGCATAAAACTTTTATTGATGACTACCTATAAAAACTTTTGTTGATGGCTGCCTACTTAAAAAATACTTAATTTTAGATTGGAAATAATATTAATTAATACACTATATAACCCTCTTTCTCAATTTTTTCTACACTTTAAACATAGCTATATATATATATATACACACACACAAACACATTTAAATATATATGTGTGTTTGTGTGTGTGTGTGTGTGTGATTCTACTTCATTTTATTATGGAGCTAAGCTAAGTGCAGGGCAAGCTCCTAGGGCTTTCCTTTGTGCCTTTAGTTTCGTGGTCGGCGGTACCTGCCATAGTATTGTACACATATTTTTATGAGATGGACAACCCTATTGTTGAAATCTATATAATAAGTTTTTCGGTATCACGCGTATAGAAAAAGTTCAAGAAAGTCTAACTCCTACGTTATAATTACACGTACTTTTATTGGACCAATTATGAGCAAATAAAATAATAATAAGTATTTTTATATAAAAAAAAATGGCTTTTAGTGGAGGAACCTAGCTCGTGATATTCAAGGGCCAATATGCATATATTGTACGGATGAGTCTTGATCGACGCGCCAAAGATATCTCGGGATATTAGGGAAACTCGAAGAGTTCATCTGAACCAGCGAGGACGTGGGTGGGCCCTGCCCTCCGCACCACATAGCGGCGGCTGATCGCCTGAGCTCCGGCTGGCAGGATGGGCTCCGTGGTGTGGGGGGCTGCCTGGATCCCCCACAAAGTCACAGCCCCACCACCCATCACCACCGTCAGAAAAACATATTCGGTAAATATAAAAATTATTTATTCATAGCAGAAGAATGAGACCCAATGAATATTCAGTCCCTACCAAATTTTCCTTCTTTTTTTTTCTTCAATATTTTTTCTCATTAAAAAAAAATCAACACTAGAGGATTCCAAGAAAACTCCCTCTGGAATGGAATGGGCCCTGCTCGAGCAGTCCCTTTCATTGCTTCCTGACTCCCCCTCAAATTCCCTTTTGTACTTTGAGTTTTGACTTCCAATCTTGGCACATTATGAAGAAATAGGATCCGATCTACACTGTGCTATTGCTCTATTATAGTACCCAAAAAAAATTACAATCCATGATAAATTTGAGTATTTCTCATCTAATCCAAGTAATCAATTTGCTGAAAAATCTCCATTTTTACTGAATCGTACTTGTTACGGTTTCAAATTTAAAGTCAACCCATGTGATGTCCATCTTATATAACTGGAGACAACAGACTACTATCCGAGGTGGGAAGCTAATTTGTGAACAAATGCTTACTTACTGTTCAGGTCTCGTTACATCTGTTTTTTCTTATCTATTGCAGTCGAGAATCGAGATAGAAAATATGACACAAGCATTTCTACTTCACATGCCCCCTGTCATTGCTTAACAGTGAACGGTCCCCATCCTCTCTCTATATAAAGGCCCCGATCATACCCTCCCTCCCGAACAAAAGCAAACCAAACCAACTCAAATTCACTTTCTCCCCATACTCTCCAACTTCCTCTCAAGCTCCAAGCCTCAACACTCTACTACTACTACTACTTCTTCCTCCACTATTGAGAGCTCAAAGAAGATTGATTTCTCTTCGATGATGGAGAACTTGTTCCGGCTAGTTGATCACGGGGACTTCTTTTCACGCCGCTGCATCTGGGTCAACGGTCCGGTGATCGTCGGCGCTGGACCCTCTGGGCTGGCCACGGCCGCCTGTCTCAGGGAGCAGGGCGTCCCCTTCGTCGTGCTCGAGCGAGCCGACTGCATCTCGTCACTCTGGCAGAAGCGGACCTATGACCGCCTCAAGCTCCACCTTCCCAAGCAGTTCTGCCAGCTCCCCAGGATCTCGTTCCCTGAGGACTACCCCGAGTACCCTACCAAGCGGCAGTTCATCGACTACCTAGAGTCCTACGCCAAGCGCTTTGAGATCAACCCGAAGTTCAACGAGTGCGTCCAGTCCGCCCGGTACGATGAGACGAGTGGCCTCTGGAGGGTGAGGACTGTCTCCACCATGCTGGGCCGACAGGCCGAGGTCGAGTACATCTGCCAGTGGCTCGTGGTGGCCACCGGCGAGAACGCCGAGTGCGTTGTGCCGGAGATCGACGGGCTGGGGGAGTTCGCGGGAGACATCTTGCACACCAGCGAGTACAAGTCCGGTGAGAAGTTTGCCGGAAAGAGGGTCCTGGTCGTGGGCTGCGGCAACTCTGGCATGGAAGTCTCTCTCGATCTCTGCAGCCACAATGCCTCCCCTTCCATGGTGGTCCGTAGCTCAGTAAGTCGGCCGGTCTCCTAAACTTCGAGACAACCAATCCCGAATCCCGGTTTCATCCCTACTAACAAAGAATCCCCTGTTTCCTTCAGGTTCACGTTCTCCCGAGGAAAGTTCTTGGAAAATCGACGTTCGAGCTCGCAGTTTTCCTGATGAAGTGGCTCCCTATTTGGATCGTGGACAAGCTGCTGCTGATCCTGGCGTGGCTGGTGCTAGGGAACACCGAGAAATTCGGGCTGAAAAGGCCATCGATGGGCCCGCTCGAGCTCAAGAACACGAAGAGCAAGACCCCGGTCCTGGACAATGGCGCCCTGGGGAAGATCAGATCCGGTGATATTAAGGTTGTCCCCGGAATCAAGAGATTCTCCAAGTGCCAGGTCGAGCTCGTGAATGGCGATACCCTCCACATCGATTCTGTCATTCTCGCCACCGGATATCGCAGCAACGTTCCCTCTTGGCTTCAGGTAAGAGAAAACATCAAGACAAAAGAATCTTTCTTTTTGAGAATGTCCGGTGGATCAGGGCAAAGGGCTAACCGTTTGTTCTTGGAATTTGACAGGAGAGTGAGTTCTTTTCCAAGGAAGGGTTCCCGAAATCGCCCTTCCCGAATGGGTGGAAGGGGAACTCGGGGCTGTACGCAGTCGGGTTCACGAGGAGAGGGCTCTCAGGTGCTTCCTCTGATGCCGTGAGGATAGCTCAGGACATTGGCAAGGTCTGGAAGGACGAGACGAGGCAGCGGAACAATAGGACCACTGCCTGTCACAGGAGATGCTTCTCTCAGTTCTAAATCCAAATCAACAGTAAAAAAAAGGGGGGTTTTCAAAAGTATTTTGGTGTAAATAATAAGAGTGAAAAGGGTAATTAGGCCTTAGTTACAACGAAAATAGAGCAGAAGCAGCGGCACACAGAGATGAGCCCTCTCCTGGAGGAAGCCCAGGTCTTGGACTGAATTGGGCATTTTTCATCTGAGGATGATGTGGCTTTTCTTTTTCTTTCCTTAATTTTTTCCCCTATTTCCACACAGTGTTGTACATGATCCTTGCATGTCAAACTGTCAATGAAATGGCTCGGTTCTTGCTCCTCTCTTCCTGCTATTCTTTAACTATGCTCGAGTCTTCAGGTTCCAGACGTCTGTTTTAGCCAATCAATTGACTGTACAGAAGGGGTCTCACCGAGTTATACGACCTACTACAGAAACTGTAACCTGAGCATACGACATTAACCAGAAAACTAATGTGCGATGATTGTTTCATAGTAATGGATCTCAATAAAGAGCAATTATTGGGTTGTTTGTTCTTTGAGATTCAGAGACTGCAGAACCCTCTAATTTTCTTTAAGAAAGATGATCTTCCGTAGTCCAATAAGCATCGGGTTCTACGCACCCTTCTTTTGCGTTAATAGGGGCTCTTGCCTTATGGGTTGGTTCCAATCTTTATCTTGGGCATCCACCGGGCAGATAGTTTCGGCTGCAAGTGTATACAGATCGACTCATGGCACTAACCCATGGATGCGATATGAATCACTTGTCGGGGACAAGGAGGAACCAAAAGTAAGATGTAAGCACATTTATCGACCAATAAAGGAATGCACGTTTCTTTGTTCAACTGTCAGGTTATGCAAAGAAAGCTCATACGAAAGATATGAACTTATAAACACGGACTCATTCTTTCTGTTGAGTAATTTGGATCAGATTGTTGTCTACAGAACATGTCAATCTTGAAATTTCTGGTAACCAATGCGCTTAGCATGTACTCGAAAAGCATCTAATCAGATACTTACCCACCATGTCATTATATGCCATCAACAAGTCACCTAATCGATTTCACTACTGAGGTGCGAGGACTGGCCGGGAATCAAGATGGGTCTAATTCAATCCAAGAACATATTGTGAACTGCTCTTGTTTCTTACAAGGAATGGACAGACTTGAATGCTGGAGACCTTCAGGGGAACGAGAGATTGATTACTTCCCAGATACCGTACAGAACGTCTGCTGAGCTCTCGAGTTGATGAGTGGCACACGCTCCCCTCAGAGAAGCATTGCGGCTTCTTCACTCAGAATCCGTCGAAGCATCTCACCTGATTGAAGCAGGCTCCCAGGATCGCCTTTTAACAGACAACTACTATCTAGACTTGATAGTGATCAGATCCACTGGGTCTCATGCTGATCGGTCACAGAAAAGGATCCTCTGATGCTTGCTTATTATTGATGCAAAAAATACATATGGATGATGTATTCCAGCGTCTCATGTATTCTTCCTCTACTTGTATAATCAATATCTTCGGATGGACTCCCAGGAGACATAACCCAAACAGAAAACAGTATGCAGCAGATGTAGCAGATTTTAATGTCCTCATGTCCTTCGTTTTCTGCTTCAACCTCTTTCCGGTCTATTCCCACTAATTGGACAGAAGAGAGCTACTTGTAAGTAAAGTTAGAACAAGCATACATGCGATAATCTCCAGTCCATCCCATCACCAAGACCCATCTCAGGAGCTGTACCCTTCATGACTCAGGAAATCATAGCCACAATGCACAGGGAGGAACACCCCACATACTCATCCCAACTTCAAATTCCCGGTTTAACTGGAAAGAACCCCCTCTTGGACTTTCCAGTTCATATTCCAGAAACACTTTGCAAAAGACAGCCCTATTTGAACAAGATATCGGATCCCAGAAAGCTTCACCACGAAGACAATTCCAGAAACTTAACATGATCGTGCAAAGACAAGTGATGAGAAAAATTCAAATTATAATCAGGTGATATCAACAGAAACAATAAAAACTATTCACTCCGGATCCTGTAAACTAGATTTGGAACAGACCATGTTACTGGAGCCCTGCCAGTGTGCTTTAATTGCCTCCTAGAACAGGACAGGGCCTCCTGAACACTTGAAAGATCATCAATAACATGCCCTACAGAGGAGAGATGTCTGGATGTCTGACAAAATAATTCAACCATTAAATGAAGACTGAGACAGCTAAATTGAAAAGAGACATGATAGCAGACTTTTCTTCAGTCGAAGTCAATAAGAGAGAGACTCCATGGATTTAAGCGCTCTGGCAATTTGCAAGTTGTGAAAACTACAATAGTATATTCTCCATTGATCTGCTTTCTAAAGAAGTAGAAGTGCAAGGAGGACAGATTATTGTCCTAAAAGCTGTTTTTGCTGTGAAGGAAATAGACACTCTTCCTAAAAGTTTAAGCTTGTGTGTTGATACAGAGTCTATAAAAAAGATAGTCTGCACTCATCGTGACCAAACCAGTCTAAGGGCACGCAGAGAAAACCAAATGAAATAGCAAAGATTGACCTCATAAATAATCCACAGAATGTGAGATTATACCTGGACACAGCCACCAGATTCTGCACTCTGCTACCTTCAGCTTAAGCTGGTATCACAAATAGTGTATCAAAGAAATGCAATTATGCAAAACAAGTGCCAGCAATAAAGGGAAGGGGGCAAAATATGGCATTCTTGCAATTTAAGGACAACATCCCTGGCCTAAGATATATGAACATTGCATCCGATATTGAAGCCCAGTTGCAAAAAGAGTAAGATTCCCAAATTACTCAACCATTTGTAAAGAAATCTCCTCCATAAATGAGACATTCCTTGAATTACATCCAAGTTGCATACATGCAACTAGGGAACCCAAACTCCAAGTTCGTTGGTTGATTAGAAGCCAATAATTCTAAAGCGTTACATTTTGAACCTCAAGGGAAAGTCCAAGATGACACTATCCATTAGAATGCATTAATTTTCTTACGATACATCATGTTATCAGAGAATTCCAATCCCATCATGGAATGATTAAGCACTATGTTGAGCAACCAGCCAAAAGTAAAAGACAAGAAAGAAGAGCTAAAATAATTTTCCAAACACAAAAGAATCAAATAGAATTAATTTATTTCACTTTGACATACTGGTGAAGAGCGCTAGATCAATGATATATTAAAACTTCATCTTCTAATTTTACACTCCAACATAATATAAAGTCAGATACATCATGATCATAAGAAGTTTATGGTCGCTAATTAATGTCAACAAAGCATTTTTTCTATCAAGGAAGTGATGAATCACAACTGGCCAGAAAAGGGAACTCCATAGAACCTTTTCATTGAATTTATGCGTTGTCTGCACTAGCTTCGGAAAGCAAAGGCTCAAGTTCTCCTTTCCTGTGTAACTTCACAGTATCTGAAAGAAAAGGAAAACAAGGCATGCACAATTAGCCTCTTCTCCATTTACCCAATAGAATATTGTCAATATTATATGTGCTGAATTTCTTGAACATGAACTTCACTCATCGAAGTACTCATGTTTTACATTCTTTTCAGAAACTTTAGTCCCAGCAGATTCAATGACAGAATTATAAATATACTTGTTCAAACTATGCTATCCATAAAGACAGGGACTGAAGAAAGGAAAGCTCAGTAACAAAAACAAAAATGGAGAAGAAATAACAGACAGCATCAGAAAAGGCATGGTGTGAAACATAAACTGTAGTTTATCCATAACCATAGAATTTCAACAGCAAAAAAAGAAAATACAAAAAGGAAAAGTGGGTACAAACTATCCTACTATAGAGACCAATTTAAAGCAATACACGTAGGGAAGCAAGAGGTACCTGTACAACCACCAATATGCTTTCCTCCTGAATACAGAATGAGGAGGATTTAATCCGTGAATCATTTAAATAATCATACAAAGACAGCGAGAGAGGCAATAACCTCTAAGTGCGTGCAACACAAACAACATGTTATCTACTCTTAAAATGATGGCTTGATCATTTTCTCAAGTACCATAAAGGCATGAAGTGATCTCAAAATCCAATGTAGCAGTCACATCAGAATCATCCAGAACTATATCATTACCACTTCACAGGTTACTGTGGTAGAAAATTATGTTCTTCTCCTACGCTCCGCTTCTAAAATGCACAGCAAGTATCTCTCCAAAATGTAGTAAGCTTACCAGGCTAGTTGTAACAGCTAGAAAAAGTTTACATATGCTCTGTTTGGTAATACAATGCTCCTTTTTCCCAAAAATTTTCATCTTATGATGACTAAATGGTATTGGTTGATTTGAAAAAAATTAATTAGAATGACCATAATTTAGCCCCCCAAAAAATAGAATGACCGTAGATAGCTAAAATGAACAAGATTTTATTCATGATAAGTTAATTAAAGCGATTAAGAAACACATGATAAATGAATATTCAAGAGCATACTATGCACCTAAATATGTAGTGAATCAACACTACATTAATCTTTTCTTTAGAATACCAAGGCCATACAGAAATATGCATCATCCAGAGTTGCAAAGACCAGATGCAAAATAAGTGGGAAAACTAAGCAAAACTCCAGAAACTGTACTGAAACTATAATCCCATGTCATTCATATCAAGGGGTTACAAAGAAGCATGAAATACCAATAAAGACATTTGGGACAGTGTGCTGTCCAGTAAGCCTCTCCAATATTTTTTGCAATTGCGGTCCTTGAGGACCTGAATCAAACATAGAAAATCCGAGTTATATAGAGTGATGTGCTTCTTGGTTTACCATTATCATGGAAGCAAAAACTAACTGCTATTCCAAGCAAGGATAGAAAGTTATGGAATACATAAATGAGCATTACATGCTCTTAGCAGCAGTACTTTAAGCAACAAAGTGACCAGAGAATGAAAATCATCAATACGGTAAATGCAAAATGCTGTCACCTTTCTGAAAAATACTTCTCCACTATGGCTACATAAAATAATGCAAGCATGAAACGCAAGTCAAAAAGCATGAAACACAAGTCAAAAAGCAAATAAGTATGTTTAGATGACAGCAAAAGAAATTTCTGGAACAGATGATGAATCACAACTTGTACGGCAATTGAGCAGACCAAATATCTCCCCAAAAATAAACACCGAGCATGCAACAACATATTCCACTTTGTAAGATCACATAACCTAGAAAAGAATGTATATTCCATATATTTAACTGAAATTAATTCCAGGATAGCTGTTCCATAGATCGAATTCAGAAGTTAATCTATATATTGATTGTGAGTAAGAATCCAGGATGGCAGTTTACCAGCAGCATAGTATGAACCAACAGATTCCCATAAAGCCAGAACTTTTTCAAATTAGAAGATCAGTATGGCCCGACAATGAGTCTCCAGTTAGACAGTTTTTGAAGGACGAGAAATCTGAACTAATGATCGAGTTATGTCACTGGGATAGTGAGACCGCTCAATTTATGCAGATATACATTCAGATTCAAAGTGATGCATAACCTAACTATACAAACTGAAAACTTTAATCTAAGACAACAGGTGAAAGAAAACGCAAACAATTGAATTCCATCAAAAAAGTGAAACCGACAAACATTATTATTAACTTGAACAAATGTTTTAAAAAGTAAAAAAACAACGTCAAATTAGTGCTATGGATGGTGAAGACTCACCCAATTCATCCAACTCAATAACTAGCGGCTCCACGCCAATCCTTCTGAACAGAGCTTTCACCTCAGATGAGTACCTTCGACAAAGCCCACCATACAAAAAGTAAAACTTCTAATACCCAAACAAGAATCGTCACAAAACCATAAAAAGGAAGAAACTTTCAACTCACGAGCACCAGGTTTTGGAGTACACTACGACGGGGTTCTCGGAGACGGTGGTCTTGACTGTATCCTCGAGCCGAGACCCAAAGGAGGAAGAAGAAGCCGAAGAGTCAGATATGGCTTGAATGAAGAATGTTCTGCCAGTTCTCACTCCGGAGGCATTGACTAATGTGAGATTTACCCTAGGGTTGACGAAAAAGTATAGAGGGACCTTCAAGTGAGAAGGGGAGACAGAGGAGTGAGGCGAAGTTCGAGCGATTGAGGCGAATCTGGGAAGATGGTTGCTGGTTATCGCCATGGCTGGACCTGGACTGAGGTAAGCAGAACCTTCAACTTTTTGTTGACTTCCTTTGTGAGTATAGGAGTTCCTCTTTTGTGGGTACGATTCATTTATTTTCATTAAAAATAAGAAAAAGAAAAGAAAATGTCAAATTTTCCCTCAACTTTACAGCATTTTCTTAGGCCAATTTTGATACTAAATCTCCAATCTTAACGGGAGAATCTGTGTATGTAGCCAAAAGGATTAACCATAAGGTTGAAAAAAAAAACTTTCAAACTTCAAATCGTCACTGTCATCTTTCATGAAATAAATATCGATTTTACACCCAAAAAAAGGAGTGAATTTTCTCTTCTGGGAAAATTTTCTTGTAATATATGCGTTTCTCCTGCTTCCTTAATTTTGGTGATCGTCATGGAGCCAAGCAGCGTGGCAGCACGCTGATCGTTCGCGGCTGCAAATGCCCAAGAAAGACGATGGAAAGAGAGAAAGGAATCAGAAATAAGAACGACCCAGAGAGACTTTCAGTCAGTGGAAGCTCTTGATGAACTTCCATGGCTCCAGCGTCTGTGTCTTACTTCGCCGACGTTCTTGGAGGACCCTCTAACCTCCTTGTTTGCAAGAGCAGCCGCAGAAGTTCTGCGTTCTTCCCTCAGTTTCACAGCTTCAGAAGCAATGAGCTGTCGATGATATCATGTGGAAACTTTGCCCCCCGGAGCAGCAGGACTGAGCGGTCCTACAGGCTTCCGCCGGTCTCCTGCTCCGCCGCTAATAAGCCCTCCCCGACTTCCTCCGAAATCAGGTCTCTCTCTCTCTCTCTCTCTCTCTCTCTCTCTCTCTCTATTGTGTCAATGCCTTTCTTATTATTATTCTCTCGCGTTACGGACGTTGTGTTATCTACTGGGCATCATTAAGATGACTACTCCGCATAATTTGTAAAACTAGTTTGTAGTCGCCAACGGAAATGGTTTGGTCCTTTTCGTTAGTAGTGAGAATAGAGGAAGAAGATTGAAGGCCTTTCCCTGCAAAACATGGGGAAAATGTCGAAGCATTGATGCGCTCAGGAGCTGGGTTTTGGCTTTTTGAACAAGGGAATTTCATTGAATGACCAATTGATGATAGATTTGACATGTGAACTCCAAGGAAATAGTTCAATTGAGCCCTTTGATAGAATCTGTGAGTGGTTATGAGACGGGAAATTCCTAAGAACAAATGCAGAAATATGGGTTCATGATGGTGTTGTGGGTTTGATTGTAGAAGCAACTTACAAGGGAAAGTCCCATATCTTTCCTCAGCCTCGGTGGCAGCATGTACCATTGGATATTACTTTATTCTTCTCCCAACTGGATGTAATAAAGTAAATAAATAGTGAAACAATGCATCATAAAATTGTCTCCAGATGATACCTCTTATTCCATGTCAATCCAAGGATGGAGATACATTGCAACTTAAGGAGAATCCATGCGGCTAATTTTCTGCTACTTTCTATGAAATCTCATAGGGTGATGGAGTATTCTTCTGCATATATCCTTCCTCCTGATGATATGGTATCTCTTCTTCCATGTCAATCATGCATTGCAACTTCAGGAGAATTTGTGCTTCTAATTCTCTGCTACTTTATGAAATCTCATAGGGCAATGAAGCACTCTTCTGCAAATATCCTTTGGCATGCAAGATAATAGTTCACTTTTAGCCATTAGAGAATATACTATGTCATCTGCTAATTCCACATATCTTGATTTCTTTAGCCTCACTGTCATTTTAGTATCTCTTACCTCTTACTGCAATAATATAATGCAAATATTGCTTTCCCTATTTCTTTGTCAAGTCCTTGTCACCGACCTCCATCTCCATTGGTTAAAAATACAGTCCTATATGTAGAAGTTGCTCATGTCTATCATATTTACTTGGAAGTTATCTTTGCACTTAATTGCTAGCAATACGTGTTACAATGGAAATTATGCTTGCTTTTTACCATACTTTTGCTTCTTACCCAGCTCTGCAGCCAAAATTCGAAGTGAAGTTCTCTCCCCATTCCGCTCTGTTCGCATGTTCTTCTATCTTGCTTTCATCGCAAGTGGTGGTCTTGGAGGACTGATTGCCACCTCACAGTTGATCGGAGCTCTATCAAATCCTGCAAGAGCTGATGAAGTCACTGACATCCTTAAGGGTCTGGCCATAGATGTAGGGGCTGTTTCTATCTTTGCTTTTCTCTACACAAGGGAGGACAGTGCTAAGAAGGCTCAAATTGCAAAGCTCTCAAGAGAGGAGAGTCTCTCTAATCTAAAACTTCGAGTGGATGAGAAGAGAGTGATCTCACTTAGTTCACTGAGGGGGGCTGCTCGACTAGTCATATGTGCAGGTCCTGCCTCTTTCCTTTCAGAGGCTTTCAAGTTCAGTGAGCCTTACACTCAGGGGCTATTAGATCGAGGGGTGCTTGTGGTGCCTTTTGCTACAGATGGAGACTCACCCACTTTTGAATTCAATGAGAGTGAGGAGATGAAGGAGGCTACAGCCAAAAGGAAGCGTCTTTGGCAGTTGACTCCAGCTGTTGTGCCTGAATGGTCAAAGTAAGATGTTTGAGCAAAAACAAATATAAACACTAAGAGTCTTCTTTTGTGTTCCATCCTTGTTGTCTCTTCCATATACTCATTTCTTTTAAATCAACAGGTGGTTAGGTGAACAGAAGAAACTTGCTGGTGTGTCCTCTGAGTCTCCTGTGTAAGTTTACTTCCTCATATAAGAGCAGCAATCAGACACCAGATAGATTCTATATGCTGGCATAAGAAAAGGAAAAAAACCCAAAATAATCTTTTACTGTAGCTTCTCGTTTCATGATATTATTCATGGCTTGATCTGCGATTCCACAAGTGTTCAATTCTGAACAATTCAGGACTGGAAGTTAACAAAAAAATTGCTCTTTGTATGAAGCCATGAATGATGGATCCCTCATATAGATTCTCTGATTGATGTAAACATGAGCATTGATTAGCAACAGAATGTAATTCATTTGATATTGTGTCTTATTTTGTGACCTTCCATTGTCATGAAACCACACTTCTCTTTGGTTTTGGTAACAGTTCTGATTTTTTGGCTCGCATGAAGAATCCCAATTCAGTTTTGCTTCAGTTATTTAAGAAAACAAGTCCCTGGATATCCTCGTCTCGATATCCCTTCCTCCTGTAAATAAAAGGAATATATTCTGGTTTTGCATCCACAGAAGAAAACACTTGTAGCATATAAAATCTGACTCTTTATGTTCTGTTTGCAGGTACTTATCTTTACGAATGGATGGACGTGTTCGTGGAAGCGGTGTTGGTTACCCACCTTGGAATGCATTTGTTGTGCAGCTTCCACCGGTCAAGGGGATGTGGTCAGGACTTCTTGATGGAATGGATGGAAGAGTACTATAAAAAGATGTTTTCTTCACTGTTGAATGTTCTACACTGCCATCGCATTTTCCAGTTCTTGAGATTCTTCCCCTCCAACCTCCCAGCAAGAGATGAAGTGGGCCATCCTCATTCTCTTCGATATAGTTCTCTTTTATTTTTTGATCTCACGTTAATTTTGAAATGTGGAGAGCAAAGCTATCCTAAGGCCTTGTCAATAGGTTCAGATACTGCACTTCAACCGTGAATTGTCCGATTTGTAAGTGAGATCAGCTTTTGCTCTCTCAAAATCACACGATTAAATATGATGGGTTCTTGCCTTCAAACAAATAGTCTACGTTCTGGATATGACTATCTTCTGATTTCAGAGCTTTCAGGTGTGCAATATGAAACTTTACTGATCCGGTTTTTCTAATTGGAGAGGTTTACATTTTGTCGGTCTCCCTTTTGTGATTGAACTTAAGATTAGTCCCTGATAAGATGTAAGATCAGTCTATGCCACGCCATAAAACTTCTGTCAACCGACATATCTTATGTTCATATGCCTAGCGGTTGAGATTTTAGAGATTTTACTTTCACATTGAAGTTCTGGTAAGCACATACATGGGTCGTCTCTTCTGGCTTCTAGAAAGCATATGTTTACTTTCAAAGCATGTCGAGGATGACAAAAATTGTCAAGCTTTCTGAACTTTGATTTGTAACAAATTTGATCATTCATGCAGTTGTAGAAACAGAAATGGGTGTGTTCCTGATTGTGTTTTCTCTGAGTATAAACAGAAGAGTCACATATATGCTCCATTTCCAGTGCTAAAACCACAGCTGGGAAAGAACAGAGGAGGATGCTCGAGACAACAGGACACTTCCAATAGCAAGACGTGTAAGAGCTGTCGCTGTTCACTTATTTTTATCTGGAATCATCAGTGATTCAACTTCTTGGATCTCATCCAGAGAGTAGTTGTTTGTAGAAACGTTCACGTGGTTAACTTTGTTGAAACGGACCACAACTGGGTACTGGTTCTTTGGATCCTGCTCAACCAAGTTTCCAGATAATCTGAGGTCAGTTAAATCCAAGATGTGCAAGCAAAGGAGACGCACAGAAGGTTGTAATATATGCTATTGATGTATGTTACCTGGTCCACTGCAACCACAGATCCTATTCCATTGAACCAGTAGGACTCCTTTCTCAGAATCTTCACCTGTTCATCGAAGAAAACACGCGGCTGAGTTTACCGTGCAGAGGTTTCCAATGTCCTTTCAGTCAAAAATACCAGCAAAGGCAGTGATTTTGGAGACTACTGACCTTGGTGCCTCTCTTTGGCCCGACAAGCAGGGGCCTGGCCTTGGGAAGTTCGACAAATGCAGAAGCTGTCCCTTCCCCAGCCACTCCGACAGTGAACCTCTTAGAATTGCCGTTGTTTGTGAAGAAGGTCGAGCTGGCACTACAGGCTGAAGTGAACATGAAGCCAGAGCCAGCAGTGGGTGACATCTCACCTCCTGGTTTGTTGTCCCTGTCCCTCGAATTTAATGAAGCTCAAGAAGGAACGGAATGGAAGTGAGACCAACGAAACAGAGGAGATTTCTCTAGCGGAAGTGATCACATGGGGTTTCTGCTCCATAATTCCATTGATGTCGTGCCACCTTGACACCCATATCTACGCACTTCTTGTGGACGATGTGATGCCGCTCAGCCCTCCACAGCTCAGCGGGCCCGATCTCGAGTCTCATTTCTACTCGGGCTATGGCCCACGATCTCCCCCCTCAGCTCATTGTCGGGTCGGGTCGGGTCCAATCGGGCTCTTTGGATGGGTCCGAAATTTTCTGTTCATGTAACTCTTACCTATAACCTACCTGAGAAGCAACATAATTAAATTTCAGGAAGCAAAAATCGTTGCTTTCAAGGTCGGGTAGATGGGTTCAGTCCTTTCAGTTTCTCTGGTTTTCGTCTAATGCTTACAAACAACCCTGAGGATTAGAGCTTCGAATGCCTAGTCCCATCATCGTGGGCTCAAAACTCTGCCGTCAGACTACTTCGACGACTCCCCTGATGGTCGGCAAAAACCTTCCCAACAACCATTGCTAACCATAAGAAGCCATCCAGCCCCCGCACTGCCAGGTTAGCCCCAGCTAGCACCAGGCAAAGCCGCCAGCGTTCAGTTCTGTCCGCCGTGAAGATTCTGGACCAGCTCAACGGCCGAGAAACGTTCAACTTAACCTTGTGACGGGATGATATTTTGCTCACGGAGTCGCCTTCATGTGCATGTGGCCCTCGATATGGACCTCTGAGGAGATAAAAGGTCGGATTTGATAAGAGAAGGGTCGACACACACACACACACGTCACATTTTGTTTCCCCCTTACTCTAGACTTAATATTAGTGGACATCATATTAGCCTCAATCCTCATCAGCCAAGCATTCACTCTGTCACGGAAGTCCCCATGTGATCCCCTTAATTATCTGTGAGAGCATTTCAACACGAAAATGACAATTCCCGACTAGATTCAATAAGCATCAACCCATTCCATATTCTAAGTTCTTTTTTTTTTTACTTCTCGGATCAATTCGTGAAATAAGATCGAATATATTTATTTATTTATTCAATATAAATAACATGATATTCATTAACTCTGACTTTAATATTTTATTCATTTCACACATATTCTCGAGATATTATCACACATGATATCATTCTCATATCATAAAGGAGGTGACTGAAGATTTATTTGCCTTAGAATAAATCGGAAGGCTTGAAGCATCACCCAAAACCCTCGGATACGTCACTATTGCTTCAAGATTGTCTCACCTATATTCACTTAAAATAATTTATTATTATTTTTCCCCCCTTCCCCACGCTCTTTCCTTGTACTCCAGTAAACAAATTCCACGCCAATTTCTTTTATTATTATTATTTGTCTTAATTTTAAAATTTCTGCATAATTAATAAAAATTGCAGGGTCTGCATGATTTAATTGAGTTTGAGTAATGTTGTCACTTAAAAAAATGCGTAATAGGGAAAAAATTCCTGAGAGTATAAAATATGGATACCATCTATTTTTTATTATTTTACATTTTAAAATTAAAAATTGAGTTCAAAAATTTAATACCATTTTCGTTTTTTATAATGGATAACAACTTAGAGGGCTCAATGCAAGTAAATATTGTGTACATGAAGGTCTTTTTTATCGCAATTTATATTTTAGATACTCACGAACAAACGAGAAATTTATTTTTCCCCGATTATGTGAAGATTCGGTATTGCATGGGACAGGATGACAACACGCTTTGCATGTTTATTTCGCAGTCTCGTTCGCACCGTAAATTGCAGTAATACATTGGAGTTGCGGCCCTTTTTTGGTAGAATACGTGCAATAATTTTGATAATTAATTGAAATGATTCGATATCTCTTCTTCTTAAATAAAATACTTTTTTTTTCAATTATTAATTAATTGGAGTGACAATTCTATTTTGATCAACTAGATTAAGCCAAGTCAATACTAGATTATCCCTTTTTTTTAAGTCTCACAATCAGTCCATCAATCAAAAGAGTCAAGATTTAGATGGTGGCGTATTTTTGATCTCTAAATCAATTTCAATATTTAAAATCAAAACAACATTCTTAAGATAACTTAAAAATATTTTTGAATTCTTTATAATAAAAAATGGTGCAATAAGTGGACAATTTCAAATTTTTTTATTTCATGGACTTATTAACATACCCTTCATTTTCTTTTACCTTTTTAATTTTATTATGTACCATTTAATATTAAAAATAAAATAATTCAACTCCGATTAATCTTTTAATAATAATTTTTTTCACAAATAATGTGATTGGAAAATAAAATAAATAAATAAACACGTTAATTTTAAAAACAAATTACGAAAATAAGGGGGGACAAACATGCATCCTCTCGCTGTCTCTATCACGGAGACAAACGATCGCAGGAGAATAAATTCGCAGTCACGGAACGCCAAACTAATCCCGCCAACCGGTTCACTGCCTGTCTCGTCAGACAATCTCCGGAGGTCGCGGTTTTCTCCCCGGTCGGATTTCGCCGGAATGTGTCACTCCGGCTACTGAAATCTATAGCCTGACTCTTCCCATCGAGGTCTCTGCCTCTCACTCCCCGTCACTGTAAGTCACTTGTACTTTTCCCTCTCCAATCGCTGTAACTTCTTCCTCATTATTCTCGCAGCTTGGCCTTGTGCTGACTGGTATAAATCTTCGCTCGAGTCTGTTGAAGCTGCAGCTTTTCTGAAGCTTGTTATTTAAATGAGATTCTCCTTTTCCTCTGCTTCCATTGTTTACTTTAGTGGAGAACTTTTTCTCTTCCCGCCTTTTTGCTGCGGACTCTCCATGGCTGATTTCGTTGATTTAACCGTTCCTTTTTGTAAGATTTCGGGCACTTTATCGTTCAAATCCACCCTTTTCTTTGCCTCAACTGCGAAGGCAGTTTTCTGCTTCCGAGCTGCTACTTGTCAGATGGGTTTTTCGAGGCCTTGATCAGTGGCATTATTTAAGAAAGTTCCTCATCCATCTAGCTTCAGTGCAGCTACAATGAATTTGTTCTGTGCAGGACAGCGTCCCATGATGTTGATATTACATGACTCGCTGAATTGTCTATGTTCCTTTCCTGAATCAAGGAGAGGCATTTGGTTTTGAACCATTGTGGCTTGTTCTAATCTCTGAAAAGCAAATTGCCCTTTTGTTTGTCTATTCCTAGAGTACTACTGTGTACGCGCTTCTCTTCAAATTCAGTCACAACTGGTTTTTGTAAGTTGTACCACTGGCGCGCTTCAACCTCAACATTTGTCAGTGTTAGCCGGCTAGAAAACATAAGCTCTACTTTCTTGCATTTAGTTGTGTTTTTGTATTCAAAGCAGCAACTATTTTGTTCTGAAGTTAAACTTATCTTGTTTTTCCAATCTTTGTCCATGTTAAGATTTATTTAAGGTTTCAAGTTCTGATTTCCTGTCTCCTGTCCTTCTGAAAATTGCAATACATTAGTTTTAGCTGAAACCAACCTACTACTCTTGGACCATCTTTCTCTCGACATTTTAATTGTGATCTGCATCTTGAATCTTCACTTCAACATCACGAAAGTACATTTCTCATTGGCAGCTGTATTTTGTACCACTTGTGAAGTTTTCAGTGGTTTTCTTTATATATATATATATATATAATAAAAGATTTTACCTTTTTTCTTGTATATTGCAGGATTTGAAATGAAAGAGATACAGAAGAATAAAGCTAACAAGGCTGATAAAGAGTTTCCAGGATGTCTGGGTAGAATGGTGAATCTGAGTGCTGGTCCATCTGCCACTAGGCTGCTGAAAGACAAACCACACTCCAATGGTATAACCTCTCTTTTTCCCCCCCAGCATCTTATTTATTGATTTTAAAGTTTCTTTCAAATTATGATTGGATTTTATAACACTTGTGTTGCTTTAATTATAATATTTTGCGATCTCTTGTGCAAATGTTTTTTGTTTATGATTTTCAAGTCATTTTATAGAGAGGAATGCTTGCTTGAGATTTCATTTGAGCAGTTGGCTGTATGACATAATTGATGGATAATTTTTTAGTTTCTGATTCTCTTGCTCTTTATTAGTATTTGAACTTCCTTGAGCTTTGAACCTTTTTTCACTTGGAGTGCAAAACTCAGCTCAGCTATTTTAGTTTGCCTTGTATCAGTGGGAAAATGTCTTCCACTCTTTTTTTTTTTCTTTTTGGTATTACTATTGCTGCTAAGTCACTTTGTTTTTGTTTGCTTACTGTCGAATCATCTGTGGTCCTAGTGAATGTTGCATAGAAACACTGTTATGAAAGTATTGTAATTTCCTGTGCGGATGGTAATCATGCCTTCCTGTTGCATATTAAGGGAAAGTTTTTGAGTTGTTGCCATGAATTATTATCTTCTTGTGCATTCTAGCTGGAGTCTTTTCCTCCTGTAACTATCTCTATGAGAGAGCTTGAATGTCTTTAATTAGATGCCTATATTAAAAGAAGACAGTTCATTGACAAGCTCTCTCTCTCTATGGTTCAATCAGAAGAAGCGAGGAGACTGGATACTTTCCCTGGAAATAAGCTGGAGGATAAAATGGTATGAACTGGGGCTTTAATATTGTAGTGAAAATGATCTATCATTCTCTTCTGTTAATATGAATACTTAAGGAGCGTGCTTAACAGAAATTCCTACTCCCATGAAAATGCTAATATCACAGGAAATGTCAGAGGAAAGCAAGTCTTGGCAAGGCTTGCCTAATGTGGTTGCCAAGTTGATGGGGCTTGATGCTGTTCCTCAGCAACAACTTGATGTAGTCATGCTAGGGGCCCACTCAAAAGATTATTCAAAACGTATCTTAAGCCATTCAGGGAAACCAACTCAATATTGGGCACATGAGTGTGACTTTTTGGACAAGCAATTGAAGTGGAAAGCACATGATGATGAAAGCCACAACGATTATAGAGATTTTTATGAAATACGAAAGGAGTATCAAAGGATGAATTCCCTGACAGAAGAGTTACCACAGAGAGGAATATATAGTGAAAAGGAGGAAAAGAAAAAAATGAAGCTTGTTCGTCAAAAGTTCATGGAAGCAAAACGTTTAGCAACAAATGAGAAACTTTGCCAGTCCAAGGAGTTTCAAGATGCTGTGGATGTCTTGAGTTCCAATAAAGAGTTCTTTCTCAAGTTCCTTCAAGAACCCAATGCCCTAGTCTCCAAGCATCTGTATGAATTGCAGTCCATTTGTGCGCCTCCAGAAACAAAGCGCATTACTGTTCTTAAACCATCTAAGATGGTCAGTCTGGAGAAATTTCCAATTCGAGGGAAGAAGAACGATTATCCAATAAAAAGGCCAGCCCAGGTGGTCCAAGAGACTTATCTCAATTACGATGCTGATAAGTATGATAATCAACCCACTCAAATAGTGGTCTTAAAGCCTAATGCTGGAAAGATGTGTCAGATCAAGTCCTCTGTTTCAGTTGCTTCCTCATTGCCCGGGATATTGCATGGTGAAAACACATCTGAAGCCGAACTTTCCAGGTCTGGGGAGTCAAGACAGGTGGTGCAGGAGAATATTTTCCATATACATAGAAAGTTAATGGATGATTGGGGAGATGAAATTCTGACCTCTGCGGCCTTAGGCAACAAGACCCCATTTAACAAGTCAGTGGAAAGTTACAATGACTTTGAAGTCATGTCACCTAATACATGGCATTCACGGGATTCTGTCAATGTGTGTGGTAGCCCTTTTTCATCCTCTTCTTTCAGCCGGAAATCTTATTCCCTGGACTCATCAGTCTGCAGAGAGGCGACAAAACGTCTATCTGAAAGGTGGGCAATGATGGCATCAAGTGGAGCTTCTCAACAAGGAAGATGTAGTCAGAGAAGCTCAAATACGTTGGCTGAAATGCTTGCACTTTCTGATACAAAAAAGTCCATTAAGAATGAAGAAGGCGATGAGAGAGGAGTCGGCACAAGTAGTATTTTGGATAAACGTGACATTGACATGCCTGTGTATCTTCAGAGATCAAAATCTCTCCCTGCATCTTCTACAGGGTATGACAAGAGGACCTCCCTCAAACCATTGGACCATGAGGCACGCAATACAAATTCTCTTAAGGAGCCCACTAAGAAAAGTGCAGCATCTTCATTCAAAGGGAAATTCTCAAGCTTCTTCCTTTCAAGGAATAAGAGAATGAATAAAGACAAGTATTCTCCATCTCAATCCTCAGAGGAATTGCCATCTTCCGCTTCTCATGCTGCAGAATCTTCAGTATCTGCATATCCTCATAAAATGGTCACTCATTCTGTTAATCAATATGCTAAAGATAGTCAACTTGGTGAGTGTTTGTCTCCAGTGCTTGGTTTCTCGGACAGAAGTTTTCCTGATTTAACTGGAATGGGGCAAAAGCAAGGTGTTGTTCCCCAAGAGGTATATTGATCCTTGTCCATTTATATAATCGTAGTATCTTTACTATTTTTTCTGTGTTGCCTTTTTGCCTAAACTCATATATCAAGGGACTTGTCATTATTTTTACAATTCAGGGAGAGATATCCAACCTAAAGCCTGCACTTTGGGGGGATTCAACTGAGAACACCAACCAGCCAAGACCAGTATCAATTTTGGAACTTCCATATGGAGAGGGTGATACTGCAACTCCTGAGTCCTCTGGTAATATAGTACACATTGCCTGAGTTTGTCATGTATTGCTTAAACTTATATTGTGTTTGTTGACGAATTTCTCTAGCCTCTCTTTATCTGTGCTGATGTACTATCTTGCGATTGGACAGGAAAACAACTTCCTGGGCATCCTTTGATGTCTGATTTGATCAGTAAATCTCAGCCTATTGAATCCATTGCTCGGACTTTGTCCTGGGATGATTCCTGCTTGGGAAGTGTATCCCCAAATCAATCAGAGACTGGTTCATTTGAAATGGTTGAACAAGACTGGTTCATTCTTGTAAGGGAGATTCTGTCTTCTGCCGGGCTCGATGAAGAGATCCAATGGGATACATTTTGGTTTGATTGGCGTTCCCCAGAAAACCCACTTAATGTGTCACAATTGGACACAATCATGAGCGTGGAAGGGGAGGGCTCACTGCACAAGTCCAAGAGACTGCAGCAAAGATCGAACCGGAAGCTCGTGTTTGACTGTGTCAATGAAGCACTTCTTGAAGTCGTGGGCCATGGAATCGACCCCACCGGTCCCCAACATCCAGTCATACTGTCAGGGGAGCCGCAGTCGACAGTGCTGGATCGAGTGTGGACCCTGGTAAGGGGATGGCTGTCTTGCAACGTGGCAAGAGATGATTGGGACGGCCACATCCTGGCGGTTGAGATGGCAGTGAGGGATGAGGTGGTGGTACGTAGAGGGCGGTGGACCAATGATTTCGGGCTTGAAATCGGCAAATTCGTGAAGGAAATCGAGCAGGAACTGCTGCAAGAGCTCGTGGCGTACACTCTGGTTGATTTGCTTTGACAGGTAAAAGCAGCATCAGGAGTGAAGCTCATATCTCTATTTCCTGATTGATTTGTGAAACTGTATTAATCTGATCTCTCTACCCAGTATCTTCATCATGTAAAATATTCCACATTTTCCAATAAAATTAGAAGCAGAAGAAGAAAAGATTACATGTCATATATAGATATTTTTTACGTTAATTAATTGATGAACACATATGTCTGGTTTCTAGTATAATAGCTGAATCCACAACACATATCCACACTGAGCAAAAGGGGGGAAAAAAACGCATATCCACGAGGAAAGATTTGCCCAAAAGGGATCTCTACGATAGGTTTGATCAATCACAAGAGGATCCTGGTGATGTGAAGTTAGCACCTGCAGATCTCTTGAAAAGCTCCCCTCACTCTCAGATTCCCCTCACAGAATCCACACTCCGATTCTACCGGTATCCAAGACAGACAGTCTGACTCTTCTTAGAGGGGCCTCCCGTCCATCCCCCACTTGGACTCAGCCTCGCCTCTCTTTGTCATCGACAATTTTGGAAGAAACCCACCTTCACTCGGAGAATCAATCTTGTACCCACTAACCGTTTCAGGTTCGTACCACACCGAGGGTGGAGGTCTAGTGTCTCAAAACTCACTCTCACACAGTTTGGTGAGTTTAATGTTACGGGTTCAAATCCCCTCTAGTACTTAGACCCTCAATGGTGCTATACTGATGAGAGGCTAGTACGGAGCGCTGGTTGTTAAATTCGTCCGGTACATTCGCCCTCAAACATTCCATAGCGGGAGGCAGCAAGATTGTCATCAGAAGAAGCCCCTCACCGTGGCTAAGCTCGAGCTCCTCTCAATATAGTCAACAAGATTATCAAATGATCAGCCTGATTAAATGATTAATCAGTGTGATCATTTAGATCGATTCTATACATAGCACTACACACACAATAGAGATAGATTCAGGAGCGTGGATCGGTCGCTCCACCTGGATAAACAAACATACACACCACTCTTTTTTTTTTCACCCATTTTCAACTCCCAATATATTATTAATTCATTTTCTTCAGCTTCTTTTTCACCATTTAATTTCATTTTTAACCATTCTTTTGATCGAACTATAAGTCACTTATTACTATTATATTAACTCAATGTCTCTGCTCGGCACCGACCGGTGTCCTGTATCTGTTGTATATGTGAAATTAGTAATAAAAATGAAGGGGGCATTAACATTCACTTGGCAAACTTAATTAATGACGCCAAAAAAATTCTTATCCGACCAAATTGTTGTGCATTAATAAATCTTCCATTACCAATCAGAAAGTGGGGAAAAAAATAAAGCATACTATTTATTGATATGCATATGAATAAATGCGTAATATTAATGCCGTACGATCTCAAATCTTAAGGTATCGCCAAAGATATGATGCAGCAGAAATGGAGATGGAAATCAGGGCTGGAAGATCGTTTTATCCATAGGTCTGGTTCATGACTACTTTTCTGCACGGCCTAAAGGCGGTGGCTACAATAGTTTATCAAGAGAAATCAATAGATGGTATAGTGCATAAGAGTAACAGAGCCGAGAAGCATAAGACTAAGAGAGTTGAGAAACGAAAGATGTTCCAATTGCAGTGAAAGCATTCTGCAGGATATCACCTGCATCACCAGATAAACTTCCCGACTAGAGGTTCAGAAATGACATCCTCAAAACATGAAGACAGGAGTCGAGGACGAGAGTTGGAGATGGTATGCAGGAATGCTTTCACATGTAAAGGCCTTCCGGCACCCCTTCTTTCTTCTTAAACATCACCTTGTCCTTCGCCTTCTTGAAGTCCGCATGTGTTACCTGCATCATCATGTGGGAAATCAAAAGCTTGTCAAGAATCCAAAACTTCCGGATGTTGTAACGATCTCATGAGACGTTCTCTTTTTGCAAGTCATTAGGAAATCGCATGCCACTTTATCAGATAAGTAGAAGAGTCATCTTTTCCAATGTGTTCAACAAGGAGGCAGCCAGACTATTAACATCAGAGAATCAATTCAAACCTTCATACGGCGTTCCCTCAATGCAAGCAGCCCAGCTTCAGTACAGATGGCCTTAATATCGGCTCCAGAGAATTCATCCTTTGTCATAACAAACTCTTCCAAGTTGACATCATCAGCTAATGTCATCCTCGATGTATGAATCTACAGCCACAGCAAATGAAAGGGCCTTATGGTCATGCGTTGAAGCAAATTAAGCATCATGAACAAGCATAGAGAAAGATTGATCTCTGTGCAGCTAAGGCTCCAAGCAAAAACCTGGAAAATACGTCTTCTTGTTTTGATATCAGGCAGGGGGAACTCAATCTTCCTATCTATTCGACCAGGTCGAAGCAAAGCTGGGTCCAGGCTGTCGATTCTGTTGGTAGCAAGGATGACTTTAACGTCTCCTCTAGAATCAAAACCATCCAACTGGTTAAGCAGCTCCAGCATAGTTCTCTGAATCTCACGTTCACCACCAGAGTGTGCATCATACCTAAAGGACATGGTGATTATGGTGCTGAAAAAAAAAGGGCAAAAAAATTGATCCCTCTTACTATAGTTCAACAACCGACCTCTTTGTACCAACAGCATCAATTTCATCAATGAAGACTATAGCAGGTGAGAGCTCATCCGCAACTCTGAAGAGTTCTCTCACTAATTTTGGACCATCTCCCAAGTATTTCTGAATCAATTCACTTCCAACAACACGCAAGAATGTCGCTGATGTTGAGTTTGCCACAGCCTGAGAAGGGGATAAAAAGATGAAGAAAATGATGACAGCTCAAGCTCATAACTTGATCTTTAACTGCTCAATTCACTTGTATTTTTTAATGAGGTCCCACTAAACTTGAACATGACCCAACTTGACAAAGAACAATACTCAAGATATCTAAAGGTACTTCACATATCCATCAAGAAGCAAAAATAATTATGCATGAATTATTATAAACATGCCCCCTTGTGAATAAGAGGGAAGGTAGTATGGCCCAAAAAACATTTTTTTTCCTTTGGGGGAAGTCATCCATACTGTTATTTGATCAAAATCAAGATATCATGGGAATTCATTAGGACATAGCACTTCCTCATTTGATAAACTGTTAATATACCTTTGCCAGAAGGGTTTTGCCAGTTCCTGGCTCTCCATATAATATAACTCCCTTAGGAGGCCTGATACCTATGTCTTCATACAGTTCGGGATGGGTGAGAGGGAGCTCAACAGCTTCTTTTATCTCCTGTATCTGGGCATCTAGACCACCAATGTCAGCATATGACTCCAAAGGTGCCTTCTCAACCTTCATCACTGACACCATAGGATCGACTTCATCTTGAAGAAGTCCAACCACAGAAAGAACCTGTTGATAACCATTCACAAATTCAACTTACAGATCCATAGCACAATAAGAATATCACTAGTTTCCTTGATATATCTCAAATTTTACTAAACTGCCAGCATCTGCAAAGATCCCACATAGGCAGCTTCTTTACATTGACACAGGATCGGTTTAGATCAAAGCCCAGTAGTTAAGCATATGCCTGCACATAGTAGTAACCTCTAAGACGACAACAAAACCAACACCACATATCGAGTTAGCATGCTGACAATTTCATTCGTCTTACCATAAAACCCAAAAAAATGAAGAATCACAGGTCCTCCAATCTACTAATTCGCTAGTACTAACAAAAAAATATTCACATCTATATTGGCTCCACACTAGAGAAGCAGATTTTCAAGAGGAAACATAAGAACAGAGGCTACACAGAACTTTCACAAGGCTAGTCATTCCAGACCAAACGAACTTCATCCTTCCACTCAGTTTACTATTGATGCAACATGCATTCTGAGCTCACCAAAGTACCAGTGCCATTTCAAAATTCAGCAGCTTCAGAATAAAATTAAAAGCTAAAATGGATAACTGTAGCTTCTCAGAGAAACAAAATTTTAAAGAGCTATTAATCAGCTCCGCCGACTTCATCAAAGCAAATTCCCCACTACCCAACAGTGTTCTAGTCAAACCAAGAGGCCAACAAGTTCAATATCTGCCATCTTGAGTAGGAACCCTAACTCTCCCAGCCTAACATTTCACAGCGAGACACAAAGCATATCAAATTCCAAGCAAATTCTACTCAAGAGCAATCAAACACCTACCTTGTTATGCATCAAAATGGCGCATCCTGGCTCGAGTTGGTCCTTATCAACGAACGACAGGATACTGACATAATACTCAGGGCCGACCGATGACGAGACAATCGCGTGGTTCTCGTCGATCAGCTCCTCCAAGTTACCAACGCTCATGGGGCTACCCCTCAGGTCGTCGACCTTGGATCTGTCCTCCTCGGCCTTCTCCTCCTGCGGCTTGAGCCGCTCCTGATTAGCGACGAACTCCTCCTCCATCAGCAGGTAGTCCTTGATCCGCTCCAGCTTCAGGAGCCGGAGCTTGCATTTCGTTAGGGGAGTCACCGTCGGGAGCCGAGCAGCAGCCTCGGGCCCCTTCTGCTTGCGCTGCTTCCTGCCGACCCTGGACGGCGGCGCCGCCGGCTCGAACTTCTTGTCCTTCTTGTCGGCCCCGTCCTGCTTCCGGTCGCCGGGCTGCCGGTTCAGACCGCCGGGAGTATTACCCATGCTTTGCCCCCCCTTGTCGATAGCACACACAGAATAGAGACAAGATCGTCGATGGAGCTCAGCAGAGATGTTGAGAGGGGTACTGGCTTTGGGAACAAGTTATGCAGCCTCCCAACTCTGATAATGCTGCCTGCTGGGTGGGGAGGACGAATTTGGGCGGGTCCTTAAATGTGGAGCAAATGGGCTAGGCCTAATATGGGCCGTGATTCGGCCCATTACGCTTGTGAGCCATATTAGGCCTCCTTCTGTGTTTGATCTCTAGGCCCAGCATGGGATTGATCCGAACGCGGGTGGTCGGTCTACCTTAGACCAAACCCTAGGTGTGACTTAATAACCATGTATTCTTAGTTGGTTCATACTTCATACCATAGTTTTAAAAACCGGAACGGACCGGCCGGTTCGACCGGTTCAATAGGAAACCGACCACTCACCCAGTCCGGTTCCTACAAAAAATCCAATCGCACATTTAAAGAGAAAACTTTCAATTGAACCGGCCGGTTCCCGGTCCAACCAGTGAATCGAATTGAACCCGTGAGAAAACCGACCGACTTAAAATTAAAACAAAAATAAAAACTATTATAATATACATATTTTATTTTACTGAACTTATATTTATATTTTATATTAAACTTTTATTTAATATAATGGTTACATTAATAATTTTTGTTATAAATTATATTCCAATTATGATATTATGTAAATTTATTAGTAATATTATATTATTAAATATGCGGTTCAACTCATTGAACTCTCGGTCCGACCATGAACCCATGCCTACACCGATTCCCGGTCCAGTCCGATTTTAAAAACTATACTTTATACCACGTGCCTGTGGACTTTGGGACTTGGAATCGAAGGCCATCTTCATTCAAAGCCTCTTACGGCCCCGAGTAAGTATCGGTCGAGCTGCTCAAGTCATCCTTAATTGGCACCGATCCTAGGAGTTCAGACCGTGTTGTGACTGGACAAGGCGGCAAGAGCATCGACTCTTCAACGTACGCGATAGGGAAGCTGCGACACGGAGTAAGCGAACCCGTATACCACATGACATGCAGCCCCAACTTTATCAACACAAACAGTAAAATTAGCTATGGGCCAACTCATAAGCGAGTGAAATTCATACATATCTAAAAGTCTTATCCTAAATAATAATATTTAATTCTCTTATATTTTATTATCCTTTTAATTATTTTTTTGATATAGGACTTATGAATACATCATGCATAATCCTATTCTTCATGATAAAAGATTGTATGTGTCCATAAATATACGTAAATTTAGAGATATTTTACGATTTATTTTATAATTTTTTTAAAATAATAACATCATATATGAGTTTAATTCTAGAAAATTCATATAATTTGTGCTTGGAATTCAGTGGTGGATGAGCCGTGGAGTTTATGGGCATTAAGACCTACGAGATAGGTTAACTGTGAAATTGACAGGACAGAACGTGAATCATATTTATGATGAGATGATACATGCACACGAACCCGGGGGTGGGGGGATGACTCCTCGCAGTAAATTCCTCATGCAGTGTTCTGCCCCACCCATCTCACAGTGTTGTCAGTGGGTCACCCCCTCATTCATTGGATGGAATTCGGTTCTCGTTTCGGCCAAACCAAATCATTCATTGAATGTTCTTTTATTATTCTTATTACCTTTATTTCCATCTCGGGAGATATCATTCAATTGGATGCCCCTCCAAAGGCACTTGGTTCAAGTAACATTGAATTGTAGGAGTTAAATGGATATGAGAAATTTTAAATTATGGTAAAATTTTATATTATAATATGATTTTGTATTATTTTGAAGAATATGACATTATTTGTAAGATTTAGTAAGAATAAATAAAGTTATTGTAAAGTATATTTTTAAAAATCAGACCAGGTCGACCTTTTCGACTGGGAACCGATCACTCACCCGGTCCAATTTCTAGATTTAACCAATTTGTAATTAAAATGTAATCAACTCTGATTGAACCTGTCAGTTTTCGGTCCGACTGGCAAACCCAATTGAATCGGTAAAAAAACCCGTCAACTTAAATTTTTAAAAATAAAATATATTTTATTTTATTAGATTTATATTTACATTTTATATTGAACTTGAGATTAATATAATGGTCATATCATGAATTTTTGTTATAACTTATTGTCAATTTGTGGTATTATATTAATTATTTATAATATTATACTATTAATATTATTTATTAAATATACGGTTCGATCCATTGAACCATCGGTCCGACCCATAAACCCATACCTTGACTAGTTCTTATTCGGTTCAATTTTAAAAATTATGTTGTGAAACGACTATGCAACCAAATACCATAATTTATCACGTAAAGTGGGATGTAGTATGGATCATACCTCACTTTTCATCCAAACAATCAAAATCTTAATGTCTGTCTATCAATTTTTTTAAAAGATGGTTTTACACATTTTATTTTTAGTTTTAAATTTTGAAATTTTATTTTTCTATGGAGGTGATATGATGTCCCCTTTCTCAAAGAAAGTTATTGGGTTCAAATATTGAGAACATAAATAATTTACATTAGATAAATTTTACCACTTAAACGGTCAATTTTTATTCATATGGATAAATTACAGTTTGATAGCTCTTATTGAACTTCTAGCCTATTACACATGCTCATTAATGTGCACAGCTAAAGCATCGTACGTTACAGGATAAAAAAAAAGAAGAAGAAGAATCAAAATTTCGGAGAGTACATATAGTAGATATTTTGGTGAAATTAAATGGATGTAATTTTAAAAGGTAAAAATGCAATCAAAATATGGATTTATTTTCTTTTTTTGAACTAAATAAAAAAATGGTACCAATAATAACGGCTCAACCATTTCCATATATTATATTCAGAATATCATATTTAATCAGAAATATGCCAACTAATTTATTCAATTAAGATAATTGATTTAATAGTATAGGTAGAAAACCAACTAAAAAGAAATTAATGGCATACGTGGAAATCTCTCTCTCTCTCTCTCTCTCCAAGTTAACGGACAGACGCACTCCACTGTAACAGCTCCGTCTTCTGTGTCTTCTGAATCACTTCGTTCCACGTGGAGTGATACTATTGGCTGTTCCGCGACCGACCAATGGATTCTCGACTACTGTCAGCTTCGACCCTAACAGTGAGGTAGCAACTGGACTCTGACACAGAGTTTAATGACACAAATAAAGTATCGGGCATAAATAAGTAACTCAGACCAAAAAAATTTATTGTTAATTTCCATTTGGTCCGTAGATTTGCCCTAATTGCTTATTGAGGCACCAAGTTATACATATGTTCAATATTCGCATTCAAATTCACATTTACTCACATCAACTGCCCTCCACCGCCCCCTCTCGGCTATTAAACCCAGAGAAGAGTATGAAGGTCTGAGGAGACAAGAACAGGAGAAGTTATAGGAGAGCGTGTGTTGGTGTGAGTGAGTAAGAATATGAAGTGGTCTTTCTTGCTTGTTCTTGGCGCCCTGTCCATGGTGGTCGCTCTGACCACGGCTAGGAACGTCCCCAAGGCCGGGGCTGGCCTCGACGACCAGAAGAACTTCGTTGTGGGTGGTGGAGTCGGAGGGCTTGGTGGAGTCACCGGCAATGGGGTGTACGGTGGCGTGGGAGGCCTAGGTGGAGTCACGGGACTGGGTGGCGCGGGGCTCGGTGGAGCTGGCGGCCTGGGCGGTGTTGGCGGGGGAGTTGGGGGACTGGGTGGTCTCGGGGGTGGCAGTGGCGGCGGCCTGGGTGGAGGCATCGGAGGGCTAGGAGGTGGGGTCGGCGGCCTCGGAGGCGGTGTTGGCGGACTTGGAGGCGGCATTGGCGGGCTTGGAGGAGGAGGAGGAGGAGGCGGTGGTGGAGTTGGAGTTGGAGGAGGAGTCGGTGGCGGAGTTGGGGGAGGAGCTGGGGGTGGGTCAGGGGTTCTCCCATGTCCTTGAAGAGTTAAACAATATCTAGTCACTACGTGTTGTTCGACCATGAGAGTTTGTCGTACGTATGCTTTTTAGACGTTGGGAGGTACCTGCCTCCTTACTGTTACTTGGCATGATGTGTTTGTTAATCATATGCTTCTTGTTTGGCTTTGTAAGTCTTTATTCCAATGCTTCTCCTAATTTTCTAGTCGACGACCAGCCTCCTGCAATCCTGGAGATGCCTACCTGACGTATAGCACAGCTTGCCACACTTGACCGGTAAAAGAACAAGTAAGAGAAGAGGTGATCCCGCGACTCTCACTCCGATGAACAAGAGTCGCATAAATCCCCAAAGCAAGCAATCTCCAACGCATAAGTCGATGCTTCCTCACAAGTTTGTTAAGCCATACCAGCCAACAGATAAAAGGAAGCACGAGGAATATGGCCGGAGAACCATATAGGACCATGCCAACTAGGAAGCCAAATTAGCTTTCTTCCAATACAATGGCCATGATCATAAATATTATCTATTAATAAGACTTGAATATAACATCAATATAATAAATTGTGATACCCATTTTCCAAATTTTCTTTATCACTTGTCAATGGGGAATGCTAACTTGCCCCGCCAGCCTCTGTACAACAACATAACTCACGCTTGCTACTTTTTTTGATCGACACAAACACATGCGACTTGTCTTTGGGCAGTACCCGAGCATGTATACTAGTTGAGAATTTTTCTTCCATACTTGCACGAGAAAGGAGAATGGACTGGATGGTGGGTTTTCTATTCCACACTCGAACTTAATGATCACAAGTTTCAAACTCGGTTTTGACAATGGGAGGATCTACTATGTTAAATTTCCATTAAACGTGCCTAATATGTGCCTAATGAAATCACGATAATTGAAAGGATGTTCTCTCTCGAACGTTTATTGATCTAAAAATATAACTCCCATTTCCTCACAGTACACAGTAAAAACGCGCAACCTTTCTATGGAAACGAAACCAATCCTCAGCTACTTGGAATCCAAATTTGCGTTGGAGGATGAAGAGAAGAGCAACGACGAGGCGGAGAAGCTCGTGTTGTTGCTGCTTCCATTGTATCGCTCTCGATGGGGAGCCACTGAAGTCTCCTCGTGACAATCGCTCCTACTTCTCATCTCGATCTTCATGCCCTCCTCCCTGTCCTTCCTTATCTCCCTGAGCATCGCCTCCACGTCCTTCATCGTCGGCCGGTCACCTGGGCTCGGGTTCACGCACAGCATCGCCACCCCCAGCGTCTGCAGCATCTCCTGAACCTCGGGCTCGGGCCGGGCCTGCAAGCTCGGGTCCAGAACTTCAGCTCCACCTCTCCTCTGCCTCACCCAGTCCACAATGTGGAGACCGTCAGGGATCGTCGGGTCGATCGGCTGCTTCCCCGTCAGCACCTCCAGCGTCACGACCCCGAAACTGTACACATCGCTCTTCTCTGTTATCTTCATCATGTACCCATACTCTGCATAAGTGCCAAAGTAGTCGTTTAAATCATTTGTGTTTCACTAGGACTGAATTACAAATCTAGGAAATTGGAGTTCACCAGGGGCAATGTAACCATACGACCCAGCAACAGTTTTGGAGGATCGGGCGAAATCTCCATCGATCACCAACTTGGCAAGTCCAAAGTCAGCAATGTACGGTTCGAAATCTGGTCCGATCAGAATGTTATTGGCCTTGATATCCCTGTGAATAATTGGAGGGACACAGCCATGGTGCAAGTAGGCAAGTCCTTGGGCTGCTCCGAGCATGATCCGGTACCTCACGTCCCATTCCAAGCAGTTCCCACTTCGTTCATGCAGAAGACAGCCTAAGCTCCCATTTGGCATGTAATCGTACAGGAGCAACCTCGTATTCTTGTTCCAGCAGCACCCTAGGAACCTGACGATGTTCTTGTGCCTGATCAAGCCAAGAGTTCTTACCTCCGCTGAGAAGGAATCCCGGACACCAGAATTGATTCCTAGTTTGTCCCTGTAAGGCAGATAACTCTGAGTGCTTGATTTTCATAAAAGCTTTCGCTGCCTGAAACTTAAGCAATTCAATCATTTTGAAAGTCTTGATCATAAAAAAAACAGAAACCATACCCGTTATCCATTGTCATGGGCCACAGTTTCTTCACAGCGATCACTTCCCCAGTTCCTAAGTCTGCTCTGTAAACGATGCCCGAGCATCCCTTCCCAATAACATTCTCCTCTTCCAAGCATTTGAGAACTTGGTCCACTGAGAAGTTGAGCTTCTTCTGAAACGGGGTGAACTGCCAAGGAGGAGCATAGGTTCCCATTTCGGATTCATTATCTATTCCTCTGATCTTCCTCGCTCGAACAATCGCAACTACACCCAAAACAGTAAGTAGGACGGTTAAGGTAACCAACAAGGAGATGCTCAGCTTGAGTGTCCTTGACTCCGACTCAGTCCTGCTTCTGGCAGATCCTAAAATTGTTGCATTTCCAAGGTAACATGTCTCCCTTCCCCTAGGACATAGTCCTGAGTTTCCCGCCAGTTCCATGGCAGATAATTGTCGGAAGAGCTTCATGTCGGGCAGGTACCCGGTGAAGTTGTTGTACGATATGTTCAGCGAGATGAGGTTGTTTAGTCCGGAAAGTGCCAGTAAGTCGCCCTCTAGCCGGTTGTGTGAGATGTCCAGTATGGAAAGCTTGTTTAGAGAAGATATCTCTGGCGGAACAATTCCTGACAGTGAGTTCCAGCTCAAGTTGAGGGCAATCTCGAGGGACTTAATCTCGAATAACTCAACTGGGATTGGCCCTGAGAGTGAGTTGCTGCTGAGATCAAGCATCTGAAGGTTTGAGCACTGCCCAAGAGAAGAGGGTATCGACCTGGAAATAGAATTTCTGCGTATGTTGAACCTGTTGAGCGAAGAAAGCTGCCCAAGGTTCCCTGGAATCTGACCCTCGAGGAGATTCTCGGAGACATCCAAGACCTGAAGCCTCGAAAGCGATGAGATTGAGCTAGGGAGAGTGCCTCCTAGGCTGTTGTTGCTCAGATTGAGCATCTGAAGAGAAGTGCAATTCCCGATCTCTTTGGGGATTGATCCAGTGAGGCGATTATCAGAAAAGTCGAGAAATGTGAGTTTATCAAGAAAAAATACCTCTTTGGGGATTTCCCCTCCAACCATGTTCTTTGCGAGCCGTAGCCTAATGAGGGAGCTGCAGCTACCGATCTCAGGAGGAATCGGACCAGAAATTTCATTTGAGATCAAGAGAACCTTGGTTAAGTTCTGGAGCTGGAAAAGCCCAGGGGGAAGGTTTCCGCTGATTTGATTATGGGAAAGGTCAAGTTCCTGGAGGCTTACACATTTGGCCAACTCCGGAGGGATGCTGCCTTCAATAATGTTTTGCCATGCGAAGAAGACAGTGAGCTTTGTCAAGTTTCCGAGCTCGGGTGGGATCGGACCCGATATCTGATTTGCATCGAGCTGCAGCTGAATGAGCTCTCTAGCATTTGCTAAAGATGGAGGAATCGAACCCGATAGGTTGTTGTTACTCAGCATGAGCTCCTCGAGGCTCAAGATGCTACCAAAGGACTGTGGGATGCTCCCGGAGAAAGAGTTCAAGGAAAGGTCAATGATCTTCAGTCTCCTGCAATTTCCGATTTCCACGGGGACAGGCCCAGTAAGGTTGTTCTGCCACAAGAGCATCTTCTCGAGCTTCTGGAGCCCACCAAGCTCACGGGGCAGCTGGCCCTCAAGGCCATTCTCGTAGAGGTACAAGTACAAGAGCTCAGTGCAATTTCCTATCTCAGGTGGAATCTCCCCAGAGATCAGAGTCGTGTAAATGGCAAGCGTCCGGAGATTATTCAGCTTGCCCAACGAAGACGGAATAGAGCCAGAAATCTTAGTATCTGCCAAGCCCAGAACCTTCAAGCTCTGACAGTCTCCGATGTTGCCAGGGATTTCACCGGAGATGTCCTTGTTTCCACCAGTGCGAAGGGACTCCAAGTTCGAGAGCTCTCCTAGCTCTCCGGGAAGGCTCCCGCTCAGGAAATTATCAAACAAGATCAGGTTTTTGAGGTTCGTGCAGTTAACAATCTCCTCAGGAATCTTTCCCGTGAGCTGGTTCGAGTTCAACACCAAGTCGTGGAGGTTCCCAAGCCTACCGACACTCGGAGGAATGCTGCCCACGAGACTGTTTGAACTAAAATCCAGAACTTCCAACCGGCTGCAGTTTCCTATATCTTGAGAGATCGAACCAGTGATGTTGGCATTGGAGATGACGAGCTTCCGGAGGAAGGGAAGAGAGGAGAAGTTCGAAGGGAAGGGGAGAGCAAGCTCGACCAACTCTATATTGATCTCAGTGACAAACTTCTGCGGGGAACAGGTAACGTAGGCCCAACCACAGGGGTCGGAGTCTGAAGGGTTCCAACTGGAGAGAGTAACGGGAGGTGTTGAGTTGCCAGAAGAGCGGCGGAGCCATGAATAGAGTGTGGTGACTTCATTGTTTGGAGGGGCACTAAAGCATGGAGTACAGCAGAGAAACGTTAGGATGAGAGGAAGAGCAAGGAAATGGGGACAATCGAGGCTCCGGGGCCAGTAAGAGGTCAAGGATAAGTGCGGCCTCAGCGTCATCACGAAGAGGTGGCGGTTTAAGGGTTGCCTCGGCATCGGCATATTGCCGAGAGAAACGAGAACTTCCTCAAAATTCCAAGCTCCTCCCCAGAATCGGGTTCTGCAAATTGGGTCTCTCTATGCAGCTGTTTTATCTCCTTATCTTTTGTTCACAGCAGCGTGTCACAGCCCAAGGCATTTGCTTTCAGGACAAGCAAGAAAAGGAGAGAACGCCAGAAGGTTTTCTAGTAGTTTAAACAATGCACGTTCCTGCGTTCGATAAGCTTGAGAATCTGCTCCATCTCCTCCACCTCGGGGTTCTGCGATTTGTGTCCTGTTTTCTTTTGAATTAAGGAGATAGGTGAAGTGAAGCTCAGCAGCATTAAGGGGCCGCATGTGTTCTTGCATTGTTTTCCTCAAAATTGGTCTGTTGGGTTTGGAAACTGAGCCCTCTTCCCCCCATTTCAAGGCCTGCCTTTTCTATTATATTCACCGTCAAGATTCTCTTCATTGCTCACTATTTGCTCTTTCTAAGTAGTTTTGCTCGAAAGTTGTTGAAGTGCGAGAAATGTTAAGATTATAGAAAACCTTTTAATTATAGCAAACATTTTTAGATTATATATGGAAATGAGATTTTTACTTGAGAAAATACAAAATTAACCATAAAATTTGCTAAAGTTACTCGTGTGTTTGCACATGAATTCATCTTAACTAAATTTATGACTTTATGGGAGTGCCCCTAAAAAAAATATAGGTGAATAGGTTATAAGGTCGGTTATAATTCAAAAATCTCATGCATTTTTTACATCAAGGATTTTGTCAATTATACTTATATTTTTTTTACACTAATTAACTTCACTACCAATCCTCATAATACTATAATGCTTATTAAACAGAGACTAAAGTAAATTTTACAATAAAACAAATACCCATCATTTTTAAAGTTGGATCGGATTGGAAACCAATTAAAGTATAAGCTCATTGATTCATTGGTCAAATCATGAGTTTAATAAGTTAAACTGTATATTTAATGAATAATGATAATAATGTATAGTTAATGATTATAAATTAAAAAATAATTTTTAAATTTACAATATTCACTATAATATCTAAATTCAGAAAAAAATATAAATGTAAGTCTAATCAAAATGAAATGTGATCTTAATATTCTTTTTCTAAAAAATGTTGAGGTTTATGGGGTTTTTTTTTTATAAATATTTTTTAATTCATCCGTTTGACAATCGATTCAATTGAGTTTGGTGATCAAACCGTTTAATCTCACGGTGGGTAATACCCTGTAAATCTTTATCCTAAAAGTAAGGGTAATATCATATAAAAACCGCCGTACACTCATATCTTTATTAACTCGAGAATCCTTTATAATTTACACGATTTCAAGTATAACCTTAAAAATTAAAACCGAATCTTGAATTAGACAAGCCGTGTGTAGTGTGCAACTAAATGCCTTGTGGGTCCAACTACGACAGACCGATTCCACCGCAAACCGAGCCAAACTACCCAGCGGTCTTGTTCTCAGTGGACCTGTCGGACCCCGGTGGCTCGGGTCCTGTTTAGAAAAACCCTTCAATTCCGTGTGATAATCTGCAAATGCTGTTTGAAGGACTACAAATACAAATTTGACAGAGGCACAGAAATCTTAAAATGGTACAAATTGCACTTAGGGCAGACACGATGTAAAGCTGCGATCTTGGGAATCATTCTTAGCTCTATGCTCTTGTGATTGATTTCCCTTCTCATGATTGCAATTTATTGTTATAATTGAGCCACGCTGGCTTTTTGACTGTGTCCTTTCCCATTTCCCAGACAGAAAGCTATGGCCGAAATAATTACATAACAAAAGATAAACTAAAATAGGATAAGACATTAAGCCCAGCACGATTTACCTACCAGGGAAAAAAAGTAAGAATAAATCTAAGTATACAGTGATATTGAACCAAACAGCAAGAATTTCTTGCCGTTCAGACTTTCTTTCCATTCACCGTTGAGAATGGGAAAAAAGAAATTATCCTTACTGATCTAGATCCAGCGGTGAGGATGAGTTATGGAGGGTTTTACGTAGAATTTCTTAAATTTGTAATGTAACTAGGATGAAATTAGTATATGGTTTTGACTACATTGGGAGACCAAATGTGCTTGTTTGGTGGATTAATTGTGACCGAAGACTTAGGATCAGCAGGAGATCTATCCTGAGCTGGGAAGTGAAGTTTCAAGATTATTGCAATGCCATCGCTCGAATTCGTCGCTGTTTAAGATCGAGAATCGAAGATTATGGAGAATTTTGGTCCTTCTCATTTGGGATTTCCCTGTGTAGGTTGGGACTTGGGATCATCTCCCGTCCTGTTCTGTCCCATAAAATGTTATAGACAAGGATGTCCCACACTAAAAACACGGAGATCACTGAGAATCTTGTTCGTTAGTGTCATTTCAGTGAGAAGCCGATGTTATTATACTCCACAGAATACGACAGGGGCCCCTGAGCTGAGCCCCGTGGACGCAACGGACCGACCTTCACGTCCCGAGCCATGCTCGTGGCCATAGTTTGAGCCTTCTTATCGAAAGAAAAAGGAGAACGAAAATTAATCCAATAAGTAATCACCATTAATCCAAGGGCTTGATCGTGGGACCGCCCAAAAATGTGACTAATGAACCAAGCAAGAGGATGTGAAGGCAGGAAAAAAAACAAGTTTGAATCAAGAACAATAAAGTTGACTTACGCATATTCTATACATATTCTATATATGCATACATACATTCATTATATATATATATATATCAAAGAGTTGTATTGTATATATAGTGAGGCCAGGGTGGAGAGGGTGAATAGTGCAGTGGAGAAAAGAACAAAAAAGAAGAGAACAGTGGATGCTCAGAGCTCAAGAACACTGACCCTTTCATAGGATGGAATCTACGCAAGTTTCCATGTTTTGTACAAACGCTTCGAATTTCATAATTAAGCCCCCTACTTCCTCGACGGCCTAATCCATGGGCTTGATCTAGGGTTCCATTTGAATGTGAAGCATTCTCATGAAAATAAAAAATTTAGTTTATTTTCAAATATTATAAATTAGAAAAATTTATATTTAAAATTTTTTTATTTTATCTCATAAGTGAACCAATTCGGTTCGAATATGAATAAGTTAATTAATGATATGTATGGCGAGTTTCTGGACACCACATGTCTCCGACCCAAAAAACTTAGAGAAAATAAAAAATGGGAGGCTGATCCGCATGTAATGAGCATACTACATCATTCATCTCACGTGATATTACAGTTAAATAATCAAACGAGGCATCATCTGAGAACCTTTAAAAAGTTTTAAAAAATCATTAAAAATCTTGATAAACCCTAAAAGGATGAAATGAAAATCCTTAAAAAAAATCTTTTAAAACCCAATAATTTGCTTAATTAGACAATTATGGCATGATAACGTGAAATATCCGTTACTTTTTCGAGCAGACGAGGCCATGGCCACAAATCAGTCTCCCCTCCTTGTTTTAAGTTTCTCTTAATATTTCCTTCAATTAAAAAATTATATTATTAATTCCATTAGCAAATTTGATGCGTGAAGTCACTGTAGAGAGGCATAAGCCGGGGGGACAAAGGCCGAGGAAGTGAAGAAATATGGTCCGAACTGGGAGTGGGTTGGGCTCTGATCCATGGTTTGCGGGCCCTTCCCCCTCCTCCCCCTGGCGTGAGGCTGAGGGAGCTCACTCACTCCTCGTCGTCGACGTCGTCGTCTTCCTCCTCTTCTTCTGCTGCCGCTGTCTGTAAAAAAACCTAAACTGATCAAACCCCATAAGAAAACCACCACTTCATCACTAATGGCGACGCCAATCGCCCTGTACAGTCTCCTCGCCGTCTCAAGCTACACATCGCCAAAATGCTTCACAATAAAACCCCATGGCCTGAAACTTGCTCGCTCTCGGTTTCTCTCCTCAGCCTCCATTTCACGACTGCAAAGCCGAAGCCTTTTCCCGAACACCCGGAACTCTGGGCCGAGAATATCAAGGCGCCGCCTTTCGCCTGTCGTATTTGCGGTGCAGTCGGACATCTTGAGAGGTTAGCAGTGACTACTTTCTTTCTTGAATTCCGAAGTTAGTTAATTCGTATTAATCGGAGTAACTTTAGTCGATTTAAGAAGAGGGTTCCAAGTTTCAAGCGAATCTTGATATCCTTTAATCAGTGATAGATGTGAATGGTTTTTGGTAGTTACCATTTTGGGATGGTCCTCTCGGAAACTGTACTGATTTAGGGTCTTGATCATGGACAAGCATAGCAGCTGTCAATTTGGGCATAGGGCATTTTGATCTTGTTAACCGCGGAGCAGAGTATCAGAATAAAATTTTGAAAACGGGAATGACGTAAAAATAACAGTGAAAGGGCGGAGTTAATTCTTGTTCTATGACATATGGAGAATCCAACAGCTGCCATAGAAGCTATCTTTTTCTTTTTAAGTTCTAGTACTTTCATTGTTGAAGAAAGTTTCCTTTTGCTCTTTTTTGATGCGGCTTACTTTCTACTGTATGCTAGTTTCAGTCAGATGTTCCAGTTGTAGTCAGTTTGTAGTTGAATTTCTGTTGGAGTTGCTCCTAGTCTTAAAAGATATCTCAGTTTTTGGAATCCTGTTTGCTCAAAGTTAAAAAAATTTAAGTACCGTGAGATTGCCTGTTCCATCAGCTTATGTTGTTCTATAGCTTATGTGTTCTTTTAGCAGCAATGCTTGCCGTAATTGATCAATGAGGAATTGTTAAATCAGGAATGTAGTGCCGAACGGAACTGTTTCCTCATGTAACAAACATTATGGAGGTAGAAATTATCCGATTAGACAGACAAAAGAAAGGAAAGAAAATGTAATGCAGTGTACAATATTGCTCCAATAGTCTCCGCAGACTCATAATTTCTTTTTGTAGTATTGTTCTTATTCAAATTCAAACACTTTGTGGCAGTTCTGCAGACGGTATGGAAGGTCGGGAAGGATGGAATCGAGGCAGGAACCAATCTCGTGCCTGTGAGTTCTGAAGTTCTTAGCACTTGTATTCCAGATATAACCTGTCCTACTTTCAGCTGCTCTATATCACCCACTCTCTCATGTATCCTCCTCATCACTGAGCTTTGCTCTCTCCTTCCATTTGAAAAAAAATTATGATACTCAGGTTGTGCTCTTTAGACTTGCTATATACCAAAATCAGTAGACAAAATTGATTGTAAAGATAAACAAAGAGGGGATAGAGGAAGGGAGAGGATGACAAGAGATCTCAGTTTAGTAAGAAAATGACTTTGTGATGTGGTATATTGGTACAAAGAAAGAAGCCGTTCTGACTTAGTAGTTAACTGGTAACATAGTCCTTCAAGTATTTCTAGATTACAGTACTCGATTAAGTTTTACCTAATGGACCCTCATTGTACCTTTTTTGCTGTTAGGATTCTGTCCCAAGACCGATTGCTCGCATTTCAGTAACAGTAGTCGCATTGACTGTGTCACTCTTCGTGCTCAAGTCATTTCTTTCTACTGCCTTCTTTGTGCTGGTAAAGTGCTCTACTTTCTGCTGTATCCACTGAGTAGAGAAGAACATGAAGGAGTATCTATCCCTCTTATTAGTTAATACTGGTCTTTTGTGATGATCAGGGCACAATGGGACTCATCTATTTCATATTCCTCGCATTCAACAAAGACAATGGGCCAAGAGGAGGGGGTGGAAGCACCTCTTCCTCCTCCACCACCTCAGTTGATGAATCATTGGAAGAGGCAAGAAGAATAATGGAGAAGTACAAATGAAAGGGGGATTGAATGTGCAAGTATATACCAATTTGAAGGGATGGATTGCATGGTTTCTCCATCTGTAAAATGCTTTCATACTGTCCCTATGGCCATTATCAAACCTATGGAATGAGACAATTCTGTATATATGAGCGATTTTTGGATCAAGTTTTTACAATGATTATTCCTTGCTAGAACTTGTAAGCCGCTAGGCCTGACACTGAAAATTTAAGGGCATCGACTGATTTGCATAAATGTTTTGAAAAATGAAAGGTGTTATCCTCTTGCCTCGGAGAATCTCCTGATCCGAACTCGAGATGGTTCTTTCAGTTTATCATCTGTTAAACAAACACCGTTGATTCCAAATTGCTCCTTGTAGTTTCAGTATGGTCTCCAAAATGGCCCATGCCGTACAAGTTGTCTAATATCACTTGTGGAGGTTTTGCTAGGTCATCACAAAGTGATGGCAAGCACATAAAACATTTGAAACTATTGGGTCATGGTAGTAAGGATTGAAGTTAATGGAAATAACAACACAAATTATGCTTGGAACACACTCATGAATTCGATTATGTAGTAACAGGACCAGTACAGGTTAAGGTTGTTTCGCAAACTTTAGGGACTAATTTGAATAACTTAAGTTATAGGGGGAACTTTGAGGGAGTAGTAAAACAAGAGGGGATAAAGTGAAATTTAATATGGATAAAGCATGCTGCATTAGGAGTTGATCTTAACGGTCACAACGATCAGTGTCCCAAGAGTTCTGAGCCACAGGCTCGAAAGCATTGAATGAGAGATGAACCCAACACTCCAAACTCCCGGCAACCCGCGGCCGCCGCCGCAGACTCACCCCTCCACCCAGTTCCCGCAGATCACAAAATGCAGAACCCTCGCGGAGCTGAAGCAAGTCCACGCGCATATGCTGAAGACCGCCCAGATCCACGACCCCCTCGCCGCCGCCGAGCTCCTCCGCCATGTATCCCTCTCCCCATATCGCGACCTTCACTACGCCGCCTCCCTCTTTCGCAGGATCCCCCAGCGCAACTGCTTCTCCTGGAACACCATCATCAGGGCCCTATGCGAGAGCTCCGAGGGGGACCCAGCGAGAGCCATTGCTCTGTTCGTCGAGATGCTCTCTGATGACTCCGTTGAACCCAATCAGTTCACTTTCCCTTCCGTGCTGAAGGCCTGTGCTCGGTCCGGGAAGCTTGAGGAAGGGCGCCAAGTTCATTGCTTGGCAGTGAAGAAATCTCTGGACTGTGATGAATTTGTGGTATCTACTCTGGTCCGGATGTACGTTCTTTGCGGAAATATGATAGATGCTCACAGGATTTTCTCTATGAGAGTGATTAAAAGTCGTAACTTGGATGAATTTACAGAGAGCAGGCAAGAGGGCGAGGTCGTTCTGTGGAACGTGATGGTCGATGGGTATGTTCGGGATGGAGATCTCGTATCTGCTAAGAAACTGTTTGATGAAATGCCTAGCAGGAGCATTGTCTCGTGGAATGTGATCATCTCAGGTTATGCGCAGAATGGGCTGTTTAAGGAGGCGATCCATGCATTTCACGAGATGCAGCAGATTGGAGAAGGCAAGTTAAGGCCGAACTACGTGACCTTAGTCAGCATCCTCCCTGCAATTTCCCGCCTAGGGGCCCTGGAGCTGGGCAAGTGGGTCCACCTTTATGCAGAAAGGAATGGAATTGAGATTGACGATGTGCTTGGTTCCGCCCTCGTCGACATGTACTCCAAATGCGGCAGCATTGAGAAGGCGGTCCAGGTATTTGGAAGGCTGCCCAGGAGGAACCCGATAACATGGAACTCAATGATAGGAGGGCTTGCAATGCATGGCCGGGCCAGGGAGGCACTTGACTATTTCCACGAGATGGAGAAATGTAAGGTTGAGCCCACTTACGTAGCATATATTTCAGTCCTAACTGCCTGCAGCCATGCCGGGTTGGTGCCTGAGGGCCGGTCAGTATTCAACCATATGGTGAATGTAGCTCGATTTGAACCAAGGATCGAGCACTATTGCTGCATGGTCGATCTACTGGGCCGGGCTGGGCATTTGGATGAGGCTGAGCAGCTTATTACTAACATGCCTCTTGAGCTTGACGATGTTATACTGAAGGCCCTATTGGCCGCTTGCAAGTTGCACGGGAACATTGAGATGGGTGAGCGGGTTGCTAAGAGGTTAATGGAGTTGGCTCCAACAGATAGTGGGCCTTACGTTGCACTCTCCAACATGTTCGCCTCTTTAGAGAATTGGGAAGCTGTCGCAGACTTGAGGCTAACGATGAAGGAGATGGAGATAAGGAAAGATCCCGGATGCAGTTGGATTGAGATCGATGGGATCATTCACGAGTTCATGGTTGAGGATGACTCCCATCCTCGGGCCCAAGAGATCCATTCAATGCTGAAGGAGATTTCGGACAAGTTGAGGTTGTTGGGCTACAGGCCGAACACAAGTCAAGTGTTGCTCAATGTTGGCGAGGAGGAGAAGGTGAAAGCCCTTCACTACCACAGCGAGAAGATTGCAGTTGCCTTTGGGCTGATCAGCACTGGTCCACAGGTCCCACTTCAGGTTGTCAAGAACCTAAGGATCTGTGAGGACTGCCACGAGTCCATGAAGCTGATCTCGAAGGCCTATAGTCGGAAGATTGTTGTGAGAGACCGAAAAAGGTTTCACCATTTCGAGGAGGGATCCTGTTCTTGTGGGGACTACTGGTGACCTTCTGGGGTTCAGAACTGAGTATTATCTGATTCAGGTAGCCAATTCAGGATACAAATTAGATCCAAATTGAATTGAAGAATGACCCCCCACTGCATTTTAGCGAGCCACCTCAACAATCCATACCGATAGAAAACTTTCAGAACAACTTCTTTAGTTTCAGACCACAAACAAGCTTATTAAGCATTCTATATACGTCGACACACATACAAACATGGCTAGTTGATCTCTCTTAAATCATCCTGAAGACCAAGTAATATTTCTTTTGGGAGACATTGATTCAAGACCTCCATGATGGAGGTCGCGATCCTGGAGGAGACACAATGGAGGTTTTTGATATAGAGATCCTGAAAGGTATAGGGAGCCCGTCAAAAGAAGGGCTCATGCAGGCCCTAAAGCTTGCCGTGGGCTGCCGTGAGCCAGGGACCTCAGTGAGGCCTACCATGGATGAGGCCGTTAAGCAGCTCAAGGGGAGCAAACCTAGGAGTAGGTCTGTCCTGTACAGCCTGACAGGGGAGAAGCGGGACTGGAACCCTTCTCTAGGCGAGCGGGCTTTCTTCAGCAATCCGTGAGTTTTCAAGGAAAAGAATCATGTTGAGCAGTGCCTGAAACAACTGGAGGAGGATAGTGAGTAACTGTTTTATTGAGAAGTTCTGATTCTTTTGAGCCGTGTCACAATTGAAAAATGCCAGATTTCCAGGGAAGATTCTTGCCTGGATCGTATGATCAACCACAATCCTCAATTCTCACTTTGGACCGTGCCAATCAATTGTCGTGATCTATCTTCCGGAGAACTACAAATCAAACATGTATCTATCTAGAGGATGAGGAGCTACCTAAGCTAGATAATCAGCCAAAATTGCCCCTTTCTGCCTGCAGATTTTAGAATTTATCTTTCTCTATAAATGCAGAGAAAGATCAAGATAACTGTGATTTGCCTTTTCTTTTTCCATCTCAACATTGGAATCAACATCAATGATCAACCCGGGACTCATCCCCACGTTTCGGCGATCAGACCGAATGCTCTCCTGCCAACAAGCCGAGCTCTTCCTGTTCTCATCCTCTTCATGGGAGACTCCCTGGAACCAACTCCCTGAGCCGCCACAGACTGCTGGGCCCAGGAACATGGCGCTGCTCGACTGGCTTGAGAACTGGTTCTGCTGCTGCTGGCTGGGGAAGTACCGGAGGTTGGCAGCATGGGAAGAGATGTAGACTGATGGCCCGAGCAGGCCAAGTGGGTGAGCCTGGGCACCACCGTGTACTGACCGCGGCTGGGCCATCATGGGGATGTACTCAGCGACTCGCCTGGCCTTGCGGGCAGCAGTGCGCTCCTTCTTGTGGGCGTTCTGGTGGCCACCCAGGGCCTGGGAGCTGTGGAATTTTCTTGAGCAGAAGAGGCAGGGGAAAACCCTGCTTCTCGTTTGTTGTGCCATGGCAGGAGAATTAGACACAGGACAGGGCTTTCTCTCCTCATCCACCATATCCTCCGCCATGACTGCCGAAGGAACCAACCACGGCTGAAAGAGAAAGAGATGGAAGCGTAAGTGTTACTGCTCAGAAGGAGTACCAAAATGAAATCTCAAGCTCGATGCTCTCTGGGTATTGATCGATCTGCTCAGATGGAGAGAGAGAGAGAGAGAGATTTGGACAGTGGAGAAGAAACAGTGAGGAGAGTTATATATAAATGAAGAGGCAGAAGTAATGGGATGGGAACAGGAGGAGGAGAAGGGGAAGAAGATAAGACAGGAATGGTGTGTGTATGGGAAGTGAGAAAGCTGAGGATGAAGAGGCAGCGCATCAGAAGAAGATGCCGCCACTGCATGCTCAAGTTGAACTGAACGCTGTAATTAGTTGAGAAACCCAAACAAGCAAATTGCTTTTGATTGGGAAACGAAATCTATCTCCATCTCCCCCTACCTGAAACAAAATTATCACTTTTCCTTAGCATATGAGAGAGAGATCCTCCGGCCTGAAAGTGACCTATTTATTGCTGTTGCTGGTCTGACCAATGAGCTGCCTCTCTAGTGCCTATCTACTTGGGGATCTCGAGCTTCGAGAGAAGTTATTGAAACATCGATGGCACCACATAACTCTGAAGCAGCTGTGGAGTCTACAGGATGATCGAATCCTTTGTCCTTCTTGTTGGAGGCTCCGATGCGGATTCAATTCAAACGTGGACATGGATGACTACGGAGTTAACATGTTGAATGGGGAAAGGACAAGCGGGGTGGGGGCATGGCGGCTACCCGGTAAGGTGGGAAAGAGTCCGATCCTAATCGACACAATCAACCCGGTCTGCAATGTAAGGACTGGTCGATGATGGGCAAATGGGATCTGAGCTATTGCGGCTTTCAGCCCACTCCCTGGGACGTATAGCATTCTTTCCAATCACAATGCAGAAATATATAAAAAAAAAAAATGCCAACATATATATTTATATATTTGAAACGTTATGGGGAGCTTCGAACTCCCAACTCTCACCGCCAATATGTCGCATATTCCCCATCTCTTCACTTATCCGAGTACACATACAAATATTAGTACACAAGGTTGTCCAAAAAATCTAAAAGGAACCATAATATATACATATATATATATAAGGTTAGGTTGGGTTGGGCGGCCCGGTAAGTATTCATGCCGTGCTCGGTCTATCATTAGTGGGCCAATATCTTATTGGGCCGTGCTGGACTAGCATTATAATATATTGGGCCGTTCTGGCCCGGCATGATAAGGCCGGGCAGGGCCAATTCGCCAGCTGTTGCTACTCGGTACAAGATAACACCGGAAATGGGATTTGAATAGCCGATTGCTTATGTGTTGTTTTTAATAAAGGGAAATCCTATTCACACTAACCTTAATCGGATTTAGAAACAAGTTAGGTAAATTCTTGTATTTGCTGTAAGTATTAGAATCTATAATAATACATTAGTTAAAATCACGTTGCTATTAGTTGAAAATATAATTATACGATAAAACTTATTTAATATCACAATAATGATAAAGTATATATATATATATATATATATAGCACAATATGATTCACATATAAATGAATTTCGTACTGTGTTAGCGTCAAGAGGGACCATCTCCCCCTCCTCTCGACCCTTCTTTTTTAACTCTCCATGAACTAACTATTCGATGGGTAAGAACCAACAAGGGACTTGAAAAAGAACTGCTGCTCACTCTCTTGCCGTGAGGGTTGATCCCGGCGGTGTCCAGTGGGGTTACTGGGTCGCCGGCATTGCTACCCTCGTTTTTCTGCTATTATTGTAAGACTGCCAGATGTTGACACACCTTATACATGAGTTGGTTAACGTCATTTGACACACATTCTCTTAGATAAGTTAGAGTACTATTAGATTTATGGATACCAATGATTTATGTAAAATTAAAAAAAAAACTTACTTACTATAATTTATTTTTTTGGATTAAACCAGATAAGAAAAATATGAGAATAAAATAATGTACAAAATTTTATGTATGAAAAAATCTTAAATTAGTAATTTTGCAAACTTAAAATTACCATTTTGGGAGGATTAATTGGTATTTTAAGGTTAGGGGGTTAGTTGCACATCCATTTGCGTTTCCCAAGAAAAAAAAAAAAAGGGAACTCGAACAGCATTATCCGACAGGACAGGACCGGTTAGCACGTGTTTTTTATGCTGCAACGCAGAAGTCCCCATGATGATGATGCCCATAAGAGCTGCAGCTATAATTCATGTCAGATCCTACAAATTCCTTCTTAGAACAGATGGAATATATATATATATATATAGTTATCCGTATATATATTTAAATTGCAGCCAATTTTATAATAATTTTAATCTGATCTTTTTAAAAAAATTATAGTATGACTAAAAATTTTTCGTGCAATATAGTTAACTGTTTCGATTTAAGAATATTCCAATTCTATACCGAGCAGCAGGCATTGAGTTCCGCAGCTTTTCTAGTCACTTCAAGAAGACATCATAAATCAACCCGCAAGCTCGAAAGCTGAACGTTGCACACCAGAGAGTGAACAAAATTCTAACCTCCAATGTGAACAAACCGCTTACGACTTCAGGGGTGCCGACGACTTACAATTCTCAGGGTCACAACACCAAGCCTCCATGCTTCGATGCGCACTCCCGATCTCGTTTCTTGTCGATTTCATTCTCGTCTACCCGGGCATTTCAGGTTTTCCAGACTTCAAACTTGACGTGAAACAAACTCAATAGTAACTATTCAGTATAACTCTTAGTCGAGACATGCCAACGTGGCCCTTATTCCGATCCAAAGATTGGTTCTCGTGCGGTAAATTGGACAGACAAATGTATTGTGGGAAGTTAATCAGCAGTAACATGGAGGACAGGAACAGGTCATCTTCAAATGCTCCCATTGACAAACTATGGACCATCCTTCCAATGTTTACGACATTGAAAGGACAGGGAACTCTGAACAACCAAGCAGAATTCTTCAGCTAAAACTATAAAACATCCCTAGGCAGAGCTATATGGCGAACAAAGTAGTGCGTCGGATCGGCCAAGAGAGTTTTGCAACACTACCAAAAGGTCTGGGCATGCTGCCATTCATATATAATTCTCAAGTTTTGATTAGGACATCATTTTCCCATCTGAGAAGTACACATACGCACCGTCTTCCAGTTTCATCTCATGGATCTTGGTGATTTGAACAATGAAACAGCAAGACCGAACCAAAATAATAGTATAACATAGATTTCAGCATTTGTTGTGAATTGGACTCGGCATGTTTCATATAAACTTACACGTCTTTGTACAACAACTGGTATCTTGGTATTCTTTCCTGAGGCAAGGGGCAGTTCACGATCAACTTGCCCTTCATTGCTCCCCTGTATATAGCCTGCATAACAACAAGGTTGTTCTCAAATTAGCCTCAGTTCAAAATAAATATTCATATGATCAGTTGAAGCAAATTGTGATATCTGGAACAATCAGTATGGAAAGTGAATGGACAGGAAATCATCAGACAAATAGACCAAGCTTCATATATCAATCCCACGTACTTAATTTCATTACCCTACAATCTTTTGGCAATATTTAGATAGAATTTTTACTGGGTGCACCAGAAATAACAACAGCCTAATTTACCATACTTCATTAAGGGTAGAAAGAACAAAGATAAGTGAAAGAGTTTGCACTGGCCAAAGAAAAAATGAAGTATTAGTGGATTTCGACCCTTCTAATAGAAGAGACCTATTATACTTGAATCCTACAGGTTGAAAGAGGTCGCATCCAACAACAGAGGTACTGCATACGTCACGCCTTACAAGATGCTGCATACCGATAATCTATTTTGATTGAATGGATCAATAAAGCTTTCATTGCAAAGGTGGTTACAATTAAATCCTTCAAGTTCTTTCAGCTTAAGTTTTTCACAGGTGTCCATAGTTTCTACTCTCATCCTATCAACTTAGATAACCAATGCATCGATCATGATATAAGTGATACCTGCAGCGCAGGTAGCACTAGTATATTTCAACTAGACTAACTACAGGGCCAAGAGCCCTTTAATTGTAATTGAAGTCACGGCATTTTCACATTTCCCAAAATGTTGACGAGTGTTTTTTCGAATCAATTAAGCATCCAAAGCTGAAGTCAGGAATTTGGATTACTAAAAAGCATTGAGACGTTCTAAATAACAAAGACCACATCAGTTTAGTCCTCCTACGGTTGGTTATGAAAAAAAATCTCATTAATAGTTTAAGGAAAACCACCTCTTGGGTTTCGATCTGTCTGAGGGTTAAGCTAATAAACTTCAAAGAAGACCACTGCAAATGCTCAAAGAGCTTCTTGCATGATGACGACGTGTTTTATATCTTCCTATCTAATAGTCTGAGATAACCGCAAATGCTCCAAGTACTTCTAGCAGGACGAAGACATGTCTATATTTTCTTACCAGTCCCCTCAAGCATTGGTTGAGAGTAACAGCGGAAGTTCAACATGGATTTGATACAAATCAAATACATTAACAAGCACTTAGATTAAAATATAGCTCTCATAGTAATGTGAAATTTTGCGGGCCCTTGCTAAATGATCTAAAAGCTTAAGATTGTCCTAAATTAAATATTTTTTCCCAGATATCAATATTTCAATCTCAAGCGCAGCAAAATCTGCTTGGTCAGGGAGCAGAGCAAATTGTCAAATAAAGAGAGACCTCAGCATCTCCTTACCTCGACAACATCAATGAAGTCCTGTTTCCTGTGAAATGCTCCAATCCATTTAGTGTGATCTGCAGTCCTGTAATCATAACCAAACCCATCCCAAAATGTCAGACATTAAAGCCTTAAGAACAAGGTAATCCCGACTCTTTAAGCGCACGATTGCTTGAGACTGAAAGCAGAACCAGAACTTCAAAATGCAAGGCAACGCAAGGAACGACTTTGAGTAAAAGTTTAACAATTTCGACAAATTCCCAACGGCTATTATAGCAAGCAGAGATTGAAACAAGTAGAAGGCGTACCTGCAGTCCATCTTCATGTGATGAGCGTTGAAGAAGAAGACAGTGGAAGGAATCAAGGTGATGTCGAAGTACTTGACATAGACCTGAACGTCCTCTGAATCTATATCCACGAGAGCCACAGAGGCAAACTTCGAAACTTCCCTCGCTGATTTCGCGAGCTGCACGGCGACTCGGAGATATTAACACATCTAGACCGGCGACGTCGAAGGAAGATAACCATCGGAGATTGAAAACGAGAAGAAACTCACGGTATCATCCAGCTGCAGACAGCCGGCATCAGAAGAGCGGCCGAAGCGGAGAACAAGGACCTTATCGATGGTGTCTCTAATAACGGAGTCGACCTCCGCCTTCTTCGTCAGCGTCATTAGGATGTAGCTCATCGCCGAACAATTGCTCGGTGATGTCGTCCTCGAAGCTCGCCTCTGGAATCCGGAGTGTCAATTCAATTGGAGCTGTAGCAGTGGGATTGAGAACGTGAATCGCGGGCTTGGGCTGTTTCAGATGATTGGATCCATGGGAGGACTCTGGTAGTATGTCAGAATCCAAGCTTGCGCCTGGGGATCAATGTTAATGACTTCATTCTTTTGGGGCATTCCTGCAAGCAAACTAAAAAAGTGGGTTGCATTTACAAATTAAATTTCCTGATTATGACCGGGAAGAGTGGGAATGGCTGGCTGAGGTTTTAGGAGAGAGACTTTCTTCCTCAACCCGCCTCTTCTCTGCTTCTGTTTAGGGTTTTAGGGTTCTCTCTCTCTCTCTCTCTCTCTCTCTCTGTGCGCGCCAAGAGTTTAGAGCAAAGCAATGGACCGGTACCAGAGAGTGGAGAAGCCAAAGCCGGAGTCTCCAATAAACGAGAACGAGATCCGAATCACCACTCAAGGCCTCATCAGGAACTATGTCAGCTATGCTACCAGTCTACTTCAGGTATCGTCTTAACAGGCTTCATCGTCCTTTACATTTTCGATGCTTTCATTTCATCTTGCAGTGTCGTGTCTGTTAAGAAGTTGGCTTGTTGTAGCTGTTTGATTTGATGATTAAGTACTTGCTTTATTTTGCATTATTGCTCTATTTGGGTCTTGGAATGTTGCAACTGTCGTGAGCATTGGACTGACTTGTTCCGCTAAGTCTGTCGCTTCTGCATGTCTTTTGGAGATCTGAAGTGCTAAGACAGGAGGTGCTCCTTGTTATAGCGGCTTCCTTTGTAGCAAACCTTTTCCCCTGGTTAGCTGAATGCATGCTTTATGATTATCTGTTTTGATAGTGTATTAATTACAAGATGTTACTTTGATGTTGGTAAATTAATGTTTTATCATATGGCTTCTGTGTTGTTCTTGAATTCGATCATTTTGGTGTGTCTAATGGGTTCTGATGGAAGTGTCGGTTCTTAGTTTTACATCAGCACCCAAGGTTTTCTTTCTTGGATTTTTTATGCGTGTGTTGTAATCAAGTGTAATATGAGAAGCCTTTCTGGTGGATCGGGATTGCTTTTCTTTTTCATTCCTCGAGTATTTTGTGATTTTATGACTGAATGGAAGGTGAATTTATTTACATTTCATTCATCATTTTTTCAGAGAGAGAAAAATATATATTTTCTATCCTCTGGTCATAGGCCATTATTCTCTTCTCGTCTGTGTTATTGGCATGTGTGGTTGAGCTAGTGCTTTTCCTTGCTACTTGCTATTCTATATGCAACTAAGGTAAAGCAGGCAAGATATTTGCCTCATGATGATTACTTCCTTGTTCTTTCATCCTGATGTTACATACTTGAAGCCCTTTGAGCTGCGTGTTGTGGAAAATTTACTGAGAAGTTTCCCTGGGCTCTCTTCTTTATGAGCAAATGGTTGATGCTTATGAACGTGCGTGCTTGTTGATTTCTTATATTGTACATCTTGCTTCACGTTGATTTCTTATATTGTACATCTTAGTTCTTACTGTAAAATGATATGCTGGATATTTGTTATGAAGGAAAAACACATGAGAGAGATTGTCTTGAAAGCAATGGGTCAAGCAATTAGTAAGACTGTTACAATTGCAGAGAAAATAAAAGTCAGTGCTCTTTCACCCTCTTCTTTGTTCCATTCTTTGAGTTTTATTATTTATTATTTATACATTTAATGAGCATTGCTTTCCATTTTAAGCAGAAAACAATTCCTCGATTGCATCAGGATACTGCCATCAGTTCAGTCAGCATAACCGATGTTTGGGAACCTATAGAAGAGGGTCTTGTACCGTAAGCTCCATCCGATGACTTTCAGCAACATATATATGTTTACTTTCTCATTGCATGGGATTGCCATTTGACCAAAATATCTGATGCAGTGTGGAGATGACCAGGCATGTTTCAATGATCTCAATCACTTTGTCTATGAGGGAAATTAACAAAAACTCTCCTGGGTAAGCAACTTGTATGTTGTTTCATAAAATCTTCAAATAGAAACAGAGATCTTGTTCTCAAATTTGAGATTTAGGATATCTAAGATGTGGCTTAATTCAGAGCCAGCTTGTAAGTTTATCTATAATCCATCAATTTCCATAATACTCGACTGGTGGTTTTATCTGGCAATGTTTATCTACCCCTTGGTCCTCAGTTTTCTTGGTCCTCTATCTATTTTTAGTTTCCTATCAATAGATATATAAGGATATAACTCTTGTGTATTGATTAGAATTTATCTCTCTCTAGGTACCAAGCTCCTCTAACTGCAGAACAGCCCCGGCCACAGTATAATCAGCAGCAGCAGCAACCTCGACAGGCACGTGCTCCCTACTATTCGTACAATGAAGGTAATGTGGATAAATATGTATCCTTCATTTGTGTTTGGTTGCACTTTCACCCAAAAGAAAAGTAGCTTGCAACTGATTTTGAGCTCCTGAATTGCTTAGAATCTTATGGTCGAGGGAGAGGTGCCCATGGGAGAGGAAGAGGATGGAGCTGGAGGGGAGGATATGGGAACTATCAAGGTGGTGGGAACTATGGAGGTGGAAACTACCATCGTGGGAATTATGAAGGTGGAAACTACCGAAGCCGAAATTATGAAGGTGGAAACTATCAAGGTGGAAATTATCAGGGAGGAAATTACCAAGGTGGAAATTATCAAGATGCAAATTGTAAGACTCACAGATCTGAAGCACCTTCACTCATTTATACATGTAAAAACAGTTCCATTTTTATGCTTTCGAATGGGAAATGCTAATTTGATGTTACTGATCTGTCATAGATAATGGTGGTTATTCCAACCGGGGCCGAGCGGGCAGAGGCAGAGGAAGGGGTTATGGTGGTGAGTTTGTGTTTTCTATTTCTTATTTAATATTACATGGAAAATTTCCTATATTCAAGAACATATTTCTTTATAGAATTATTATAGGATTTAACCCATCAATTTTTGGCTTAGTTCTTAGGATATTGGATAAGTCCAGAGTGCAATAGATTGTACCTTTTGAAACCGATGACTACATATTTGACATGTGATATGTCAAATGAATTTGTTTTCTGCCTGACCCTATGCCAGATAGGAAAGGCAAAACTCTGAGCAAATAATCCATCCCTTGGCTCTCATTATGCTGGTGCAGGATATGAGCGGGGGAGAGGTGGAGGCAGAAGCTACAACCGTGGCCGTGGAAGGACAGGTGACCGCTCAAGGGGGGATGGCCATGGTGGTGATCAGGCATAGTAGGGTATTTTCTTTCTCTGCATTCTGTGATCACTTGCCCTTGGGTATCAACGAATCAAGTGAACTTTAATCCCAGAAGTAGTCTACTGTTGAATGGAATGCAAGGGAGTGGGTTCATTATGGTGATGTTCTATTTGTCGGTTTGTTTTAACGGTTGGGTTTTTATCAAATAGGCCAAAATTTTGATTATATTGAGGATGTGGGCGAAAGGTTGCAGTCAGTTCTTATGTCTATTGTCAGGTGCAAGTGGTCAGGTCAGTTTGGTGTTCATTCCATTTGGGTCACCCAAAGTTTGAACACTCTTCCTTGTAACTATTTTTTCCCATAGCTTCTCCTTTTTTCTTTAATAACCTTTGATTTTGATTAATATTACGTTGACTGCGTATCCTGTCAAGGCACAGAACAGACTGATATTGGGGCACGGAACATTCACGTCATCTCTTAGTATCTGTCATGACGGGGGTGTCATATTTCCCGATCAGTTTCTACGTTACATATAATGTGGGATTCCCTGTCTAGCAGTCTGTTTGGGTACGCTCAAGACTGCCCGGAGAGTTGATTGCAGGTATCTCTCTCGATGCAACTTCGGGAGCAGCTACTAGTCCCTATGCGACCTCGGCTACCTTCAGGCTTCAAAAATCTCCATGATGGTTCGGGCCAGCCAGCTCGATATATTTTAAAACACAAAATCGAATGTCAGTGGGGGTGGCGCAGGGAATTCATAAAACATTATTCCTCTACTGGGACGGCGATAAATCTTCAACTGGAGAGTTGGTTCTTGCAATTAGAGCTAGCAATTCGGGTCATTATGCCTCACTATCTCTGGTGGCCTAAAAAATTTTTATACATGCACCAATATTTCGTTTTTTAAGCATATTGGTCTCAAGTATAAATTATTTAAATAATTACTTATTAAATAATCATTCAGATATTTAGAGTAATCATACACACAGCTGTTGCTTACGGAATCAGAAGTGAATGAATTAAGGTATATGTGGAGTAAGGTATACTTGTTTCTGAATTAAGAGAAGATTTCGTCAATATATCGACAAGAACGATTCACTTAGTACGTCTATGCAAATGTCGACTATAGGAATCAGACTTTATGAGAGTATTCTCTGGCCATAAGATAAGTATCAGAAAGAAGATCATGTTATGTGATAAAGCATCGTATAGGGGAACCCAAGGCCAGCAGCAAAAATCAGTTGCACTTGTGGTGGGTGCAGATGGAGAGTACTATGATGAGGATAAGGGCAATTCCGATCCCGAGCACGACCAGCTTTATCTTCATGTTCTGCAACCACATCTTCCTCCTAATCCCTGTTCCCTGCTGCCTGAAGCCTTGTGCCTGGAAATGAATCGAGTGGGTGGTTCTCAGTCAAGAGGCAGTGAGGAAGTCTCAGGTGAAATATGAGGTCATGATAATGAAACTTCAATAGCCTTCTAGTCTCTACATTGCTTGAAGTTTGGTCGTCGAGGAATCAGAAAAGGGAAGGAGAAAGAAAGTGCGAGGACAATGTTAGTGCACCTTTAGATTGATGAAGACAACAATGTTCCTATCTGTATCTTAATGCCCGAATCGCTATGTTATCATAATCCTCTTTGGAGTACATCAAACAGTGTCAACTAACAGGTCCAGCTGCTCTGATACTACTTACGTACATTTATGTATACAAAGACCTGTTCACAGCTCTGATATGATCCCCTCGCGCTCGAGATAAGCAATTCAGTACCAACTGCAGCAAACATGCCTGTTTTAGCTGTTGTGATGAAATTAAGATGATACATCTGCACAGACGGACCTGATAGTGAAGGTTCTCCATTTTATCCACCATAAGCTCAATCTTCTCTCCCCGATCGAGAACCTGAGACATGTATCATTGGATAAATCAGCAAGTGAATGAGTTTTTAACAATTTGAACTTCTTAATGAACTTGAGCCAACTGCATGGGAGTGCATTGACCTGCTTTTTCAATGTTTTCCATCATGATTCCTTTGACTTCTGAAACCTGGGCTTTCACTTTGGCGGTCTTGCTGATCTCCTCGGGATGGTCCACGCAGTACTACATCTGCTCCTTTAGTTTGGGCCTTAATCACGTATGCAACTTATCAATGGCTGAGCAATCCACGGAATTGAGAAAACAATTACGTGGGGCTTAACTTGAAATGTAAGTTTAGTTACCCAAAATCCTTGTTCAGGCTACAAGAAACTGCCGTAGTGGCCTTTCCTCCAGCATATCTCTTGGTGAATTCTTCCTTGATTCGCTGGAGAAACGCAACTGGGACTTGCCGGCCGATGGACTCAACAGCAACTACACAGTAAACTGCATTCGCAAAGGGTGAACATCAATAAAGCAGACAGAGATGGGTAAAGGTAAAAGCAAAAAATCAAATAGATGCAAATTACACCATGTTAGTTTCGATAGGCTATGGCGGATTATATATCATAGTTAATATTTGATTGTATTCTTAATCTTTTTTGGGTAATATGAGACAAATGAATTAAGAGTTTACATCTTTACGTTCAAAACATGCTTAATCATATCCAACTTTGTAATTAACTTCACAATCATTTTACCTTACAATCAACTTTATATTTTTTAAAATACCATAATTTTAACCCTTCTATGACCCAGGAAAATTTTTGTAGGTTTTAAGTTTTCTAATGATACTTGAACCAAGTGCCCTTTCGAACAACTAGCCCTGAGCAACTGTAGTACGGGTAAGGCAAAAGAGAACCAAAATTAATTGGGAAAATTTTCAAAGACATTGTATGGATCATTTCTTGTTGAGCACTATCAGTTCATACAATAGACAATGATCTGAAAGTGTACTTGAATCATTGCAGTTTGGATTCATCAACAGCGTCAACAACTCCCCGATGCTCAACGGACTGATTCTCTTCCACCTATCAACTCATCTAAAAAATCCACAGAGATATTCATCTGTAAAATCTGGTTGACGATTATCTCATAGTTGTAGCGATTTTAGATGAAAAGTCAATCCGTCCTACAAAAACTTTGAAATCTAACCGCTGTAGATGAGTGTGCATGTGTATATAAAAATGTCCAGGCCACAGCTACAACAACTGCAGGGCTCTGGCCCCTGATAACTTCATCCGTGCGGTAACTTGTTTTTGCTCGATGATCCCCTGCAACTTGTTGTGCTTATTTCACTAGTACTTAATTCTCAGTTTTGAACTGTCAGATGACATAGGCCCAGCCTAAGCTCAACTCTTCGAATTGAAATTTGGGAAGAAAGAGAATCGCCCTGTAACTGAACCGGTCTATGCTGCGCGATGAATCATATAGCTATTCACAATGGAGGCATGAACCGATATCACGGTCGCTATCTGGACGTAAAATAACTAACAAACACGAACTCAAGCTCGAAACTGGCACGGAGAGCCGATTGAGCGCATGATCAACGCGGAATCCGCCGAGACAGAGGAAAAGGAGTGAAAAGACTTACTAAGGCGTTATCAACGAGGTAGTTGAAGGTGTGACCGTCGCAGTTGTAGGTGAACTTGCTGTTAGTGGCGCGGAGCCTTGCAACGCCACGGCGGTGAAGTTCACTGTGAACTCAGTGTACTCCGCCAACACCATCGTGCCTCGCCCCACGAAGCTGTAGATCAGTGACTGCTGCCCCATCGCCGGAACCGGAAACCTAGAGAGAGAGAGAGAGAAGGCGGCGAAGGAACTTGAATTGCGTCCAGGGAAGGCCGGAATGGGAGGGGACGATTTGAGCGAGGCCTAGTGCTCGCTTCTCTTGTCGGGAAAGAGGACGGACAAATTAGCCTATTGCGAAATTTTGATTAATGTGACACTTTGGCGGAAATATTTTTAATTACTCCAAAATAGACTCCAAACTTTCTTGTATTTTAAATAATGGCCCATTCAAACTCACTGTCTCTCCCTTATGGCTTCTCATTCTTCTCCCTCCCTCCTCTCCAATTGCACCTTGCCTACACCGCCTCTATGATCTCGAGCTTCACTCAAAAAAAGGCTATTTGCACTAAGGTGCTACATTTTGAGAAGTTGTGGTGGTTGACTGTAAATATCTCTTAATTGTGTGCCAAAGTATTGCAATTATTAAAAGAGACCTTTCCCAAAAAGGAATGACTCGATCTCAATTTCCTTAATAGGAGCATGTGGGTCCCAACTAAAGGAGTTAGTGGCGCGCCGGCTGCGTTGCCTTGCCTGCATATCGGAATGATCTTTTGTACGACGGTCGGGGGGTCGGAGATTGTCGAGTTGACCCTTCACTTTCCTAGGGATCAACGGGAATGCCAGTCGGTCTCTAATTCTATTTCTAGTCGTTGTTTCCCGTCCTGATCGTCCTGTGCGAGAGGTCTATTCTGTCTTTTGCCTTTGCTTCCCATTTTTCATTAATCATATAATATTAATATGGTACAATAGTGAGGTATACCAAGCAAAAATGTGTAATATAAATAGATGCATTCATACTCTTTTACTCATTTTCCTTTATTGAGCTCGAACCGATCAGATTTTCTCAGTTCGGTCGTGGAATCGGTTCTATCTCGTGCCGCATACATACTCTTTGTGTTGTGGGTATGTGCTCAATCATCTACCTCATCAACAGAATCCTCCGTCAGCGTAGAACCGCTAGCATTCTAACAGGCTGATCTTGAGAAAATGAACCACCGATCAAGAAAAGTTTGTAGATCGATTAAGATCATATGCAAAGAAGAAATCAATGCTGAATCGGCTTGCTTGACCGACCCCATTTGTTGCCGAATTAGTGCTAGATGGGACTATCGTACTAGTTCGGGTCTAGATTATTGCGATGACATTCGCCTTGTCATGCTGACTATGCTTAAAGCTTGAAATGTTTTCACTTGTGAAACAGTGGGATATGTGATTTCAAGAATCCATTTTACATATAGATACGTTATGTATAAGAATCATTGAGAATATTACAATTACAAAATCTTGATGTTGTTTTTTTTTTCATTTTTTTAAAAGTTTTTCAACGGAAATGAGAAAGATGGACTTGATTTAAGCTTGATAGTCAATGGATTGCTGCCAGTGTTCTACTGACTAAATTTCTCTGAAGCACACCGATCAGGTGTTGTTTTCGGTATGCTTCCCATGTTCAGTTCGGTTACCTATGCCAAAACTTCTAATTCTAAGCTTGAAATCGATGTCCTCTTGGCAGAATGATTCCCCACAATACTAAGCGAGGAGCTGCTGCCCTTGCTCGTCTGAAGGCTTACGGTCAAGTATTGAGGTCCGATTAACTTATCCTCTTTCAGATCAATCCAGTTTTGTACTTTTTACCACCATGATCAGAACCACCCCCCCCCCCCCAAAAAAAACCAACAACAACTATATTTTGTGGCCTTGTCATGCTTGTTGATTTCGGCAGGAGAGAGTATCCGGACCTGAGTTTGGATTGCTAGTTAGTGTTATTGCCTTTTCTCCTCCAATCGACGAGCATAATGATTCCAATGATCAGATCCGAGTGATATCTGCCCTGCATGCTGTAGGACTAGAAATGCTCTGGAGAGTAGACCATCCATGTGAAATGGAATTCGCGAGAAGATGACCGCTTGCAGGCCTCTGAAGTTACTGGAACAGCACGGTAGTATCTTTGGTTGCTGCAGATCAGATCATACAATCTGAGAGTCTTGAATTGGGATGGAGAGATTTTTCAGTTACCGATTAATAACGATGAAAAACCCAACTGGTGATTTGACTGCCTGATGCAGCAGTAGATTTTGAACCCCTTCACCCTGAAAACCCCCGAGCGTACCTGCCCCTGACCTAGGGGTGTTCTACGAGCGGGTTGATTCTTTGATCGGTTCTTCCATTTGTTCTCTCGATGAATTCGGGGATGCTGGTGAGATGGATCCCGAGAGCTCTATCATCCCCATCGCTGCCCAACCTGACTCGTGATCAACTTAATATCAATAGCTGGAGTTCCACTGCCGCGGCTGTGGCCCAGCAGCGCACAAAAGCTTGATGAACGCTGGGATCCGCACGGTGGTGGTGGTGCTGGTTACTCCAAGAAGTCCCATTTAATCTCCTGAATCACCAAACTGCTCGTGAAAGTTCGGATTCATGTCAACCTTGTTTTCTATATCTTTGATGATGTCCAAAAGACATACTAGAATTTGAACTTCCAATAGTGAAAAAAAAAAAATCCACGAGACTTCATCTCTCAATGGGCCCACCGAGCTTGAAGTTTTTTTTGCTTTTTCGTATAAACCGTCGATATCCAGTTGGATTTGTCCAACTGACTAATCCGGATCGTCCCGAGTCGGCCCATTTAAGGGGTTAAGAGCTCCCCGCCATAGGTAAGACTCGAACTCGAGTCCTCCCATTGGGATAATAAGTGCTGAACTACTCAATCACGCCCATGGTGGGTCACCGAGCTTGAAGTTGAGTTATAAACTAGTCGGAATGCTGATAACGCACTCTGAGGAAAAGAACGACAATATTAATTATTGCTCTTGCCCCCACGGAAAGTCCGGTTAGGCCGGTCCAGGTGAACCGGGTAATTTGTCAATAATCTATTGACAAGCTGACCGAACCGTAACCACTAAAGAAAACCGGAACAATCACTCGCTATAAATTCTGGAAACCCTAGCTACCGTCAATTCCCTTGTGTCCGCTGGGGTTAGAGAGGCGCGTAGAGGGGTTTGAGAGGCAGAGAGAGAGTGTGTGAGAGAGGCGGCGGCGGAGATGGTGTCTGGTTCAGGGATATGTGCGAAGAGGGTGGTGGTTGACGCGCGGCACCATATGCTGGGGAGGCTGGCGTCTATCGTGGCGAAGGAGCTGCTCAACGGCCAAAAGGTCGTGGTGGTACGCTGTGAGGAGATCTGCCTCTCCGGCGGTCTCGTCCGGCAGAAGATGAAGTACATGAGGTTCCTTAGGAAGCGCATGAACACCAAGCCCTCACATGGCCCCATCCACTTCCGTGCTCCTGCTAAGATCTTCTGGCGCACTGTCCGCGGGTACATTTAACTCTCTTTTTCTTCTGAATACCTTTTTTGATTCGTTGTAGTTTCCGGAATCAATGAATGGTACGATGTGAATGATCATGGAAAGCGTTATCTAATCCCTAACTATGTTTAATGTTGTTGTTATTGAAGTGGGTCGTGTCTATATTTGATCGAGCACTACTAGCAAACGATTTGCCCGTAGTGAGATTGTCAGAATTTCTCTAACAGCATGCGGGACTTTCTCTTGAAAAATGGCGCATGTAGTGATTAGTTTTTCAATGGAAATGAGAAATATGGACGTGATTTTAGCTGAATTGTTGATCGGTTGCTATTGGAACTTTAGTGATGGATTTTATAGCAAGTGCGAATGAAGTGTTGTTTCAGTATACTTCCACTTTCAGATCAGTTATTTATGTAGAAAGTTCTTTTTTTGAACTCGAGGTCTATGTTCTCTTTGCAGAATGATTCCCCACAAGACTAAGCGAGGAGCTGCTGCCCTTGCTCGGCTGAAGGCTTACGATGGTATCCCTCCACCATATGATAAGGTGAAGAGGATGGTTGTCCCTGATGCTCTCAAGTGAGTTTCTCTCATTTCTTTGTGTACTTGTATGTATATTGAAACTATCTATTGCAGTTTATGAGTTTAATTTATTTAATCTTTGGATTTTAGGGTGTTGAGGCTTCAGAAGGGACACAAGTACTGTTTGATGGGTCAACTGTCGTCCCAGGTTGGATGGAACCACTATGACACTATCAGAGTAAGTTTCTCATTTTTAAAGGTGTATGCTATGTTCTTTCTGAAAGTGTATGTTGACTTTTCTAGGACATCTAATTGTGTTTCAGTGCTCCTTCTAATAATTGGCATATAAATCTTTAACTCTAATCATTTAAAAAAAATCTGGTTCTGCTTGTGGTTCTAAAATTGTCATATGCTGGTGATAGTATGTCCTCTAATGGCCTGTCAATATATAATTGCTACTCTTCTGCAAGTGGATTCGATTTTCCAATCCTCCATGAACTGTATTTTAATTTCCAGATGTTCTATTTTTGTTATATATTCGAATTGCCATAATTATAAATATTCTTGAGTGTTTCTTTTACAGTTATTTTGATCAAAATTCTGGAAAGTCATGCACTTCTATTAACAGATCCTAAGTTTTAAATTTCAGTTTTTCTTAATGTACGAATTGCCATTATTAAGAATTTAAGAGAAGAATTTCTGTTGATATATATTTAATTCCTTGCATAAATACCTCTCTGTAGATGTTATGTCCTTTCCTCCATTTACTGAGTGATGTCTCATGATTCATCTAATACATGGGAATAGTGATGATCCCGCTATGCAACTCTCAGTACTAGGAGCTGTTTGTCATATACTTTGCTCTATGGTTATTTGAGAACTGCTTTTTTCTACCCCCCTCATTGTAGGAGTTGGAGAAGAAGAGAAAGGAGAGGGCTCAGCTGGTTTATGAAAGGAAAAAGCAGCTTGCCAAGCTTAGGGTGAAGGCTGAGAAGGCTGCAGAGGAGAAGCTTGGTTCCCAAATCGATGTCCTTGCTCCTGTTAAGTACTAAGATTCGATTAATTTAGCTTTTTCGGATCTTTCAAGTTTTGTCGAGGAACACCTGTTTAGACATTTCAAAAGAATGCAACTAACTATATTTGGTGGGCCCTGTTACTCATGTTGATTTCTGTTGGAACCGTCCTCGGGTTTCTGCTGTAGGAGGATGGAGATTGGTATGTCCTGCACTTTTGAGTTTGGATTGCTGGTTAATACAATTGCTTTTCCCCCCTCCATTAGAGTAGCACATTTATTTCTGTAATGGAGTGAGATGATATATCTATATGCTTGCTTGATGTGACGCAAATTGGGAATGAGAGGTATATGGAATGGAAACATAGTGTACTGTGGTATTTGCCAAATAGATAGTTTCCCCATTCCATGCCTGTGAACTTGACTATTAGCATCTCGCAGCTATTAGTGGCCCCGAACTGGAAATGGCATAAGATCTTGGAGTCTCAGTCGAGAATGGTGTCAGTTCTTCACAACTCATCAATGAGGTAAATGGAAATGCGGAGATAACACGGACTGTGACCTACATCAATCACGTATTACTGGGCACGTGTCACCACAAGATGTCCATTTGCATCTCGTCTCTCCGAGGGTGGACTGTCATACGCGAGTATTTTTATACGGTGATGTGTTACTTGCTGCACAAGAAAGCAGAGATTCATACTCGGGTACTTCCTTGATAGGTAAAATTGCCCTTAAAGATTGGTCCGAGCAGTAACTGTGTTTTCCCCCTGACCCTGGTCTTCGCAGGGTGGAGACTCATATTTTGAGCTTTAAGAATGACTGAACTCTTCTTCCGAAGACATTCATAGCGATGAGTAAGGCATGGGCTGCCCGTGTGACAGTGAGCTATCTTTAGGTAATACCCGCATGGTTGGTCGTGAACTATGAAGTGAAGTATAAGCAAATGTACCGTCGACTCCCTGTACATGTATCTTCATTTTACATGATTTGGCTGGCTATATATTAAGCATTGAATATTTACGCCTTGGGACTGAAAATCCTAAACCCTAACTCTCCTTGACATTTTAATATCTATCCTCTTCTCTTCCTCAATCTAGGCTTGTGGCGGCTCTCTTCGCAACGAGAAGAAGGGGTTTGGTTTTATGGTACAAATCTCAAATCGGACTAGGAAATTCTAAATCCATTTCTCAGTATTGGTCTATGGACTGATTTTGATACCCTCTTCCTTTTACCCATTTTAGGCTCCTGAGACTAGGGTAGCTGTGAGGGGGGGAAAAACTTAGTACTACAAAACTAAATGCGGCGTAAGGTTCTACAGTGGATCAGCTCTGAGACTGGGATTTTATTATGAACGGAGGGCTTGGACAAATGGGATGGGCCTAAAGTTTTTTCCTACTGTTCAGGCCCGTTAGAGGTCGAGCTGGACTACGGCCCAACAAAACCAACCACCGAACATCTTGAGCGGCCCCACCCATATGATGATCATATACCATCTTAAGCACCGTTATTTCCTGTTCGTACCCAGATACAACCCCGAGCCAAGCTGCCGAAGCTTCTCCACAGTTGTGCTCGAGCGTTACTGATGACGACCCAAAGAGATCGACTTCCCCGAGAATGGCCTGAACATACCAAACCTTAGAACTCCACAATCTAGGATTACGGCACTGGCTGGGCAGGTATCCTCAAAAGATAAGTCATAGCCTGAGCTATACACCAGTTGCCAAACTGAGTGACCAATGCTCACATGAGCTCAGTACAACACACCAAGCAAAAGCACCAGGTTTTCAACCTATGGCTACAAATTCCAGTTTTCCCGAAGGCCAAGCTGCACTCTCAACTTCATCAGACACAGGATGAAGATGCAGAAGGCCAGAGGCCATGGAAAACAGAACAGGAAGCAGCGACCATAATATTTTCACTGAGATCTGCACAAAAGTTGGCGCCTTTGCCCACAACAATGATTGCGATGGCTACCCACTACCTTTTTTTCCCCTCTTGGGAGTTAAATAATACATCAGCATGCACTAATCTATTTTCAAGAGGCCTTAAAAGAATGAGCCCTCAAGAACAAGGAGAGAACCTAGCTAAAAACCCTAGAAAGAAAACACTAAAACAAACTACAATAGAAAAGATTTTACCCTATACAAAGATCTACACATTCATCTCTTCTCCGAGCCCTAGGCCAAGTGGAAATTTACACAAGCTCTGTTAGATGAAGGAAAGAATTCAACACCCCCACCTGAATGTATCCCACCATTGATACCATCACCTGACCAGGCAATGAGTCCCAAACCTGGGCTCCTCTCAGACCAAACCTGGGCTCCTCTCAGACCGAACCTGTGATGCCCCCCAGAAGGGGGGAAATACAGCATCATCTGCAAGATGGTAGAGAAGTTCTAAATAAACCATCGTTGAAATCATCCACAACGTGAAGTTGGGCAGCAGCTACTAGACAAAAGAAGAATCAACAAAAGGTGTGCACCTGTACTTTGATGCTAAAGGGCATCCTGACTCGGACCTGCCAGGAGAGACTGTCAGTGGAATAGTAATAGTGAAATCCAGCAGAACAGATCCCAAATTCAATGGTCCAATGTGTGGACAGCCCTGTGCTGCAGGTAAATGCTGCATCCCGGGTGGCTAACGTTGTGGCTGTGGCATGTTGCTAGGTGGAACTTGTTCTCGTTGTTGCTATGACTGAGGCAGGAAATGCTTCTGGGATGAAGAAGGCAGAGGCCCGGATGACTGCCTAGCCAGTGCCCCATGGGCACTACCACCACTGAGACCATGATTGGGCAAGTTATCTGCCAAATGTCTCTGCCCTGGTGCTCCTTGGCTGACAGATGACACTTGCTCACTCCTCAAGGAAGTTGGAAGTGTTGTGCTCCCCATGGGCCCAACTTGAGCAGACATGCTTGTAATAGCAGCTTCTGATGATTTACCTTGAGGAACAGGAGAAGTAGCCACAGCCATTTTAATAGAAGAATCAACAGGAGCTGCAGCACCAACACCAGCCTGAGAAGACATTATGTTGACAAGCTTCTGACCGGATGCTTGAGCTTTGGTGGGTTGAGACTTAACCTGCAGCTGCTCATGATTCATATGTTGACGGTTCTGTGGATGCATCATCCTCTTAGCAACCGTCTGGGTTTGGCTTCTTTGATTCTGCTGCGACTGCAGTGGAGCTGAAGATGTATTATGTACAGGAGGAATAGCTGAAAACTGCCCCTGCATATTGTTCTCAGAATGAGAGGGCATCTGTTGCTGAGGATGTTGCTTAGTAGGATGTGAAGCTGCTGAACTGGAAGGCAGCTGGGAGTGGTTTGGAGCCTGAGGAATTGTTCCTTTTGAAGGTTGGACTTGATTTATCCCCATCCCTGAGTACACTCCCTGACCATGTTGCATCATCTCCTTCTCCGTCCCCATGCTCCCTGGAGCTGTGGAGAGACCATTCGAATGAGAAGGGTCCATTGGGAGCTTCGGATGTACTGATATGTTCCCTCTCGCATTTCCCTTAAAAAATTTTGCCTGCTGCTGGGGAGGCTGCGGTTGCTGCCGTTGCTGAGGATGGGCCCTTCCAGACTGTTGGAATTGTTGCTGCTGAGCCTGAGGCTGTCTTTGCTTTGGGCCCACCTGATCGCTCAGACTCCCAACAGTAGTCTCTGGAGTTCGAGGAAGACCGTGATTATGAGCGGGTAACTGATTCTTCTGCTGATGCTGCTGTGAGGCCATAGGAATCATTGGGGAAGACGTCAGAGGCGGCAAAGGTGCAGATTGAGACACAGGTTGAGCCTGAATATGCTGGCTGTTTTGTAGAGATGAAGATGTGGGGAGCTGAGATGGTGACTGTACATGTGGCGTTAAATTATTAGATGCTGCATACTGCTGCTGCTGCTGCATATACTGCTGCTGAAGCTCTCTCCCAGCCATTCGGAGATAAATCTGCTGTTGCTGAGAACCTGTACCATGATTAGTGCCCTGAAGCTGCGGGTGATGATGAGGATTGTTTGAGGCATGTGATTGCCGCTGAGATATCTGATGTTGCTGCTGGGAATGTGCCAGATATGTCTGAACAGGTGAAGCCGTCTGATGAGAGAATGCTGGACCTATCGCATTGAATGGGGAAACTCCTTGAGCAATGCCCTGAGTGACATGCATTGCGAGTTCCTGTGCTGGCATCTGTCTCTGCTGCTCACTATTGTGGCCACCCTGAAAATGAAATGTGACACATTTTGAAGGCATATGCTTCATTATTTAAGTTGCAGAGCAGTTGCGTAATTCCTTGAACCACATATAGGCAGAGAAACAAGTCTAAACCATCGAGCATCTTAAGATAAAAAATGTTATTTCAGCGAATTGGGGAAAATGGATAAGACAGCTATTTAGTGCCCATACGAGCAGGCTTTTTCTCCCTACTTCTTTTTAGGGGCCAATATGTTTACTATAAACATGGATTTAGTCCTTTGAGTTGAGTGCAGTAAAGAATCAGACCTTGTAACTCAAAATTATATTAAAATCTCCTTTCATAAAGGCTTGCTTAAAAAAGAAAGGAAAGAAATGAACTTCCTCAAAACATCCATCTTGTCAAATATAGAGAGGACCAAAATTGCCACTTCTTTCTAAACTTGGACTTAATCCTCTCATTTTCCTAGAAAACATTTCTTTGGTACAACAAAAATGTTAAAACTGAGAAACAAAAAACAGCTAGGATTGATCCAGTTGTTAGAAAGGTGGTGGTCCAAGGTGTTGAAGATATTTCCCGGCTCGTCTATCATACCACTTAGTTGTGGTTATTTGTCATCCACAAGCATTTTATGAATGGTGTAACCCAGTTGTATCCAGGATTAATTAATAGTTGGTTGTGGTGCAAGCACCATACAAGGAGTCCCACAGTGAACATTTGAGGAAAAGGAGTGATCTGTCTAAGAAAAGGACAGAGTACTCACCCTCAACATATGCACTGACTCGCGAAGTTTTCCTTGAGTAGCTCCTGATCCAGAATGCATGTCTACAGGGCTCTGGGCACCAGCCATGGGAGAGGAAAGAGCACTGCTCGAGTTCAGCATTGGTGATGATGCCATCCCTACTAACCCACTTCTTACCATTGGCATAGTCATTCTGTTCATTCCATAACCACTTCCACCTGGCAATACACGAGCACCTCTATCGTTCCCAGGAACAGCACCGGGAATGGACAAATTGGACTGTGAGATAGTCCTATTTGACAATATTTGACTATATGGTTGCGCCCTGTGCTGCTCCTCTCCTGGTGAAGGTGATGTCTTAGGAATATTATACCTCCCATCCCTGGAAAAATGTAAAACATCCAATATAATTTCATAATTCTAATGGATTTGCAGGATGGGATTGTTGACTAAACAGTGTCTTTTAGATAACATCGTGTCACTAACAGTTGTTGATTATGTGTCCCACCACAATCATGATAGAACCAGACCCTCATAATCAGCTGTTATGATGGGCCGAATCAGGAGAATCTTCATCAAACAGGATCAAGGACAGAATAGTAAAATCTACAGGAGCACAAAAACCTTTATGACAAGCAGTTCTGGATTACCTCATTGGTGCGTTTAAAGGACCAGCAGATGGCATGTTATTGCCAAGAACAGGACCAGATGTTCCAGGAACTGGTGAATTCACTCCAGCAGTAGCAAGTGCAGATGATACAGAACCACCCTGATTTTGCATTGCCAAGTTACTAGCATGAGATCCTTGATAACCGAGTGGATGAACATCAGGACTCAATGCAGTTGTTTCAATAAGATCAAGTGGCCTGATGAAGAGAACACAACCAACATGATGACATCATATGAGTGAGGAAGATGTAAGACTAATCAAAAGTAGTAACACTAAATAATAGTTGGAGATGGAACATCACCATAAGATGGTAGCAAAAAAGTATATCGCTTACATAAGGCAAACTCCGTTGAGGTTGTTTGGACAGACTTGTGATTGAGCTACAAAATGAGAATCGTGGGGGCGTACTTGCTTGATATTCTGCCTCTCATTTTTCAACTGCCAAAAGAAAAAAAAAGTACATAAATCATTTTGAAATGAAAACATACTTTTTCACTTACGAATGGATAACATATAGGATAAAAAGGATATTTACTTTTTAATTTTAGACAAAGATTTCACACCAAATTAAGGATTCTGAAAGGCATATATCAAAGAATTCCAAAATAATTGCCACACCAACTTCTGATTGAACTCCCAATTTTAAGATCTAACTTTACAAATCTTATTAAAATAAACTGAATGAGAAACATCCATCTTTCTTGGTGTTTATGTCACATCTTTATTCCCAATAATCAGCACAAAGATACCACCGACCCACTACCAGCATCCAAATAAAAGATTTCTTCTTTGAAAGAACCACTGCTTATATTTCTAATACTACATTTTTTGAAATGTAATCAATTTGTAATTATGCAGACCTCATTAATAAAAGAGATGTAGGAAATAAGTACAAATTTTTCATCCAGGAAAGTTATCCTCTTAAAAATAAAAAACAAGATAGCTCTGGGACTAAAGTAGGACCCGAATACTCCGATGATGCTGCCTTTGAGCAATCTGAATAATTTTGTCAAAATGTTCCTTCAAAGTATCCTCCTCCACAGGACCTTGCAACTGTTGAAACAGCTGCCTTGCGCTTCCCTGCAGGGGATGCAAAAGCATCGAGCAACATTACAGTCAGTGCTGTTAAGTAGCATACAAATAGATGATCTAGAAATTGTCAATTTTTAAAATATTGCCTTTGGGATGCCTGCTAAGGGAGACGGATAGGACTGGGATGACCCTGAATCTTCAGCACTGCCAACACCATCACCAGCACCCTTATCCATTAAGAATTTGAGGCGTTCTTTGCATTCTTTAGGCTTGCGAAAGATATGCTACACCCAAAGAAGAGGAGTCAAACTAATAGTAAAAAGAAAAGAAACTTCAAAGAACTGAGGCAAGCTATAATGATTAGTTTCAGTGTATCATAGGCATACTTAATTATCACATTAACAACCATAAACAAATATAACTCCTCTAATACTCTTAAGAGACTCCCCATTAAAGAGAAGCCCAGGAACCCCCATGCAAAAACCATGTGTGTGCACAGACACGCGGAGAGGGAGTGACAGGGGGGCGGTGAAAGAGAGAGAGAGAGCAACATAAGAAAAGACTTTAGCTTCAAGATAGAAATCGAGAAGATGCAGCAGACATCAATCCTTCAAGAATAGAACAAATTTAGCCTACCTTAAATTGAAGGGTGCTACTGATAGCATCACTCACAAGCTCCCAATTAGGGCCCATATCATGTACAAGGACAACAAGCACCTGCAAAAAAGAGCGTGTTGGTTCCAACATATATAAACTTGAAATAAATTTATTCATTAAAAAATAAATAAATGATCAAAATATTTGCACTTAATTATCAAAGTAAGCTAAATTTACAGCCTATATGAAAAAGAAACAAAGTTAAATGAGCCCTACCTGATCTTCAAATGGTGACCAAGGACTTCCAGGACCTGAAGGCAAGGAAGATGCCTGCTAGAGGAAAAAATCAGGGTGACATAGGGAACAAATATAAAAGACCACCACATGATATCCTGGACTTAGTTTAAGTCTATATGATCACAAGGCCCACGGTAGCAACATCAATAGTTCATCACAAAGATTTAACTCAATCTTTAGACAGGGCTGCCACAAAGCTTACCTTAAGTGCTTTTGCTTTTCTGCTTCTATCATGACCACCAATATATCTCATCAATTTGTTTTGGTTGGACATATTACTCATCTGAGATGACATGGGACAAGGAAGGGACCCATTCAAAGAAATTACATTGTCACCAGTATCATCTAATGACTGCTTCATCGTTTTTGGCTTCTTGGCATTATGTTGTGCATAAAAACCTTTAGTCAACAAAATAGAAAAAAAGAGAAGGTACATAAATCATATAATAGAATACAACAAGATCTTATGCAGTTTCTAGAACCAATATAAGTCTGCAACAAGAACAAGCGGTACCAATGGTTCGATTAGATTCACAATGCTCTGATCTTTTCTTTGATACTTCTCTCTGCACAGAAAAGCCAGAGTCAATTGCCCAATGTCTCTGCTAACAAATAGATGAAGTGAAAAACCACAGCAGATATCTTCCCCAAAAGCTAAAGTAACATCACTCTCATAGGCAAGCATTCAGCAATTTCAGAGAAGTGCTGTGCCGCTCATGAGAAGCCTATATAGATGCCTACTAAAGATGAGCCTGCCAGAGCCTTCAAATGCCATGAGTACTCTCCATATATCTTATTGTAAAAAAACCTTCCTTGTGCAAATCAAATTCAAGCACAATGCACTACGACCTCATCTTCTGAGATGATTGGCAGTTAGGCCAGGCAAGAAATTGGCTTAGCTTTTAGCAGATAAAGAGACTCTGTCACGACCAAACAAAGAAGATGGGGGAAAAAACCTGTTCACTAAGCAAAGCAGATCCTAGCTGCCAACCCGGTTCCAACCAAGAATCCTGCAACAAAAAAATAAAGCAAATTAGCCCGAGTAGAAGAGAAAACAGATGCCTTTTAATTTATCAGGATAATTGACTTCTCACGAGATGTTTTGCCTTCTTCTTCTTCTTCTTTGGCTTTGTTGATGTTTCAGCATCATCATAGGATACATGCTTCTCAAAATCAGCAGCTGACTCAACCTCAATACCTCTCTGAATGCGTGATCCACCATGCAAAGAATTCTGGTCATCATGATAAGAATTTGTGTCTCCACTTGAAACCTCAGTTTTTGCTTCAGCCTGAATGTCACTATGAGCTCCAGTACCAAAAGGACTTAGAACTCTCTGCCTAGAAGCATTAGTAGTGCGCATTCGCTTTGCAGGAATAGTGCCAACAGTAAGATTGGCAGGTTTCTTTTCCATTAATGTTGAAGGCTGACTTGCAGTAGTGTAATGACAATAGGGCAGGTCAGCTCCTTGTTCATATGGTCTCAGGTTCTTCCGTTTCTTTTGGGCAAATTTTGTTGATTTACTAGCTTCCAGTGACCGGGGTAAGTAATAGGCGCTTGTTTCTACTTCATCATCATAAGCATTCTCTTGATATCCTTGATCTGAATTGAGGTTAATTAATGAGAAGTACAAATATAATAAACAAGAGAAGCCATCAATGATGGAGAGTTATTGCATTACCTGCCACAGAATTGTAAATGGATGTACCAACCTCTTCTTGCACATTACTCCTAGTTCTCTGGAAAATATCAAATTTAATAAGCAAGAATATAATGCCAAAGGGAAGCACCATACTTACTAAGGGACAAGGTTATACTAAAATGAAGCAAAAAGAGAAATGAAACTGAACATATTAGAGCATACACTAAAATGACCTCCCCCTTAATTAGTTACATCATTAACCAGGCCTCCTAACTAATAGGAATGATGATAAATAAAGGGAAAATGGAACTTTTCTAAAAATTACTGACCTCATTCTCTGTGACATAGGCTTCAATAGATCTTCTGTAGGTCTCCATTGCCCCAGAGGGGACTGTGTAAAAAAGACTCTCCTGCCAACAGTAAATCCAATCAGTTATACAAGCACCTTTGTGAAGCATTAGGCAATACAACAGCAGGCACAAGATGACAACAGAGACATTTCCCTGTGACTTTATTCAATTCATAAATTTTGTTTTCTTGTACACAATAGAAATTTTAAGATTTAATAACTGAATCAGACATCTTTTCCCCACAATTAAATTTCTTTAATAAAAGAAGGAGCCCAAAAACTAATTCTTACTTCTGTAAGAAGATCATCCCATGATAGTTCTGGCATGTCCACATCAGATACAATATCAGGAGTTTTGGGTGCCTCAGATTGGCCCGGATAAACATGAGCACGGCTGTCCCTCAAAAACTTAACAGCATAGGCCAGAATAGGACGTTTGATTTCTTCTGTAGGAGATTGAAGCACTGAATTTGTGCATGATTCCTGCCAAATCATATTCATCAAATCAATAACAATAAAATACAAACAAAATAAGTCCGGACAAAGCCAAAATTTTGATATGCTACGGCATAGGGAAAGAACAATTGGCTCTAATAAGGTTCTTGATGGAGTGCAGAGAACAAATAACCAATATTCTGTAAACATGTTCCCGCATATTCCAGACACAACTTCTAACACGTAAGCTGTGGCTGCGCCACATCAAATAACACATATGCACCAAATAAAATACTACCCAACAGTTCATGGGTACGAAGAGAATAAACTCCTTGTTACCAAAAAGAAGGTTACTGCCCAACCTCAGATATTAAATGCTATGTCATTCCAATTTGCAAAATTATACTTCACCCGACTAAATGCTCTCAATTTCATCCAATTTGACTCAAGCCTCCAACTTTTACTATCTTTCCTGCTACTCTAAATCTCTTTTGCATCTGAATTGTCATATATCAGTTGAGCTTATGTCCTGAGATACTGAGCAACCGCCTATACAAATCACTTAGATTTCAGAAATCATAGTAGTACAGTACAAACAATGACAACCTTATACATTTATTGACAATTGAGTTAATTCATACATACATTAAGTAAAACAAGCATGAAAAGGAGGAAAAAAAATGATTGATGAGCATTCTGAATCCATTCATTAAGCAAGCAATAACCTGAACAAAAAAAGATGATTTTCATATATTATATGCATCATATTAGAGTCTTCTGATGTGCTGTTGAAAACTTCACAAATGTTCTTCTGTGATCCCACAGAATCAGACCATCGAGCTTCATAACCAAGATTTGGATTGTTAACATTTAGAAGCACCTGTGCAGAATGCCAAAACTGCACCACAGCTTTTGCCAAGTTGTGTGCCTTTAATTTTAGTTTTCCCCTTTGACTCTGTTCTTCATATCTGTATCGGGAAACAGAAGCAACTTGATGACATAATTGAGCAGCAACTGTCCTCTTCCAGAGACGTTCCTGAACAGCATCAGAGAAAGTTATGACACTGAAAAATAAAAACTACTTCAGCAAGAACAGACTCTAGCTCTAAACTGACAGAGAACAATCAAACATAATAAACAACATCCAATACTGTGGAAATTCTATATAATCAAACCTGCACAAAGTCATTAGCCAACCAAGCCATCTCCTCCAGTACAAAATTCCAGTGACATCTCTGCTGATTCTCCAAAGGTGGGTTCCGACCAGACAATTCGGCAATCCTTTTATGTTTTGCCTGTTCATAGTAAGGTCTTGTCAAGGCATCTTCATATCCTGCACAATGGAAGTCATACAACAGCATAGCAAATAAAACAAGTACCTGAATTATCCGAGCCTCCTTCAACACAGAATCTTCATATGCCTTGTCCACCACGGTCAAGGTATTGCCAGAAGTTTCACAGTCAGGAGGAGCAGCACATTCCATCCCAGATAAGCTGGCACTAGGAGCCTCAGAACATGATAAATCAACTGGTGGTCTCATATTGCAAATATTATCCCTGTTGTGGTTAAAATTACAGTCAATATTTTGATCCTTTCTTTCATTTTCAATCCCGATCTGTCCCCCATGTTCATCCACACCTGAAATTGAAGTATCATTCGCCTTTATGTTAAGATCAGACCTATTTTTTGCTTCCTTTATCCCTTTACACACTGTACCATTGCCAGCCTGGTTTGGCCAAGCAGAGTGATTTTCATTGCTAGCCATCGCATCACAGTCAACAATATTGTTGGTGCCTTCTTGATCTATCATCTCACTTCCTGCCATTTTTTTATTCTTTTCAGATGCTGACTGTTGCACCGCAGTATTTCCATTGGAACTAATCTTCACAGCATCATTATAAACACCATCTTTCTTTACATCCACATCTAAGGTCAGATGGATGGAAGACTCAGAACCCTTACTATCAAATGCTATAGAGCTCTTGTCAACTTCATGACTAATGGTTTTGCTATGCCCCTTAAAATCACTAGAGCCATTTTGCTTGCCATTGGCATCAATTTCTCTATTTGAGCCAATGTCTTCCCTGCTGACAACAAGATCAGGGCCAGTGCCAACCAAATCTGGAGTTTTGCAATGATCAAACAGTTGCTTGTGACAATTATTATCCTCCAAGCCTTTCATTGTAGTGTCTACTTTATCCGCAGGCAAATCACATTGCTTGAGGCCAGTACTGGATACAAGAGCCTGCTCCCCATCTATTTGCCCATTCAAGCGACTTTCAAGAGTTGCAGTCCTAGAAACCATAACACCATTCACACCTACAAGTTTAGGCATTTCCTTTTGGCTGTTTGTTTCAGCAAATGAACCTTTTGCATCCCTAATACTTGCACGAACAGCAAGGGAGGACCCTTGTCCCCCATGATTGTGTACACCATCAGCTGAACCCAATCGTGCACCATCACGGTTTGTCCTTGTCCTGTTCCTCCGGGCATAAGGACGAAAAATGGCTGAATCTTCTGACTCTTTAGCATTTCTATTGCCATCCATTTGTGAAGATTGCTCAGACAAAGTGAGGTTATTCTTCCTGCCAGGGTAGAGTAAACTCTTTTCGCCTTCAAGCATCTCATTCTCACCATCAAAAAGTACAGTATTATCAGTATTTTTTCTTCCAGAAACAGGAGGCCCTGGTCTACCACTGCTCTCAACAGAATCTCCATGAGGTGAAGCAGCTAAAGCAAAACTACCCTTTGCATCACTAAATAACACAACATTAGGAGGAAAATCAGAAAGAGCAAATGGATACTTAGTCTTTTTTATTATGCTATAGATTAATTTTGAAGATGCTAGACCCACCAACAATGAACAGCAGAAATCAATTACCTGGAGTGGAACTGCTCCAGATGACGATCAGCGAGTGATGAAGACTGTAAACTTAGAGATGCCACATTTCCAAATTTAAAGTCCAAAGGATTTCCACCCTGTAAGTTTTCAAGAAAAAGTTCAGAATCCAGGATTCTCAATAATTTATTGGAAAACAATAATACCGCTACACCAAGTAAAATACAATCATAATAACTTCCATACTTTCTCAAGAAATTCCAACTCTCTCCTTCTTTCCTCACGAACATCATACTCCTGTCTGTTATGAAAAAAAAATAACAGGTCACATTTTACAAAAAAATTAATGTATAATCGCTTTAATTATGATGCATACGGTGACCATAAATTAGTAATCACAGAAAAAGAGTGCAACACTATTAAAACCTGAGCTCTTCTTGAGCCTTCTCAATAGCAGCCTGATGCGGAGAGGTTTTGATGCCAATGCCCACTCCGCTGTCAACAACTCCGCCCATCAAATCAACCTCAGCATTTACTAAAATATAAATCTTCCGCTATATCCACACATTCCTTTCCTGAGACTACAAGATTGGCACTCGCAAGGATTTAAACCCGGCCAGCTGTTAAAAATAACAAAAATTTCTCCATAAGAAGTAATAGCAGACCAAGAAAGAAAGAAAGAAAGAAAGAAAGAAAAGCTCAGGAATTAAAGACTCGTTCTTGATCCTATCCCCTCTATAAAATTCTTAAAAAGCTGCAACTTCATTCAGAGAGAATGGAATGGCATGAATCTAATGTAATGACAGGAATAAGTAAGTCTACTGACTTGAGTACCATAAACACATGAGCAATCTCATTGTCTCAAGGACAATCATTCACCCATAAATACTGCAGCAAGTCACCAAGCTAAGAATTCCCATCGGTGTTCCATGGTAAATGATATGGAAAGTGCTAAGCTCACTTATCTTATTGAACTAAAAGCCCCTAGTATCAGGACAGAACTAATTAAGCAGCACACCCGCCAGTGTTCACCTGCGTTTATCCAGTGTAAAAGCTCTTTTCGTTAAGCACAGGTGTGTGATCGCTGATGAATCGCTAGAACCTTACAGCTGAGTCATTGCCCCGCAGTCGTATTAGTATGTGCAAAAACCTCAAACTGCTGCTTCCATGAGGAAAAATGCTCTAATCAACATATGCACAGTGGAGCGCCAATTTCTAATATTCAAACGCGGGTGAGACTTATAGGACACGAATTCCCGAACTTTCAATGGTAACGCAGACCGAGCAGCAAACCCTAGGGGAATGCGCATTGATTTGCCCTCAAAAATGGACACGCAGGATAGCTCCAGGTCCCCCAATTAGACAGGAATAAGGAACTCTAGGGTTTCCGAGACAAACCTAGCACCATAATCCAGCAAAATCAAGCACGGCAACGCCAAATTGGGAGCTAGACGACGACAGGCAGACGTTAAAGAGGCTCTCCCTCGAGCTCCAGGAGGATGTCACAATCTCCCCTAGGGTTTTGCACGCCGGACGCTTCCCTCCGAGGAATCAACCCCAAATTTGCCCTGGTAATCCAAAATAAACACACTGCAAACGCGTAGCCGTGATCGTGGCTCTTCAATCTCAATCGAAGCCCTCTCTCTGAGGAGAACAGAATCGATTTCTGCGTCTAAATTTTTTTAGGCTTGTGACGTTTTTTTTTTCGAAGGAGAAGGAGACTATGCGACCTCTGCGAATCGTAGTGGGCTGGGCATGGCAGAAGAGGCAGAAGACGACGACGACGAGGACGAGGACGATCAAAATTGGTCCATTGTAAATTGGGCTTCTATTCATTCAATCTCTTCCCACTTGTCTCGCAACCGAACTTCCGGCTTGTTGCGACGACATTCCCAATCGGTTATTCACTTATTCCATCCACCTCCATCAACTTGGAGATCTAGAACCGGGCCGACTCGACCCACCTCATTCTCCGTCGGGTGCGACCAACCAGGTCGGTTGAGGTGGTTTTAACTTCTAAGTCTCTGGACCCGACCATTACACATATAGTGCACATTATGTGCAAGTTTCTAAATAAGCTATTATTTCTATACAGAAAATCATATCGAATATTGATATACACGGCGCTTACGGCCTTCCGGCCCAACCCAACCCGACTTGCTTATCCGAGATCACACCCCGACCTGAGCTCCACATGTACACCTACAGGTCAAGGCGGATTCCTCTTCCCATACACACACACACACACACACAGAGGCTCTCTCCCAAGAGTCATCCTCTCCTCCAGTCTTCTCCCTTAGGTTATTGGTATCCTAACTTAAGCGTCGGAAAGTCGATTCAGACCCTCATGCCTGGATTCATCTTCTTGGCAGGTCCTCCAAGATTTATCCGGCAACGGAACAATCCTAGGTGTGACCAAGGCCGGAGCACCCCAAAGGTACGAATGAGTCATCCCCATCAAATATAATGATGATATCATGCGTATAGTTTTTAAGAGTACTTCTATCTCGTGTTAACATTTTTTTTCAAGTGCCGGGAGGATGATCGGTTTGTTCGGCGAGTGACCACCTCGATTCGTGACCGGACGCATAATAGGGGCGTGTCCACTGGATCGAGAGGGTAGGATGGATTCGAATTCTCCGATATACCCGACTTCCCGAGATGTATTAAATTCCTATGCATGACACAGCAGCATTTGTCAATCTTTACCCATAAAGGGCGATATGCGATTTTCAAATATTTTAAATATTCTCGATTCAATCTTCAAACCTTAAATCCATGAAAATAGTAACATTTGATGAATGGTTTCATGGTATGATCTCCGAAAACTTAACATCCCATTGAGCTTCGACGAAATATGACCGAGGTCACGAATGGTGAGACACGGCGAGTTGATTGATTTCTTCGGACAATTCCTCCGGTTCCAAGATGATCCTGCAATGCAAGGAACCGATGTCGTCCCAGGTGCGTTCTTGGGTGCTGCCGCTTCCTTAAAATTCATGCCCTTCATTTTTGCCGGTGAAGGTGTGTGCAGAAGATGTCAAAAGGATGAAGCCATTCTGGTGGTGGCTAACCGTCACAACTCAAGGGAATAAGTTGGAGTGGTAGAAGTGCAGAGGAATGCTTTGTTGGGAACGTAGGCGTCTGTCTCATGAGTTACCCTCGGATCATGAAAGTTTTGCCTCACGTAGGCATACGGAGGTGTTTTACTCTCTTTTTCCTGCTCAAATGAGAGATGGGTTTGATTCTTGATCTATCACGATGACTGATTTTTTTTAGCTCAAACTAATTTTAGCCGTGATTCGAAGGAATCCTTCTATGGGTTACCATGAGCATGTTCACCTCTACTTTCGACGCTCAGGTAATCAGCTCCTAAACCTGATTGATTAGCAAATGCTGACTGCAGCTGATCCGAGCGAGGCCGATTCAGATTCACGTACACCACCAGGGGGCATTCGACCACCCTGCAATTCAATCCGCTTCGAGGATCCCACCCCGCTTCTTCGCCGGTTTCCAGCACTTGATGGCGTCCTCAGAAAGGGTGAATCTCATTTTGGGTCCTGTAGTTCGAGGCCGTCTCGATCCCATGGCAGTTTAACTTGCCAGCTCTCGGATTCTCGGTCCATCACAGTTTCAGGACAACAGCATGGTAACAGAATTTCCCTCCCCTTCAGATGATCATGTCACTGGTTTCATGAAATACGTGAACAACTCCATCGGGCCATGGAATAAATGACCTTGCGGAAGATCAAACCTTCTACAGGATGGCAACAACTACAGAGATGCATATGAATTTGGGCAGACCGCTCTGCTATTCATGGACCCTTACTTGCCTTTTCCAATTTTCTTGGATGAAAATAGTTCGCCGTGCACCAGCTCGGATATGCCTCCGATTATCTGCCTTCTGGACATGGATTCTAGGATTCGACTCTGAACTGTGCTGCTGTGTAAACCGGACAGAAGAAGGAGAAGAGCAACCCGAAGAGTTAAGTGTGTGTGTGGAAGTTCACTTGTCTGTTCAGGCAGGTTTTTAAGAACACTTCACAGGTTTTGTATTTTCCTGTCGAAAATCATGTCCATTAGCCTTGGCTGAGGGGTAATGCAAGTGGTCGAATCCCATAAGAAGAGTCCAAAAGATTCCAATTTCAACACTGAGAATCCACCCTGTGGAGATCGAAATCAAACTGCAGCAACCTTCTTTCTTGATTTTTGCCCTTGCGAAGTAAATTGCACTGACGAAGCTACGATCGGACAACATGAGACAACATCTTAAATAGCGTGGTCCAAATTCCTGCTTCTGCAGTACCCTCAGAAGCTGAGCGTACTGCCAAACTCTTCTTTAACTCCCTGAAATTAATGGCGAAACTTTCCCCCCTTCCTTTCGTGCTTTCCCCCAACATTTTATGCTTAAAAATCACATTCGTTAAAAGAAACAAAAACGTGATTGCCCGAATCTTCTGCAACCGAGTTACGACCCGAATAGCATATATCTTGCATTTACCGGTAGCCCTTTATCGGGTCTCGTCTGAGAAATAGGACCGTCAGGACCACGAAGCCGATGCGAAGAGATGAGTGAGTCCACTGATCTATAATACTGACTTTGAACAGTGTGAATGGCCTCATTTAAGTTTTTTTTTTTCCCTGTCTGCATTCTGCAGGGGTTAGGTCAGAGCATATTGAATAAGCACTGAGCTGGAGTGGCCCAGTGTCCACATCTTCACAGGGACTCAGGCCCGCTCCGACTGACTCTGAAGTCGGGGTCCCCCCTGCCGATCCAACCACCTCTGCTGCAGTTCCAAAAGATCCATCCAAATATGGTTCAGTTCATCTCAATCGATGAGTATTCACAGCATAGCAGCTGAAGGCATGCACGGCCATGTGGGGGACGAAAGGAGAGGGCCATCGTCAGCTCTACAACTTTGGAAAGCTCGGCGGGGGAGGAGAACGTAAGTGGAGTCTCTTCCCGGCTCGAAGAAGATGAATGTTTGCATAATTTCATATTACTTGCCACAAATGCAACACATTGTATCTATCATGTATACTTCTATTTGTCGGACAATTAAATAATTTAATTTGAAGGAAATGTGAAAGAGTGAATTTATTGAGACGGGGCGCCCATTCACGAGAGTTGGCCAACCGATTAATAAGCATTGGATCGCATCGGTTGGAATAACTCAGACATATTTTTCCCTTAAATAATACACTTCCGAATTCTGCAAATATTATGATTCGCAATCCGGAACAGTTTTACCGCCAGATTCCTTGAATTTTATTAATATCTGATAATATTTTTAGAAGAAATGATAAATACGGTGTCCGTCCTGTTTGAAGGTTTCTATCCGCAGTCCGCACATGCAGATAAGTACACGAATGGTTGCTCATTTGGTTCGATTAGTTGAACGTCAAGCACACCCTACAAGTCTGTCGATAGAATGCATATAATTATTTGGCGATTATTATAGTACCAAAAGTTAAGTGAAAGGGGGTCCTAGGACTTTTTTTTTCCTAAATTAAAATCTTGAATTTTCATATTATAAAATTCACAAATTTTAGATTAGTTAGAGTTGAAATCCTATAAGGTTAAAAGTAGTAATATATAACATATTTAATGATATCAGAGCAGGTTAATATATGAACTCACACATAACTAAAATATAAAAAAAAAGCTTAGGTTTGCAATAATTATTGATATTGATAATCCGATTGGTTATCAAGTTGATTGACCTCCTCGTCTGAAGATGGAAGATAATGCTGAGTCTGTAAACAATTATCGAGCGCATATATTAAATGGCACATGATGCATGTACACGATGATAGCGAGAGTTAAAGAGTGGGATCCACATTGAAAAAATAATATCAATATTCTAGTATATAAGAGAATAAATAATATCATCCAATCAATTTAAAATTTTAGATTAAATATTAACCAATCATTCTTATACGTCCAATAAAATTTTTACAATTAGAATTTATTGAATTTTGGAGTAAATATTGTCACGAGGAGGACCATAAGCCCCACTATAATTTCACATAAAAAGTGTAAATAAAATTCTCCAATATGAAAGATTACACATCATTAATTATCATCTTAAATGATTTAATTTGACGTGAATCTAATTTTTTCGTAAGCTCAACGAAATTTAAAATATATAAGGTAGAGGAAATATGAGTTAAACATTAGTTGCGCTGGTTCAAGTATGAAACTCAAACTTGAGCTCAAAGCCAAGTATAGGAATAATAATAATAATCATCGCAACATTTGATTAGTTGTCCTCCACGCCTAAACACTTAGAAAAAATTTTTAAAGTTTACATCGGTCCAGTTCATTGTAAATTTAATAACCCAACAGAACAAATAAATAGTGAAATAAAGCCTCTCATTTATGATAATTTTATTTTTCAGCCTATCCCTAAGCACAAGTTTTTCTTCCTTTTTTCTTCTTCTTGTTCTTTTTTTTTTCCTGTTAAATGGGAGCGGGCGTGGGGTAGAACTGACAATATTTTACATGATACAATAATGCAACCCGATCAAAGAAAAAATTAGATGAGTTCATATTGAGTTATGGTAAATTTATATAATTCGATAAGATATGATTAATTTTATTTAATTAAATTATTTGAATATGTATTGAACAAGTGAACATGCTTAATTTGTTTGATTGTATGTATTATTAATTTAATTTATTATAAAATATGTTAAAGTTTATTTATTATATTTTATTATGATAATTCAATATTCCAATTGTATAGTGATTATTTTGGTCAAATTATTATTATAGTATTTAACATGTTAATTATCTACATATATAATTAACACATTTAGTCTATAGAAATTAAATGGGTAGATTACAAATTAATAACTTTTTTTTATACACAGTTTATATATGATATGGTTAGATATAATACGAACTGGATTGCTAACTTTAGGATGGAGGCAAGTGGGAGCTAATTGAGGAACCGTTTGACCTAAACAAAAGAATAATAATAATAATAATAATAATAATAATAATAATAAAGCACCAAGTAAACAATGGTCATGAACGCAATAATGGTCACGCATGTGAGATCATTCAAAGTAATCTCACATTTACGTATTATACATACATACATACATACATATAGATAAGGCAATTAAAATAAAACTTATCCTTAGTTAGGCCACTGATGAGCTTTTAGGCTGCCAATTGGAGAGGTGGTTGCTACGGCGGGATTATTCAAATGGGGATGTGAAAAAGAGAAAAAGGACTTCCTGCAATGTTATCGGTCCTCTCGATCCCAAATCAATGAATTTTGATTTCGATAATTGTCAGTGTTGTTCTTCTCCGTGCAATATTATTTTCAGTAGGTAATTATCACTAAACTTGCTTTATTATTAATAATTTTGATAATTTACTCGATTTATAAACATCGATTTTATTCATTCATTTGCAATATTCTTATTTCTCTTCCATAATTACATTAGGTAAGTTTTTTGAAAATTTTTTTAATTACATAAAAAATTTATGAATCTAAAATGGGATGAAAGGATTGGAGAATAAAATGGTACGGTAAGTTACATAATGAGAATTAAATTTATAATCTATTAGTTATTACGTTAAAAATAGTACTATTATACCAAATTACTTTCTCAAATATTTTTTTTTCGTTGGGAAATTCACCTTCTTTTAAAATGAATAGAAAAATTTATTTAAAAAAATAGTAGTAAAAGAATCCATGAAATGAACGTGATATGGGATCACGCAACCTCGTGAGACTCAGCTTTTTTTTAATAGATCCGTAGGCTGAAAAAATATAATTATTTCTTATTTGAAATAATTTAAATTATTTAATATATCATCCACTTAAATAAAATTATAAATTTAAATATTATAAATATAAAAAATTATTATTACCTATTGTTAGAGTGAGTCGAGCACAATTTACATTTATGGATACTAGATTGCTGAAGCGTATTAGGGTCTAATCCATTGAATTAAAGAAATGAATCCCAAATTGGTCGTTGAAGACCCTCTTCCCATTGAAAAGTCGTCATATACAACTATTATACTATAATAGCTAAATGTTATTTTACTTTTTATATAATATCTACCCTTTTATGGGCTCATCAACATCCTTTATGATTTGTTTAACATTTTTTAAAACTTTTTAATTATTAAAAAATTAATATTTATCAATTTTCCTTAATTAGACTATCAACTACATCATAATATCAAATGACAATCACTACTTAAGATACATTCCCCCACCATATGATAATGTTGATATAACTTTTATCAATTAAAAAATCGGTCCAATCTAATAGATTAATCATGACATATTAAACTTTTAAATATTAAATAATATATATATATCCAAGAAAACAGTACTTTTCCACATGTTGTGGTCGAGCTTGCTTCCTCTTAGAAGGGAATTCTTTCTGGACATGGTTTAATTGTAATTTTCACTAAATTTTTATACTGTTAGTGCATACAATAGAGGACACAACTATAAAAAAATGTGGATCAATACTACAGAATAAGTAAGTATTAATATAGTTCAGGAAACTAATAACTCTAAAATTTATGTTAAAGAGCACATAATTAATAAATATTTTAAATTATTAAATTATATTTTATAACGGAAATTAAATTTAAATGTAAATTAAACAGAGGTGAGAATTTAATACTAGGAGTGGGAAAATCAAAATTAAAATAAGATGACTTTTGGAATTGGGGGGGGGGTGGGGGGAGTGAGTCACCCTCTCTCAACCATAAAAGAGAAGAACTGAAGAAGAGAGAGACCCTCTGTCTCTTCCCCTCCCTCCCTTTCTCTCTCCTCGGATTCATTATCTTCTCTTCTCCTCCAATCCCGTTTTCCCAGTTACCCCTTCATTCCTTCGTTTCCCGTCTCGAGAACTTCTCTCTCTCTCTGTATCTTCGCCATTGACGAAAATCTACTTCTCCGTAGCTAGCTCTCTCTCTCTCTGAGACACACACAATGTTGTTGAATAATTGGACGGAGCAAGAGCCACTGCAACGAGCAGTAAACGTGATGATCTTTATAGTATAGTACATCAGTAAATCATCGCTTCCGCGTGCCAAAAGCTAAAGGTCAGTATCCTATGCTATTCGCTTCACGGTTGCTTGCCGCTCGATGAACTTCCATCAGATCTGTGCGCTTCTGAGACTCCCGCTGCCGGAGGAGACAACTTTTTTTTTTCATTTCCCGGGAAATTTTTGGTATTCGCTCTCTTTCTCGGGAAGCTAAGCTGGAAGGTTCTATAGGCGTCGCTTTCTTCACACACATGTTTATTTTCTCTACTTTACTCTTATATTTGCTTTGAAGGATGCCGAGAAATCTGGTGTAAATTGAGTAATTTATGATCGAATCTGATCTCCGATCTCTACTTTTGTGTTTCTGTGAATTTATTGATAATTTGTTGCTTAATTCTTCTATTTTAGTTTTCTTCTTATTTTTCTGTAGCCGTGTACTCGTAGATTGATGATATACGCGTATGAATTGATTGATTGGTTGATTCTCTGAAGTTAACCAGCGGGAGAAGGGCGTCCAATGTCGGTCGTGGAGGCGGCTTCGCCGCACCTCCGGGATTTCCTCCGATTTAAGGATGACGACGCTGCATCAGCAGTCGCCAGCCGGCGCTCAGAGGTTGCGGGATTGATCTTTGATGTGCCTGGGAGCTCAGACAAGCAGCAGTCGCCGCTGCACTCCGGCGCTGTCTCGGCCCCACCGGTGAGCCGGACTCTGCTCGACATCATCCTCAGCGAGGAGCCAACTGTGGGCCTGCACAAGCGCCCTGCCGAGCAAGGGCACCACGGGAAGGATAAGAAGAGCTGGAAGTCGTTCAAGGACCGGCTCCGGCTCAAGCGTGCTGGGCCAGCCTTGATTGAAACCTCTCAGGCCCCGTCGTCGGAATTCCTCACCAACAAGACATGCAGGTCGCCTGAGTCGAGGCAGGGTTCAGCTCGATTCGACTCGGTTGTTCTTGTTCTAACAGAAGGGTCGACTCCGCCTGAAAATTCAGCATCTACCGAACATGAAGCCCGTTATAATCAGGCGTGTGAGGGTTCGAGTGCCAACAGCCGGATGACCCCAACGAACAGGGCCTCGACTCGGTTCGGAACTCTCGTCCCAATCTCAATTGAACCGGCTCCGTTCAGCGAGTCGCCAGAGCAGTCTTTGCAGCCCCAACTGTCTCGGCACAACTCGAGCAGGTATACGTCACAGCTTAACCAGTCACCCCAGGCCCTGACTCGTTCTGAGAGCTCTCCTATATCCCGAGAACGCAGCATGCCCGTGTTGGGTGATTCAGACACAACCACGCTTGCTGAGCAGCCGCCCCAGGAGTCGACACGCCGCCTGTCCGTGGCGCTGGCGGAGGAGAGGCAGCAGTCGGCCAGGGAGGCCGCGGCGGCTCAGGAGGCAGCAGGTGCCGAGCGGTTGGTGAGGATGTCGCTGATGGATCTGCTGGAGGAAACGGACAGGCAGATGGGGTTGGAGGGGACCAGGTACACTGTGGGGGAGGATGATGGAGAGGCAGCGGCAGCAGGGGAGGAGGAAGGTGGGGGTGGAGTAGAGCGGAACTGCTGCATATGCATGGTGAGGCAGAGGGGGGCGGCGTTCATCCCCTGCGGGCACACGTTCTGCAGGCTCTGCTCAAGGGAGCTCTGGTCAGTAGGGGCAGCTGCCCGCTCTGCAACAACTACATCACTGAAATTCTCGACATCTTTTGATCTCTCTCTCTCTCTGAATGTATGTAGCTCGCAAGTCCTGAGGAGATGAAGATTGTTCAGGATCTTCAGATTGAAGGAGAAGATTCTATGAGGCATCTTGCGTCCCTTTTCTGTCCTCTTCGTTGATCGAACATTAGTGGCAAAAGGGTTTAGATTCGTGTCTCTCTCTCTTCGCGTGCTGGAATTATGGTAGTCTATGGTCATGGAGCTATTGGTAGGATATCTGCATCCGTATTCATCCCCGGGGAAGTGGCAGACTTTTTTTTTTTTTTTGGTAATGTTTCACAATTACATCACATATGAATTAGAAGAATCAGCTGTTTGGTTGATAAAATCACAACGAAGAGAGCTTCGGGTAGGGCTAGGCTCCTTATCCTTAACTGCTTACTGATTGCGAACGTGCATCTGTAATTGTGCTTCTGCTACACCTTGGTTGGTTCAGACTTGGGGCGACTTAGAACAGCCATTAACTGTTTGCTTCAAATGAGACTAGCACGCTATATTCACCTAACAATGGCTGCTTAGCTCGGTCAATGAAGGACGGCACGTCATGTTTGTTGTCAACTTGTCGCAAGGGTCAATCAAAGCCGGAGTAGATAGTGGGACGGACGGACGGACGGATGGAAGGACCAAAAGAGGATGCATGTTCATGTTCATGGTAGGCAATTGCCTGGAATACTATGTTAGGCCATGTGGGTGGGATCCATTCATTTTTGGCTGGGTCCTGTTTCCAACTCATCCGATTCGAGATCCACAGGCTTTGAACAGTTGCAATGCGTGGTGGGAAGGGACGACCAGAAGAGGTATCAAGTGTTGGAAACCTAGAGTTCGGCCATGAATTAGGTAGGGCACTAGAAAACATGAATTAAGGGCGGGGGTGACTTTAGAAGCGGAAATTTCGATTTCATTCATCCCTAGAGCGGCTTGATTGGATTCACGTATGGAACGATATTGGCCTTCCTTCTTGCCTTGGTTCTCCTCCCCCTAAACTGTGGATCTCCGTGCGCTCTCAAAGATCACGCCTACCGGCCGTTTGACTGCCTAACGAATGACGGGCGCAATTTGGGTCCGGAGCCCCGTCAAACGCACTTCAGATTATCAAATGTCCTAAGTTTTAAAGATATATACACCAATTATGAGTTGGTTGATATATTTTATATTTTTATATTCGAATAGTATAAATAAAAAAATTTATAATCGAGAAATTAACTATCTAAACCGGATAAAACCCACTGGATTCCTTCAAGTGAATAAAATCTAGGGTTTAAATTATATGCGAGTGGAAAAATTCAAGATTAATAGACTAACAACTGTATTCAACCTTAGATAATTAGATATTAGAGTTAAAAGGGGTACGAATGAAAAAAAGAATAGAGTATATCAATCTCTAGTGATTTATCTAATAAATATTTTAATATATAATTTTTTGTACTTTTTTTATATCGGTGGTGTCCAACGCCATAATAACCAACTAGTTTACCGAACGATACATTGTATAGTCCGAGACCCGTCAATTAAACCCGAAATATCGACTTTCAAAAGTTTCAAACCTTATGACCTACTACATATTATGAACTTACTAACGGGCTCTCACTTTTACTTTTATATTAATTTGACCGAACATTGGCCCTTTTGTTTTTATATTAATTTTTCATTAAAAAAGTCCTATGCCATTGTTTGTATGTCACTAGGCACATTAGATGTGACATAGAAAAAATTAACAGTTGTTTCACATTTGAACTAAAATGATACATACGATTGAATAATGATAAAATATGAACAAATATCAAAGTATTAATTATATAAATATGTGCACGAATTGATGAGTTTACTTTGAAGAATAAAATGACTGCCACCATATCAAATGCAAAGTCCGAAATCAGCTCAGTTGGGAATACTAAACTTCGTCCCAGCCGACGACACGCGGTGGTTGGCGAATTAATGCCGCCTTTCCATCCAAATTGCAACGACTTGGAGCAAGACAAAAATTTTAAAAACAAAAAAAAAAGTGGGGGAAAAAGAAAAGTCCCAACCAGCACGCAGCAGCCGGTCCACCTCAGGCAAAGATGGAGAAAATATGAAGACAAAGGAGAAGTCAAGTCGTTCACATCCGTGGAGATTAAAGTCTCTAATCCAGCAAGTTAGTCAGACTGGCCGACATTAGAATAGCAAGCCTCTTTTTAAAAGAGAGGATTAAATACAACAGTGTTATCAATCTTAATTAATATTATTTTTTAAAAAATATTAAATTTAATTCTTATTAATGAATTATGAATATAATGTAACAAGAGTTGTGGACTCTACTTACGAAACCTAGGAACCAGACTCCATTAGATGCTTATATTATACCCCATATTTAGAGCATTATGTTGAGGATCCATCCAATCTTTCCTTCTTGTCACATTTTTACCTTTGTGTTCTATAATTACTACCAACTAATGGAGTTCATAATTTTTTGTTGAATGATAGTTGTGTCATTAAATTTTGTAAATGGTCAGCTTAAATAGATGCTTAGTATGTTTCACCATAATTAATTATCTGCTTATAAAATCTATTGACAGTATGAATGTAGTAATAGATTTTATTAAGCGTGTATAATTATCATGTCAGATAAGCTCATCAATCACTACAAATAACACACAGAATTTGAATCAAACGAGAAAGCTATGGGGGCGATCAAGTCAATCATCTTAACTTAGTGTCCCTTTGGACACCCAAACAATGTTACCAGTCTCAAATACCGCCTGACTGTAACCTATTATACCTGGACCTATCCAATGCCCATGCGCATCCCATCCCTACTCTCACATCGCATTGTTTCCTTTTCCTATGTCCTAGAGAAGAAAAAGTAGTAGCTTCTTTTTTCTTTCCAGCCAAGCAAGGGGTCATAGCTTCTTTTCCTATAAGTGCTTGTTTGACCAAGTAATATCCTTAGCCTTTAATAGGCGTTCAAAGAAGATTGGTGCTTTTTCCATGACAATAATGGTACTTTCGCAAGTAATGTGCCAGAAAGATGTGCCAACACTGATGCAGATAGATATGTAACTTAAAATCGTGAAGTTTGGGCACAAGTTAGCGTTTACCTTTGACCTGAAATGTGAGTCCAAACTTGCTCGAACAGGCATGGCAGCGTCTCCTCCAATTGCACTTTCAGCGTTTTGTGACCTGAACTGGTGGGGTGGGCCTCTGCCTCAATGTAGTCACCGCTGTGCATGTAGTCTAGAAGGGAGGCCTTAATTGCTGCACCTGAGGAAAACTATGGCAAACGTATACCGAGAAAGAAAGCAGGTGCAAACTCATTACTTTTCTTTGTCCCCTTCCTGCACAAGAGGGCCGCTTCTATCTAGACGCATGATAGAGTTAACTCAATAATTAAAAAAAAAAGAAAACATTTTGGACGTGTGAATTGAAGCAAAAAAAAAAAAAAAAGGTTTCACTAGCGCCCAGAAGGTCTGCACTACAGATTAAATAATATAAATTCAAGAAATATCATACGTGCACGAGGCACAAGAGGAAATCAGTTATTTATTTTGTCTATCAGCTAAAACATATATACTGGTGGGGCATTCAGAATCAAAGGCTGGTTCAAAATTTAGCCCATAACGCCAATTCCTACTAGTAGACAGAGATTATTACTTACAATGGACGGACCAGTCAGATATTACCAAGATACAGTCATTAATCATACAAAGGTACCGTGACTAACTAGACCTAACTTAAGTTTCTATACAAGCTCCCAAACCTAGAGGTAACGCCCAAGATGATTTTATTGAATATAGGGCCCTGGGAAATGGACACGTTATTCAGCTGTAGACTGATACTTGTTGACCTTTTGATGGATGGGGCATAAATCAGGTTGTCTAACTATGTAAATTTGATCACCAACTTCATGGTATGAGTCCTGATTCCGGTACCAAGTCCAGAGAGCCCATGTCTCATTTTTCACCTGTAATTCACGTGTCAGATCCTTGGCTATAATGCACTTGCCAAAGTTTTGTTCTGAAAGTTATTTCACTAGCCTGAAAATTTTACACCATAGACATGGATGTAGCAACAACCACTAGCATTTTTGAAAAAATTTATTTCATAATAATATATTAATCAAAGAAAAGGGAGATGAACTCGACTGGTAGATAATTTTATGTCAAGTGATCCAACAATCGCAGAACAGTGATTATAAGATAATTTTCACCTTAGGGATCTTTGTGTCTGTCCAAAATGTCTCGAAGTTTCAGCACTTAGATTTATTTGATAGCATGTAAGAGTTAGGCATTTATAACAAGTGAAAGAGTTGCCTGAGAAATCTGTATGCAAAAGCATGCCTGCTGCCATATACAATGCATACATGGATCATGTGCATCCATTTCTTTACTCTACTGGTGCAGTCTGATGTAGCATACTCAGGTATGGAGAACTGTATGCAGCTGTGAGGGAAAGAGGAGCATGGAGACAGAGAGAGAGAGTACCTCGAGGATTCCATGGCCGAAACTACTCTCTCTGAAGGCACTGTACTCAGGTTGGTGGTCCCAACAGAACTTACCTTCTGCTGGGCCAAAAGTGAAATTTTCTGCACAAAACCCACCCATGTATGGATCAGGAGTCATTAGTGGCTCTGGACAGTTGCCAGCCTCATCAGCATGTTCCACTGCCATCTTCTCTCGATTCCCCCCATCTCCTACAGTTATATGTACTGGCCCACATGGATCCAATGAGTAGTTGTACACTCGGTTTGACCGCTCATAGGCATGGATCTGAATTGTTTACACAAAAGAGAATGTTTGTGACCTTGAACAGTTTATGGTAAGATGATATAGACTTCTACATTGTAATTGAGCTGAAGTCCCTAGCTAGAGAAGATATGTCCACAATCAGAGTCAATATAAGCAATCAGAGCATGCATTTATTGATTAAGCTCCATCTACATCATGAAAACATAATCGTGGATTCACTTGATAAAATATTTTGAAAATGAACGTTCATGACATTAATGATATAAGTTCAAGTGAGTGTTCCATACATATAAGAATGCAGCTTCCCGCATTCAATGCTTCATTTTCATTATTTTTCACTACCTCTTCAGTGTTTCAAGCACTGTTATATCAACTTAGCAGTTCGAAAGGCAAAGAAAAATGAAATATCACACCTAATCAACAGGCGCTGATTTCCTTTTAAGTGTTAATGCAATTTATCTGACAGCAAAAAATAGATGACTTATCATCAAAGCATGTGTCACTCACATGTCCATTAAAGACTACGTCTACACCATAAGAATAGAGAAGATCTTCCATTTCTACCCTCATGCACTCTATCTCTCTGTAATGAGCTTTGTAAGTACTGTACCAAGGTGGGTGCCAGGCAGCTATGAGCCATGGGGTTATAGACCTGTCAACATTGGCCAAGTCTCGTTCCAGCCACTTGTATTGATTTGCTGTATTCAGGAAATGGATTAGAATATGACAGACAACGATCACAAATCAAGTAGAAAAATAATGCAAGACTCACTAACCACTTGAATTTCAGGTGCAAATGAACCACATATTGAAGCTAGAGTAATGCAACCTACAGCCTAATTGCTGGTGCAGTCTCTTCACATGAATCCAATCATATTTTCATAGCTTTCTATGTTCAGAGTAATGGTCATAAGTCTGTCTCCAGTATTTATTTCATGTTATTGGAGCAAATTCACATCATAGCAATTCACTGCTTTGCGTGCTATCTCCTATCGCAAATTAGGTAACTTTTATATCTAATGGGGAATCTGTTTGACTACTCTTATCTCATGCATGTCTGAACATAGGAAGCTACCAACTTCACTCAGCCCTCAAGCAACGATTTTAGAATGAAATATCCCTTAGACTAAGCATCCCAGTCTTCAACTTTAGAACACATTCACATTAAGCACTTTATAATTAAAAAAAAACAATGCAATCTCATTCACTTGACTTTCATTTCAATGGCTCTCTGTGATCAGCGTGCAAGGACCTAATAATAATTGTGATTTTGCTTGGTGCTTCTGAACGAATTTCTCTACTTGAGACAAAGGTCCTAAAGGGTAGAAGTTAGTTAAAGGTAACAAAATTTTTTTAAGGCTATCCAGATTGTGGCAGTTAAAAAGAAAAGGTATTAAATATACCTGATTTATCATAGGCAATATATGCTCCAAGCATTATAAAATGTACACCTCCAGCATTGAATGAATAATAAAATGTAGATGAAGATCCACATTCCTCAGATGGAAATGCAAATCTAGAGCTGTAGGCGACAAAAGTCTGGTTCCCACATTGTTCTTCTATCTCATGGTTTCCCTCGATCGCCATAATTGGAACTTTAGAAATTAAACACTCCATAAACCTGTGTAGAAGCATCAAACACCGTATCATATCTATAATTTAAACACTAGATAGCTACTCAAATACCTAAGAAGGAGCATGACAATGAACTTCCATCACCTTCCCCAATAATCCCACCGTGGCTGAAAAGTCTCATGTATTGGAGTCTGTGAAAACGTGCAAGAGTAGCAGTCTGAGCCAGTTCCATTTGTGAGATACAAATTGGCATAACTGACATCGCCGACCAATAGGATAAGATCAGGCTTGTTCCTAGTGAGATGACGAACTGTAGCTGTTGTATTGTATGTGAGCCCAAGATCTCCAACTATTGCTATTCTTTTTGGGTAGCTTCGAGGATCGGAAAGAGGCATCGTTCTGAAGTAATAGGTCTTACCCATGGCAGGAATAGATGGATCTCCACATCGGTAATAGTATAGCGTGCTAGGTTTTAACCCTAATCCAAACGAAATTAATAATCCAGTCACCCAAATTTGGCAATGACTATATATTATGTTGTAGACATCAAAGGTAAGGAAAATACAGCCAGACTGCTACATCATAAGAGAGAACGGCTCACAGCAGGGTTCTAATGATTATTCATTAGAACAGCTCAAAACATAAAGTCTCAAGTTCATCAATTTTCAATTTGATTCAGGAATGACAATGAGCAAAGATGGTCGAAAACTAACTACAGCTGGTTCTGTACAGTGTTAATTCACAGTAGATGAAACTATAGCCTTGCCTTGCCTTGTCTTAGCATCATCATGTCACAATAGTTATCAACACTTAGGTTAAGGAATTTAAGGATCATGTCAACAGATTTGGAGGTCAGCCAAATAAATTTTCTACCAGCAGTCTGTCATATGTTTACCACCTTATCAATAGAAACTTCCTCTACGTTTACAGCAATATCCAGTGATAGCTAGAAATTAAGTGGATCATCATTCAGCTGACACACTTCTCGCCAATCACAAGAAAGACAGAAAGCCCTGATTACCCATTAGCAGAAAACTAGCAGACTATGTACCTTTGGCTTACAGAAATTATTTTTAAAAAATCTGAACAGTTCATGCATGGTCAGAAAATTTTGTTAAGTCCAATGCATGAATATACAAATGAAATCTCTCATTAATTAGCATTCAACAGGGAAGAGAAAGCAAGAAAAAGAGCTATGAAAATCATGTCAAACCTTCAAGACGAACATGATGAATGATCCCTGAAGTATAGTTCTGGAGGCCTTCAAAAGGATAAAGCTGATTATAAATAAGAGATAATCCTCTAGCTTCGTGGGTAAGGGAATATCTCAAGAGTCCATAATGAACAACACTTGCAACACTTTCAGGATTCAAGGGTGTAACATTGTACCCAATTTGGTATTCCCCTGCAAAATTCATTGTCAGCACTTACACTCAATTTGGTATTCCCCTGTAACATTTTATTCTCCTGTTCTCAGCCACAGACGAACTCAGTTCTGTAGATGAGTACATTGATTGGCAACAAGTGGAAATCAAGGGTGGCCGAGGATTAGCAATAGCTTTATGAAATAAATGGGCTTAGAGCAGGATCCTCTACACCCATTTAAGCTGTCAATTGGATGCATGATAAAGGCAAAAGGTGAGATATATCTTCCCTAGCATCTCCCAGGGAAATAAAAGAATCTAGATACACAGTGAAAGATGTTGTACGGCTAGAGGAATATAGAAACCTCAACGGCTTACTTCCTCTCATAGCAGAAAAGATCATAACAATTACCATTATTCAGCACCATTTTTAATTAAACCCATCAAAGATAACAAACGCTTGTATACTTGCTTCAGACTTGTCCGATACAAGAGCAAAGAAAGCTAAACAGATGCTTACAGAACTAAAATGAAACTCGTAAATGAACATTGAAAACCAGAGCTGAGATCATGCAGAAAAATAACATGCACATCTACAACCACTCCTAGCTAACTGAGAATGTGAATGTGAAGCCAAAAAAAATGTTTACCACTTGATCATTGGTTGCATCTAACAGAAATACAAGTAAGAAACTCGGTGCATTTTGTGCCACAACTATATAAGATAATCAGCCAATTCCTCACAGAATTTATTGTGCATCTAGGTCTTGAATCCAACTTCTCAAGGAAAAGAGAGAGCCGTCAGAGCATTAGTTGCTCCATTTCCTTGATATATTATAATCTAAAGCTCGACGGAACGCAAGAATCGAGAACGGAACGGGGCGAGAGAAAGGGGAGGAATCCTCTACCTGTGATCCACGAAATCCAGACGGAATCGTAGGTGGAGGAGAGGGAGACAGAAATCTGCTCGGGCTGGAAGCCAGTGACGCGGCGCCGGACTCTGTAGTCGGTGTCGGGGAGGTCAACGGCGGAGCGCTGGACGGTGACATCAAAGGGGACCGTCACGGGCTCGAAAGGCCCGTCCAGAGTCGACGGAATACTCGCCGGCGCCGGAGAGAGAGCCAAGAGCAGGTGAACCAGAGCGAGGACCGACGTGTAGTGAAGAATGAAGGCCATCGGTGATGCTCTGCCAAAACAGTCGAAGCTCAATATATATATATATATATATATATTTAGAGAGAGAGAGAGGGAGAGAGGGACGGAGGGAGGGAGGGAGGGAGGGAAGGGCGGCGGCGGTTTCGCGACAAGCGAGGGATAAAGTGACGGTGGGAGGAGACGCAGAACTGAAGGAGAAGGCATGCAGTGTGCAGTGGAAATGTGAAGAGCTTCAAAAGCAGTTAAGCAAGCAAGCCGTTGGCTCGTGACTCGTTATATCTGTCGCTTCGGGGCTACGCGCCACATCTGCGTATAACGGGCATTTTATGCACTCCATGAAATTTAATTAGGTATTTAGCTTAAATTTATTTCGAGTGAATTTACCAATATTAAAGATATTTTAATTATAAATTCGAATGGAATAGATTTAATGGAATAAAATTGAATAAATTATATGTGGAGTGAAAATTGGTAATTTTTATGATTAATGACGGAATAGATTTAAAAGAGGTTGGGGAATAAATATTCTCTCATTTTGTAATGGAATATTCTTATTATAAAATTAAATATGAAAAATATATCAACTGAAATGTTTATAAAAAAAATTATTACTAGTTACCAAGTAAAAAATTGGAATATGAGAATAAAATACTTATTATAAGGTTTATTTAAAAGTTTAATTTGTATTTAATACAAAAAATGACATTTTGTTGAACTCTTGTTAATCGGTACGTTGTGACATCACTTGCACAAGTTTGCAGCCTCGACAGTGCAGCTAGGGTTGCATATAGAGAATTGAAGACTGGAATCGAATTGTGAATCGACCGAATTCATTCTTAAAATTAGTTTAAGATAAATTAGTTTTTATATAGTATTTTTTTAAATTTTGAAATAGTGTGGTTGTTGTTTAATTCAACCGCCCACTGCATTTTCAAAAATATATATTTAAAATATTGTGAATATATTAAAAATATTTTTATAAGAAATATTTTTTTAAAAATTAAATAATAATTATATATATCATTTTACTATTATATATTATTTTTTATTATTTCACGTTAAATTTTATTATATATCATTTTTTATTATTTCACGCTAAATTTTATTATATCAACCTATGTTTAATTTATATTTTAATTAAAAATTTTATAATTATAATATTCTTCTTTTTGTTCTTTTATGTTTTTTTCATTTTCGTATATTTCGATATGATTTTTTTCGGTTTATATTCAATTTGTTAATTATTATTAAAAAAGATAATTCGAATCAATTAATCGAACCATAAAATTGGTTCAAGATAATTTAATTTGATAGATATATAATAGTTATGGTTCAAAAGATATAATGTTCGAACTAAACTGAATTGAACCACAACCATGAGCACACCTATTATGAGGATACGCTTCATTCTCTCATGCCCTTAAAAGCAAATTTAAGATACTAATAACAAGGAGAAGTGAGACGAACTTAATTAAGCATAACAACGGGGTTCATGTCAGGATCACGAGCAACAGACTTACTACAACAAAAGAATTTGCAAAGAGACAAAACTTCTGCACCGGCCCTAGAATTGGCAATATCCAGCAAACCTCTTCCTGGAAAGGAAGTTATTTCCGAGGAACGTTAATCAGCCCCCGCCTCGGCCTGTGGTCCTTATAACGGTGATGCTCCCCTTACCTCCTCCCGTGCGAATCTTTGTCTTCCTGACAACAGGCTTCCCGGAGAAGGCTGAAGTGGGGTAAGAGGCCAAGGGATCTTCATCGCTCTGATTCGTCATCTGAGGCTGTGGGTCTTGGATCCTCTGGTTTATGTCCTCCAGGGTGACATCCCCATGAACGTCGCAAGGTTTGACGAAGGCAAATGGGTAGGCAACTGAAGACGCCAGCTTAGGAGGAGAACCTATGAATGACTTTCTACCTGGTACGTAACAAATCGAGAGAAGACACCACCCAATCAATTTTTCTTGTGTTTGAAGATTAGCTGAGGTTTAGTCAAATGTCGCCCCTTTCTATGAACATTTGGTGTAAAAGGGTGTCATCTCAACATCATCACAAAGAAAGAAAAGGAAACATCTGAATCGGAAAAGAACCTCTGATCACAATGTTTTGTGTAGCTCGACTGACTTGATCTTGACCAGTGCTGACATCAGAGTTGACCTGATCTTTCCAGAACTCTGCACAAGCAGAGGATGACATAGAAGACTCAATAAGATGGTCCAATAAGAATGGGGAAGGAATAGAACGAAGGCAAATAAGGAAGACAATAATGAGAAAAAAAAAAAAAAGAAGAAAGGATGAACAGAAGCAACACCTGAAATATCTATTTGGAAATCCGAAGAAGTGCCTGAATAACTGCTGAGTTTCAAATGTACACGCACCAATGTGAGAAACGTTTACGAGGGCTCATTCATCCGAAAAGCTAAAGAAGAGGTATATACATACACTTCATCGAGACTGAAATTCATGTCAGAGTCATTCAAGCAACTGTCTACCCACAAGTCAAGTGACTGGTCCACGTCATTACAAGGGGCTAAGGCAACAGAAACGAATATACAAAGATTACAATGAGGAGCCAGAAAGCAGGAGAAGAAACAGGAAGAACAAAAGAAATATGAAACATCTCATAAAACAAGAGATTCAAAGAAAGTAAGGGATGCCAGAGAACGAACCTTGCTGCCAATCCCATTGAGGTGCATCAGCAAAAACCTCTTCAAGCGAGTTGTCTCTTTCCTGAACAAGTAGAAACAAATTCAGAGTCAAGATGGAGGGAAAAAAGGGCCGTTTAGAATTATATGATTGAGAGAAATATCAATTTACTCCCCTTAGATAGCAGATATTCCCCTATCCATCACTGACTATCCAAGCCTATTCCGTATTCTTTATATACTCTTTCTCAGGTGTGAACCATCTAAGCATGCATGCGAAAAAAATTAGTAATTTTCCAAGACTCACATCCGATTGTACAAAAGCAGATGATGTCTCATCGGGACAAAGAGAAGGATCCATTGGGTGAGAATCAAACAGTAACATCCTTCGCCTTTTCACTTGACGATAAGATTGTTTACATTCTTCCGGTTCTTTGCTCATGTTACCTGAAACACACTCCCCCCAACTTAGGAAAAGAAAACGTATCTATAGAGTATTGAAGGCAACAAACTGTACCACTTCCAGCAGCACTATGAGCCAAGTCACCACAGACCTTGACTGGAGTGGTCTCATCAAACATATAAGGAATATCTCCCTCATATTGGGTCAGTTCGGTCCGAATGCACTCAGAGTCAGAGATATCTGCCGAAAAGAAACCCCACTTAACCACTGCTGGGATCAAAGGAAATATTGCGCCCAAGCGACACTATTGCCAAACTATGTTAAACAGTGGCATATGCTGAAAGAGGAAGAGCTCACCAAAGTTGGTATCATTTTGAAAATAGTCCTCCTGCTGCCAGTTCCGTGGCTTGGCTCTGCCATATGCAACAATGAAGTTATACGAGATTTGTAGTCATGAGGAAGTAACAGAGGATTAAAGAGTCTCTCTCTTCGTTATCTAAAGGCGAAAGCCTCTCCACCAAGTTGTAGCAAAACCTAGCGTCACTTAGATAGACGTTTAGAGATCAAAATTTGAAGAAACCGTTCCGACAATTTCAAGAGATATCAGCAGAAAGGGAACCAAAAACGGTGAAAGAATGCTTCGCCAATATGTTTCTCCAAATAAGGCAATAACATCTTCAACTCAGTCAGGTGGCAGCATTCTTGGGTAAACATAACGTTGCCAATTCAAAAAGAATCTTGAAAAAGGGAAGAAATTGTGATCCACCAAACAGACCGGAGCCTTCAGACCACCATTATCCCCAAGTTCACATACCGCTAAATCATAAGTCCTCAGATCACCATTAATTCATGACACTGCAACTTCGGCATTAACTGTTGACTAAGTGCACAAAATCCGACCACGCAAACACCCATCTTAATGCAGAGCAGCAATTAATAACTAATCCCAATAAAATGCAACAGATGAAAAATAATGGTTGCAAGTATAATTACACTCTAATCACAGATCCCATTATTCAATTAACAGCAAAATAACCCCCCCAAAAAAATGCACAACCCATCACTCGAGTCGTGGAGGAAGTGCCCGGCGAGCAAAATGAAGTCACACTGAGAGATAGAGAAAATGGGGGCAGCGAGACTATCATTTCAATTCACGTTACCCGCCATTGTCGTTGCAGTCCATGACCATCAGTTACCGGGTAAGCAGGCTACCTAGTAAGAGAGAGAGAGAGAGAGGCAAATGAAAAGAGAGATCAACGGTTAAAGCCACGGAGGCTCCAAGCCTACCTCTTTGTGGCCATTACATTGAATTCATTAGAAGTGTGAGAGCATGGCGGAGCAGTGCGTATGTTACTGGAGACGGTAATGGGGATCGAGGTGCATGTTACTGCTGCTACTATGGAGGTGGAAATGAGGAAAAATAAATATATAAATAAAATAAAAAACTAAAAAGATAAAAAAAAAACTTTTTTTCTCTCTCTTTAATTGGATTCAATTTTTTATTTTATTTTTTTTGTTTTAAGTGGATTCCATTAATTATATCGACGATTTGATATTTCAAATCAAAATCGGACGATATTTAATTAATGAAATAATTTTTGGAACCAAATCGAAAATTGTATAATCTCGGTAAATATTTAATTTAATTTAAAAGGCTAGGCTACGTTATTAATTTTTCTTTCTCTTGAAATTCCTCTTAAAATATATTCCAACATCAATCTTATTCTCTTACTATTCTCCATCCTTCGCCTTACAATTTTTAATTTTATCTATTGATAATTAAATTTCTATCAAATTAGTAGACTGAGGGACAAAAATTGATAATCACAAAAAGAACCATATAAAATAACACGTGAAAGAAAAATATAATTTTTTTCTAGTAAACTAAGAGGAAGACAGCAGTCTGGCTTAAGAAACCAACGCCCCCTCTCAGTGCATGTTCAAGGAGGACACAATTGAGAAAATTCGAATATGAGATCTTGTATTTATCAAATCATACATGAATGAACTTTTAATTTTTGTGTAATAATTTCATTATATACTCGATAATTCCAATCAACAAGAAATTACTTTTACTAAGGGAGAAAAAAAAAGGGTATATTTTCAGGGATTGAAGTGATCCAGATCGATATTCTTATTTCGTGCGTGCGCACTCGAATTACAGTATCTACGTGACTCAGGGATAAGGGGGATATGCTTCGAAGGGGTCACCTCGGTCGGAGCCGGACGCCTCTGGACTGGGTTGCTTCAGGGTGTTGATCCACCGCATGAACTTCTGCACGGAGATTTCAAAATGACACATTGACCCTTTATATATAGTTTTTTTTTTTCAAATGGGAGGTGGCGCGAGAAGGGTCACGACCATACATGAATAGGCACGATAACCTAAAAATGGTAAAGAGGCATGAGACACTTGGGAGAGTTGCAATTAGACAGGCATGTCCCTCGACATCTTTTAGAGAGCAACCATGGATAGGGTTGGCAAAATTTGGTACCACTCATATATGGTATGAAAAAAATTGTGTTTATATCGATATTTTGGAGCCACATGAGAGATCGGGTCATGATAGTATGACATAAAAATAATCGTACGTATTTGAAAATGTAAAAATAAATTTTACAATGAAATGAAAATTATAAGAAAATTTTTAAAAAATAATTAATTATATACACATAATTATATTTTAATTACCATTTCAATATTTTATTTAAATTAATACAAAATTTATATTAACTAGTCAATTATATTATAAACAATTTTAAAATATAAATTATTTAAATGTATTTTAAAAGCAATTGTTTATATAATTCATATCGGACTCGAACTGACCGAAATATTCGTACGTGGCTAGGATTTTCAGGTCACTTGAGATGATGGGCCGTGCCAACACAGCCTGATAGTAAATTCGTACCGTGCTAGCCCGAATTGCTAGCTCTAACCATGACACAAAAATAGACCGGCCCAATTTTATCGGGTCTGACCGACACAGTCCGATAGATTTAATGTGCTGAGCTGGTCCAGCCCAGTTAGAAGGGAGCTAGTAAGGCGTGGTCCGGGTATAGCACGCTACTCACATACCACAACCCATTAGTACGATCCGACGTCCAACGGTTCGAATTTTATCTCGTATGGATTTTTTGTGAAGATTAAAGAATGGTGCACTTTTCGTATTATGCTGTGTTTCCCAATGAGAAGAACATAGTTAGATCCCTCATACAAACCGCACGTATGACAATGTATAAAAAATGAAAATTCCTTTTTTGTTTTTTTAAATAATAATTTAATGTATCATAACGTGCCTCAGAGTCTGATGACCTGGTGAAACACAGCCCGTGCGAGTTACCATGTCAAGCCATGCCCACACTGTGCTATCGAGTTGGGCCGAATTTTATGAGACTTACCAAAGCCTTTTCTTCTAGGCTCCTTACGCAACAATCTAACTCCCTCTCCGAGTCATTTACGATCCAATCTTGCACATGAACGTAAAATTCATGACCATCCCTCCAAGATGTTGGTACACATTTACCTTCAATTTATTTTTTTTATTTTCACTGCACAATATATTCAAATTAGTCAAAATAAATATATTCAAATCAGTCCAAATATGCCTCAAGACTATCCTGCAATTGAATTAGGATCCTAGGAAAAATTTTCATTGACTCTCTCAATCTGAAAATCGATTATTAGACCACTCATTTGTAAACTTAGTGAGAAAATCACTAATTTAACCATAAGTTAGCCACTTACTTTCAATTTAAGATCATAGATAGCATTTAATTCTTTTTATCATGTTTCCAATATTAGATCTACTCATCACTAAAACCTATCAATTCAGACCGAGTCTCAACCGGCCAAAAATCTTGGTCCATGCATAAATATCTCGTTCTTCGAGTTATTCAACCTAGTCCAAATTAAACAAAATGGTTACTTTTAAAAAATAAATTTAAATATAATTTCTACTTTAAAATAAATTTTTATATGGTATATTAGACCAAGTAAAATATTTTTATTAATTTAAAGAAAACATATTAATAATTAATTGTATATAATTAAAATTTTCTCAAGTTTTTTCATAATGTAAATATTTTTTTACACTTTTGATATAACAAAATTATTTTTGTGTTTTCGTGTCATATCATTATAGTCTAATATCTCCTGTAGTCCAAAATCCCTATCCTAGACATAATTTTTTTGTGTTATGCTCAGACCAAACTTGATTTTGACAAGTCTAATCCATCCCTTGATTCCTTGATGAACTTTCATCAAGATAGTCCAATCCGACTTACCCCATGCTGCCCATATTTCGGGTATTCTTCATCATCTTTGTTCACCTCAAAGCTTAATACGCTTAACGTAAGCCGTCTGATTTCAAGAAAATATGAACATAAAAGAAGATGCATTTGTCGAGCTCTTTGTCCCGGTCTTGCACATTCTCAAGCTAGCAAAAGGATCCACTACCCCATTTGCATCCAAAGTGCTACTGATGGCAACTCATCTCCATAGAGACCAGATGGCATTATTCTCAACCGGAAGAACATAGGGACTCTCTCCCTCTTCAGGGGAAGCGTGGCTAATATTCAGCGCCAATCCTTCCATTTGTTAATGACTCTATAAACTCTCACCTGAGGATACAGGATTATCAAAGGAGTTTAAGGAGGCCATAGCGATGAACTTTCAGAAGAGACAGCTCGTACAAGGAAGAAAAAGATGACAACTGCAGATAAAATCAGAGAGCCCGAAGGCAGTGAGTAATGAATCAAAGAGAGCCATCATTAAATAGGCAAGCTAAAGCAAAATCAGGAGACGGAAGTTAACTTGGCCACTGCAACTCTCATACTTTCTCTATTTACTCAAATTTTCTTACCCTATCAGAACTGATGTAGCCCAGCAATAAAACATCTCACTGACTTTTCCGAAAGCCGGTATACTTGGCTATCCCCAGAACCGACTTGCCGACTCCCATCACTAGATGGAGAACTTGCCAGTTGCCACCACTAAAGAAATAGGCTGTGCCACTACAACCCAGAGCTCAAGTAACCTCTAACCAGTAAACGGCTTGAGAAGGCTCGGCAAGGATCAAGAGCCCCTTACTCCTTGACTTCATTACCTGTTAATGTGAACATATAGATATAATGAGTAACTAATCCACATTTGACTCACTTATCTACCTATTTAAATTTTCCAGACCACAAAACCTCTCCTCCCCATCTCTCTAAAAATCACATCCTCTAATCATTGTTCATGTGCTCACTACCTCCGACCACCAGAATCCTCCCCAACTGACAACCACCCATCAAGGACACTTCTTCTCCCCAAGAAATCATAGTAAATTCATTTTACTAAGCTTACCATTGGTGTTGTCATTTATCCTCAACCTCTTGGGTAGTTTTTCCTTTACCTCCTGCAAATGCTTTCTCTTGAACCACAGGAAACTCCCATCTTCGGACTCTACAGAGGAAAAAAAATCAGCAGTCATACATGTGATTGTATTGTTCGTAACAGTTGATCATTGTCAACAAGAAGTTGCAGTCGACTCAGACGATCATTACTCACAACATATCGATGGCAAAGGCAAGTCTCAATTACTTAAGCTCCGTATTGCAGGAATCCCCACGCTTATCATATAGAAAGAGTTGCTCGGTTGGGTTTTATTGCTATAATTCAGAGTTCAGGAACTGTGAGTGCAAATAGCTCAAAGTCCAAGGAGTAACTCAAGAACTCTACCCGGGCTACCTTGACACTTGAATTTCTTGCATTGAGGGAGATTGATGGCATCTCCTTCAAGGAAAGCTCTTCCATTACCATTCGCAGATGAGTGCTCAGAATCCGGTGGTCCTGCAAGAAGAACACCCAATAACACAATTTCTCACAAATCCAATCCATTTTCATGGAAAGCAGAGCTTCACGTGCGAAATTGTTTCCCAACTTCTCCAAAACCCTTCCAGAACGACTACTACGCTTACTTTTGTTTCCGACCATCAAGAGCTTCCCGTCAACGATGATCGGCCCTCCATCGTCCTTCCCCGTGGACAGCCCCTTGGAGGAGAAGAACCGGAGCAAGGACCTCCAAGTCACGGAGGACGAAATTAGGTCGACGCCTCGGCTGATGAAGCGACCGTTGAGCCTCACGCTCCACGGCTCGAGCCCGAAGGCCCGGGCTATGGAGCCGAGGTCGAGCCTCTGCTCCTCCCTCGCCTCGAACGCCACCGTTTTGGAGAGCGAAGGGCAGTGCAGCTTGACCTTTGTGGGCACCTCCTCCACCGGCATGTCTTCCTCCCTCTGAATCTTCCTTGATCGCAAGCTTCGGCCGCCACCAGAAATGAAGCTCGGACCTCTGAGCTCTGATCAGCCACTTGGAAGTACAGTCTGTTTCTACGCTGTTCCTCTGTGGGTCGTAATGGTTTCTCTGGAAGAGTCTGAACAGGTTTACTCGTCCTCATCCCATTCATTCGCATTTGCCTTCGGATGATGGTTGAAGAAAGTAAATTGGGCCTGGACCGGCCCATTTCCATAGGTGGGCTTTAGTGCTTGGGCGGCATCGACACGTGCATCGCCACAATCCCGGCTTAGGTTTTCAAGTATGAATAATTTGGTTTGGTTCGAAAAATTGTCCTGGACCGACCAGATATCCGGTTTTAACTTGGTTTGGGATAGCAGGACTAACTGGATCATATTTTAGCCTACAGCATCTGAACCACGTGAAGATGATTCTTGCGGTTCGATCAGACCGGCTATTTATTTATTTTTAATAAAATAGACACAATTTAATTTAAAAAACCTAATAAGCTCGACTCTATCGAAAACTACTGAGCTGAGTCGTTTTTTTTATATTTTTAATGTTTACAATTTATATTTTTAGCATTCAATTTTAAAGTTTAAAATTCTGTAATTTTTTCCATTTGGACCGACTAATTTTACAGTCACAAATTATTATCATAAAATTGAATTAAATTAAAGATAAGGGCATTATCGGGATAAAAAAACAATCTTTTTGGTATTAATGTCAACTGCTTATCCCGTAGTCCGTAGAAAGACCCTAGCTTAATTCTTGCATGCTTGCTTTTTTACTGTTAAGCATGGGAACTGCAGCGACAGGTGAGTGACGGATGGCAGCATGTGGGATGCAGCATATGTAATAACCTCTCGGAAACTCAGAACCCAGGCCACCGTGGACTAAGAAGACGAGACATTCCCCGTTCCGGCAGCCACCTTCAGTGGGTTTCCTTAACAGTTCCTCATAATGCTGGTTCTGTGTCCACTTTCTCCATTGCAGCCACATGGCAAATCGAGGTCGGACTGGAGAGCGGGAATCCAGGCCCCGTAGTTTCTGCACATAATTGGGCATCTCCGCAAATGAGCTTCTTCAGCTTCAGCTTTGATGAGCTCTCTTTTATCTCCTAAGGCCCTTAAACGCCTCCTCATCGCCTGCAGACAAAGAGCCTCTGTTGTCCGAATTCACGCCCTCATCATCCTTAATGGTCTACTCAATCAGAGCGCCAGCAGCAGTAGCAGCTTCGGCGGTTGTCTTGTGACATCTTATGCTCGTCTTGGCGAAATGGCATCAGCCAGCCAAGTGTTTGTTGAAATGCCTCGTAGAGGTGTAGATTCATGGAATGCCCTGATCAACGCATATTCCCGGGAAGGTTGTCCAAAACAAGTTTTGGGCCTCTACCAAAGGATGGTCACTGAAGGAATCATGCCTGACAGCTCGACTTTCACGGTCACGATCAAGGCCTGCATGGCCCTGAATGATTTGGAAAAAGGGGAGGAAGTTTGGAGAAAGGCGGTAGAATGTGGATACGAGGCTGATGTCTTTGTTGGGTCCTCAATTCTGAACTTGTATGCGAAGATTGGTACAATGGACAAGGCTTTAGCACTCTTCAACAAGATGCAGAGACGAGACATGGTTTGCTGGACAACTATGGTCACAGGTTTTGCCCACAGCAGAAAGCCCAAGGAAGCGCTCCAGATGTTCCGGAGAATGCAAAGGGAAGGGATTGAAGGAGATGGGGTCGTGATAGTTGGTGTCATACAGGCATGCTCATGCCTTGGGATAATGAATCTGTGCCTCTCAGTCCATGGCCATCTCATCCGCAAGGGGGTTCCAACGAGGACTTCAGTTCAGATTCAGACGGGACTCATCAACATGTACTGTAAGCACGGCCATCTGGAGCTTGCTTCTTGTGTGTTTAGGAGCATGCCCCACAAGAATAGCCCTATCTCATGGGCTGCTCTTGTCTCCGGCTTTGCCCAGAATGGTTTCACTCAAAATGCTCTCGAATTGATCATGGAGATGCAGAGCAGTGGAGTTGAGCCAAATTCAGCTTCCCTTGTGAGCGCTCTTTCAGCCTGTTCCCAAGATGGGCTGTTGAGACTGGGCAGATCAATACACGGGTACATCCTGAAGAGAGTTGATTTTAATCAAATTTTGGGGACAACTCTTATTGATTTTTACTCAAAGTGTGGAGCCCTCATCTCTGCCCGTACCGTCTTTGATTGTATGAGTTTCAAGGACTCCGTCTCATGGAATTCTATGATCGCCAGCTATGGGACCCATGGGCTTGGGAAGGAAGCCTTGTCTGTCTTTCTCCAAATGAGAGAAACATACAAAAAGCCCGATCAAATAACTTTTTCATCGCTCCTCTCAGCCTTGAGCCACTCAGGCCTCATAGAAGAAGGCCAATACTGGTTCAATCTTATGCAGGCTGAGTACAAAATTAAGCCAGCTGAGAAACACTATGCCTGTATAGTCGATCTCTTATCTCGTGCAGGAAAAATCAAAGAGGCTCTGGACGTGGTGTACTCAATGGATACAGAGCCAGGACCTGCTGTTTGGGTTTCTCTCTTGTCTGGTTGCTATAATCATGGGGAATTCTCCATTGGGGAGGTGGCAGCCAACAAAATTATCGAGCTTAACCCTGATGACTCAGGAATCTACTCCTTGGTGTCGAACTTCTTCGCTAAGGAGAAGAAGTGGGTTGAAGTGTCCCGAGTGAGGAAGATGATGAAAGAGTCGCAGGCGAAGAAAGTCCCGGGTTATAGTGTAGTGGATGTGAATGGAAGGCTTCAGGCATTTATCATGGAAGATAAGAGCCATGATCAGTACAGAGATATTGAGCAAGTTTTGGATCTGTTGGGTAAGGAGATTAGAATAGTCACAGCAGATCCAATTCCTGAACTTGCTGCAGAGTTATCCTTGCGAGAAGGAAAATCACTATGCAGTAGTGAAATGCCCACTATTCCCTGTGAATCCTGAAATACCTAAAGACTTGAAAGAATTGTAATCTTCTTATCAGAAAGGGAAGGCTGAGAATTCAAGCCAGGGAAGGGATCAGATTTAAGGGGATGATTGGAAACTTACCATAGGCTTCAAGGATACTGTTGAATTATACAGAGAACAGATCCAGAAACAAGCCTGCCTTCCCTCAAATGATCATGAAGAATGTCGGGACTCCTTTTCAGATGAAAGCACTGGAAGAGGGAATAGCATAAATTTTTGTTGAGCTGAAAGAACCTCATCTTCCGGCAAAAGGGGCGATAGTTTATTATTAAAGTAAGAGAATCCATGATGAAAAGGTCCGAGAGAAAGCCTCGTGTCAAAGAGAACATTACATGGGGCAATCATAAAGTACTTGTATGGCTCAAGGCACACTAACATATCTGAATTGACAGACCTGAAATTACATACCATTAACATTTGAGGAATTACAGACCTGAAAGGACAAGTTTTATGCTCGTCTTTCCTGTAAAATCATGTCCGTGTTGTTTTTGGACGGAAATTTTTAATCTGTCAAATTCAGAGGTGAAGATCTGCAGATGAACGTATTAATCAGGTGGGCTGCTGATCCTGTGGAAGTACCTATATATGAACATAAAGTTACAGCGGCTTGCCTCATAATGCTTTCCTGTGAATTTAGGATTGCCATGGAGAAATTCATGATTGAAAGCGGATCAAACTTGAATGTGAATAAATTATGATCCATTTTGGTTTCCAAAAAAGCATGACATTGACCAAATAAATAGTCCTCCATGGCCAGTCTATCATGGTCATTGATCCATGCAAGTTCCACGTGACCTCCATGGCATTTGAGCAACGTTGTTGATTCGCATGAACCCATCCCAATGCACTAGTCTCTGCAGGATGGATACCAGACAAATTGAAAAGAAGATCCATTCGTACGAGCTTTCAATGTGAAGACGGTCAGGCCAAGAAACCGAACAATTGTGGAACATGGAAAAAGTTCGTATGAATCCTTTAGTACCGTTGCTTTGGTTTCGGCTGGAATTTCTGTATCAAGTTACAAGACCAAATATGTATAGATGGTTCTTCCACTCAACTGGAACAGATGTTTGACCATGGCAGCATGCCTAAATCCAGCAACGTTCAAGGACAGCTATACTGTTCAGGTCCAACATCAAAGAAAGAAATGCGAAGAATAGAAAATCTCAACTACTGAAATTGTGAAGGAAACTCGAACTCTATCCCCGTTCTCCTGACCATCCAATCCCGCAATACAGGTCTTCATTCAGAAGATATTTGATCGATGTCACAGATGACAAAAAAGGATACCAGAAAGGACTTTCTTTTTTCTCTCTCTCTCTCTTTTTTTTTTTTTGTTAGCTCAGGTCCTATGTCCTCCTAGAGATAGACTTTGGAGATTCTGGTTTTCTTCTAGTAAGCGATCGTACTCGAGAAGTAGATCAGCAGATTGTTTCTGGAGGGCAACGACATGAGCTTCAGCAGTTTCAACCTTCTTATCTTTCTCTTCATTTTCGGACTTTAACTTCTTCAAGCTTTCTGACAGTTTCGAGATTTCTTCTTCCAGCTGCTTGACCTCCTTGGATGCTTTCTCTTCTTTCTCCTTGAGCTCAGACCGCTCCTTCTGGAGCCTCTCCATTTCATCCTTGGAAGCACCGGCATTGCTCCTGAACCTGATTAGCTTTTGAAGATAGTGGTGCATTCGGTCAATTATGAACCCGAGAAACAAAGTGAACCCTGCAATGATGTGTTTGAGTCATGGGAAGGAAGGACAATGGAGAAATATCCTAATCAATCAATAAATTCCGGGAACTTCCCCTTACCTTCACCCATCAGACTGAAAGATTAGCTAATCGGGGTCCCAATTTCTCGGTAACAAAGAGTCATAGATTTAAACTTTTGTACTTACAATAAAGAAAAAACAACAAAATAAAGATTAAAACATCTGCTAATACTGTTATTTCAATAGGGAATTTGCGATATGTCAGGATCGACAATGCTTCTTTCTTCTATACTGAAAAATACAGAAGACTAAAACCCCTTCCACATTTTGTCAAAACACTGATAAAAGAAAAAAAAACATTATCAAGTAATACAGCTCATAACTCATGTCTACTGTTTAAGGAACAAGACAACAGTCCTCCATAATTGTTCAGGGATTAATATATCGTATTCATGAGAAGAGGGAAAAATGCAGGTCTTCAAAGCAAATGTTTACAAATTTTGATATTAAATGTCATATGATCAGCATCAGTCGATCTTCAAAGAAAACTAAGCTGAACATCCCTGGAGCCAGAAGGACCCTTTTGCAAAGCGCAGATCAACTGGGGTCCAACATGTCTCCTCTCCAAATTCAAATTGCTCGTTTGCTCTTAATACTAAAATCTATGGAATTCTTAAATAGATTCTAATACTATCACTATTTGCACATACATTAGCAGGACAAATTTCAAATTGTTCTCATCAAGCGAAGCAGGAGTCATGCCTTCTTAATAGACTCCAAGAACACATTGTTAAGAAAGGGAACAAAGATTCATCTTAGCTTTCTGCTGCCATTCCTCGATAATCTAGAGAGAATGACATCTTTAAATTGTTTCTTCAGATACTATAAAACATTTTATAACTAATATCATCTCAACTGACAATTCAAATATGTAGTTGACTTACTGCCAAAGGTATTTTTGTGATTGAATTAGATTTCATCTCCCAATACACAGAAAGAAGATAGATAAACATGTTATGTCATAACTCAGTCGAATTAAGAATTAACAACTATTTAATACTCAGGGTCAACTCTAAAACCTATAAGATAATAGCAATATGCTTTACGTATTTAAACAGTCCATCTCCACCAGAAAAATGCCATTTTCCATCAATCACTCGACTACCAAACATAAAAGAGGCAAAAGAAGAAGAAGGGCATACCCATAAGTGAAGCTTCCAGCAAATGGGTCCTCCACAGGACTTGGTCCATGGGAGACATGGTTCCAAGCTTAGCGCCCTTGTTTTGAATCTTGACAATGCTCATGAGGCTTGAAAGGAGAATCACTGACATGGTACCTGCAATGGTTTTCACAGTAGCGGGGCCCTTACCCATCTTCAACTGATCCAAGCTCTTCATCACGAGATCTCTCAGTGGACCAATCTTGACAAGCAGAAGGAAAGCAAGAGCTCCTTCAATGAAAAGAACAAGGAACAGAAGCTGAATCATCTTCAATCACCCAACTGCACAAACAGTCAGAATCCCTCACAATAACGGAAATTTGGCGGGTGGGTCTCGATTTTCATGGGAGAATATCCCAAAAACAGAGAGAAAGAACCAATCTTTTCCTTCGTACATGAAGAAATCTTCCTCAAAAGGACATGGCTATCAGCGATGCAATCTCATTATATGAAAAGGCTGCGCACCCATCATCAGAGACCGCATCTGTTGTTATCTTTCCAGCAAAATTATGACAAGAGAAGCGTAGATCTAAGCAGCTACCGCCGCGAACACAGCACAGTAACGAGGAAAAAGCTACCCCTTTGAAGAAAAAGAAACTCCCCCTGCTTCTATCTCCACCGCCAATGGACAAAGATTAGAAATTCTGGGGTTTTTGAGATAAATGGAGTGAGAGGAAAAGGTGAAAATTTGGGGTTTGCTTTTCTTAAAAGGGAACTAATTTGTGATATAAAATGCGTTTAGAAGTAAATCGGGGAACACGAGGCGTGAAGTGAAAGACTCGATCTTAAAAAGTGGTAAGCATTTACGAATTAGTATATTAATATACTTTTTGATATGAATTTAGAATTAAAAATTAAATTTTCTCATGGGGATGGCAGATTTTCCAGGTAACCTATCCAAATATATAACCAAAAGGTAGTTTGTAAGTGATGCGTTTGGCAAGTAAATATACCTCATGTAATATATGATAAATACGTTGTGAAAAAAAATCGTTCAAAGAATGATATATACGAGTCCAAGATTTCTTTAAAAAATCCGAGGTGAAGTTATAAATATGCAATTGTTATTATTTATATAATTTTTACACTACAAAGGTCAAGCTGGCTCATATACTCCAACCCTTTAGACCTTCCTCTAGATTGGGCTAGCTCCAACAGATCTGAATCTTGCCGTATCGAAATACAAGCTATCGCTTTTTCATCAGGAAGAGGGAGGAGCGGAGTGGCAACATGCAGCTTCTCGTTTCATTTCAACTTTTCGCCATGCCAGGTAGATGCAGGCTCGTCCAGGTAGTCGATAAATCATAGCTGCATTTAGTGACCTGCCTTTTGACATTTCGATTGCCTTTTGATCTCAGGAGACCGGTATCGACACTCCTATTCTATTCCAGGACTAAGAATTGGTAGGTTTTCCAATGGGGGCTAGCCAAGAAGATGAAGCAACGCTTGAGTGCAATAGCAAATGCAATCAGAACATGTATTAGAAGTTACAACTACGCATTCACAATCACAAGATCAATCAAGCGTCGTAACTGTTCTTGTCGGCGTCCCCTGGAAGGGCCTCATCGGGGATGTACTTGCCCCAGAACCAGTGCGCCTTGAAGACACTTCCCATCTCCTCGATCGGGACATTCTTCGTCTCTGGCACAAACAAGAACACAAAGATGGTCATCAGGACGACGAGGCCAGCGAAGAAGAAGAAGATCCCGAATTTCATGTGGCACAGCATGCTGAGGAAGACTTGCGCTATGATGAAAGTGATCAGATTGTTGCCGAAGACGTTGACGGCCTGGCCGGCCGACCGGACCTCGAGAGGGCAGATCTCGCCCGGTATAAGCCACGCCAGAGGGCCCCAAGACCATGAGAAGGCCGCTACATATGCACAGATCAGGAACAGCAGAAGATCAGCCTCGTTCTTCACGAAGAATCCTTTGCCGGTGACTCCAAACCTCATGCCGATCATGGCTCCTACCGCAACCTACAGAATGACAGAAGACATTGAGCATTTGTGATCGGTGTGGTGTGGCTATGACTGCGATGTAGAAAATCTTTTGGATAGTTCTTCTGTACCTGACAGATGACAATTTGAGCTCCGGCTTGGAGGAACAGCGCCCTCCTTCCGAACTTGTCGACTGAGAAAACCGAAACCAAGGTCGCAAGAACGTTTATGAATCCAGTTATAGTTGCTGACATGAGGGCAGCCTTGTCCCCGAAGCCCAGGGTCATGAAGATAACCGGGGAATAGAACATGATCACGTTTATGCCAGTGAGCTGCTGGAACAACGGTATGAGGAAGCAGATCACGAGCTGAGGTCGATATCTCGGTAGGAATATGTTCCTCCATGAGTTATCGACTTTCTTTGCAGCTTCACTCGCAGCAACCAGGTCCCAGAACTCTTGATCGACGTTCTCAGTACCCCGGATCTTCTGCAATATTCTCCTCGCCTCCTCTTGGTGGCCCCTTTCGATGGTCGAGCTGGGAGTGTCCGGCAGGAAGAGAGATCCAATGGTCATCAGCACGGCCGGGATTGCTGCTAGAGTCAAGGAAACCCTCCAACCCCAACCACCTTCAATGGCAGCCGTTTGATAGTTGACGAAAGTGGCGAGGAGAAGGCCGACCGCAATGGCCATCTGGAGGATTCCAATGCTCAGTGCTCCTCTGATCTTCGCCGGGGCCATTTCGCATAGGTAGACAGGAACCGCCTGATTGGAGAAGCCGACACCGACACCGAGCAATAAACGCCCGATGATCAGTAGCTCAACGTTTGTAGCGAAGCCATTGATGATCGAACCGAAGAGGAAGGCTAGACCTCCAACGAACACAGACACTCTCCGGCCCAGAGCACGGGTGACCTTAGAGGCGAACAAGGAAGCCACGAGCGCCGCAAAGTAGAGGGAGGATGTGAAAAGTGTGAGCAGATGGTTGTCATATATGCAGTAACTGTTATGCGCTGCCCCCCGTTCCTGCGTTTTCTGGTAGACCGAGGGGAAGAACTTCTTCAAGAAGTCGTCCATGGAGGTCACACCACCTGCAAATTCAACGAGATGTACAAACATGAGACAAATCCTTGAGTTTCTGCGATGAAAGGTAATAAGGCAGGTCGAGAGATTATCATCAGACTGGCCAGAAATGCCGAGATCGTAACCGAAGAGGAGACCTCCCATGGCTGCCACCATGCAAGCGAGGATGACAAAGGCGGTGACACCCCCTTCATAGTCTGGCAAAGGCCGGCGGATGGGAGCAAAACCTCCTCCTGCCATCTTGCTTTCGATCACCTCACAACCCAGCCCCAGCTAACTAAAAACCTATCAGGAGGAGGTGAGATTAACTAGGGATTATTGATGTACTTTAGTTTATGTTCAATTGTGCCCCCTTGGAGGCTTACATATAATGGTCTCATGAGGCTGTTTCGCCTACCAAACTGATGTTGGAAAGGGTTGTTTTTTTTATCTCCATCCCGCACGAACAGGACATGGACAGTTTTGTTTCCTGTCTCCTGTGTCCTTCCCTTACTCATAGCCAATGCAGTTTTCAGTTCCCATTTGGATTCTTTCTGTTTGAGTCGTGCTGTGTGAAGTCCGGTTTTGTTCGCAACATTGTCTTGTTGCAGTTCTATATTTAGCATTTTCACCAACTGTCACATAATTGCACCCCCACCATGTCATGAGAATTAAACAAAGTGATTTAATGCATTAACTCCTCACTTTTTAATATGAAATCAAGACAGACTGCGTTCATCTTTCTCCCTCTCTTTTTGGTTATTCTGTCTCAGGTACTATACTCACGGCCTTCATTATCGTCGCGCAAAATATAAAAAAGCTCCCCTGGAGGAGTCTCCCTGTGAAGATGGTCATCAAAAACAGGAACAAAATTCCTAGCACATTCTGCTAGCCAGTCCACTGCTAGATTAGCCTCCCTGAAGATGTTTGCTGAAACCTCCAAGCCATCAGTAATCTACCTGCTCCAGCCTTCCCCGGATTACCACTAACAGCGCCAACCGTGTTAAGCTTAATCTAGTCTCCCATTGGATCAAAATCTCACTCCTGCGTCTCCCGGTTTTGTTATCTTATATTGCATGGAATTCTGCTACTTTCTGCAAGCAGGTGGTACGCAGTTCCATGTTTGGCCTCGTCCTCTCAAAAACCCACGCATTGCATCGTTCCTACAATAGCCATAGCCCCCATGAGAGAACGCCCTTGCAAGGGATATTCAGGCTCGTTCTACCAGAAAATTCTGGCCACCGAGCAATCCCTCAAGATTTGCTTGATGGTCTCAGTTTGATTGATACATAAATTGTACGTAGGCGTTACAGATATCACAGCCGCTCTTCACCAAATGAGCTGTGGTCAGAACTCGTTGGCAGCAGAGCCGCAGAAAGAAGCATGCGCTAGGATGCACTGCTATCATCCGAATCCACTCCCGAGCTTCCCTTGATTATGGGGATCCCATCCACAAACTAAAATGTAGCTAGATTTTGTTGTAAACTTCCCTGAGCCTGAGTATTTCAACACTGACAAGAGTCTTGAAGTCGGCCTCCAGTTCCCTGGAAAAACTTTCCATAATTTCCCGTACCCAAATTCGAAAGAGATTGTAGAACAATTCCAGCTTCCATCCTCTTCTAAAATATCATACACAATCAAACCAAGCTCATTTTTGGGTTCGAAGGTCCTGTGAACCATACTCTATAAATGTCCCCGTATTGATCCGCGTGGGTCATCCTGTAATCTAATCTCGAGGCCATCCCTTACGGCCCGCTCTGTTCCTGGTGTATAGATACAGCCACCGAGCTCCATTGCTGTCTTTTTCAGTGACTTGCACGATATAACTGTTCGCCATTGGCCTCTATGTGTTTCCATTTCATCAAGCGTGCCCCATGGCCAATCATCCCCTGAGGCCCTCCACGTGAGTCCTCCTAGTAACACCAAATCTCTTCATCCACTATTGCTCATTCCCAGAGACCCCTTTCAGCCTTCGGAAGTGCCACAGCTTCCCAGCTGGGCCACCGAATGCATCTTCCCATGCGTTTCTTAAGAGCCCCGTAAGAGATTCCTACTGATTTGATCATTGGCCTGACAAACCTTCACGGGGAGTCAAGTGCGTTGCATGATATGAGTGGGAATGGCATCGAGGACCGAGTCGATTAGGACTGCTCTACTGGCTGGTGATGGCAATTTGGCAATACCCCGACCCGTCAGTCCTACTTTAATTTTCTCAACGCTCTCTCATATTTTCTTTCTTTAACGCTATAATCTCTCCCTTTATCGACGAGGTCCAAACTCCACCGATTATGATCGAAGAACAGTAGGGTGATCAAGGTCCAAATAGGGCATGTTAATGTACATATGATTTTTATTGTTATTCTAATCGGGTTCAAAATTCATGATAAAATTTTAAAAATATAAATAAACTTCGTGATTATTTTTCATATTATTTACCCTATTTTGAAAATTTTCCCGTGAAATATTAATACAGTAAAAGATGGCTCGATTTTAGCAAGGCGAAACTTCTAAAAAGGGTATTGATCCAATTGTACATACAACTCACACGCCGAACAAATAGCGTTAGATGAATCAGACGGTTCAGGGTAGGAATCGCGTCGTAAGCTCGAAGTAGAGAATCCATCCTCCACAACTGAGAGAGAGGGGGAGGACCGGCGCCAAACGTTCGCGGCGCCCGAAAATGTTTGAATTTTCATCAACATTCAAAATCCCGTTTTTATTCCTCCTCTCTCTTCCTCTCTCGCGTTCTTTCTCCCTTTCTGTGCCTCAGAGATCGGATTAGAGGGCTACCAGAGAGCCGCGGCTGGCAAATCCCTCTTCCTCTTCCGCCGACGAGCTTCAGGTACTCCTTAGCCTTTTCCTCTAGGTCCTCCCCTGACTCCCGTCCCCTCTGCAGAGCTTCATTCTGCTATGAGGTGCCGTAGTAGCTCTTGAGTCGACTTGAATCAGTGTCTGCCGTCTGCTGCTGACAGCGAGTTTTGGAGCACAGTCCACTTGCTAGCTGCGGAGAAGCCTAGTTTAGAAGAAGTTGAGTATACTTGCGTCGCACTGCAGCTCGGATTGCTAGGTTTATGACAGAATTTTGGGAAGATTTATAGTTGGTTGTGGTATTATGGTGAGAGAGCAGCGTGTCGAGTCATTTTACTCCCGACTGCGTGAATCTGCTCTGGCTTCATTGGGTTCCCCTCTGCTCATCTTCCCTTCAACTTCCGATGTAGACTCGCTCTGCGCTCTCAAAATCATTTTCCATGTCCTTGAGTCTGATTCGGTTCAGTATGCCTGCTACCCGGTCTCATCCTTTCGGGAAATACATGATTATGCTGGACCCAGTTTGAGTTCTTCCGACAGTCCCATTTCGTTACTTCTCATTAACTGGGGCTGCCATCGGGACTTGCGGCAAGTCCTGAATTTGGGCTCTGCAGCTCGGGTTTTTGTGGTAGATAGCCACCGTCCTATTCATCTGCATAATTTGAGTGAGCAGAATGAGCAGGTGGTGGTTCTTTACACGAGGGATGACGAACAGCAGGCTGATTTGGCCTATGATTTTAATGTGTCCGCTTTGGCCAGTGCCAGTGATTTGAACAGCGATGATGAGGTTGATGACAGTTCGGATAGTAATGATGAAAATGACAGTCACAGTGAGGAAGAAGATAACGAGAATGATTCAAGGAAACGTAGAAGGGTCTCTAAAGACAACTCTGAAGACCCTGTGAGGCTATATAGAAAGCTGAAGAAAGATTACTACCACATGGGGACTTTCCATGGAAAGACATCTGGGTGTTTAATGTACGATTTATCTCACTCTTTGAGGAAGAACACCAACGAGCTGCTCTGGTTAGCTTGTGTGTCGCTGACAGACCAGTTTGTCCATGATAGGCTAACGGATGAGAGGTACCAAGCGGGGGTTATGGAGCTTGAGCAGCATATCAACAGTTCTGGGAATTTAGATCTAGTCAGTTCTGTGACTCTCAAAGATGGCACGAAGATTCGTGCACCAGAATCCTCTAGGATTGCATACGAAGATGAGCCTAGACTGATGTTGTTGCAGGAATGGAACTTATTTGATTCCATGCTGTGTTCGTCTTATATAGCAACCAAATTGAAGACTTGGAGCGACAATGGGATGAAGAAGCTCCAACTTCTTCTTGCTCGCATGGGGTTTGCACTTAAGGATTGTCAACAGAAGTTTCAGTACATGAAGCTGGAAGTGAAGAGGAAGATGAAAGATGAGTTCGAACGATTTCTTCCTGAATATGGGCTAAAAAATTTCTACTACAGGAGCTTTCTGCGGGTCCATGGTTACAGCTCGAAGGTGTCTGCAGCCGATGTGGTATATGGGGTCACAGCGTTGCTTGAATCATTTGTTAAATCTGATGGTTCTTGTGCTTCCAAACAGTTTGGAGAAGCATACGATGCCCTGTCATTGGGCAACTTGGATAAACTGAAGGCTGGTATGCGGCAAGCTATTAAAATACAGCGTGCTATTCTAAGACAAGGAAGCGCAGCTATAATGAAGAGAGGCTCAATAAGAAGCGGTCGTAAATTCAGGTGGGTAAAGCTTCAAGATTCGGTTGACACGAAGCTGCTGGGCTATCCCCAGGCTTTGACCAAATTTTGTTACTTTCTGATGGACGCCTTGAGAGAGAAGGGAGCAAGAATGAAACCCCTTCTTTGCGCTTGCCTGTCTCAAGATCCAAATAAGATACTGGTCATCGGAGTCTGTGGGAAGCCTCGGTTAGGTGCAGCTCAGGGGAACGCATTCGGTATCGCATTCAGAAATGCAGCTGAGGAGATTGGAGCTGATTTCTTCCATGAGCTGTTTGAATCTTCATGGATCGTTATCGATGTAGGTTCATTGAACTCTTTCATGATCGCACTAACTGAGAAGCTATAGAGCCCCGAGTATAGCTGGCAAATCTCTCTAACACCCGCCAAAAATCAAGCTGCTGTATTTCTTTTTGCAATATTCAGGCTTTCTTGAGACGATTAATAAACGGTACATTTATCAATGTATAACCACAGACCACTTTTTTCAGCCATCGTGTTGTAGATTAACATCTTCATTCTGTTAACTAGATCTGCATCCATAGTGTTCCATTCTTCCATCTACAAATTTGTCATCTGTAAGCTTTGTAATTCCTCAGGAGCCTTCTGCAGCTACTTATGTCTTGTCCGCAGTATCACCGAATGTTTCTTATCAAAATTGCCGTGGTGGCATGCTTATTAAGATCAGCTCAAGTTTCTTTCGTCCTAATCACCTTGGTAGCTTGAGAGAGAGAGAGAGAGAGAGAGAGAGAGAGAGAGATTTCTGTGTTACCTAGTGAACTCTAGTTCAGAAGCTTGTTTTGAGTGCCCTGCACTACCTTCTGGATTCTCATCGAGTACTTTTATATGATCTTCCTCTATATATATGGGAGAAGATTAATCAATTGACATGATCATAACACAGAGAGACAGATACAAAGGTTGAAGCTCGATGCTTGAGTTCCATTAACATGTCTAGCGGAATCGCAAGACTACATCACAATGGACTTGAAAATTGTAAAAACAAGCGAAGGTCTTCCCCTCGATGGATTCTCTCTGCAACTCATAACTTAACAACAGAAAACTGTAATCTAAATGGAGGTTTGTCGCCCGATGATCATGCATATTTTGGGTACAAGAGAAATACTGCAAAGAGTTATCCACATTAGCATAAAACGAGTTGCTTATCTTGCCCCTTTTTTTCTCCATTCAGTGCGACCACGGTTAATCTCAAGTCCATTGCCCGACAGCCTCAACAAATGTAAGAACTGACGCGTGTCATCGTGGTCTTCTTTATTTGATGGGGCAGATGCAGACCCATTTGTTCCTTTGAGCTCTCGTATCATTTCGGAGTCCTCAGTTTGTTCAGGACTAGTGAGGGAATCAACAATGTCATCGTGTTGGCACTCTCTTCTGTAGTCTAGAGTAATGGTTTGTAGCTCATAGGAGTTGATGATTTCTTGAGGCACGCTCTGCCATGAAGCAAAATGTCAAGAATGGCGATAGCGGATGAGAAATGAGCAGTGCTCGTAAGCTTCAACAATAGCCAGTCAGCAGAAGATTTTGAAACAGTGAATGGAATACAAGGAGAAACAACAAATGCAAACATGCAAGTTCTAATTTTGTGACTTTTCATCACTCAGTCTGTCCAGGCATAAGTATGAACTGGAGCAGTGACCTATAAAGTAGATGCCCTTATGAGCGATGCAAGAACAATCCTGAAACCCAGGTGTCAGCACCAGCAAATTCAAAATAATGTTTTACTTGTATAAAATCATAAATCGGGCATGAAGATTCTCTTTGAGCATCAAGACATACTCCAAATGAAAGAACTAGAAATGTACAAACCAATCTCAGAATCAACAGAGCATTTTGTGGTTTCATTCTGCAAACAAACACAGTTCAGAAATATGTAGCATAACACCTAAATAAAACTTACCTCCAGAACCCATCCAATGTAAGTAACGTTATTGACATGCTGGTTCATGTCCAGATCAGCTCTTCTAGGCTGCAAATTTTGGGTAGATAATGATATAGGTACAGGAAATTTAGAAAAATCTTGGTTTGATAATTTGGGAGCTGTTGGCAGATAGTAAGATATTAAACTTACCACTAGACCAGGTCTCGAAAACTCAGACGGATCTTCCAGTTTAGGTATTTTTTTGAGACTGCCATTGTTCTCTTCGGGGAATGCCAATCTGTAGCCAAAGCATCAGAACTAAAACATTAAGCAACAAAGACTACATCAAGTCAACAACTGGAAACCTTTCCATGAGAAACACAGAAAAACCAGCAGATGAAGTCAACATAATTTGTTCTGATTTCCAACTTAAGTTTGTCCCATATATGGTGATCCTACACCATCTAGGGAAGTGATGACCCATAATAAACAAATCTTGAGCCTAAAATACAAGATTTCAATCCAAATCCAGATATCTTCCATGAATAAGCTTCTCGTATCATCCTATTACTGAAGATGAAACAAAGGAGTGAGACAGTTCTTTTGCTAGAATCAACTGAAGGATACTCTAGAATGTCATTCTTAATGACCAATGTTTTTTCTTCTCAGATTTCAAGTTTTATTTTGACGGTCAAATACAAAAGTAAAGGCATAACACCTCAACTCTCGTGGACAGAAAACCAGATACTCTTCACGAACATCATCATCAACTTTCTGGAGCCGTCTTGTGTTTTGGTTCATCATCACCCACTTGCTGAAACCAGAGTGTAATACATCCACCAAAACAAGGTACTTAAAACTATATATAACATAAAAATCTAGAGGCATGGTAATAATGACCATGATAGCAGGCAAAAGCACTTTAACATCTTGAACATTCTGAACACACACCAACAAGAAAGTATTCGCCCAAAGTAATTCAGGGATGAGGTTTTTTAATTTATCGAAGTGTTTTCTAATTATGTATGTTAATTAAAATGTCCTGACAAGTAAATATGAGAAATGATGAGCCTATACACAGCAAGGAGTAAGAAGTGCAATTATCTGAGAAATGATGAATAAGATATAACTGACAGAACCTGTTCAAGCCTAAGCAGGAGATCCAACAGCAAATGCATAACACCTATAAACTATCACACACTAGTTTCAAGCCAGTTACACGGCTCCTCTTTTTAGATAGTTATCTTGACTTGCATCACGAACATTACAATAAAGTGAATTTTGTAGCAAACAGATCCAAGTAATTCCATTTTCATACGGTCCTTACATCATGAAGAATATATCTTCTTCTGAATGTTACGTCAGAGGGCCTACCTCGTTGCTCTTCCAATAACTTCACCAGTAGTGTAGTCCTTAAGTATCCAATCACGTCTTGTCCCAATTCTTCCTTCACTTTGACACCATGTCTCAATTTCAACCACATCACTCCTGTTCCATGTACCCAACAAATAGAGAAGGTATATCAAGCATATAATAATACTGTTGATCAACAATCGGAGTCAAATAGAACTAGAGCTAGCAAGAAAAGGAAGAAAAATTAAAACTTGCACAGGAAACTATAGAACTCACCAAGCTGGGTACCTATAAACTTCTATATGCATTCTAGCAGTTACCCATATCAGATTCAATTTCCTCATGGTAGGGGTTGTGGCAAACCCATCAGTTGAAAACCCGACGCTCTGTGCATGGTTACAGCCAACCTCCTGAATCCGAGAAAAATGCAAAAGTTAAAGAAAATATACATATAAACTTCAAATTTTAATGAAGAGGAATGAACCTAAAGAAACAGATTTGTTACTGGCCCTATAGATCCCGAAAGAGGCATATGATCAGTATCCATTGTGAAAAAGTTTGCAACATTACAGATAGCTTGGACACCGTGTTAGCTAATAGGAGCAACGAACGAAATTTCTACATAATACTTCGAGATTTTGCATGTTGATGCTAAATGCAGGGAACCAAGGAAACCCTTTACGGAAATCAATTTCAAGATTCAAAGCATGCAAACCATTGAGGGGCGGCAAATGCATGCGCCTCAGATTGCTGAAGGAATCTTTCAATTGGTCGACAATTCTCACATTTCACCGATTAATTAATATTCATGCGAAAATAGTATTGAATCATAAAGGGGAACCTGCAAGAGATTGGCAATGGTCTCGACGGTGGCGGTCTTGTTTATCCCGACCTCGTAGCACCTGACTATGAACTTCTCCTTGTACGACAGCCCATCTTCGGTCAGGCTCCCTAGCCTCAGCCCGTCGGCCAGACCGCCGGAGCCTGCGTGATCCACCAGGGCAGCCCCATCAGGAGGCACCACCGCCGTCAGGACCGGGGCCTTCCCGGCGGGAGGGAAGCAGCATACGGCGCCTCTCCGCCGGAAGGCGGAGGAAGGTCTGGGCGTGGGGTGCGCCCGGAATCTGCATTGGGCCAGGGCCGCCTGAATCTTGTCGGTGGCGACATTACAGGAAAGCTTCAGCATCTCCCTCTGGTGCTATCGTCTTTTTCCCCTCCTCTCTCTCACACACACACCTATTGCGTCGTGTGATAGAGAGAAGAGGTTGCGAGCAGGACTACGACAACAAGTGGAAGAGCTTTTGGGATCTTTCCTTGTCGCTTCGATACCACCGAGGGATATGTCTCCGTTTGTGGCTCCGCCTCCCCCCCAATCTCAATCTTGGCCAAATTAATAATGGCACAAAAAGTTTGAATAAAATGCCTTTTTATTAAGAAAAAAAAAGAAAAATATTTGCCTAACCACGACAAAATGTTTTGAGATTGTGTCATGTTGATACATTCCGTCAAACTTCTCCTTACGGCGTTAATAGGTGCTTATGTGGAATGCCACGTGCCACGTTATTTCCTACGTGGACCCTGTTCAGCCAGTTGAAAAGATGACGTGGAAAAAAGAATATGGGCCAGCCACGTGCACTAAACAGCACCCATTCCCCTCCTCTTTCCTCTTCTTCGCTGGAGCCCTCTGTTTTTCTCTCTCCTCTCCTTTATCTCCTCCCTCTCTCTAAATATATTGGGGACGGAGGAGTTCGTATCTGGTGAATGAAGGGAAAGCCACAAAAAGGCTAGTGAGATTGCAACACCTGGAGAGAATTTTAGAGAGAGGACAGAGGAAGACTCAGAGGGAGAGAGACCGCCCGTTCTTCCCAATTCGCCGAATGAGATCTGCGACCTGGGTGCTTGCTGAGAATCGGAGTTGGAGGGAGTAAGATAGGTTTATTGAGCAGAGGGTTGTTTCAAACTATTCTCGCTGGAGCTTCACGATGTTTGACCGGTACTACGGCTCCAAGAAGACTGAAGAATGCGGCTGACGCCTGTGGCCATGTAATAATCCTCCCTCTTTGCCTATCTCATCAATGCCTCATTTACCACCTCTCCAATTGATGGACCTGTTGGGGGGATCATTTTCCTCAATTTAGTGTTTTGGATTTAGACAAGTCCAGTGCCCCCTCCATTTGCGTGAGCTTCCCCTTTCTCTCTCCCAATGTGCTCTGCTGCAAAAGAGCAAGAGGACGGGTGTTGCTTCACGCACGTGAGCGGCATACGCTCCTTTTTCCACATCAGCCATTCGTTTGGGTGAAGAATGCTGGACGATGTAGGAAATGACGTGCCACGTGGCGATCCGTGTTAGCATCTGTTAACACCTTAAGGACGAAGAGTTTGACGGAATGTATTTGTAAGATACAGTTTTAAAACATTTTGTACTAATTAGGCAAAATATTTTCTTTTTTATCAAAAACACCTCCCTCAAACTTTTTGTATCAAAAAGGCACTTTACTCAAACTTTTTATATAAAAAAAATACTTTACTCAAAACTTTTTGGACATTGACGTAATTTACCCTCTCAATCTCAGCTGACTTCTTTATCTCTCGGGTAGTCCATGGCGTCTACCCGGGCGCTTGTGCTCCTTTCTTCTGCGAGTCCGAAGATTTACAGTTCTGCCACATGTTTTTGCCTTTTCTTTTCCAGCAAAATTAAAGTTAGATTTTATGGTTTTTGGTGGATCTGTTTTATTTCCAATTTCTAGATTTTTTTTTCAATTTCCAACGGATGAGGAAACGGTCGGTCGTGCTCCGGGTGCAGGTAGCTGTATCCAACTTGTCTAGAGATGTGAAATGTCACAGCTGCCGCTAGATGTGCCCACAGACGACGGGGTACAGATAACGGGATGGGCGAGTGAAGGTTTAGGCCTTGGATGATTTGCCAGACAATATATATATATATATATATACACCTTCTAGTTAAAGATGGAATCTCCCCCCATAAATAAAATGGCCCATGATCAACACAAACCCCAAGAGCATTTAATAGAGCTCACAAACATCAACTAGGAAGGCAAAGTCCCTAACAACTTGGGATCCGATCAAGCTCGCAGTTTCTGCTGACATTTTAATTGGAGCCGACCCCTTTATTGACTTGAATCTCCGCCCGTGGATCAATCTCAAGATATAAAGGCCTGCATCAGTAGAAAAACCCGGGCAAATTGAGGCCTAACAGCAATCGTAATCAATGCAAGACATAATATACGCTTCAGAATTTCGAGTTTTATTGGTTCACCTGTGACTGCGCACTATGCTCATTAACATGGCAGACCATCCCCACTCCACCTTGCAAGATCTGCAAGAGCTAGTCTTTCCCCAACCAGAGCAATATCAAGTACTTCCTTGAAAAAGAATTATCCATTTCGCCAAATTTCTTTGCTTCAAGCAATAGGAAATGATCGTCTAGACCATCCAGAAACCCAAATCTTGTACTTCTCTATTCCATAAATTCCTTCTGGTTCTGCAAAAATACACAGAAAATTTAGGGGGGAAGACAGCAATCTTACCTCGCAAAAGGTTAACCTAATCCTTTTGAACGATGCATCAGCGAGGTAAAGGAAGATCCTCCGGTAATCAACCAACCCGAGTTCCCATGCCATATTAGATAACAGAACAACCACCATAGTTAAATCACATAACTATATTTCCACCAAAGCAGGCTGCTCTAGAGCAATTTGCGGAACAAGTAGAAATGTCCCTTGCGTGGGAAGGCTGTTTTCCACTGACAAAAAGAAGTTCACGAGCTTTGTAAAGCAACAGTTTTCACTTCTAGCGACCTGAGAATAGGAGTCGGATGCTCCCATTTCAATTGCGTCAGAGCATTGCAGTTAAACTGAATGATGAACTTCGCACTCAGAATCTAAAACATCCAAATAAACACGCTGACTGGTTGAGAAAACTCGTTCTTTTTTCTTTTCTGGCTGAATAACGAAACTCATTTATCAGATAAACCGCTACACTAACTGACCTTACCCAAAGATCCTTCTTTCCTGTGTAAGAATCAAGTCCATATGTGAAGTCATAAAGTAAATTAGTCATAAACGATACTCAGGCTTATAATGCTTGGAGATCGATTAACTGTCGCCATCAGATGGGATAAGTTACATGATCATTCATTTCATTATCCCACTCAATGGGTTTCAAAGCCCTTGCGCAATATCCCAAATCATCATCTGGCGCTAAAAGTTTCATTTCTTTATCAAACAAATGCATACTATGCAACAGAAAAGATAATTCAAAACAAAGATGGGGATATTTAGAATCTATTTTGTCGATATTCTAAGGTCTAAACCCCAACATCATGAGCTGTTATTTGGTTGATGTAAAGGATTCAAATAATGAATATCTGATAGGGAACTGGAGAAAAGTTGAATTATAGCACTCAGCAATCGAAAGATTTCCCTCACAACGGAAAGCAAGGAAGAAAAAATTAGGAGTCGTTAAGTAACCAAATAATCGGTCATCTTTTACGCTCAGCCGAATGTCAACAGACGATTCCATACGCGAAAAAAGATGCAGGGGATGATGGCTGCTCGCGGACAGATTGGACTGGGTGCTACAAGTCAGTCGAGCGAATCCGCTTCTAAATGAACCGTGCAGAGCAAGCATGAGCTCAGCGATTATCGGTTCAAGAAGCTTGAGACCCTGATCGAGCTTCTTCGAGCTAAATTTTAAGAATAGCTGGCTAAGGGTGCAGAGAGAGATGGGGAGGGAGAGGTTTAGGGTTAGGGTTTTTCAAGAGTGAGTGAAGTCCCAGACCACTCATAGCAAGTGCCAAGTGAGGTGCCACTGCAAATGGTCCGGTGGCAATTCAGGCCGGGCTGGCCGATGCGGCCAGAAATGTTAATGGGCCACTGTGTGACAGTCTGACAAGCCAATGACCCGTTAATTCGGCCCGGCCTAAAATGCGTATCAAGCCATCTAGCATCGCCCAATTAGCACAAATTCATGGAATATTTGCTATTGGACTTCTAATTTTCTGTTATATCATACTGATCGTGTTATTGAGCCTATAAAAAGGAAATCATTTTTAAAAAAAATTATCGGGTTAACGGGCTGACTTGGCCCGAAAGAAGTATCGTTTCATGCCAGCACTAGCGATAGGCTCTTGACCCAGTAACTCTTGGTTCAGGCACGGTCTTGTTAGGTCAGTATATCCGGCCATGACCAAATTTGCCTACTTTTAATGGTCCCCATGAATAGCACTACGAATCGGACTAGCTTGTGACAACCCACCTAAACCAGATCTAACAAATTCGCAAGAATTATTCATCATAATCTTCCAATAAGGATAATGTTTAATATTATAAATAGAGAAAATTTATAATTTTTTCGAATCTCATTGGTGTCAACTACTACACTCGTCGACCAGTCACACAATAGCACATAACCAGAGTTGATTTCATTAAAAGTGCAATTAGATTTTTTATACAAACTGAATTGGTGAGTGGAGAATTCCAATCCAATTTTTAAAACTATGCTGTAGACCTCAATATTCAATAAGTAAGATCCAATTACACGGTGATTCATGAAAAATATAGTAAGTAGATTTTCAATTTTTTTTAAAAAAAAAAGGTATATGTCAATCTGGATTTAGCCTCACAGAATAAATTCATTTTTACGTTAGAGGCTGAACATCTCCCCGTGAAATGCACTCCATGAGCATGCCGACTTCGAATGATATGATCAATTGAAAATTTCCCCCCACGATAAATGATCAATTGAAATGTCGATAAAGCCTATGATGGTTACTCTAATTATTATTCCCTTTGGAGTGTTGGCCATCAATATCTAATTGATAAATATACCCACCACACCAACGACCAAAACCAACCGATTAGATCTCTCTCTCTCTCTCTTTTTTATTTAAAATTACAATAACAAACGTGAATGTATAAGAGATAAAACCAAGAGTAAAATGAAAGGGTATATAAAAATCAATTAATATATATCGAAATCAAAATATTTTAATATCAAATGATATTAATATCAATTATGTTAAACTTTCTTCCACTACCCTAAATTCACGATCAATAATAAAAACATGAAAATGTGCATATATTTTATTTTTCCGCATAGTTTTTTCCTGAATATAACGAATTACGGGCGAGTCTAATTTCCTTAAAACTTGGTAAAATGGTTGTTGAATGTAATCCTATTACAAGGGTCGTCTGGAGGGAGACCTCGGAGGACTACTTAATCACACCATCAGAGGGTGGAGGGTAAAAATATTGGCAAACGGTCATCTCATCTCACGTGAAATGTCAACCAGAAGATTAATTACCACAATCGATGCAATGCACAGTTTTACTGCCCCTATTATCCACACAGTCGCATGACTGTGACATGATCACGGTTGAACTCACGCTGGACATGTACCCTGAAGACACAGTTCCGGGAACTCGAGGACATATGGATGGATGGATGGATCGATGGATGGATAGTAGAGGTCAGAGTCGTACGACGAGGGAAGGAGGGGTAATCACGAGCTGGGAAACAAGTCAATGGATGGAGTCGATAAAGGTTTGTAACAGCAGACAAAGGGGCCCGACAAGGCAGGGGAGCAGGGTCAAAAGAGGGCGAGGCAGAGGGGGTGCTAAAGCAGAAACTATAGATTAGGGTCAGTGCGAGCACTCGATTGACAACTTGGTACGCTTTTGTTTTGTTTTGTTTTTTTAATCCTTGTCGAATTAATTGTATCAATTAAAATTTGTCATTTAATTAATATTCTTATTGCCTCGAAGATAATTCATTAGCATAGTAAGGATGATAGGGGCAGATTTCTAGGTCGACATAGAGATGGAAACGGTAAATTTAAAGAGTAAATATCAAATAAGTTAAATTAAATTAATTACAATTCAATAAAAAAAATCATTTTGATAAATACACTCAATCTTAAAACAAATCATATTCTACTAATAAATTCTCTATTTTATCTTGAAAACTATTCTTATTTAACAAGACTCGTGTCATAATCGAAAACGTTTTGTGTGCAATGAATATACCATGTTATACGTATCGTATTGTATCGTGATTTAATAATATAATGATACGATATTTAAAATCATATTATATATATCTTAAAAGTTTATAAATATATAACAATTGTATGCTTATATTATGATAATTGGCTTGTAATACCACTAGAATACATGACAGAATATAACCATTACATGTAACGTTAACGTGCTGCCCGGAATTTTTTCTGGATCCAGAGGATAGTTGACCAAAGGATGGAACGGTGATGCCTGCCTGCCTGCTTTCGTACCCAAACCAGCAGACACGTGCTCTCTGCCGTTGCGAATTAAGAAAATTCATGGAAAAAGACATTTTGGGTGATAGCTATTGGTTAAATTAGGTTAATAAATCTTCTTCTTACGTAATAGTGATACTCCGTATTATAGGATAAAAAATAAAAAAAAATCCCCAATTTAAACATTTTTTTTCATTTTCTCAGAAAATATGAACGGAGACCCGCCTATAAATTATCAGCAATATAATAATTGACATTCAAGTCAGAGATAACAGAGAGTCAATGATTAGGAGGCGTCTTGTCTCTCATAATTAGAATTGCCACTGCTATTAGTAGGTGCAGATGCTATCGTCATTGCTTCAATCTCGGGCAGTGGATGACTGGTTAAGGGATTTAACTAATTTAAGATTTGAATTTCAGTATTGTTGAAATTATAAAATTCATTTTGATTTGGCTGGGTACTAGAGGGGATCGACCAAGAAATGCTGGTCACCCTGGCTCTAGACTGTTGTTTAACCATCGTATTGTACACCAAAGGCGCGGATTTCCAGCTCCAATCAGCGGGGGAAATTATGGCTTTTCAGTTCCCTTGCACACAGGAAATCCACTACTTATATTGGGATAGCACAGACGGACAACATTGGGAGATACTTAGGATTCCCTATGGACATGCCCAAGAGAAATACGGCCTCTTTTGATTTTTTGGCAGATGAAACTAAGGACAAGCTCGTGGTTTGGAAGGCTAGTCTCCTATCTAGTATACTCGGTGATGCAATTTACCGTCATTCCCAAGGGAATTTGTCGGATTTCATCTGGGGTGATGATGACTTCAGGGGTAGGATAGACTTAGTCAAATGTGACACGATGATCTTATCAAGGAGGGGGAGGGAGGTCTAGGTGTTGGTCAGGACAGAAGGTAGAAAATTTTCCCTTTTACGGAATTTTCTGTGGAGAGCACGATACGATGCCAGACCGTGGGGGCCAGCTTGAGAGGTTCATATATGCAGGTGCCGACGTTCTTTCTCTAGAGGGGTCAACTTTGAACAGGAATGCAATACGAGCAGGGATGAGGGTGTGTGCTCGAGGAGAAAAATGGACTATTGGCAGTGGTAGATCGGTGACTTTCTGGCAGGATACATGGACAAGGGAGTCTCCTTTGAGACGTTTAATTCAAGGATCTCTCTCTTTTTGGGATACTCATCTACTGGTATCTAACGTCTTGAATGCTGATGACTCTTGGAATTTCGACAGTCTACCCATGCGGATTCCAGAGGAGATCATAGACCAAATCAGGAGCACGCCCATATGCTGGGTTGCAGACACGGAGGACAGCAAAATATGGAATTTTTCGTGGACAGAGAAATTTTCCAATAGGTCCGCATGTCAGCTAACTTGTGGGAGAGACCCGGAATACACGGGAGAAGATTGGAGTCGGATTTGGAGAGAATCAAATCCCTACCGGGGATACAATTTCTTTATCTGGTTGTGTTGTCATGACAAGTTACCTGCCGCACAGACCTTCTACACAGGGGAGGATTGGAGGTGCAATCCATCTGTACGGGCTGTAATCTTGTCGAGGAAGACCTGGAACATTTTTTGAGATCTTGCCATTGGGCAACAACGGTGTCAAATCAACTCAGCATACCACCACCGAAGGAAGCGACTCCTTATTAGGGAGTGGATTAAAACAAATTGCGAGGCATACGAGTTTCATTCCTCAAAGATCCCTTGGACCATAATTTTTCCTACAGCTCTTTGGCTAAATTTGGCTGCAGAGGAATGACAGGATATTTGGGCATCCCTCCCAAGTTCGGGATGTTACTGGAATGTGCTTGAGCCGAGCAAATGAAATCTCAAACTCTCTTCAGCAAAAGGAACTGAAGACAACGGAAGCGGCGAACATAAAATGGATACCACCTCCAGCAGGATGGATCAAATTGAATAGTGACGGATCTGTTGATGCTCGCGATAGGGCAGGTGCTGGAGGACTGCTGAGAGGGGAGGATGGAAATTGGATCCTGGCATATGGGAGGAACCTAGGTAAGGCAAATAGCTTGGTCGCAGGACTCTGGGGATTGCGAGATGGATTAATTTTAGCTAAAAATAGGGGAGTCCAATTTCTTATCAATGAAGTGGATGCTAGAGCAGTTCTCGATTTGCTTTACATGGAAAACCATGCTAATCTCAAGCTGATGCCTCTTGTGCTTGATTTCAGGGAGTTATGTGATCCTTTTGGAGGATACGAAGGCAACACAGTTACGGGGAGGCTAACAACGTAGCTGATAGCTTGGAAAGATTCGCAAGGGGTCAGATGCCCGTGGGACTTCGCAACTTTTGGTAACGTTCCTAGCTTAGCAGCCCCATACTTTGTTCATGAACTAACTGGGGGCTCTAAACCACGTTTGAATAGCACAGCTCAAAACCAGGATCACTTTTGTCTTAATGATCCCGGACAGCTTCTTAGTGGGAACTTATGATGTTTTTTATTTTATACTTTTACTAAGTAACGAATCCCTATTTACCCAAAAAAAAAAAGGGAAAGAAGAATCCAACTTATGCAACTGACTGGGTCGAGCTCCACGAAACCTATACCGCTGGTTGAACTGACTGTGAAGAGACATCAATCATGTTCTGACAGTGAGGAATCTGCTGTTGCTCGAAAGTGGTGACCGTGAAGATGGCCCTTTTTCTTTCTCCACTGTAAGTGAGACGTTTAAGGGTAAAGTAAGTATGGTAAATATGGATAAATGGACTCGGGATTGACTGGGAAAATGGGTACAATGCCAATGAGGATCAATCACACTGTAGACCCTTCACCTCTATTTGACAACTTGTACCCCTGCACCAATTACTTGGTTCGGTAAATATGATGAAATAAATAGAAAAATGAAGTGTGATCTGAGCTTAATTCATGGATCGTATGTTTTGCTTTCCTCTCATACTGTCGCTCTTGACAAGATTATTCACACACTTATTCCAACATAAATTTACCAGATTGCATCCACATTATGAGATTCCATGGACAGAAGAAAAGGAAAAAGAAGTCGGTTGTTAGAAGCAGATGTGGAAAATAGGAAGAAAAAAAGCTTCTAGAGTCACCTTTTCCCTTTCCTTCAGAGATTCAGAATGACAGTCCCACTCTCTCTCTCTCTCTCTATCATTTCCTTCATTCACGCCCTTCTTCTCTTCTTCACTTTCAATTGCACTCTTCTTCTTTCTTCGTCTTCTTCTTCATCTTCTTCAGCATTTCCTGTCAAATGTCAGGGCTTCCCATGTTAAGCTCTTCCAAGAAGGCTGTCTTCTTCCAGTCCCTTGGTGTCCACATCTCCAACTTCATCTTCCTCTGCTGTTCTCCTGTCTTCTCCCAGCCACTCTACTTCTGCTACTTCCTCTTCTTCTCACCCTACATCATCAAGCTCCTGTCTTTCCTCTCTCCTCTCTTCTTCACCGCCTCCCTCGTCCTCCTCTCCCTCCTCCTCTCCGTCCACGAGCTCAATTTCGTCTCTTTCCTCGCCGACGCATCTGATCTGTCCGAGGAGCATGAATATTACAAGATTCTGTTTGGGACAGCGGGGGAAGATGCCGCGGGAGAGGAAGTTCAAGAGACAGTTGACAAGTTTCTGATCCACGGAAGCACAATTAAAGAAGATCCGGTTGAGAAAAATGAGACGGAGATTCAAGGGTCAAAGACAGGGGAAGCCCTTTTCGAAGAAAAGGAAGAATCTGATGAGATCACTGCTTTTTCAATGGCGGAAGGACAAGACGTCAAACCACTCGGCACAGAGTCCAAGAAAGTTGTCGCTGGCGAGGGAGAAAATGAAGAACCAGTACTCATGAGAGGAGAATCCTATGCACAGTTAGGGGATAAAATAACTCCAGGGTGGCAGATTTCCAGGAGTTTTAATGTAACAGGTGATGGCATTGGAGTTCCAGGAGACGCAAGTCCCGCGCTCGGGAGCTCTGGGTCGATGAGGAAGGAGAGGGAGTGGAGGAGGACGCTCGCTTGCAAGCTGTTCGAGGAGCGGCACAACGCCGGCGAGGAGGGGATGGATCTTCTGTGGGAGAAGTACGAGGACGACTCGAGCCAGGGCCGACGCAGGAGCAAGGAGAGGAAGAACAAGGCCGACCGAGTGCATCCCGGCCCCGAGGAGAAACCCGAGCGGCGGCGGCACGAGGAGGAGGACGAGGAAGATGTGGATGAGCAGCAGATCTGCTGCTTGCAGGCCCTGAAGTTCTCGGCTGGGAAGATGAATATGGTGGGTCTGGGCAGGCCGAACGTAATGAAGATCTCTAGGGCAATTAGAGGAATTGGGTGGTTGCATAATGTAACAAGGCACAAAAAGGTGCAACATTGACGTAATAAGAGACTGTAGCATTAAGATCGGTGTGTATAAATGGAACTAATTTGTATGACTATGTCGTGAAATTTATGTACTAATGAAGTGATATAGTTACCGGGTGGGCCATGTTAGATCGAGGTCTTCTGCAATTAAGGGATGGATTTATAATTAATTTGTCGTGAATATCATATCAGACCTGACCATATAATCTTTTCGCTTAACCACTGTTTCCTACATCGAACCCTTCTGCAAGGCTTGATGGCTGATCGATGGGTAGCTTATATTGATTCTATGTCGATGCTTTTGCCGGGTCGTGCTTCCACAAGAAACGGATGTCTGCAATAATGTAATCCTGCAGCAACCCCAACAAGGCAGTTCCCCGAGCGACCCACCCGCAGGACGTCGGATACCGGTCCCTGTCTCTCAGGTCATCGAAGATATCGAAGGAGGCTGAGATATCTCTCCAGGTGAGCCTGCAGAAGAACAAGTTAGTCTCCAGGAAGTTCACCCGGAACCTAAACGCGTACGTAGGACGTGTGAGAGTAGATCACGTGCTGCCCCAGGTCATCATCCTTGGACCTGCAGTGGATCGCGTCGTTCGGATTCTTGGGCAGTGCATTATAGATCTCAACACGGCTGGTCGATAGGTAGCTTATGTTGATTCTATATCGATGCGTTTTCCAGTTTGCGCTTCCACATGAAACGGATGCCTGCAATACTGTAATCCTGCAGAAGCCCCAACTAGGCAGTTACCTGAGCGACCCACTTCCAGTACAGACACCGGTCCCTGTCTCTCAGCGCATCGAGGATATCGAAGGAGGCCGAGATATCTCTCCAGGTGAACCTGCAGAAGAACAAGGTAGTCTCCCAGAAGTTCACCCGGAACCTAAACGCGTAGGACATGTGAGCGCAGATTACATGTTGCCCCAGGTCGTCACCCTTGGACTTGCACTGGATCGTGACGTTCAGATTCCCGGGCGGTGCATTCTAGATCTCGACGGTTGCCTCGTATACAGTGAAGGTATGGTTTGTCTCCTCTTGGTTACAGGTCGGACCTCGATTTCCTTCCCGAGAGTGAAGACATTTAACGAGGAAATTTGGATGACACCGGTGTTGATGCCGATGGACGACATGGCTGAGGATGATGGATGGAGTGACTGAGGTTTGTTCTCTTGTCCATTCCTTAATCCTTACGATGAAGCTGAACTTCAGAAGTTCAAAATTCGTTTGTCTTTGACTAAAAATACATTAAATTCAGATGACGGCCCTTGAGGAAGTCAACTATGTGAATTGAATCCTAGGAAGAGGTTTTTCTTTTAAGGCAAGCAAATAAATTTATTTGCAATTACCTGTAAAATAATATTGACCTGCAGGATAATTTAAGTGGTTTATTATATTGTGGATTTGATTATTTTATTTTATTTTTAATCTTTTTTTTTCAGTTAATTTAAAATGACAGTTGTATATTTGACTACAAATTTTATTATAATTTATACCCAACTTTACGGCAAATCCAATATCCTCACTAGAGAAGACGTTTCGTAACTCAATGAAATTAACATTTAATGATAAAATAATAATATTATTTTTTAAAAAATTTTATGGGAAATTTATTAAATGTTTTGCTAAGATTCTGATTATGCTCCTCGTTCGTGTTGCGGTCTACCTTCCCCAGCTCTTCCGTAGAATCCGAAGAGACGTCCGACGAGCGCGGGGAGTGGAAAGGCTTCGGGGAAGCGGAAATACGATAAGAGGAGAAGACGAAGAGGAAGCAAGCGGCAAGCAAGAGAATCATCTGCGTCCTCTTGCGTGAGACAACCGCGAAGGGCTACTCGATCTTCCGATTGGCGGAATGGCAGCAAATTTCTGGACTTCCACTCACTAGTAACTCTCGGAGTCTTGATTCTTCCCCGAAAGATCGATTTTTTCTTTTGATTCTGCCTTTTGTCCTTCTGATGTTGATCTTCTTCTTCGATCCCCTTCTTCCTTCATTTTAGCAAACAGCTGCTGGACCCAGAAGATGTCGATGTCGTGCAAGCGGCTGACAAAGAAAAGGGGATCACTGTTGAGGACTTCAAGCTCATCAAAATGCATATGGCCACTTGTATGAATCTAACATCACCCTCGGTTTTGGATGGCATTTTTTTCACATGATTCACTGGTTTTGGTCCCTGAGGATGAGAATTTTGTGATCTGGGTCCCTGGGCAGATTATTCGTGGATATAATGTTCCGTTCTGGGTGTGTGTTGTTTGGGATGATCATTAGCGATTGGTCTTCCATGGTACTGTTGATGACTTCTTTGGTTTGACCCACTACAGTGTCTTGTGTTGTGTCTGTTGTATTGACGAAATCTCGTATCTTTATGTTTGTCTATAAATTGCGGTTTTAAATATATGTGTGCGTGTGTGTGCGCTTCATTCTGTTGTTTGCGTTAATCTCTTCATTGCCTTCATGTTACCCTTACATTTGCTTACATACTGAATGTGAGATTAATTACCAGACAATAGTTCCCGTGGATGTCAGAGACGATACAGTTTTCTTCTATGCTTGTCTGGACTGATAGCTAGTGCTCTTTCTTTTTTCTCGTGTGTTCTTGAATCATCTCCAATATTTCTGTTGAGCTTCTTTTTGCGATTTCAACTTTAATGGTACTGTTAGTAAACAAAACTTGATCCTTCAAATGTGGATGTATTGTGCACAAGGCTTGCATATGTTGATTTCTCACAGGCTGATTTCTTACATCTTTCAGATATATGGAGGTTGGCTCCACATGTGAAAGTCAGGCAAAGGCACGAAACATGCAACATTTTACATTTATTTAGTTGATTTATCATTTGATTTTTTATTGCTTTCTGGCAAATATGCCTATCGTATTCTCTCTTCTTGATGTAATATCCTTCTCTAGGATATTGGGATTATAAATATAGGATTGTATTAATTTATGGCTCTAATTAATTTGTCAAAATTTTCAGGGTCGTCGCAACAGCAATTACATATATGAGACGTGTCTACACCAGGTAAGAGCCAATTATAAATAGACTATTGTAGAGGAGCACCTCTATCGATGATGGATATTTAAAATTTCAAATGCTTAATGAATGTCAAATTTATGTTTTAGTTGGTTCCATCTACACTTTGCTTGCACTCGCCTGTTGCTATTGCTTTAGAGGATGTCTTTGTACGAAGTTTCATGTTTTTTTTTTCATAGTGCTCTGTACAAGTTTTCAACTGCTCCTTGTCAGGAAAAGTATGTCGGAGTATGATCCACGCCTTGTTGCTCCAACCTGCCTATACCTGGCAGCAAAAGCAGAAGAAAGCACAGTTCAGGCCAAACTCCTCGTGTTTTACAGTAAAAAAATACGTAAGTGAATTGGATGAATGTGGTTGTTCAAGTAATTTCAAATTATTATATGCGATAAACAGTTCTTTTATTGATAACTGGGTTGACTTCTTCTGTTTCGGGTGTGTGTGAGTGTATGAAATGCTAAGAATCTTCAACTCGTACTTGCAGATGCTGATGAGAAGTATCGATTTGATATCAAGGAGATACTGGAAATGGAAATGAAGATTTTAGAAGCTCTTAGCTATTATCTAGTTGTATTCCATCCATACCGGTCTTTAGCACAGTAAGTATACCGTCTTTGGTTATCATTTTCTGTTCTTAGATTCTTAGATTTTTGTATATAATTATGACACATGCTCTACTTAGTTATGCTGAGAAGAGTGGGTTTTAGCTCTGGCTTGCCCTTGTTCTTGGTGCTGATGTGCTTAATTTGCAAGAGGAATGTGTTACAAATTTCTCTGTCATGAGCCTATCATTCGTTTGGCACCATCAATCCACTTAAGTTAGATCCTTTTCCACCTTTTGGCATAGAGCAAGCTCATTTATCTCGTGAAACATATTCTTTCTGCATTAGACACTCTTGAGTTTGTGTCTTGAGTGATGCCTTGATTGGGAAGACCAACTATTTTTATACAGGTTCTCTCTGACTTGCTCTTTCCCTCTTGTTTTGGCAGATTGCTTCAGGATGCTGGGATGACTGATATGACGCACTTTACTTGGTAAGGCTTTAAAAGATCTGTCATATCAAATTGCCACCTGTTTAGAGCCAACCACTTCTTGTTGTTTGCTCAGATGTTTTATCTAATGATATTCGTTTTGAGAAATGAATTTCGATTTTTTCTGATGCGAAACTATTTAACTAAGCCGATTGTAATTTAGGGGACTTGTTAATGACACCTACAAGATGGATCTAATTCTCGTGCATCCTCCTCACCTAATAGCTTTGGCTTGCATATACATTGCAAGTGTATACAAAGACAAGGACACCACTGCCTGGTTCGAAGAGCTACGTGTTGATATGAACGTGGTAAGATTCATGATCTAAATTCTTTCTTAGTTATGCTACAGGAAAGAAGCTTTTTTGGGGCGACAATTTACCTGTATGCTCTCTGAAAGAGCTGAATTCCATTTTGAAAAGCCATGCCAGCATAAAAGGTCCCCAATCATGAATTTACAGGTGAAGAACATATCAATGGAGATGCTCGATTTTTATGAGAACCACCGAATGATTACAGAAGAGAGAATAAGCGCTGCTTTCAACAAGTTAGATCTGAAGACATAAGTCATCAGGTGGAGTCACTTGCTGGTAGCATAATCTCTAGATACTCGGACATGTCATTGTGGAAATGAATTATATAGTGATCATGAGGCCTCATCAGCGGCTCGTAGAATAGAAGCTGACTCATGTTATTTATATCAGATCAACTGTGAACTTGATGAAGAAGCCATGAAGAATTCAACATTAGAATTTTCAGGTTATGATCACTCCAAGAAATGCTTATCAGCAAAGATCGGCGGTTATGGAGGATGAGGCAATTGGAATCTGAGTCTTTAAAATTTGATGCTAAGAACAGTTTGAATTCTTACTCTGTTTCAGTCAGAAAGCATATTAATCCATCGCTTGAAGCCGTACTGTTCATTGTACTGATGAGATTGCAGACTGTAAACTGACAAACTGCCCAAAATTGCAATATTTATAATATGATATGTTTCAGGCTAGCATCCTATTCCCTTATGAATTCAGTACATTCTTTGTAAAGCAACCTCTCCATCTTCCTCTCATTTAACTCTGGCGATCTCAGGAGGAAAATCACCTTTTGATGTTAGGCACGAAAGACAGGGAAAGGCTCATCAGGAATCAGTTCTTTCCCTTCTTCTTGGCCTGCTTTTTCTCTGCATGACGATAGTAGAAGTAGATATTAAGCACAAATGGAAATAAAGCATGGAAATCACGTCGGATGACAATTGGTTCAAATGACCTTTGGGGGTAGGGGTGTTAAGATACTACCTTTTTTCCTTTTAGCCTCAGATTGTGCAAAGAACTCCCGCCACTCATCAGTTAGGATGAATACGGGTTCTTCATCATAATCATCATAATCCTCCATCTGCTCATCATATTCCTGCCCTTGCCACATTCTTATTTACCAACCAGAGACAGGAACTTAGGCCTAGGTGAAACAAGCTTGTAGTAGCATAATCCTAAAAGCTAGGCAATTCCCAACAAATCTAAACAGCATGACACATATAGCAGATGGCATCATCAAACGATTAATGGGTTACTAACAAAAAGTTACAAGACAGTGCGCTTTGTGAAGATGAAGAGAAGGATAAGAGAGTACTGCTTATACAAAAAGGGTACCGATGGAAACTCAGGATTTTCCAAAAACTAGCAAGTCGCATGTGCTAAAAGCAAAGACAACTCTTCAATGTGAAAGATGCAGGTTTCGCCTTCAGGCATTCTCTTGTTTCTGCACTTCCAATAGCTCTAAGCGTTAAGAGTAGGGATAATTAGCGACAACTTGTTTTCATGTGCTTTTTGTCCCAACCAACTCTCTACACTATCAAAAATCATGTACGGAAGAAACGATGTTCTGGAGGATTATGGAAACATTCGAAATACATCTAAAGGAGGGTAAACAAACGGAGTAACCAAATCACAAAATGAAAATCTGTGGGAGATAAAAATTTTCTTTTGATAACCAAGTTCATGCATCTGTTTCTGTTTTTTCTTTTTTTTTTTCCCATCTCGAGGATGGAGAACAAAGTTCTTGGAGCCATCAGCTACAGTATAACCAAACCATTCTCTTTACATTAAATTTCCCCCAAAAAAATGAAACCTGAAGGACACAAGCATCACAATTCACAAGCCAATGTCAGCATAATCTTACAGGGTGCCTTCACAGTAAGGGCTTAAAAATTTCCTCCTTAACTGCACATAGTGCCATGGTAATCTTCAGATAAGTCATTCAGGGCAACGCAAGTTCATTTGCATGCTACATGAAATTAGAAATGGACAAGCAAGCAGCATCTCATCACTCCTTTTTGCTGAGTTTCCCGTTTTAATTGATCGAGCAGTCCCAAGTCAAGGCAACCCAACGATACGAATTCAAGAGAGGAGCGTAGCTAATAGGTTTAACCCGAAGGAAGTAACTTACTGAGCGGCAGAAGATCCACCGCGCTTTGCTTCTTCAGGACGCAAAGTCTCCGAATTGTGGCCCTCGGTCCCGATGACGGAGGAGGTGACGGGCACTGGGATTTGAAGACCTGGAGCAGGAGCAGGAGTAGGAATTGGAAGAGCAGGGGCGTGGTGACATATAAAGTGGCGGTGGCGATGGTGACAGATGAAGTGACAGTGGTGGTGGTAGTGACGATGGTGATGGTGGCTTTGTCTTGGTGAGGCGTCCATGGCGGCGATGGGAACGTCAATGCTTTCCACGTTTAGCTCGGAGGCGGTACGGCAGCACACTCCGACTACTGATTGAGGGAGAAAAAAAATAAAAATAAAAGGGTGAAATTTTATTACTTAATTATCCTTATTTTTTAAAATGTTTTTTTGGCTGATAGGAAAATATTACCTCAGTAAAAAAAAGAATTTATAAAATCAGAGAAATTCCATTTTTCATTTTTCTGGGGGTAGAATCCATTTTTCATTTTTACACTTTCTCCCAAATTTAAATAATACAAATTGTCATCCACCCTTATTTATTACTCCATGTGAGGTTGGTGACGTGTAGTGTTATTATTCCATTTTCCCCATCTTCTTCCTCTTTTTCCATATGCAAATCGTGAATTTAAAAAAGCATGTAAAATGACAAACTCTGTAATTCGTATTATATTATATTTAAATAATTTATATAAAAAATTTTAATTTTTAATTAATTTATTTAAGTAGTATAAATTAAATATATTTATATGTTTTATACTAAATGTGTCGATTATATATATATTTGTACATTATTAAGATATTTTATGCTATAATAATAATTAAAAAAAATCTGATTGGAGTAATTATCATATGATTTTGATAAAGGGACTGTTATAATAAAATATAAAAAAAAATTTAACAATTTTATATGGTAAATTTAATTATTGAATGCATTAATTAGATGGAATCAATCTCGTTTTATTGAACTACACATGTTCGATGTTGTGGCTTGACCTGAATCCGTATGGCTCCGTGTCGTGTTGGGCCGGTTGTCTTGTAGGGCGAGGGTATGACAGATGATGTGTATAACAATGTTATTTGTAAGAATCAAAATTGGCTAATCCTTGTTTTTTGTATTAAATTCATTTACTAGCAAATGACATATTCTGTCCCGTTCTTTCTCTCTGTCTTTCGCATCAAGCCGTCAAAAAATAACACTACCTGCCCCCTGCATCCTCACTCTCCCTCTGTATGGGAATCACATGGCAGACGAGAAGGCCTCACAGGGATTGGGATTGGTGGGAGGGTAGCCGCCCCTCAATCCAAATCCTTGAGCTCTTGTCTCTTCTCATCCTCAGCCCTACAAGATACGAATCCAGGGCTCCACCTTCTCTTCCTTCCTTCCCTCTAAGCTAAGCAGCTGCGCATGGACTACGGCCCAGATTTACCGGTCTCAGAAAACTGTAAGGACGAGAGACAAATACCAGAGCATCCATATCCACGAGAGTTTCTGCCTTCTCCCGGCTTCTCTCTTCATCTCTTCTCCTACCTCCCTCTCTGAGTCGCCCTTATTTCGTTTCATTTCCCATATATCAAATCCGGGCAAAGATTTGTAGATTTTGGGTTTCCAAGAATCTGCACGCTTTCGAGCCCTCAGATCTCTGCCTGTTTTGGTCTGGAGCGGAAGGACCCGATTGCGGATCTGAGGTCGGCGGGGGCGTCTCCGAGTCATCCTCTTAGATGGGCGCTCTGGACGAAGGGTCTCTCTGTGAGGAGCTCGAGGACAGAGTGATGATCGAAGACCCTGAGACCTTCGCCATCGAGGACGCCGTCAGAATACTTCTGCAGGGCCTGGGCGAAGATGTTGCTCGGGAGGGCCTTAGGAAAACGCCTCTTCGTGTTGCCAAAGCCTTCCGCGAAGGAACCAGAGGTACCGGAAGTGATCCCGGCTGATTCAATTCCTGTTATAGATGCACTGCTTTTCTTTTCTTTTTTCTCCATTTCTTTAGATCTTTTATTAGTTGTAAAAAAATGACCTGTCTTTAGTACGCTTTTCCTGATTTACTTGTACGCTTATACTGTTGGATGTTTGTATGGTCTTATTACCTTAGACGAGGTTGAGGTTGTTGGATTTCTTATTCTATGGTGATTCCTTTCGTTGGACTTCCGATAAAGTGAAGTTAGTTGGTCGGTATGGAGCCACAAACTAATTGTCACGCTCTATAACAAAATCGTCAGAGCACTAAAGATATTTGTTACTTTGATGTAGTCATTAAATCAAATTGATGTCACAGAGATAAAGAAGACTGATGGGGACATCTAGATGTGCCTCTCATGTTTTCAGCTGATTGTAAACTGTATAATATACGTGGATGTCTGGGAAAGCAAAGTTCCTTAAAGAAACACGAATATGGGTTTTCGATCATATGATTGTTCGGTTTTCATGTTTAACTGCTTGAACATGATTTTAATGCATAACCGTCTCATGTAGGATCTGTATTTTAGATTTGGTGAGTTCTAATTTCTCCTCTGTTCCTTGTAAGAAGCTTTTATGTTTTTCTCTTACCACATGATATTTGACAAATTATGCCCATTGCTAGGAGATACTTCATTGTTAAGATTCTGAATGTTGAAACTGAGCCGTATGTTTTTTCCTCTGCTGCTGTTAGGTTACCGACAGAAGGTGAAGGACATAGTCCAAGGAGCATTATTCCCAGAAGCAGGTCTTGACAAGGCGGTTGGAAATGCAGGAGGAGCAGGTGGGCTGGTTGTTGTTCGGGATCTCAACTTGTTCTCCTACTGTGAATCCTGCCTGCTTCCTTTCCACGTCAAGTGCCATGTTGGGTATGTTCCTTCTGGCCAGCGAGTTGTGGGCTTGAGCAAGCTCTCTCGTGTGTCTGATATGTTTGCCAAGAGGCTGCAAGAGCCCCAGCGACTGGCCAGTGAGATCTGCTCGGCCCTGCAAAGTGGAATAAAAGCTTCTGGAGTTGCAGTCATTCTCCAATGCTCACACCTTCACTTCCCAACAAATGAATCAGTATTATTTAATTCCAACCATGAAGTTTGGTCTAAGATTACGGTTACATCATGCTCTGGAGTCTTCAAAGACGAGAAGAATTCCAACTCTTGGGACGATTTCATCAATCTCTTAAAGTTTAGGGGCTTGAATATTGATAAATCCCAGGCAACCGATTGTTGGTGCCCTTCTCGAGTTTCTGATTCTCCAATCTCAATAGCTTGCTCCACTGTTGGGCCGGCAAACCCTCTAATGGTTTCTGCGGTGACTTCAATTATCAAATCTTTGGGTGAAGACCCATTAAGGAAGGAGCTCGTGGGGACTCCAGCTCGGTTCGTGAAGTGGCTCATCAACTTCAAAGAAACTAATCTTGAGATGAAGCTTCATGGATTAGGGTTACGCAATATAGTTCCTCAAAGAGCAAATGGAGAAGTGCATGGCAATGGAGATCAGATCCATTCTGAGCTAAATCTTCCCTTCTGGTCTCAGTGTGAGCACCATTTGCTTCCCTTCCATGGGGTCGTCCACATAGGATGCTTCTGCTCCGAAGGGTTCATCCCTCTGCCCAAGTCTCTCCTTCTGTCGATAGTCCATTTCTTTGGCTTCAAGCTGCAGGTGCAGGAGAGGCTCACGAGGCAGATTGCTGAGACCGTCTCTCCGCCCTTAGGAGGAGATGTTATGGTGGTTGTGGAGGCTTACCACACGTGCATGATTGCAAGAGGGATCGAGAAGTTTGGGAGCAGCACAGCAACGATCGCTGTGCTGGGTCGATTCTCAACCGACTCATCTGCCAGGGCGAAATTTTTGGAGGGAATCCCGGAGGCTGTTGATCCTGCTTACACCCTAGTGTCATAGTTCTTTAGGACGTTTTATTTCAGGATCGCCCTGTTTTTCTCAGGCGATCTTATCGATTCTTTCTTTCCTCGGATAACTCGGGGGTTTTTCTTTGGGCATATCCCAAAATCTCGTTGGGTGTCCAATGCCGGAAGAGGAAGCGGAACTGTGAAAGCTGATGGACGAAGTTTTGGTCTCTGTTTGTAGCATTTGATCATACAGGTCAAGCTCCCATTTTTACGTCGTTTGTGGCAATTTTCTTCCAGTTAGAACACGCTGAAGCTCGTTGGTTTTCCCGTAAGAATTGGAAGATCTTGTGAAGCCAATTCTTTCAAACGTTGTGCTAACTCATCTGTAGGGCAATTTAGGCGGCTTGTCACAACAGATTCTTACGGATGGATATGTTCCAGTCGCAACAGATTTCTGGGTTTTTAGAATCCAATTCGATGAGCTGGAACATCGCACTGGTTGTTGCATGCATGTATGATGGATAGAGATAGTGAACTAACTGTCTGGACATCAACTTATGCTCATGAAAGTCACAAGAAGATACACGTAACATGGACCAGGCATTGCATTAAGATTCTTTTTGCTAAATAGGCATGAAGATTCGTCAAGATCACGAAACAGGCAGCTGTAAACGTGTATTTTGTGCCATGCACACAAAACAATTCTCAGCCATATACATGAACCCATTCAAGACACGGTAGCTGAAAGTGAAGTAGCTTATTTTTCGATATACACAAGGACTTGAGATAGGAGACCAAAAGAAAAGGAATTCAACAGGAATATCAACCCAACCACATGTGTCGAATTGAAGGCCAATGGATATGAACATGTGATTGGGTCCGATGATGTTGCCCTCGGTGCCTAAATGCTACAATGGCTAAGATCACAGCAAGCACCACTATGATGCAGAAGTGCAAAATTCTGAAAATTGTAGAAGCTCCACAGACCTGGAAAATAGTCATTGAGGATCAGTTACCACTATGGCGTGAAAGAGGTCGAAGTACTTACACCACTGTCCAGATATTTTGTTTATAACGATACAGTGATAGGAGATCGATTGACCATAAAATGAAATTTGAAGGTTTACCTTCTTCGAGAACCATATCTTCTTGCGTGGAAGATTTCTATCAGCATGCTCAAGGGAATAACGTATCATGTTGATTATTGTTGACTCTGTTAGTGGGTCAGAACGTTCTGCAAGCAGAGCATCAAAGGAAGCTCAAGATTAAGTTCTCACGTTACAAATAAGGGATTTTTAAGTATTAATAGGAACCCAATTTATTTACCTGGAATATCAAATATTTGTTTCATAGGGGGAATTCCTAGTCTTTCTCCCAGATGGACACGAATACGAGCACGATCAGCAACTGAAAGCAAGTCACCATGTGTCACAACGACCACAGGCTTATCATCTGCAAAGAATGCCAAGATAAAATAAAGCTCTATACTTGATCTTTTTTGGAGAAAACAAGGAAACTTTCCTTCTCATGTAATGCAACTGCGTGAAAGTTTAAATAGACAATATGGTGATGAACTTCATAACAACAAAGATAAAAATCACAGGAATCCCTGAATAACAGATTGACTGATCAACAGAAATAAGCCCGACTTTATTCAGTACAAGTTGTCAGGGAGACTTAGCAGATGTACATATACTGAAAGCAATTGTTTGATATCTTAATTATATCGAGTGAAATGAAGAAACTAAGAGTACCCCTAAATGACAGGTAAGGAAGGTTGTAAGTAGCTGCAACCATGTCCATGTAGGAACCATCATGATCATCTTTCCCCTCCAATGATTTGAGAATTGTTACACCACTGACGACAAAGATAGCGAAATTCACTGCTCTAATTGCAGATGGTGGGTGGCTCTTCCAACGAGCCTTATACTTCATTTTCTTCCTTACATCTGAATCATCGGATTCCCTGCAGGGAACAACCAAAAGGAGCTTATATATTATCTGAAAAATAAAACCAGGTCCCATTTATGAAAGTGAAAGCTGCAAAAAGTGTTAAGCCTCACCTTATGACAAGCTCACCATGACGAACACCTTTTGTCATCCACCGTCGTACCATTTGAGTGTTCTCTAATGGATCAGAAGACAAGCTTCGGGTATCATAGAGACAAAAGGATGTTGATCTTCTCGGGACCATATATTCGCTGAGGAAATAGGTTCCATCTCCATTGGATGAATTAACTGATAGGAAAGCCAATATTGGGAGGAGAAAAAAAAAACCTACTTAGATGAATCCTCTTCATCTGCAACATAATCTGACAAAGAATAGACATCTGGATTGACAAGTACATGTTACTTGGGCTCTTTCAGATGCAAACTCATCATCTTCAAACACCTTCGATATTCTGTTGATGAGGCTGCTTTTTCCAGACCCTTTTGGACCAATCAAAATGAGACAGGTTGTCCTGGGCACACGATATTCAGATGATTTTGCTCCACCGACTTCCTCTATCCAAAGTCCAGGGTAATAGCTGCGTAAAGTAAATTCATCAGCTATTTAAATCATTGATCAACATACTAGCACCTAAACATAAAAGTACCACTAACCGAGGCACAACAAAAACCAGTAATCAGAGATGGAGTTAAAGAACAACATCAGCGGAGATGGAGTTGTCTATGATCTGCTCAAAGAAACATTTTCTAACATAATCCTTCAAATCTCATTGGCTCTAAACAATCTAAAGCAAGCAAAACAAGCTGCTGAGACCGAACAGAATTAAAAAGACATGCCAATTCAAGAATAGGACCACAAAGGAGTCCCTTTAAAAAGATAACTAAAACCATGGAACTAATTATCGGTCAGACTAGTCCTATCATTATGAGGAAATTGCTTCACAACTATATGGTTGCAAGTACCTGCTAATTTTTTCTTTCGCCAGAGTCAAACTCTCACTAGAAAGGTGCAAATTGTAACACTTCAAGATCTCTCTGTATGAAACCTGGTTCCTTCTCTCGTTGACATCAAACTCTGAACTATGGGAGGCTGAATTTGCTCCATCAAAGCTCCCAAACACCAAGTCATGATCTTCAACCTCTTCTCTATCCTCAGCATTCCTGTAGAACACTATCCCTCCAAATTAATAACTGAGAACTTCCTTCCATGTATAATTGGAAAATCAGTGACCAATACACAGAATCAACGAGAATTGGCACTGCAATTTAGAAATATGGCTTAATGAAAACTTAGACCTTATTTCCAAAATGAAAACAAAAAAGTAGACCTCAACCCACTGTCACAGAGATGGCTTATTTACAAGAGTCTACAGAATTTCGAGCATAAGTCAGTACTTCCAGTGAAAACCCGCATTGAAAACAAGAACCGGCTCAGTACATAGCTCTTGCTATAGTAAGCAGCAGTAATCGGAAAGCGGTGATTCCTATTTTCCCAACTAAATTAACAAACCTCAAACGGGAGGGTATCTGAGGAGGAGGGAGCAGGGGGATTTCCTCGTCCACGTAAAGTTCTCCTCCTACGCCGATCATGTCGGAAAAACCAAGCAGTGAATCATTCCTCGTTCCGGAAATAAACAGTCAAAAACCAAAAACAAAAACAAAAGCGGAGACCGAAACTAACCTGACGGAGAACTGTCGGAGCTTGACCTGTCATCTACCCCACCGCCCATGCCTGATCGCTTGTTGCCGGCGAGATGAGATTCCGATCAAGAACCTCTCGGCTCTCAGCTCATATCACTCAGCACAGACAACACAGGGACAGGGTAGTGGGCGTGTTTTCTTCTGCATGAAGGTTCTGAACATCAACAGATGGAACCTTCTCCAGTTTGCTGCTCAGCCCTCAGTTCTTCATTTCCCACGGTTTTTTCCCCTTTCTTCCTTTTTAATATCTACGCCATCCAAAAAATATATATCCGCTGTCGTCATCTTATCTAGGATAATTATCTAACTGCCCCTCAGCTATAGTGGATTGACAATTTAGGCCCCACAATTTTTAGTTTGGTGATCTGCCCACGATGTGCACCGACACTGGACAGATGGTAACTTCTCCCATCGAGTAGAATTTGGTTAGACCCAACATGTCAGAAAGAGTATGATGTATGACATATGCTCATCACAGTAACCACTGTGGAGCATCGACTTCTGGTGCAAAGCTCGAACTCATGTTTTTATTTTACGAAAGTCGAGATTCAGCGCAATTCAATTTACATTATCTTTAGAATCGGAATATTAGAGCATATCAATCGAACCAAAAGGTTGCCTTATGGCCCAACAATGGTCTTCCCCGTCGCATGACCGTCTATGCTCTTGGCCGAGGCTTCCTCGGCTTCGCTAAGAGTGTGCTTGGAGTCGATCACGGTCTTCAGCTTCCCTTCTTTCACCAACCCGACCAGGAACTCCAGGCTCTCTCGCCTCGGTATCAACATCAGTGGGACAATGGTCTTCGTCGAGACGGCGGGTTTCTTCGGTGCACTGGTCATCAGTGAAGCGGGTCCAGGGATACGTCGATGACCTTCCCGTGGGGGCCCAGGTTGGGCTCGAAGGTGGACCAGTGAATGCTGACCGTGCAGTGGACGACCACATCGTACTTCGGCCAGAAGGGCCCTTCCGGCTCGACCGACCCATCGCGGCTCCTGTAATCGAGGACCTCATCAGCCCCGAGGCACTTCACGAGCTCGACATCGTGTGTGCCGCAGGTTGCCGTTTACGTGGGCATTTCCAAGCTTTGCCGGCTGGATGGCGTAGTGGCCCACGCCACCGGAGGCGGCAGTGACAGGGACATTCACCTGCTTCCGATAATCGGTGGACTTACTACCCTTCTAGCTTGAGGCCGGCCTTGTGATATAATGGGCTTTCCCAAGGTTGCATTCTATGGGAAAAAAAAAAAAAGATTCTCATTAATTGCCTAAAAACCCATTGCTCACATATCATAGATGCCCGACAATTCTAATGAAATCATGATAAATCACATCGCAATTTAATAAGTGATATTTTCCTACCTCACCCTCGTGAGATTGAATTATTAATTAAGATCTTTTACCATGATCACCTCCATTTACCTCAAACCAAAAGGGAATGTGAGAGAATTCAGAATTAAAGATCAGATTTTCTACGCCTTAACCAAACATGGCTGATAGAGAGATCGGCAAAATTAGACGACGTTACACTCAAATACCGAAATAAGATAACACTGTCGTCTGTCCGTAGATATATCATACTGAGTTTCGAGGTCGAGGGTTGAGCCAGTCTGATTACTTCCCTTCCTCGATGGCATACTTCATTGCTTCCAGATGATTACTCCACAGCCTTCCAAGCACCGTCACGACCAAGTCCACGGTGCCCTTCTTCATGATCTTGAACACGATCTTCCGCAAGCGCTCGGTCCGTTGCCTTGGCCTTTCACATTGAAGCACTGAACCCTTTGTAGTAGACACGGAGGGAGGAGAGGCAGCCGCCTCGAGGGGACATGTTGAGGATGGAGTCTGCCAGGCTCCCTGAGGCCTTTAGCCCACCCAGCAGAAGCAGAAATGGATGCATTCAGTGAGCTTTCGGCCTGCTCTGGTGAAGAAAACGAGGAGGTAATTAGGCGGAGCCCCTGAAGAGGAGCCAGGAGAGGGAGGAGACGGCCGAGGTGACGAAGGAGGAGATGGGCCACGAGACGGAGATTGTCGAGGCAGTTTCGTCTTCATAATTTTTTTCTCGAATAACTCGTGGTGATGTTCTAATTGTTCTTTAAAATGATTTTTTTTCCATAAATTTTAATTACTAAACTAGAAAATGTTATTATTTTAGTGTTTTTCTGGGAAAAATAGCCAAGAGTTTCCCTTCACAAATATGCCTTCTAATCCCTTGTTTTCCATCTGTTTAAACCCAACATTCATTTTGCCACTCCGTTGACTAAACAAAAACAAACATTCTATTGAAACGTATGTTCAAGTAGTGACTTTATATATATATATATATATATATATGTACGAGTAATCCAACGATATTCTTTGTTATTTTATGGAAAGATCACATGGCTATGCTCCTTTCTTTGCCACTCGAACCACCCATTCCACCCTAATCCAAGAAAGCCATCGGAACTCTGACCCATGCCTACGTTTACCTCCATCGCGGGCTGTTACCGCGACTAAAGAATCTGGAATTTCGACTTCTTCTTCTTTCTTTTTTTCCAAGAATCTTCAGCAGCAAAAGAGAGGGCCGGCTAGCTAGATAAAAACAGATCTTGGCTCTGCCTGTGTTCGAGAGTAGAAGGAGGGAGCACCTTTGGAACCATGTAAGGTGAGATTTCGTTGTTAATCCTTGCCACAACTGCAAGGCACGAGTTGCTGCTGACGAAACTGCTGCATCAAGTGGAAATTGAAATCAAACCAGACTGCAGGAGAATATCGTCGATCGGAGTTTCTCTGAGGTGGGGGAAGACCAAAATTTACATCCTGCTGTCGGAGCTGCAGTGAACCCTCCCGTGCTGATCTTCAGTTTAGAGATTCAAGTAGTTACCCTGTTGCAAGGTCTATCCTACTGAAATTAAAGAGGACTTAAGTGTTTGACTTTTTGTTCATGACATCTTTATTTCCCCTTCCAGCACTTTTCTCTTATGGGGTAGCTGCTTGGTTGCAAGGTTGAGATCCTCCAAAGTTATACCATGAACTACAATATTGGGATTATGAACTGTGTTGTAACTTAAAATTGCGTGAATTAAATCTTTACAATGTGGTCAATAACATCTTTGAATATAAGACAAGTAGAACTCTTACATTGTAGTTATTTTTCATTTATACCAAACTTCAGAATTAATTTTGATACTTTTCCAAATGACGAAATATACTTACGAAGCATAATGATCTCAATGTATAATCCAGAAAAAAAAATCTTTATTTCCACTGAAATTTTCTAGTGAGCGTAATGCTTCCCTGATACTTGATCCATAAATCGATCGTAAAAGCGTTGTGCATTGAGATCAGTTTAGTTGCTGGCCTTCCCTGACGGCAAACCTCAGTGCTTCCAGGTAATTGTTCCACAAGCCTTCGAGCATTTTCAGGACCATGTCCACCGTGCTCTTCGTGATCTCGGGCACGAACTTCTGCAACCTTTCGATGCAGACCTTGGCCAGTTCCATTGCTGCATGGAACCCCTTATGGACCGCGCTAGCGGTCTTCGGGCCGAGTTCCTTCAAGTAGCTGCCGGCGGCAGAAGCAGCTGATTCTCCTGTCTTGTGGAACTGGTTGAGGAGGAAGGCTGCGAGGCTCCTGAGATGGTCGGTGGCCCAGTTAAGGCCGAAGTGGAGGCCCCGGGCAGCCACCCGACATGCTTCTACGAAGAAAACGAGGAGGTAGGCCGAGCCCTTGAAGAGGAGCCAGGAGAGCGACGTGATGGCTGAGACGAGGAAGGACGAGACGTGCTCCACGGCAGAGATCGTCGAGGCAGGCGACCAGCAAAGGAGGAAAGGGATAGATATTGCTACGAATACCCAGAGGAGGAACTTCCATGTCCGCCTCATTTGCAGAAGCAGAAGATGAAGGTGTGAGCCAAGGTCTTTGGGTCTCTGTGATATCTTATGCCGTTGCCAATTGCCATTTCCAAACTGAAACTATAGCCCCAGCGCTGGGGTTGACTTGTAATCATTCTTTTGATTAATAAGATGAGTTGTCATGTCTTGCAAGCCATCATCAGAAAGAAAATTTAAAAAAAAAAACACAACTTTGTAGCTTTGTGATCATAGATGACTACATTAACTCATGGCAGCACTCCCCAGTGGCCAATTTTCTTTTCTTCTAATTTCGAACCTTATAAATATATCAACATCACTTTTTAACAAGCTAAATTGATAAAAATTCGAATTATTCATGCAAATTTTATTTACGGGTTCCATATTTATATATAAAAAAATCAAGATAGTCATATATTTTTAATGAGAAACTGAATTTTATGCTAACGAAAGGCCTCAACTCATCCATCTTCATATATTTTATCAGAATCTGTAATTTTTATGTTTACTTACCCAAAATGTAGTGGTTCAAGAAATGTGCTCTAAAACCCATCCAATTAGTCACACTTCCCCACGATATGTTAATTTCATTTAATTAATAATGTGTCCAATCCCTTGCTTTCCAATTGCTTAATCCAACCCGACATTCATCTGTCACCCTCACTCCATTTCACAAAATAAAACATTCCATTAAAGAAATTCAAGTGTGACCCATCAATAGGTCTATTCAACTTAATATTAAAGAAATTTTATGTTTGATTTTTTTATTCATTAAAAAATATTATGATTTCTTTATTTCTTCCCTTAATTTTTTTTTTGGTGGGTGTTTAGTTTGTTGTGAAGTCTCCATTTTTTGTATGAAAACCTTAACTTTTAGAATTCGAATTTCACTCTTACATTACCACCAACTCTATGTATTTACCGAATTCTTAAAAAATATATATATATATATTTCCTAATAATATGAAATATATAGAAATTTTCTTACTAGTCATATTGGTCCAGTACTGAATTAAATGCACCCTACATGTAAGCAGAGAAAAACAAGGAGGGAAAATTCCGGATCCTTTCTAGTCTCATTGATCTTACCTATACATTGTGCCGAAGGTTACTAGCTCGACATATTGCGATCAAATGTATAATTCCCTTGCTAACGTACCACGTTTAATGAAAGGAGGCTCGATCGATCGAAACGTTCCAATCACCGAAAGATGATGCGAGAAAACATAAGTGTCAGATTTCACGATGTTAACTACAGCGGTACTTTCAAAACCAAGCTAGTTAACACTGTCGGTCGTGTCGAACCCGTTCTAATTACTTCCCTTCCCGGTGACATACTTCACTGCTTCCAGATAACTGTCCCACAGGCCTGCAAGCAGCTTCAGGACCATGTCCGCTATGCTCCTAATGATCTCGGGTACGATCTTCAGCAAGCCTTTGATCCAAACCTTGGCCTGTGCCATCAAAGCATCGAACACTATACGGATTATGCTAGCGATCTTGGGGCTGAGTTCCCTCACGTAGTAGCCTAAGGCGGAGGCGGCCGAGGCCGCTGTCTTGAGGGATTTGCAGAGGAGGGACCCCGCCAGGCTCCTGAGGCTGTCGGCGGCCCTGCAAAGGCCAAAGTGGAGGCCCCGAGCGGCCACCCGACATGCTTTTATGAGGAAAACGAGGAGGTAGGCGGAGCCTCTGATGAGGAGCCATGAGAGGGAGGAGACGCCCGAGATGAGGAAGGAGCAGACTTTTCTAGAGACGGAGAGCGTGGAGGCCGGGGAGTAGAAGATGAGGAAGGGGATGGAGGTGGTTATGAAGAAGCAGACGATGAACTTCCATGGTGACCACATCTGCAGAAACGGAAGCAGAAGGTGAAGGTGAAGAAGAAGAAGATGATGATGATGATGAAGAGTGAAGACTGGCTTTGTGATGGTTTATGTGGTTAAATTAAGCCTCACTCTTTCTTGTAGAATTGGTTAAAGTGAAATGGAGCAAGATGGTTCCTTTTTCCTCCGGTGTATACAATGAGTAATTATTAAAGCTCGGTTTCACATATAAAACTTCTATAGTCAGTCGAGAAAAGATACATTAAACCATTTCAAGAAAGTGGGCTAATAGCTGCATAATTTTACTGAATTACTTAAGCAATGTGTTGGTAACTTATAGTTCCCTAAGCTGTTCTATGCAAGTAGTATTTTAGTCAGTCTTCTTTTGTCTCCATGATCCAATGAGAAATGGTTGTTGAGAGGGGGCAATCTTCATCGAAAATTCGAGGACCAACATGAACTGGCGGATGACCAAACGGTCGATTAATGCGTTTACAACAACACCCCATAATCTTATTGAAAAATTCAAGGAAAATACTATGAATACTTATGATCACACAATCCCAACTTAGTAAGGATCGAACTTGTTAGTATATCGACAACGACAGGTGCCGGCACTGCATGCATCCATCCTCCTTCTCTTGATCATCAGCCCTTTACCTTGTGAAAACTATCAGAGTCATTAGTGATATCTGGTCCGGTTTCCTGCAAGAGTCCCAATTTGGTACGAGCAGGTGAAACGAAAAGCCAGAGTGCTGATGGGTTGACTTGACTTGACTCGCAATCACCAGTCTGTTAATAAGACGAGTTCTGATGCATTGCAAGTCACCCTCATCACCATAACATTAGAAAGGAAATTCAATTGTCTTCGTATTTTACTACAACAGCCCAGTCAGGACAAAAGGCCAACATCTTCATTTCTAGGTTTATCCAGGAATATAATCTACTCCACCTAATACAAATTTGAGTATGGCAATTTAATTAAAAAGTAAAATTCTTATAATATGAATCTTATTCATTTACAGTTGAATATAAAACTTTATTTAATTTTTTTTTAAGTTAAAATTTGTCTAACCTGTATTCTTGTCAATGTCGGAACACAGATTGGGCTACAGCTTGTTGGCGTCCAGAGTGTTGCGGAGGCTTGGGGAAAATTCCACACTCTATTCAACTCTCACAGCCGAGCCCAATTTGACCTCCTCGACCAGCAATGGAGGGTCATCAGGAAGGGCAACAACTCCATGGTCAATTACCTATAAGAGCCGAGTGAGCTCGCGACTCGATCTGCACAACTTGAGAGAGCCAAGTCTGCCGCTGAGGTCAAATACCGCATTCTTCGTGGGCTTGGTGACGACTAGGACGCTCTTTGCCTTGCTCTCGCCCCAACTAAGAGCCTCTCATCCCCTCCTGCACAACCAGGAGGCAAGAGGGACTGTAAAAAGTCCAAGAACACCTTTGCTCCTCCCTCGGCCTTGTTCATAATAGTGACTGAGATGAGATACACGCCATTTCGATTGGTACATCGACTTCGGTGCCATGCATCACATCGTAGTTGAGTTCCCGAACATTATCATCCAGGGGATCATGCCACTCCAAGCAGAGCTGATGATCGGTGAGGATAGGTGTAGATGATGCAATTCTAGAAAAGTCGAAATTTATAAGAAAAATTAGTACCGTCACTTATTATGTTGCATTTTTAGGTAAAAATGAATTCAATCTTTTATGAACCCACAGTGAATTCAATATCGAATATAGCTGAGGAGAAAGAGAGGATGAAGGGGGAGGACTGTTGTGTAAAGGAGTCGAGTCCTTGGGCTCATTTTCTTGCTCCCAGCAGGAGGAAGACGAAGACGACGAAGAAGAAATGAAGTCCCGTAAATGATGGGGCTGTGAGTGAGCTCAGTTGAGCAGCTTCTCGTCGAAGTCCACTACTGCAGCAGTTTAGTCGGGACAATTCAAGGTATTATTCACCAGATCAGAGTCTGTAATTCGTCAATTTACAATAAAATAGCCTACCTACATATTTAATACGTGAATATCATGTAACCCTAATCTTGCCCTCTTCCATATACCACCATTATTATACAGAACCATCAAATCGGACCTTTTTCCTTCATCCTCTGTAACACGTATCACTAAAACTGATTTAATTAATTAAATCTTAAAAATGGGCGGTCATCACCTTAAAGAAGTTTGTTAGATTGATACGTGTTGGTAGAACTACTATTCGACTGTTGAAAATAGCTTAACATACTGTACGAAATATCCCTATGCATCGCAAGACTCGATCGTGAATCCTGTGATTTTGGAAAAGAACATAAAATACGCAGATTGTATTGTCGATCGATCGTGGCATGATAACAAAGGCCGTGCTTTGATATCACATCAGATGGGGGAATCCTAAAGGCTACTGACAGGAAGCTGCATAAAGAGATACTCCAGAATCAACAGATGAAGCATGGTAACCGACGCAAAATCAAAGGCAAGCCAAATTGATCAAATATCTTAATTATTAATTCTAACCGTAGTGAATCCAATGCAATGATCTGTGACCTGTACATCATTCGAGTAAATACCCATGGAAGAAGGGGAAAACCGCAGATCGTGTAGCTCAAATATCGATTCAGTAATCAAACTCCTACCTACATAAAACAAAATGCGTTGTTGCCCTTTTTTGGCTGAACTCCTATTTATACCTAGCTGGATCACTTACGGAGCACACTTCCCTCAGCGGTCACGGATAGTATATACAGAGTCAACATCGTCCTCGATGTCCCAGAGGAAAGACCCGAAAGCCACAGCCTCAAGGAACAGCCTCTTCAGGCTGGAGAATGAGGCTGTTAGCGCATCAGTCTGTTCCTTCGACATCGATCTGATAGTACGAGTGTCCCCAAATAGTGCAATAGCCTGCTTCTCAATTAACTCCTTTGCCACCCACGACTTTACCTTCCAGCATCTATCCAATGTGTCTGAGTCGAAACCCATCAAGTAACAGCTCAGCTTCCTCGATGAATGGTCATCCAGGGGAGAGGGTTGTGCATTATTTCCTCTGTGACCTAAGACGAGGTTGTTCCTCCCATAGGGCCAAGTTTTGGAAGGTTGATGGGAGCTCCTGGGGATTCCAGCATCATTGCTAGACAGAGATAAAATCTGCTCCAACTTGTGCCTCGTGGAAACAGACTTTAGGAAGTATCCATATAGTACCGAGGCTACGTAAATGTTGCTGAGATGATACTTGTGGACTTGGGTTGTGGCCGAGAGATCACTGACACTAGAGTTCGGATTCAGTCCCGTGACAGTATTAACATGCTCCCTTACCATTTGAAGGACGTCATAGCTGTAGATAGACTCTAACTCCCAGTCCTTTGCAGGCCATATCTCCAGTCTTCCATTGTAGATGCACCTAGAGAGCTTCGGGACCAAAGGGACTTTAATCTCAGAGAACTTGAAGAGGATAAGCATGTACATGACATCTTCAATAGTGTTTCTGCAATCCCACTCTTTAAGCTCCACGATTCTCCTGTGAATGAGAAAAACCGCTCAACAGACAGCAAGAGCTAGTGGCATAACATCTATGAATGACATTCTATTAAGTTTGTAGGAGCTCCACTAGCAAGTGCATTATTGGACAAGGCAGGCAGAATCGGTGAATAGAGTCCTGGCTGTGCTAGCATTGCTTTCCACTATATCCGGTGAAACATATGGAAACAAAAAAATAAAGATAAAACTTCAACAACACGAGTTGCAAGCTGCCCTGCTGCACACTGCCATTAGTTCAGATTCAGCAAACCTCTTTCACATCCCACCCTCTTTCATAACGGAGTTCAGCCAATGAGAAACCTGCTCCTCTGCATCTATTCTCCTCCCTTACATCTGAACTTATCCTCATTGTTAATTTAGTATGGGCATCACTTCTGAAATTTCCCTCACACATTGGCACAATGCCAACAACCTTAAGCCACAGAATATAACCCAGTAGCAGCCATAGTTTCATCCTAGAGGCCTTAGTGTTGCTGGTAATACACTCAGATATGTGAAGTAAAAGTATTGGGCAACATATTGGATTACATAAAGGGTAACAGCACAACCTCGTGTTTCATCTGACACAGCAAGTCTGCAGTACTTCACATTCACAACAAATTGTATAAATTTTATTGCTTCCCAGGGTTCCTTTTTTATCAACGAATGAGCTCTTCTTTTCCTAGTACAGAATATACAAGAGACTAGGTCTGAAAATTGCCAATAGTAAGTGTATAAAAAGGAAAGAGAGAGAGAGAGAGAGAGAGATCTTTACGGGAAACTTCTGCTTCTAAGTCTAAACTGGTCCCTGAATCGACTTAGATTCTGAAAGCAAGATGTTCATGAGGAACTTTATGAACCTACTATTGGACCCATCAGACAAGAAAGTAGCTTCAGTGTGAAAACGTGGCAGAGAACGGGACATTGTTTTTTCACCTGTGCAGAGATGCTTCGTCGGAGCCTTCGCTGAGGACCATGCGAGCGACGGCGGAGTCCCGATCATCGGCCAACTGCTTGAGCTCCTCAGCAACCGCCACATGGAACAGCTGCCGCTGGTTCTGAAACACCCTACTCAGGTACTTCCCCGCGGCCGACAGCGGCACGAGGGGGGAGTTCAGGCTGCTGGACTCGCAGGGACTCGGGCCGGCGGCGGCGATGACGAACAGAGACCGGCGTCGGGGAGTACGGAGCCGGACGCAGGAGACGCTCCGGCTGGGTCCGGAGCCCCGGAGCCAGTCCGGCTTCAGAGCAGAGCCAGAGGGCAGAAACCGAGGGGCGCTGACGCTGTGACTGGAGAGACGGCAGTCCATGACGGTGATTGAAAAGACCTAAGTTAAGGGATGCTTTACAGTGGGACTACTCTTCGGTGATTTTTGGGGGAAGGAGCGACTTTTACAAATAGCGGAAATGAGAGAGAGAGCGAGAGAGAGAGAGAGAGAGTGGAGGTGGTGTTGTGTGAGGGAGCGAGGGAGGGAGAGAATCAGAAGAATGTCTTCACGGTTGTTAATCGACCCAATGGGCGATTTGTAGGAGACGGGAGTGCGTCCCACAGACAAGATCCTTAGAATAATATTTTTTTGAGGAAAATAAGGTTTCATTTATTTTCGGAATATCCGAACCTTATATTCTTCACTGATTTTGCTTATTTATATTAATTAAAACTTTTCTTAGATAATTAAGACATGTAAGTGAACGCGTGCCACAGTATAGATTCCAGGGTATGAGAAAATAAATATCCCCGGTTGATCTCAGTGCACTCACTGCCCAACAAATTATCTGATAAAATTATTTTATAATTGTATTTTTTAATAACATGACACCGATAACACTGCCGTACTTGATGAACCGGCAATAATTATGGGAATAATATTTTCAGAGATGAGGCAATTGGACCGGTTATATTGTTATTTTTTCCCCACGGTATTAATATACCGCTGGTATGATAAATACATAAATAATAAATAGTGAAAGTACCAAGTAGATCTCCTCTATTGACCATGTCGGATTTTCTTGTCACAACTATATATATATATATAGCATATTTTTATTTTTATTTTTGATATAGTAGTTACACTTATTCAGTATTTTTTTAGTTTTTTATTAATTAAAAAATTAATGTATATCTTTTTTTATGATTACACTGCATTAACATGTCATGTACTATAATCGTTGTATAAGATATATCCTCGTTGTTTGCTTATCATAATGATGATATCAATTAGATGGATTTGTTAGATTTTTTTTATTAATCTATTTTCCTTTTTCTTCACAAAACTTATGGATAGATAAGTCGATTGGCCTGATTTACGACTATTCTGCCTACTTTTCTCAACGTTAAATTTGTAAATCAACAATTGTGATTATATATACCATTATGATCGCTATGATCCTATCCCAGCCAACTTAGTTCCTAGGATAATCCATTGTCATATTTTTCTTCCTTTTCTTTTAGTCGATAACTGATTACCTACCTGATTTTTCCGTGATAGAAAAAGCCCATGAGACTAAAATCAAATAGGAAGAAAATGAAAATAAAAACGCATAAAAATCAAATCTAAATATGTTATTCCTAGAGGAAAAAAAATAATGTTATTCCTAAATTGATAATTACATTATTGACCAAATCACACTCACCGTTACATTATTTTTCCAAGTAGTAATATATCAAATTTTAACACATAATCTAACACAATAGTTAAAAAATAACGCATAAAATTCTTAAATTATATTCAAATTTATAACCTAATGAATTATTACGACAATCTTTATATTTTTTTTCCAAATTAAGGTATATTTGGCACATAAAATTTTTAATGTGACCCCTTTTTTGTAATTTTAAAATACTCCACATTCTAACAATAGTCTACCCGAACAATCCTGAATGTTGTTCAGCCAAAATGGACTTGTAACATCGGTCCCGTATGTGGTCGAAGAAGAAGGGGGTCATGCTCATCCAGGCGCCTGGAAGATCCCATGAAGAGAGCCTAGAAGATATGGCCACACCCCACGTGGCATTTTAAAATCGCACAATCGAAACCATCTTCCCATGTCGTCCGCTGACACAAGAAAACCGGCAACCCAGACAGCTGTTTTAGTCTCCTTGGCCTTATCAGAATAATATCGTTGTAGAATTCGATTCCGCGCCCAGCAGTCATCAATCTGATGTACAGATTGGACTTGCATTAGCCAGCAATTTTGACCATCTTCACTTGTAAAAATATCTGCCAAGGGCGAAACTTAAGATATGAGTGCAATATCGAGTTTAATGGGAGGTGAAATAAGATAACTGAATGAGATATTAATAAAATTAAGTAAAATTTATTTAGTATTTCAATAGTTTTTTTCGAATTTAAGAGAGCAATCACCTTTATGCATCATATTCTAAATTCATTTTCGAATACAGTATCTCACTTATAAAAATTAAACTCACAATTTAGTTGTTTTATAGTGTAATACATGAATTTATATATAATATGTGATATTTAAAATTTTAATAATTCTAATTAGTTCATATGGGTTAATTCCTTGGGAGAAGAAATTAGACATGAAATTCTAGTTTTTAAGGTTAAGAAAGAACCTCTGAAAAAGGCAAGCCCGACTCAAAGAAACAACTGGCTTGAATTATATAGTTATAATTAATGATTTATTTTATTAATTCTAATCATACAATTAATATTTACATTCTTAATTTCTAATTATGAATTTAGAAAACTTACAAGTCGATTGTTTCCATAATTACTCGAAATTAGTTCCGCTCCTCAATTAATTCTAGAAAATAGTACTCTCTAATTGTTATTGGACGAAGCCAAGCCGTAGCTTCCGAGCAATTCTCGGGGCGGCCAATCACCTCACGCCACCGGGAAGTCACTCTCCGAATGTGTCGTCAAATTTGAGTTGCCAGCCGACCGTCCACTCCGAATAGCCTCGACAATTTTCCACCGATGAAAAAATGGACAACTGAGATTCTCTCACGTTTAATCATGGGAAGTTCAAGCAGATGTTCGGGACACGACCTCTCGTTCTCTGTGGACGGAAAAAAGGCCGTACTCGGCGGCCCATCCGAGGTCGAGAAAATAAACGGAGAGGGAAAAAAGATCAGAGGGGAAAATTTGCGATGGCGGAGTTCCTCTGCGGTCTGAGATTCTGGTCGCTTTGTCCCGTGCTGCTCCTCGCGGTAGCGGCGGTCCAGCAGGCTCAAGCGGCTCTGTGGTTGGAACCCGGGGTGCTCGGCCCGTGCAAGAGGCCAGGTGGGCCGCACAAGGGCTGCCATCCTAACCCGAAAGCTCCTCCGGCCCCTGCTAACGTGGATGCCCGTGGCTGCACCAAGACGAACAGGCGCAGGGGTGGTCACCATGCACCAAATTGAGCAATCTAATCACCATGGCAATATAATGATTTACTCAGAAGGGGATGATGCTTGATTGCCGGGTATTTTATGCGTGTACGATTCGATCAATTGAGTCAAAGTTTTGTAACGAAAAGATTGGCGATGTTTCAAATTTTATTGGGTGTCTGTTATTTCTAATATAATGACCACATATTTAACATAGTATTATATCATATTAGTAAATAATCAACACTTCAATGAATTGTTAAAATTAGTTATTATGAAACAAAAATATATGATTAAAAAAATTATTTTCAAACTTATATGATTTAAGTAAAAATAATATGAATATATAAGATTTTTATTATAATTATTCGTGGTATTAATTATCCTAATAGTGCTGTATGACTTAAGGTAATTAGAGCAATTTTACTAACTATTTTCCCACCACATCAGTATACTGATTGCATAGAAACACATAAATTTCAATCGTGAAAGTAACCGAGTAGATCTCCCCCAATCGATTGACCATACTGATGGGTTTTATTGTCACCCAAAAAAATTATAATTTAAATATTATAGGTTTTGATTTTATGTTTATGGGAGCGACATCAATTGGATCAATCCAAGTTTTAAAAATCGGATCGGGTCGGTCAGTTTGACCCATTTAACTAGGAACCGGTCACTCACCCAGTTCGATTCTTATAAAAGACCAAATTGCACTTTAAATGAGGTCAACTTCTGTTGAACCGATCAGTTTTTGATCCGATTGGTAAATCCAACTGAATCAGTGGAAAAACTGATCGACTTAAAATTAAAACAAAAAAGAAAAATTTATTATAATATACTTATTTTATTTTACTAAACTTATATTTATATTTTATGTTAAACTTTTATATAATATAATACTTATATTAATAATTTTTGTTATAAATTATATTTAAATTATGATATTATACACACTTATTGATAATATTATATTATTAAATATACGATTCGACTCATTGAACCCCGTTCTGACTAGAGGTGGCAAATCGCGCCGCCTTGGTCTTATCGTGCTGGCCCGGTCCGGCACGATAAAGGGGAGGGCACGATAAGGGTTAGCCCAAGCACGACCCTTTAAGATATAGGGCCAGCACGGCCCGGCACGATAGCACGATAATCTCCATTACCTTTTTTTCCCCTAGTCAAATCCTCCTTATCTTTCAACAATTCAACTAAACAAACAAATTGATAAGTAAAATCAAATAAAATGAAGTCTTAGCTAAATTTATCATAAATAAAAACATCTCAAAAAATAAAACAACAAAACAAGAACATTGCTCAATTACATCCAATACTACTCAAACTCTCGGCTAAATTCCTCCCCACACCATAGTACATAACAAATCATCCAAACAATGAACAATGCGTGCTCCATATTTCTCAATCAAGACAAAACCATTACTTTTTGTATAAGCTCACGTAGCAACTCAATGAGACTAACACAAGAAATGACTCCTACAAATCCAGCAAACAAAAAACTTCCGAGAAAATTATTCGGCATTTGAGGAAAGTCCTCAACTTACACAAAAGCTATATATCCGACACCAACAATAGTAGCAGATAAATGTGCTTGATGGGCTATAACAGTAGATATAGTATCATAATTCCTACCTGCAATATTGACCTTTAAAGGAAGAAAAAACCATAAGTCAGTAAGAATAAATTGCAAGTTAGCAAATTGTCATAAGTTTTTATATGAATGAAGATATTCTATTTTCTAGAAGGAAGGGAAATGAAGAAATAACTAAACTAAAATCAGGACCTTATCCTATTTTGATTTCTTATTTTGTCTACCCTCCAAGAAATAGAATTAGGTGCAATCAAGCATAAGGACAAATTCAACAAAATAAAAATAAGGATCAAAGCTGCTAAGCAACTTACTTACAAAACCAAAACAAGAGTAAAATAGTAACCAAGTTATTCATTCAACATCATCTAAGTCTTAACTAAATTCAAAATTGAAATGCAAATCCATACACAAAAACCCAAGAAAAAGAAACAAAAATTTCCATACAAGAACAAAACAAACAACTAATGTAAAATTGTGGTTCTTGTTAGAACTTGGAAGTAATCACCCGGAGCCAATCACGTACATTGTGTTCCTTCAAATACTTCTTTAATACCCATGTTGTCCAACACAAAGATAAAAGGCAACATCAAATACATTTAACATAATAAAACCAACCAACTATATATCTATTGAAAAGCTAGTAGAATATAGGGTAATTCTTGATAGAAAATAAGTAAATAACCCATTATATTGGCTGAAAGGAACTTATATTTTTACCTAATGCTTGATGTTGGACCTTGTGTGCCTCATCAACATTGAATTTCTCCTCTAGTTTCTTTTGCAAATATATGTAAAAACTTAAAAAGAATCAACAAAGATGGCATCATTTTTCAGCATAAAATTGATTCAAGAGTATAAGAAATGAAATAGAGAAAATATGGCATACTAAGTAGGAATATTTGATACCCTTACCATTATGTCTTGGTGTATGATTCTTGTGAAGGTGCTAAATTCTCCTCATTTTCATTTAAATTTAAAACATTCTCCATATATTTTTGAAGCTCCTCCATATCTTCTAAAATATTTATAATGAAATAAAGCAAACTAAAATGAGCAATGATATCAACTATTAATTATAAACTATATTAAAAGTTTGTAAAGTTAAGATGTTACCTTGTTCTCTATAGACCTAATCTCTTAAACAAAGTAAGGCCTCAGCATTATCAGTTTTAATGGAACTATGGAAACGAGTAATGATGTGACCGCTAAAACTAAAGGCAGATTCTAAAGCAACCGTAGTTATAGGAACACACAAAATATCACGAGCTATAAAAAAAAGGACTGGATAACGATCCACCTGTTTTGACCAATATCGCAAAATGTCCAATTCCTCTGTCCTGTTTTTGCACTTGTCCTCCAAATACTCCCCCAACTCTGACTTTTGCACTTCAATTTGAATGTTTTGTTCAACATCATAATCCTACATAAAATATACAATGAGATATCAAAAGATTATAATCGAGAAATGATGTACTAACAATTAAATAACAATATATAAAAGATTGGTTATTCATACCGTAAAAAAATATTGACATTCAATCCCGGTTTGAGTTTGAGATTTGACATTGATATGCGCTTGAGTATTTGAAGACGAACTTGAGGCAAAAGATGAACATCAAGAATATTCATCAAATATATCAAACAACTTCTTACGAAATTTATCAAGGCGAACTTGTGCATCGTCATGTCCATAAAGTCTTCGATAAGCCCATCTCACAAAATTCAACTTGTAACGAGGATCTAGAACAACTGCCATGGCCAACATTTCATTAAAACTATACCAATATTTCTCAAACTTTCCAATCATTCAAGTGGCCATTCTCTTCAAAGAATCATCATTAGAAACACACTCATCTTTCAAATTATGATAAATCACCACCACGTAAGGAAAGAATAAATTTGAAGTGGGATATTTTGTTCCAGAAAATAAGTAAGTTAAGTCATAATAAGGGCCCAAGAATTTATATAATTTCTCAATCCTCTCCCACTCAGGCACTTTAGGGCAATGTATATAACTAGTATCACTCATCCCCAAATGTTCAAAAGCAGTCTTGTAATAAAGAGCACTTTTCAACATAAGAAATGTCGAATTCCATCTTATTGGAACATCTTGTCTCAGACCCTTCATGCTATCCAAACATAAACTCTTCACACATTCAATGAACTTTTCATTTCTTGACTGAGAACCTCGAATATATCTAATACTTTCTCGAACTTTTTCAACAACATAATCAATATGTTTCAACCCTTCCTGCACAATTAAATTTAATATGTGTGCGCAACAACGTATATGAAAAAAATCACCACCTGAGATGAGAGCTGTTCTACTTGCCAACTTTGCCTTCAGATATTTAACACATATATCATTTGTAGAAGCATTATCTAATGTCAATGATGCCAATTTCAAATGAATGCCCCATTCAAATAAAAGGGCAAAGATTTTCTCCGCTAATGCTGCACCAGTGTGAGGGGAAGGCATATAACTCAAACATAAAATATATCTTCTTAAAATCCAACTCTCATCAATAAAATGAACGGTTATAGCAAGGTAACCATCATTATTTATTGTCGTCCACAAGTCCGATGTTAGGCTAACTCTACTAGAATTCCTTGATAACATGCTCTCAATCTTCTTCTTCTCTAACTCATAGAGCTTCAACATATCGGCCTTTGCAGTATTCCTAGAAATATGTTGTATATCTGGACGCATATATTCAAAGCAAGCTCTAATACCTGGATATTCAACAAATTTGAAGGGCAAATTATGCAGTCATGGCAGCAGCAAGTAATTCTCGAAATTTGTCATGATCAAATGATGTATCAGTTAGGCCTATGGTGCCATGAGAAGAGGATAACAACATCTGACCTATGTCTTGTGTATCTTTCTTCAAACATTTCTTCATGTGACATAGCAAATGGCCAGTCCCACCTCCAACAGCACAAGTAAACTCCTTCTGACAATATGTGCATCTACACTTTTGTGTGCCATCTTTACCCAAAGGAAGCTTTTCAAAATGATTCCAACATTTTGACCTCTCTTTCCTAGTCCTTTTCTTTTGTTTAATAGAACTGGTTAGATCTACTACTGTCGATGTTGGCGTCGGTCCTATTGGCATTGGAGTCGGAGCACTTTCTGCTTGTTCAATTCTGTCAACATCTTGTTCAATGTTGTTCATATTATCATCATCTATATAAATGTCAATATGGACTCCTTTTTCTATTCCTGCCATCTATGACCTATAAGAAAAATAAATCAATCAAATTAAGGCAAAATTAAGGAGCATCCAACAACCCAACAGCAAACATATTGTAATCAACACAACCAAACACAATCTAACCCAACACAATCTAATTCCAATCAATAATCCATCCCAACACAATCTAATTCCAATCAATAATCCATCCCAACACAATCTAATTCCAATCAATTAGGTAAAAATGTTGATTTTTTACAGTAAAAAATAGAAATCAGGCAGCAACAAGTCAACAACCTAAAAGCACAGCCTAGCAACCCAGTAAGTTACCTTTGTCTTTCAGCACAACAATACTAACTATGGAGGAGCGATTGAGCTAACCCTTGTTGCCTTGCACTCTCTACAATCAGCTGATTGAGCAACGGAGGTTGAAACTCTGAATGAGCAGTGCTGCAGTTAGGATTGAAGGACCGAATCAAGCCTCAACGTTTACACTTTTGACTGTGAAGTGATCTCTCGAAGGGGGCTACGACTCCTAGCCTGAGGGCGAGGGACACACAGTACAGATTATAGTAATATGATCAATGAAAGAGTAAATATGGGAAGAGGACTCTTTGACCTGAAGTTCGTTGCTACTTCTCCTATAGTAGAACACCTTCTTCGGCTCTTCCCCTTGTAATATCTCAACTTCCTTTGAGCTGAAACTCATTAGTGCAGTCTCGCTCGAAAAGGGGTTTACAGCAGCTGCCTCTTCTGATCGTCTTGGCCAAGATGAGAACTAGGAGAGAGGATTGAATTACCTAGTGCCCGACGCCCATCACTCTTTTGTCAGAAAGAAGGGCTGCAGCAATTTAGCCCTATTTCCCTTTGATTGCGTCTGTCTGTGTGTGATTTGGTTAGGTTAGGGTTTTTTTTTTTCTAATCGGGCTAACGTGCCGGCACGACCCAAGAATCATTGGGCCCAACACGCTCGTTAATATTACCGGACCGTGCCAGCACAGCACGATAAGCCCTAGCCCAGCACGGTGTTATCGTGCCGGGCTGAATTTTGCCAGGCATAGGTCTGACCCATAAATCCATTCCTACATCAGTTCTCGACTCGGTCCGGTTTTAAAAATTATGGATCAATATGTTTGTTTGTTTTTATTTATCTATTTTCATCTTTTTTTTGCACATGGCTTATAAATAGATAAATTAATTATAATAATTATCGAGTCGTTCCATAGATATTTATCTTTTATTGTCACGAGCTAAGACTATCCTCCACCCAAAGTTGCTGCTAAAAATAAAATATTGTCGTATTTTTCTTTCTTTTGTTCGTAATAAGAGACTATGATAAAAAAAATTTAATTTTTAATTTTGAATTAATAACGATGGTTGAATATTACATAAAATCAATTTTATAATAATTTTATTGATGTTTATTACATTTCAAAACCAATTTTACATATTTGTCAAACATAGCATGTTGAATTTCAACCGATGATCTAAGAGGATTTTAGTACGGTTAAAGATCTCTTATCTGTATTCTAATCATGATTACGACATCATAGTATGATTAGTAAAAACCTTATATTCTCCATATTCCCGAGAGACTACACCCATTTCACCTATACTGATTAAATTCTACGCCAACCTCATATCTTTCCAAATATTACAATCTTGAATCCCGATAGATAATTCAAGAAAATTTATTATGATTAATACATTCGTAATATTTAACATTATTTGTAAAATGATAATATTCTAACCAAATATCCGTACATTTGGTACGAGAGAATGGGATGGGATGGAATTAATTTTTGTACTATTTTATTTCTATATTTTTATATGATTATAAAATCCATAATTGATATTCCCATTCCATTATAAAACATTTTAAACTAAAATTGATTAAATGGACATTCCTTCAAAAGAAAAAAAAATCTATAAATACCCATTTCATGATCCTTATCAATTTAATATTAGATTAATTCATTCGCACCATTAGATCATCATAAAAATTTATTGACAATTCTTAATATTATTGTATTTTACTCTGTTAAACTCATCCCATTCCATTACACATCATTCTTTCGTATCAAACATAACCTAAATGTGTCATTCCCCCACCCATGTATTTGGTTTTTGTTCTTCTGAACTCAATGCATTCATGCTCTTGTTAATCTCCATTGAATGAATTTAGGCTTCCCACACAAAACCAACCAATCTAGGCCATCCTCTTATTTTTTGTGACCTTATTTGAATAATATCTCTGAGAAATTCGATTTTCTAAAGAAAAAAAATCAATTTTCTGCCCATATTGGACTTAGCAATATTTAAATCCGAAATTTGGATGATCCCAACAATTGTCCCGTAATTAATCCGTTTTTTCCTCGTGCACATCACCCGTTTTCCAAATGAGATAAAAATCCACTCATCACCGGTGCCTCCAGGCTCTCACCAACAGCATTCATCGACTGAGACTTGTCATAGCATGATAGACATCATGATTGGAGTCCATTAAATTTGTAAATAATATACTTTTTTATTTAAAAAAGGGCCTTTTAAGTTTTCTTTTTCTTTCTTTTTTTTTCTCTGTGTAAAAAGCTCTACCACCACAAAGTCATTCACCGTGCAGATTCGAACCTAAATTTCCTCGACAATTTCTCACAAGTGGAAAATGAAGAGCCTAAATTCCTATGGCGTATACTAATTATAGGGAAGTTCAAGTAAGCTGTTCGAGATGATCTCTCAATCCCATCCCTTGAACCGAAAGGACGTGTATTTCGCATGCTCCGCAACCCATCTAACAGATAGAGAGTTCTTCTTATAAGGATGATAGAACTCTCCGCCGGCTATATATAAACCGAGCTCTTCGTACGGAGAATCATCAGGCCCATAAAGACAAGAGGAACGAGGAGGAGAGATCGAGGGTGCAAAAAGACAAAAAAGGGCGATGGCGAAGCTGTTCTGCGGTTCGAGACTGTGGTCCCTCTGCCTCGTGCTGGTCATCGTTGTAGCAGCGGTTCAGCAGGCTCAAGCGGTTCGGAGGCTGGACCCGGGGGTGCTCGACCAGTGCAAGAGGCCGGGTGGGCCGCACAGGGGCTGCCATCCGGACCCCAAAGCTCCCCCGTCACCCGCCAACAAGTATAACCGTGGCTGCTCCAAGATACACAGATGCAGGCAGGGATAGCTATCCCTATGGAGCCGAAATCGAACAAATCTAAGAACCACCGAAGTATAGTTTATTCAGAAGGGAAAGGCGCTTTCTCGGTATTTTATGTGTGTATAATAATGGATCGAGCAGAAGTTGCACCGATAAGATTGACGATGTTAACTTCGGATTCTATCGGGTGTACAATTTCTCTATCAAATGACGATATAGACATATATCTATCTATACAACAAACCTGATCTCGCCCTCGGCGAACAGGACAGGACGATACACTACTTATTCCTTCTCCTTCTGCTCGGAGTTTGCAAGCAAACTCAAATTGGACCCCTTTCTAATATAGTTTAATATTAGGTTGATCCACTAAAAAGGTACAACCCTTCAAATATGGAACCTTTTCATTTAATTAAGAATACTGTTGATTCGGTCATTGTCCTAATTTTTGCATCAGTTGCACACCCCAAAATCGTCCATCGATTTCATCCTCGGGAGGCTCGAAGGCGGACCGTAGCCCTCCAAATTGGGCCGGGCCGGATTATAGGATCTCATAATACCTACATTGGGTGGAGCCCAACTGAAAATTGGGCTACTTCCTCGGCCCAGACTATCTGGTGAGTCTAACCCGAGCGAGCAGAACTCGGATCCAATCATTTCCACGCTAATTGGATCCTCGAGCGCTTCTCGTCTCACTTTCGTCCTTCGTAGATCGCCTTCGATTCCCCTCCCTCTCTCTAGACTGCCGATTGGCTTCAGCTCCCGCGATGAAGGTTGCTCTGCTTCTGGTCCTGCTGGTTCTTTCAGCTCTAGGTAGCCAACTCGTTTCTCCTCTGTGCTACTTATCATCGCTTCCCCGAATCTATCGACAGATCTGATACTCGTCGAAAACGTAGCTTCTCAGGTGCGTAATTGACAGGGTGTGATTTTTTTTTCTTCTTTTGCGGATTTCAGCTCATGCGAAGGTGTCCGATGACGTGAAGGAGCTCCAGATCGGCGTGAAGGTGAATTTTTCATTTCTAGCATCTGAAAGTTTTACTTTTGTTTCTATGCTCCATTGACGTCGCACGGTACGCTAGTGCGAGTTGAAATTGGCTCCCTAGTGATGATCTCGTTATCTGTGGAAGAACGTGCTTATGGAGATCTGGTGGGAATTACTCCGTCGTGTCAAGATCTCTATATTTGATTTCTGCCAATCTGAGCATTGCTCTCCTTTTTTTATCATTAATTAATGCGCCAGCTCGAGATAAGGAGTTAATCGTAGATATTTAATATGTACTCTACTTGGTGTGAGGTTCCTATATGATCAATTTGCTCTCCCATGCTTGCAGTGTTCGATGAGGTTTTTGATGCCTTGGCTTTTCCCTCTCTTTTTATGTTAATTTTCACAGTATAAGCCGGATAAGTGCGATATTCAGGCTCACAAGGGCGACAGGGTCAAAGTGCATTACAGAGTAAGCAGCGCTATCTCTGAGTTTGTGGTGAATTAATGATTTTTCATATGTCCCCGCAAGTTCCTGTTGTTCTTGCACGGGAATGAGTTTCCTATACAGATTTCTTTTGTAACTTAATGTCTCTTTTGTTCGTCTGATGTGTGAGAGCTGAAGCTTTATTATTGGTTGTCCTTTATATTCAAGAAATTTGATGGAGTCTCACGAAGTTCAGGCTCAATCATGTAGGTTAAATCTTAGCATGTTTTCTTCTATTTGTTATGAGATGTGAAGTGGACTATGGTTCTCTTCTTAAGTTTATACTAATGCAAGTGGATTTACTAATGTTTTGGAGGTGGTGCAGACGTACTTCCGTTTATTTGACATTGATGATAGGAGACCATTAAGCATGCTTGATATTCCCAAGAATGAGGAAACAAAATGGAGGAGCAGGAATTTTGTTTCCTCACTTTCTTGAAATTGGGTGTCTTAACTTCTGAAACCCTTTGACATGCTAGTTGCTTTGTGTGAAGCTTTTGTCTATTGAGGCTGGCTTTTGATACTATAATAATGTACATGAACGTCCATTCAGCACTAGAACATAATATCATGATTGCAGGGAAAGCTCACGGATGGGACTGTTTTTGACTCCAGCTTTGAGAGAGGAGATCCTATTGAGTTTGAGTTGGGAAGTGGTCAAGTGATCAAAGGTTTGTATCTGCCAGAGCAGAGATATAAATTCTTGCTGCCTAGGCCTTTTCTAAGTCTAGTGTGACTGGGAGTCGGTTTCTCAAGCAGAGAATGTTGCACTGTGCGAACTGCCATGTTGAACTAAATGAACTATGATACTCCCTGTGGTCATACTAGAACGATTTCACTTGAGCTCTAAAGTTTAGCTCGATAATTCTTTCTAAGAAGCGGTACCTGTACAAAAAATGCATCGCTTTCAGTTGCAGAGTTTAAGTGAGGTGAACCTTGATGGCAGTGATTACATCTCTAGAGGCTACAATTTGTATCAAATTTTTCCTTCTGACAGGTTGGGACCAGGGACTATTGGGCATGTGTCTCAGTGAAAAGAGAAAGTTGAAAATACCTTCAAAGCTTGGTTATGGAGCCCAGGGCTCTCCTCCCACTATTCCTGGTAAGTCGATTAGATAGTACACTATTTTTTTTCTGTTCTGGTCTCAGACTCCTAGTATATCCTGTCCCATTTTGTTAAATTGAGAAAATGATCCAGATGGATACTGTTCCTCTTTTTTTTTTTGGCTTCCGAAGTGAACCTTGTTTTTCTCTTGCTCGTGATTTTATGAAGGAATGACATTTTCCTTTTTCAGAGTTTTTAACTTTTAATGATATCTGCTGCTCACAAAGGAACAATGACTTTCTCGAATTTCTCTCCCTTCGTATTCACTCTGGCGAGACTGTGCAGTCTGAAATTCATTGACTGGCAGGGGGAGCAACGCTTATATTCGACACTGAGCTGGTTGCCGTCAATGGGAAGACACTAAGTTCGGCAGCAGATGATGCTGGGGAGCTATAGACCGGGTCCTACACGTTTTTGTCTCCGGTCTACTGCTGCCTTAGCCTTTGGACGAGAGAGGGTTTGGTTATGCTGACTGGAAGTTTGCTTGCTCCTAGACACTACAGCCATTCATCATCGAAGTTTGCTATGAGTGTCAACAGACGGATAATAATTTATCAGAAGTTTTAGATTTTTTTTATGACTATATTTTTCTTTGCAGATCTTGGAATGAACTCCTGGAAAATTTCGACCATGTACCGATCTGAATAACTCCTTTACGCAGTTGTTATGGTAGAATGCAATGAAGTGATCAAAGAAACTATGTTATTGACTTTGTTTTGGCTATATCTTCATTCTGACCTGCACCACGGTATCATTAAATTCTTAACGAGATCATATTAATTTTGGTTCAAACGTTGACTAGTTTCTGATCACATCGGATCAGTTAACTAGAGAGGTATTGTTGACTAGGGAGTACATTCATTCCTTCTGTACTGAGTGTGATGCCCCTTTTAGTAGGTAATGTAATTGCGGATGAAGGAATAACTCAAACTAGGCAAACAAGTATGCCCATGGGGACTTGAGTATTCTTAGATTCCAACTTATGTGTACGACTCTGTAGTAATACCATGATCCCCCAATGAGGCCTGCTGTGCTCCGTCCCTAGAGCTCCCAGCGGTTGAAAACCGGCTGCACTACAAATGGAAACTCATACATGGAGCGACCATCACGAAGCTAGACAAGAACATGCATTGCTTTGTGTTTGATTCAGAAGCAGAATGCCGCCGTATCAGTGTTCAAGACCCGTGCGCAGTTGGTACTCGGTCACCATATGATTCTCAGACAATAGGATCCGCGGGCTCCCCATGGACCACATCACGAAAGAGAATGCAAAGGAGATTGGCTCCCTCCTTAAAGAGCTTCTAGATCCAGATATTGCTGCAGAAGATCTACCGAGGCCACGATTTCATCAGACTAAAGGCGAATATAGCAGTTGATGAGCCGCTCAACCCGGGCTTTCACATGGGGGGAGGAGATTATGGTAAACCCAAAAATGGACTATGTTCAAGAACGAAAGATTGCCGGATTCCTGTTACAATTGTGGACGTCTTAGTCGTACAAAGAATTCCTGCCCCTTCAAGATCAGTGCAAGCATAGATAAAGTGGATAGGAAATATGGCTTCCATGCTTTTGAGTCCAATGGTGAGAGCCGAGGAGAACAAGCCGAAAAGAAAAACACAGGCAAGAATGGAAGGAATTCCAGCGGTACATTGCCGGAGAAGTCATCGGAAAAGGTACTTTCCAGTGTAACCCAGACAAGAAACAACTCCAAGGAGCACGTCGAGACTTTCTGGAGATGTCAAAATTCTTTGTCATCTCGAGGTTTTCCTCTTATTAAGCATATTGCTATCACCTACAAGAACGAAAGTTGAATGCTGGGGGGATTAGAGAGAACAAATTGTTAACATAGAGATCTTAGTGGAGAATATGAGGGTATGTTGGGAGTAGCAGGATGACCAGGGAGATATACGTACATGCGGCCCAGAGATGTCAATCTCAAGCTGGTGCATAATGAAACTCAAAACTCAATAATATGCTAACACCTTAAAAACAGGACATTATGGGGACTGGCTTGCTACAACTAGGTATCCTTTGTGGGGCATTTATTCAACCTCATTAGTGATTCCCCTTACAAATTAAGAATTACTCTGGGGTATAGAAAGATGTCCTGTCTCTTTTAAGTATAAGGTCTTCAGTTATTGTTTTTCTATTGCCTTATGAAGGTATGAGTTGGGTCGGTAGCCTGCAAATACTAACCTCTCCCGCAACAAGACTATGAGGAGAGTACGTGTAAGAGGAAGCAATGTTAAATGGAGGGCTCTGGGATTGGACACAGGGAACTATCCTTGGGGAAGTGAGGCAGTGACCTGCAAGACTCATTTCATCGACATTGTCTATAATGCATCAAATAACGAGCTTGTTAGGACTCAGACCTTGGTGAAGAGTGCAATTGTTCAGGTCGATGCTGCCTCCATTTAGACAATGGTACCTTCAGCATTAAGGTGTTGATATTGGAAGGAAGAAGAAGGCTTTAGCCAAGAAGGAGGCTACAGTGGAGACTCAGAATTCAGAATCATTTTCTACCCAAGACACTTATAAACCTAGTTAAAAATTACACGTTAACTGCAGTGTTTTCCAATTTTCGTGCTCATGGAAAACACAATGAATTCGAGTGTGGGAATGCTATTCAGAAGATGTGTTTTCCGATGAAAGTTTTTACAAATTTTGAAGATAAAGGTAATTTGGCTCATTGTCTATCCTAGAGAGCAGAAACTGGAATTTTTCTCAATGGTCTTGGTTTTAGCTTATGATTGTTTTGTTGTTGATGGGGCAGCAGTTCCTGAATTTTTGTTGAATAACAGGGGGGTGAAGCATACGTGGGGGAAGCTAAGAAGAGTAACCATGTATGTCCTCAGGAAGCTCGAGAAGCGCCAGAGGGAACATAATCTTGACCCTCATATTGAAGAACAGTTTGGATCAGGGAGGTCGTTGGCCTGCATTTCCTCCCGCTGGGCTAGCTCATCATGCCCCCATGGCTGCCTAGCATTATTACCCCTTCTGTTTTTTCCTCTCACATCCCTGATCATTTGACTCTCTTGATTTTAACTATACATTGGAGGGGAAAGAGCTCGAGTTCTACGTGAAGAAGCTCCGAAGGAAGAAGGGCAAGGCTGCGGGTGCTAGTGCTCTAGGGCTCAGTAACTATCCTTCCTTTTCATTAGGCAGGTCTAGTTAAAATAGATTTCATTTTTGACAGTTACAATTTAAAAGATGGTCGTGTTCTGATGTTCTTTTGGAAACTGCTGAGACCTTTATCATGGACTAGTCTTCAGGATATTATTCCTTCTCAGTTTATCTAATACATGTCTCCTTTCTTTGTTTATGAACAAAGGGTAGTAGTACAGTGGAGGATAATGAGCGTGAACCCGAGCTGACCGTTCAGTGATAACTTGAGATGTCCTCTAGCTCTTGGGTCTTCTATGGATTTTCAATTCCCCGTGTACAGCCAGCCTAGTACTACTTGCACTTTGGGGTTGATAGGACATGACCCTGCATTAGATTTCGGTCGGGAACCAAAAAGCATGTCAGAAGATCCGGGACTGAATGGAGTCATTTGTGGCAACTAATTGCAGGTTTTTTGCTCGAAATAGTTTCCATCCGCGAGCTCTCCTATGTCATGGCCTCGGAGGACAAGAAGGGTAACCAGATATCCTTTCCTCGTGTAGAAGGAGCAGAGCCCACATTGATTTTGTTTGAGAATAATTGCAACTTGAATAGCATGAAAAGGTACCAATGGTTTGGTGAGGCAAATGATGGGTCTTTCACAGCCTGTTCTTTCTCCCTCGTAAAGGAAACCAAAACATGGATGCGTTGTAGTGGTTTGGGGCCCATTTCAAGGACTCGAGTCTAAGCCTGCGAGTAGGGAAAAGAAGAAAAGAAAAAAAAACCAATTAAGTGGGACCGGTCTGCATCAAATTCCATTTATGGCTCTTCAACAACAACCCCACTTCCTACAGCCCGATCAGCAAACACAGTGGAGAGAATCAAGCGATTTACACTGATTTTTTTCCTAACATACAGAAGGTTATCTGATTTGTGTACCAAAATCTGGTCTCGTACTCGATGATTGGAAGAGACCACCAATATTATTACTAATTTCACTGAAAGCGATTTAAGTTAGAGAGTCGGCTGTACGATCTATTCATTTTGTATGCAGAATGGATTGGGCAGGCAGTGGTTGGCATGGATGCCGTCTTAGCTTAATCATAGTGGGTTTGGTAAATATTATCTTTCCGCAATTATTGCAGGATTTAGAGCAATCAAGATGGCAATCTGTTTTAGCCGTCTTCTCTTCGGAGCAAAACCATCATTCCAGGGTTTGTTTGGATTGGAGGATCCGAAAGGACAAGGAGGGAAGGGGTTTGGCAGCATTGTTTTTAAAATTGGACCGGACCGGGAACCGGTAGAGGCACGGGTTCATGGATTGAATTAGGGTTCAATTAATTGAATCGTATATTTAATAAATAATATTAATAATAAATTTATATAATATCATAATTTGAATATGATTTATAATAAAAATTATTAATATAATTATTATATTAAACAGAAATTTAACATAAAATATAAATATAAGTATAGTAAAATAAAATAGGTACATTATAATAGGTTTTTGTTTTTGTTTTAAATTTTAAGTATGCCGATTTTTTCACCAATTCAATTAGATTCACCGGTCGGACCGAAAACTAGTCGGTTCAACCAGAATTGACCTCATTCAAAGTGCAATAGGATCTTTAATAGGAACTGGACCGGGTGAGTGGCGGTTCCTAGTTGAACTGGCCTGCTCGGTCCGGTTTTTAAACTACGGTTTGGAGTACAAATCGCTCGTTCATATGGGCGAGTTATCCTTCCAAATCTCTTGAATGGTTGACTTTTCTATTCCTCTGAAAGCGAGGATCATGAAGGGGCAAAGATGGATATGTATCGAAATTACCACAAAACTCTACAATTTAACGGTTAGAGAATACTATCTCGATGGCATAATGGTCCTTTTATACCTCTTACCCCTTCTCTGTCCTCCCCTCCATAATCATATCTAAATAAGAGTAGCGGATGTGTATTTATTTTATCCTTCTGTAACCCTCCCTTCTCCCTTCCATCCCTTCCATCCCTTCCCTAACCCTCCCCTCCAAATTGCTCAATCCGGGATTCCAAACATACCCTAAGTACACCATTACAGACATCCAGAGAGATGATGAAGAAAACACAAATTAACTACTACGTTGGAAAAAAAAAAACACAACACTTAAATAACCTAATCTCTGGTGGTTCGAAGAACAAAATTCTTAGTTAATGCCGTGATTAGGGCCTCGGTTGAATCCTTGTGGGGACGAGAGAGGCTGCCACCCAAACAGAAGATTAGCTTTCCTCCATATGATAACTTATCATCCGTCAGAAGATGTTCTGTAAACCAGGCTGGATGTTTTCTCGAGAGGACAATTTCCTTAGCCATTGCTCACCGTTGATGGAGTCAAAATCGACAGCTGAATAAGCTCTTCTGTTAAGGGACGGTAGAGATGTCTTATATTAAGAATTCTTTGCATTTGGAGGATCTCCGCCAGCAAGAGCAATAATTCACTCCTCATTAAACAATTGCAGACCATTATCTCTCTCACTTCTCTTCCTCTCCCACAGATGTTTATTGTAATTTAGTTGCATACGATTCCCTATCCAAAGGACCGAAATCGAATCGTAACCCTTAGATGCGTGCTCGGCAAGTCTGATCATATGTCGGATATGAATGTTGTTCGTGAAATTCACTCGGACAAGTGGCATTTCACCTTAAGAGAGTCTTGATCTCGAGCAGACTCCATAAAATTGGATTCTTGTTAGCAGCCCCAGGTAGAACAACAGATCAACTAAATGGGGGGCATCTTTACAAACCTCAAGTCCACTACATCACACACACTCTCTCTCTCTCTCTGTGTATATATATATATATATATAATCTATAGATAACTATATTTAATAGATGAAAGTTAATATTTGTGATTATGGAAAGATATTTGTTTAATTGATTTTTTTAATGCATTGGGTGTAGTCAGAACTCACCAATGCCAACCTGCAGGGATTCTTTTGATGGTATTTATTATTGCCATTTAAAATTCACAAAAAAAAAATCATTAGAAAAAAGTTTTAAAAAATAAAAGATATTATTTTAGTAGTGGAGTAGTTCTAACCCCTTCTTCTAACTTAATCTGAACATTTGATTCCATCTCTCATTATATAATATAGTAGGTGCTTTCATGTATATGGTTAAAAATTTTTTTCAGTATAATCTAATATTCATATGTCAAATAAATCATATTTAATCTAGATTTCAACTAAATTAAGTAATTGAGAGATAAAACTCTCTTAATTATAACAATTTTATATTCATAAAATTTATTCTCATAATATTGTTTTGGGGGAATGTCAAGTCACCAAACCATCTTGACTGGCATGCAACCTTGCGAATGAGCATGACCATATGTCAGACAAACTGGATGGGAATAGATATTGCACATATACGTTCAATGAGTGACTTGTGATATTGTATGATTGAAAGATTCTTGAGCGTGTAGTGTTTGGTGACACTATCACTACATGTGATTGCATATGTACTCGGGCGAACACATGAACCTTTGTGGGCACCGATGGATTCGAGAGGAACAGACTCTTATGTGCTTGGACTACAGCAAGTAAGCCCCCGGTGAGCCCATGATTAGATTAGATTACATTACATCTACTTGCACGTGTGATTCCCGCGAATCCGTGGGTCTCTGATGGGGTCAATGAACGGAGAGAGGTAAAGTCATGCCAATAAAGTAATGAAAATGACAGAGAAATTTGCAGACATTGCAGTTGAATTCCATCTCCCTGAACATGTTGATTTTTTTGGTCCTTTCCCGTGTCCTAATCATTCACAATCATGACTCCTATTCATTAGGAATAAAGCCCGACACTTACAGCTGTTTACAACATCAGCAGCATGAGTAAGAATCAAAACTACTAGATTGCACGGTTAAGTTGTAGTTTTCAATTGACATGACCACTCTCCTATTTCCTGAGGGCCTTTCCTTTCCACTCCAGCTGGGAAACCAATCCACAGTAGTCAAAGAACGAAAATTTAACACCCTTTAAACTACAGTTACAACCTTTTTTATTCTAAGTCGCGACTTGAGGTCACAAGTTCTTGAAGATCAATCAGTGTAGAATGAAATGTAATAATCTATTAGGCTCCGGTTGTTGAACAGTAAAATCTCCACTTGGATCAAAGTTGCATAAACTCTAGCATTGGCCGGTTTGTTGCTCGGAGCACCCCGTTGCCATTACTCGTTTTAACATAGGTCGGCTCCCGAGAACAAGTAAAACCCGGCGAACTCAGGATGGGTGAGAGGTATTTCTAGGTTATATTGTCATCATTGGCGTTGGCATCATATGTTATGTTAGAATGTGTTGCCAGTGGTGCTATGAAAGCACTTGAACACCAAACAAGGTCAAATAATTTTACATTGGATAATCTGGGGAAGATAAAAGCACTCTAGATGAGTATTTAGTGGGCAAAAATCCGATGAAGCAGATGATGGTCTCTTCAATGGACCTGTGGATGAATGTATCGGCAGCTCCGGGCAATCTTCTCACCGTCTCGGAGTTGTATGTACGCCACACCAACAGTGAGCGTCTGTTGTAGTTCAAGCTTTTCGATTGGTCTAGGGTGCCTGATAATATTGAATTCCATCCACGAGAACTGGCTTCCATCTATCTATACAGAAATATTGAGTTATCATCACATGAAGACTGAACTTCATCTGGTAAGTCTGAGCTTCCGCGATCCTGACTCACGATGATGAAGAATTACCTATCAAAACGGCACGAGAAGTTTCAGTGATGGGATCGAACCAGGACCTGTGAGTTTCAGACAGAATGCAATCGAAATCATATACAGCCCAAGTTTCACTCACCACGGAAGCTCTCTCGGATTGATCTCTGATTCTCTGGTTCAATTCTGTCCGAAACCCATTTGAACAAAGCTCTGCAGATCATCTCCAAGGAATGCCTCATACTGCCCACGTCATAGGAAGTTCAGTTGAAACTGAATACAAAATCGTAATGCTGGTTGGGTTTCTTGTTCGAGAGGGACACCGTGCCAGAAGTAACTGAACTCAACTTACCGCGAGAAACTGTGCGTTTTCTAACGGGTCCATTGAATGTTGCAGGATTGCCCCACTGGAGAGGTTTACTGCTGCACATTTCTGTCCACAAAGGGCAGATGACGAGGAATCTACTGGAAGCATTTGGTGTGGATCAGTGCTTTCCGACTGGAGTACCTTGAAAAACAAAACACAAAAGATTCAGACAGTTAATTTTGAGGTGCTTGTCACACTATGGTTCCTGTTCATCACATGAAGAACATTGTACTCACATCCTTCGCCATTGGATCATTCGTGTTGATCTCTGCGCCGGTATTGACAGCAGCCAATTTCATTGAGAGGAACTACACGGACAGAATGCCACGTACTCTCAGCAGATTCGATCGAATATGAAAACAGGGTCATTCCAACAATGGTTTCCTAACGTGCAGCTCAATTACCTCGACCTGATGCTGCAACGACTGGACGTAGTTGATGATCTCATCGAGCATGAGAGCCTTCCCAGTAACCTGTATTTCAGTTTAAAGAAAACGAAAAAGATCTTATATCAGCTAATGTCACATAGAAAGTCAGCTCCAATATCACTTGTCTTCTTCAAGATTGAAGTTCTTCACGCACCTTGTTGCAGCCCGGCACGAGGTTCTGGAGAATCTTCATCCGCTCGCTGATCTTCTCCCTTCGCACCTGCCAGATCAACGCAGGATGACTAATGTCAGTGTGAGTGCGACGAGGTCTAAGGTTGTTTCAGAGAGTTTTAGCAGGATCACTCTGATTCTTTTCCTTGTTCGGACAGGAATTCTTACTCGTTCGGCAAGGCTGTGGCTGTCAGTGGCCTGGCCACGCCGTGCCCGGACGTGAATGTAGTCCTTGGGAGGCTCAGGTGGCTTCACTTCACTCTTTGATTGCAGTTTCTCATATTTTCCATGATCACTTCCTACTCCTGTTGCTTCCTCCTCCGCCTTCGAATGGCCATTTTCATTCCCATTGCCACCATCACTCTGCTTAACTCTCTTCGATCCCATGTCACCTTCGGTATCAACCTCCTGAGGAAGATCGATTTCTGGTTAACTCCATAAGAAAATTCTAAGGAAAAAAAAATGGAAGTAAATTTACTCATTTTCATTTCACCAGTACCTGTCGTGTAGGAGCCGCCTCTCTCTTCCTCCAATTTGCCTCACTCGCAGCCTTGGCATCCGTTTCCAGCCCCTGGTTCTTCTCAAGATTCGAGACCGAGGACTCCTGAGAGTTCGACAATTTGGCTCGATCCTGCAATTCCGGGTTCGGGTTCTTGCTCCTCTGAGGATCCCCCATATGAGGTCCAAGCTGCCGAAGAGATGGGCTGCTCGAAGCCCGACTCATCATTGTCCCCAGTGCTGCTAGCTCTGCAAACTGGCCCGAGCGGCCTCTGAAACTCTGGGACCCGAGGCTCGGGAGCCTTTCAGCCGGTGAAAGGTCGGTGAGACGACCGGGATACGTTGGTGAAGTAGAATTCGCCAATTTGTGAGTACCTTCGTTGCAGGGATGGCCGGCTATGTAGGACCGCGGGAGGAACTCGCCGGAGCTTCGCAGCTTTCCGATCATTTCCCTGATGAGGAAGCCGTCATTGGAGGTGCTGGGCGGCGAGACAGGGGAGGAGGCCAGTGAGCTGATTGCCGAGTCAAACGCGAGGCCGCCATTGCTCTCTGTGGACATCTCCCAGAAGGATGTGAAGGAGCGGCCGGTGGACTGGCCGTCGACTGAGGGGAATAAGAGCTCCGGCGCGTGGATGTCCGTCGCCGCTGAGAGGGAGTGCCACGTGGGGAGCAGTGACATCAGGAGCTCGTTCTCCATGAGGGGTAAAGGTTGGAGAGAGAGAGTTGTTCTATTATGGGCACTCCCAACTCGCAGAACAAGGTGACTGCGAACCCGATGGCCAGAGATATATATAGGAGGAGAGTGGTGGGTTCAACGACCCTATTTCTTCTTAATTCAGGAAAAATCTACTATACATATTATATTACACACTTTATTTTATTTATTAAATCATTTTCAGCTCACCGCAGGTGAATTCTTCTCCGCATCTCTATACCTGGTTTTGTTAAATCCATCAATAGTTGGTGTATAGAGTTTTATAATTAATTATAATCTATTTAAAAATTTTAAAATAATAGATGGTTCAGTCCGTACAATACGATAATAGTCAAAAATGAGTCCCAAACGTTGGACAGCCGGGATGAGTAAGTTGCCAGCACAGCACTACCGCCACCCTTCTACTCAGGACAAGAAAAGAGAAACAGAACAAAAGGAGTACAAGTCGGAGGTTGGGAGTAATGACGTGGCATCGAATTTCATTACTTTATTAGCTATCATTTTACCTGAGGACAGCAACTCGAAGATTACCAAATGTGTCGAATTTAATCGTCTTCTTCTGAATATCGCAGCTCTTCTGCTCGATGCTAAGAGAGTATTGTCAATGATATCGTTGTTGTTGTTGTTCCGTTGGTTCTTCTTCCAGTTGGGCCATAAGCGGAAATACTCCAAGGCGTGTCCGCTCGACTATTGAGTGCATCTCGGTTCGGTCCGGTCCCGACAGATCATCCAGTGTGCTGTTTTCACCAAAATATTAAGTTTGCTCGAGATTTCCTACGAGCGTAAGCCAAGAGTTAAACCTCTTAAATTCGGCTATTGCCGATAAAAAAGGAAAGAAAAAACGGCTTAGATCTCTTGAAGTTATTGCCAGCACTCAGCGGGGGTCCCAAACACGAGAGAGAGAGAGAGAGAGAGAGAGAGAGAGAGAGAGAGAGAGAGAGAGAGAGAGAGATTTAAGGCACATTGGAAGTGCAGCTTACAGTGTGGAAGGCCCGGAGTTGCGGGATTGATGATCATTTGGCTCCCTCTCTCTGCCAAGGGCTCCACACGGGCCCCGTCGTCGATGATGGCGCCGAGATTTTCACGCATCCTTCTCGTCAAGAGATGTTCCCCGGGTGACGAAACTTGACCCAGCTGCGTCGTGCCCGTGCGAATGAGGAAAAGTGGCTTACCATTGCGTAGTTTCCAGGCTATATCACTCTTAACGTTTCGCTCCGTCCATACCGATGAAAGTCGTCCTAATGTGACGACCTGTGTGTGATTCCCAACCGAAACTTCGCACGATTACCAGCGAAATGTTTGACGAGTAGCTTCTGCCTTCATACACATCATGGGTTTCCCTCTCCAATGCGAGATCTGTGCAACTGCGACGTCGCACCTAACTCGTCTGTCCATACGTAGGGGGAGCCATTTGCAATGTCTGAACTGTGCCGTTGATCGGAGTATTGGTCGTCAGCTAAGAAAATGGGACCGCAATTGCGCATTGTTCTCAAACTTAGACCGGATGATCTCTGTCCGATTCTCACCAATCGTGTCTCCATTTTGGGTTTATGTGCCTCCTTTTTAATCGAATTAAAACAGAAATAAATCACTTGCGGTTAGCCAAATGGGTGGTTAAATGCATCAATTATCAACTAATAATACCATCCATCCAAGTGGGCATAGGATCCCCTTAAAACTAATGGGTTATCATCATTTATTAGGTAGGATCGTGTTTGATTTCCCTTGTACGTCAATAATGCACCGACCACATGATTATTCCGTTTCCCTCTTCGTGTGCATATGTACACCTTAAGATCATCGTGCCACATTTACATGCTCTCCCCCTTTTTACCGTAAATCACTTCGGTACTATGTAAGATATCCGGCAGAAACCGTGGGATGTCGGGTTCGTTTTGAACCGAGAAAACTCTATTCCAGCGTGCAACTGTATCCAATGCTCTTGCACTGTTAACGATTTTCAGCATACTTTCCCAGCATGAGATTAGATCTTAGTGAGTTCTATATCTCTTGTTGGGTCGATTTCCTCAAACTGCATGCATTCGCTACTTTACTCCTGCCCACTATTATTACCAATAAAAAAGATTCATTCTTAATTTAAAAAAATTTACAGTCTAAAATTCTCAAAAATAAATGAGAGCACGCACGATTGTTAATTCAGCGGGGGGAAGGGGCCATGCCATGGAACCCGAAGAGTGAAGGGCTCAGTCAATTGATGGAATAGGTGGAATGACTTTTTTTTCTTTTGTTTTCATCAAATGAGATATTGAATTCGCTTTTCATAAAATAAAAAAATATCATAATTTAGGGAGTTTTAGTGACTTATCCTACCTTAAAATTGGATTAATTAGTGTATATTGAATTTACGAATGTAATAAGGTGCGCAACTGAAATAAATCACTTCCTGACAGTCGCGTCATGAGTGGCATATCTTGGATGAAAAACGAGGAGGAGGAAACCTGATGGTTCGGTACAACTCGGTGTGGTGTTGGATGGACGTGCGATTCTATACCCAGCTAAAAAGGCGCCCTATACAGCTGGCGGGATCTCCGTCCGTCCACGCCGATGGATGGCCGATGGGACGGCCGCTAGCTAGCTGAAGTCTCGTCTCCGTCACCGATCCCGGATGTTTCCAACTGGAACCATGTTGCATTTGTGGACGTGGTGCGCAGTCGAACTGCACACAGTGCTCCCCCTCTCGAATAATCGAGATCTTCGTCTTGGTCAAACAACTAAAGGAGGAGAGGTTGTGCCAAATCATGACGAGGCGAAGAAGATTTCCCTCTTTTTTTCCTTGGATGTCATGAGAGACGATGCTGTTTTCTCTCACGGTAAGCTCGTGACGGACAAAATACCAAACTTAGTTAGATTTCTACACGTCTCATCGCCGATGCGAACAAGATTATCTCGTATGTGCCGCGAGCGTGTCAGTTGGCGTCAATCATTCGAGCAGTCGACTACGGTTAGAGCAACCATGCTGGTGTTCTTATCGCAACCTCATTATAAGATAGATCAGCTATCCAAAGCCTTCTCACGGGAGCCCGGATACGTTGCTTCTGCGCTCTTCCAATTATATTTAATTTCACTTCACACCAGCAAGAAGGGGATTGCACGGCATGTCGAGTGCAAGTTTAGATAACACGATCAGTGATGCCATGAGATTATTAGTCTCTCTCTTTTGGGGTTTTCCCCCCCACGGCACATGGATACAAGGGTTAATGCAATTTTGCATAAAATTATTATATTTTTGCTTCCTCAACTGATAACTAATGGAAGAGATTTTAAATTCTATCATTTTTAATAGAAAATATTATAATTTGAATGAATTTAACGTGTAATATTTTGATTTAATTTAAATTTAAATTAGTCATGATAGGAGGTTGTGGTCACATCAGGAAAAAAAATTGTTCTTTTATATTGCCGTTAGACATGTGTCAAGAGTCCGATGAACGTGCCAGTGATAAAAAGGAATTGAAAAGAAAAGTAAGAGGAAAGACATGGATATTGTAATTATGTGATGAAATCCCTAATTGTTAATTTAAATTCTTAATCGATATGGTGTGAACGCATGCAAATAAGTATCATTCTGCTTCCCAGTGCCTTGGTACAGCTCTTCATGTATACTCCTTGTCGATCTCCACCTCATCCTATTAGGTCTTTGGATCTCCTGGACACTCCAACGTTCGGACTGGAAGGAAGAGTCTCAGCCTGATAGAGAATAAGAAAGTGCGTCACATAAAGAGATCGGGGAGGGGGGGGGTGGGTTTTTTAGATCCGACCGGTTAGATCCGAACACAGAGTTCCCTAATTCCAAATCCGAGGAAGCAACTGTTCCACCTGCGCTGCATTTCCATCTACTGCACTACAACATTCCCTTCAGGAGCATGATGCATCCTCTGTTGCCTTGCCCCTCCTGCCCGTCCGTCCAAAATTAAAGATCATGACTTCGACGGGTTAAGATTCTTGCCGAGCGCCTAGCGGGTAAGAATAAATTAATGAAGCTTCGATGCTTTGGGTCGGCAACGAACTCTAAAATTCGATATTTGGCCCCCAATTCGTAGCTGCTAAGGACAATGTATTTTACAGGTTTCCATCACCGTAGACAGAAGGAAAAATCCCTCGAAAATCAATCGCCATCGGAGATCTTCTATCTTGTCATCTTCTGGTGGATGGCAGACTGTAGAGCTTCAATCTCCGAGGATCAAACAACTGTGGTTCCTTTGAGTTCTGTTCAATTCAAGTGGGCAGACGACTCCACAGTCCCAAACTCCGGTTCTCTGTTACCGTATAATATGAAATCATCATAGCATACATTTTCAATTGCCAATTGGCTTCGACGTCATGCATTGCCCCTGGTCCTTTCTAATTTAATGATATGGAGACATACTATATGTGTGTGTGTGTGTATATATATATATATATATATATTCCCTTCTGGGTGGAAAATAATTGCATTTTTATTATGTTCACTTGGATATGAAGAAAGAATATGTATTGGTCATATTATATATATATAGCCGACTTCTTGTGTGTTCATGCACATACACCATAGGTAACATGGACATCTCCTTTTCCAAATGCAAGCTGGTCCGTTCAATCATAGTACCCCTATCGAAGAAAACAAGCTAGAAACCCTCTTGCATGGACTATGACTCCCCGATGTTTTTCCTTCCCTTTCGGGCCATGGGCTGTCTCCAGCTAATTACCAGCAGTTAGGGGGCCTGTGCCCCGAGAACTGATTCATGTGAAAACGAATTACGGGACTCGTTCTGGCATGCCGACATGCCTGACCATACGACGACTAATGCTTGTAAAAGATACCGTGGTCCTCTTCACATCCAGCTGTGCGTAAACTCCATGTACTTACAGCCTGTACAAGATCGATCCTCTTGGTGTGATTCACATACCACTGAGCAAAGTTTGAACCGTGTTATATATCGCAGCTACATGGGTCATTGGTATCGATCTTGTAATAATTCGAACCATTGGAGATTTTTTCTTTTCCTAGCATAGTATTGGAAGCCATAGTAATAGATTCTAACTAATCCAGTTCGAGCCATTTCGATCCATTAAGGGGTAAAACTCTCACAATTTTCGAATATGAAATCTTATTTAAAATGAAGAAATGTTAAACCACCCCGATCAATTCATATCGATTATATAGAGATTGCTTTTTCTTTCTTTCTTTTTTTATATGTTATACTATATCAGCATTTAAAAAAATATATATCATCTGATATATGAAAATTAAACAAACTTATAATACTAATTTTGATTCAAGATCATAGTTCTTAAAATCAGACCGGACCGGGAACCGGTGTGAGCATGAGTTCATAGATTTATGGGTTGAATTGGAGGTTCAATGGGTCCAACCACATATTTAATAAATAATATTAATACAATATTACTAATAAATTTATATAATATCATAATTTAAATATGATTTATAATACAAATAATTGATATAACTATTACATTAAACAAAAGTTTAACATAAAATATAAATATGAGTCTAATAAAATAAAATAAATACATTATAATAGGTGTTTGTTTTTTTAATTTTAAGTCGGTCGGTTTTTCCTCCGGTTCAATTGAGTTCATCGACTGGATCAAAAACCGGCCTGTTCAACCGGAGTTGATTCCATTAAAAGTGCAATCGGGTTTTTTATAGGAACCGGACCCGATGAATATCCGGTTCCCGATCGAACTGGTTGAACCGACCAACCCAGTCCGGTTTTTAAAATTATGTTCAAGATAAGTCGAACCATTAAAGATAAAACTCTCTTAATATAAAATTTTTATTATTTTCAAGATTCAAACCAAGATATTTGAAAAAAATATATGTCAGTTGGTGTTAATTTTGTTTATATAAGAATTGATCATACTGGCCAAACACATCTGTGTCTATCAGTTTAGCTCCATCTTCGAGAGGGCATCGTCGCTATAAGATCCGGTCACCGCAAGTCTCTGTCACAACGTACATATATGATTCGTACGATGACCAATTTAAGAAAAGCAAGAGGAGGAAGAAAATGACATGTTGTGTGCATGAGGTTGTCTTGTGTAACCATCGAGAAAATTTTAGGTGATCATACCATAGCAACTTGGTGCATACGATAATCAACAAGGCTATTACGGTCAATAATAACAATTGTGATACTGTGCTAACGCAGTCGACACTCTATCACTCATTCGAATTTGATTAAGAATTTCTCGTATAACATATCAATTATTGTGGTGAGCAATCATTAGGTATGATCATATAATAATTACCCAAAAAAAAAAACTTAAACTAGTGACTTTTTCTCTCTCTCTCTCTCTCACAGCTTTAGTTTCCTATTGCATTAAAAAAATGTAATTGAATTTAAAAATGTTATTAATCTGATCAATGTATTAATTGAAATAAGCATCTTCCTGAGCATAAGTTTAGGTCACACACTATTCGGAAATATGATGATATGTGATTGATTGATTTTTGAGCTAAATTGACGTAGTGAGACATTCCATCGTGGGATTATTTAAAATAAAGAGCAACCTGTGATACGTACCATGAACCCTAACATCTGTCCCGATCCGTGAGCAAAAGGATAAAAAGACAACGGTGTCGATGTTTCAGTTCTATTATGAATGCGCGATCGGTTGATAAGTCGGCTCATGCACGTTGCCCCTCTAGCTAGTTCCAATCGAGGCATGCACGTGTCTAACTTCCCAAGACATACAACCGCGAGCACGGCTGGCCTCGACCAGGGAGACGAGTTAACTGAGCAACAACACCCACAAGCTGGCTCGAGTACCACCCGACTGTCGAGCCGACAAAATTAGTTCGACTTGCGTTAATGGGTGCCTAACTCAACATGCAGTGATTGAATATACGCACAAAGTATTCTGTGCCTCGCTTTTATACTATCAATTAGAGAATGATCTAAAGCTCAGAGATGCTGTCATGGGATTTTACCCATATAGGGCTGGTTGTGGTGATTCAATTTATCTTCCTTCTAGGTTAGGTTCTTAAGTTTCAACTTTTATAATTGGAGAACATTCACTTAAGAGAGATTGTCGTACCTCGTCAGATAATGTGGACCGAACAGTTTATTAGATTTCGAGATAACGTAGTGAATACCGAAACTACATACATATGTTTTGTTCATTTCTTCACGTAGAGATGCCACGCCCTCTTGCAGAGTAGGACACTGGAGAAAACAGTGATGAGCCTGCGTTCGTCAAGCTTCCGACGAAGCTGCTGCGAACATGCTTATCAGCTCGAGATTTGGGCCAGACACAGGCCTGATCTATTTAGAAGCCCGTGGATGTTCAGATTTTTGAGTGACGCGGAGTGTGTCATATCCCACCATCGACATCTCCTTACTGCCCATTTGCAAGCCCACAGACCGACCCTTCCCATCCCACAGCTGCATCTCTCGGCCTAGAAGCCAGCGAGATCGAGCCGCCTCAATCGGGATTTATTCGTGCTTGGGTCAATCGGGTGACCGTTGGGTGAGTGAAACCCTACATTTACGCGTGTGAGACCGTTAGAACACAACCCGCCCTCCTCACCTTCAACTCGAAATGAGACCCATTACTTTCGTATTCATCACCGTTGGAGACAGTTGCCGTACGATTCCGAGGAGGTCCCTCTTATTAATAAACGAACAACCGCACCATCTCCGACACATTGGTTGTTCGAGATGGTCTGATACTTTTTGTCCATGGAGGATATATGCGGTGGCACATATTTACTGATAATGGGATGAATTAAGATTCTACAATATAGATCTAATAAAAATTTATCCCGAAAAGATCAAACTCAAAGTAGATAATACAAGAAAGATCGGATTCACCGATAATGTAGAATAATTTAATTAAAAATAAATAAAATAAAATTATAAAACATTTCATAAATTCAGTGACAACAAGGCCCGTAAAACAAGGAGAGCTGAATTATAGAAAAATAAATAAATAAATAAAGGAAAAAAACATAGGGGGCCCCACCGAGGATCCGCCCGCCTTTGAACGCCACAACACCAGCCAGCTTCTAGAAGCTGGACTCTTTCTCCCGAGTACACATTGAATTCCTAAAATTTTCTCAACCAACAACATTTATTCTCTCTCTTTCCACCACAACAGTTGTTTACTCGCGGACGCACCAGATCGTGCCACGTGGCAAGATCCAGTTGATCATCGACACGTTTCACTATTTCAGCAGCGCGTCCCCCCTTGGACTTGATCATGGAGACGAATAAACTTCCTCCCCAAGGAAAGGAAAGGAAAGGAAAGGAGCTTGCTGCTTCTTCTTTCTTCAGGAGGAGTTGAGCTGATTCTCTCTCTCTCTCTCTCTCTCTCTCTCTCTCTATATATATATTTTCTCTCATCCTCTCCATCCAGCATTTGAGGATCTGTTTTGACGGCGACCGAGGTGATTTACCGGCGATGGGAGACGCGGTGGAACGGCATCACCAACTTCACGACGACGATGTCATGGCGCTGAGCTTGCAGCAGCTGAAGGTTGTGTCGGCTGTGGGGCGGGGGGCCAAAGGCGTGGTGTTTATGGTCGAGAATGGAGACGCCGCCGAGCTCTGGGCGCTGAAGGTGATTCTGAGAGGGAATATTGAGAAGAAGGGCAAGGATTCGGCGGCCAAGGACGGGGATGAGTACAGGAGGATCTCGTTCGAGCAGCACGTTCTGCGGCAGTTCGATCACCGGTTGTTGCCTAAACTGCGAGGCGCTCTTTCAACAGATAAGGTAGTTGGCTACGCGATCGACTTCTGTCCTGGCCGCGATTTGAACTCCCTCAGGAAGAAACAGACTGAGAAGATGTTCTCCGATGACATTATCAGGTAATTCGCTCGACCTCCTACTGAAGGTTCCTGAGCTCCACTCATGTGCCTTTGCGGCAAAACCTCAGTCCTGCAATCTCTTCATGCATTGCATGTATAGGGAGATAATATGATCAAACTCACTAGTAACCGGCTCTCAATTCTGCCATTTTCAAGCGGCCAAACAATTGCAGAAGTTTTAGTTGCACGCAAGCTATGTTCACTTTAGGTAGAACAGCAGAGATGGTGAATTGATGGAAAATGATTGATGAGCTGATGCCTTTTGCTCCCAATTGACAGGTTTTATGCAGCGGAATTGGTGCTCGCATTGGAGTATCTTCATGACTTGGGGATCGTGTACAGAGATCTGAAACCAGAGAACATCATGATTCAGGAGGATGGCCACATAATGCTGGTCGACTTCGATCTCTCGAAGAAGCTCCCTTCAAAATCCCCTCAGACTTCTCCGACGCCTAACGACTCGGTCCTGCCACAGGAATCGGCAAGGACAAAGAGAACCTCCTCGTTCCGCTGGTGGTGCAGCTCGGGATTCGCGACAGATGACTCGGACGCTCCCAACCACAGGCCGAGCCCAAACTCGGTGTTCCCAGCGGAATCCGACTCGGTGGAGAAATCGAACTCCTTCGTGGGGACAGAGGAGTACGTGGCGCCCGAGGTGATCCTCGGCAGCGGCCACGACTTCGCGGTGGACTGGTGGTCCCTCGGGGTCGTGCTCTACGAGATGCTCTACGGTGTGACGCCGTTTCGAGGCTCCAACCGGAAGGAGACCTTCTACAGGATCCTCAGCAAGGAACCGGAGCTGGTGGGCGAACAGACACCGCTGAGGGACCTGATCAGGAGACTCCTGGAGAAGGACCCGAGGCGGAGGATCGGGCTGGACGGAATCAAAACCCACGACTTCTTCGGAGGGGTGAGGTGGCGCTCCGTCGTGGAAATCTCACGGCCGCCGTTCATCCCGCCGCCGGAGACGGACGGAGAAGTTGGGAGTAACGGAATCGACGTGGAGCAGTTCACGGAGGGAATATTCGGCGACGGAGAAAGTGGAAAGAGCAATGATAAGGGGGAGAACGGCAATAAGAGAGTGTGGGTCGAAGAATTGAACGGCCTTCATCAGCCATCCAAGACTGACAATTTCTCCGTTTTCTAACTTAATTTTCTTTGTTCCTTTCTCTATTTTTTAATTTTATTTATATGATAATAATATGACTATCTAGACACCGTGTAGAGGAGTTAGCATAATAGAAGAGAAAACAAACCATCATCGAGGTCCAGTTCTGAAATTTCAAACTTAGCCCTTCTTCTGATTACAGGTTTGTAGTCCGGGGATGAATTCCTGGTCGGGTTTCTTACTCTCCCCATGAGAGTTGAAGGCGACGCGTATTTACGGAATTTCTACCGTCACCAAACATCCTCTAAGATTGGGTCAAAAAAATTGTTTTTATTTTTATTATTAATTGCTGAAGATTCTCTTGCTTTTCTCGATGGAAAGGCTGAGAGGGCAACAGCTTGCCAGGCCCGTGAAAGTAGTAGGTACAACAGTTCATGAAGACCGTAACCAGCTGTCGTTGCGCTACTATGTGCGTATGATCAAAGGTTAGACTCCGAACCATAATTTTTAAAATCGGATCGGACTGAGAATCGGTATAGGTATGAATTCATGAGTCGAACTGGAGGTGTAATGGATTAAACCGCATGTTTAATAAATAATATTAATAATATAATATTACTAATAAATTTACATAATATCATAATTTGAATATGATTTATAACAAAAATTATAAATATAATAATTATATTAAATAAAAATTTAATATAAAATATAAATATAAGTCTAGTAAATAAAATATGTATATTATAATATGTTTATATTTTTTAAAATTTTAAGTCGACCGGTTTTCTCACGGGTTCAATTAGATTCACCGGTCGGACCAGGAACCGGTCGGTTCAATTGGAATTTTTCTTTTTGAATGTGCAATTGGATTTTTTTTAGGAACCGGACCGGATGAGTATCCAGTTCTCGGTCAAACTAGTCGAACCGGCCGGCTCGGTCTGGTTTTTAAAACTATGCTTGGGACTATCTCGATTCCAACCTACACACCCATCATGTGCCAGGCAATTCGGGGCTTTCCGGTTTCCGATGTCGAGGCAAGAGCAGAATCCCTCGACCAAAAGAGTCTACATGTCCAGATCGGGTCGGGTTGTCACATATCTACTGTTTTTAAAATCTCTACAAGCATGATAGTAGTCATTGATATGGCAGCTCAATCGGTATAATAACTGTTGCATCCTACCAAGAATTTTGTTGCGATAAGAAAATTGAACTGGATGCCATAGGTGACCATAAAACTCCTACTCATAACTTATTCAGCCATAAAAGTTATGCTCCATAAACTTATGTGAATTCCGAAGTAACGGACTGTCAAATAGAGGATAATGGCATTGAATCTTACTAGTAAGGGATACCAATTCGGTGATATTTATATGATGTGACAATGACACACCCTATTAATTTTATATGTTAGAATAATTATGTAGCAGTTATATATTAGACTAAATCGTTACGTTAGTAAAAAATATAAATAGCATTTAACATCGTCACTCTCCCTTTGACGGTCCGTTAGATTAACAATTTATATAGATTGGAAAGTATATAATTTACAGCTGCTTAAATTGAAGATAAGATTTTTACTATAATTTCACCATTTTTATATGCTAAATCATGCCGAAGCTGAAGGGATGGATGACCAATTCTTCATCCAGGCCCCATATCTCGCACATACCACTGAGTGCATCTCCGATACGATGAAAATTGTGTGTCCAGTTGGTTTATGCTAATCTGGCCTCGTTTCATGGGCGGATATCTACATGGATTCACCCATCTCTTTGGAGCGGATGGACGTGCTCGTGGCTCATAGCCTCGTTGAGCACGACTGATTATCCACTGACTCAGCAAAACGTGACGGCATGTGAGTCGAACACAAGGGACTTGTTCCCATTAAATCAAATACGGTCAAAAAAAGAAAAAAAAGGGTCCAGTTCTCGATCCGAGAATGAGAATCCCACGTATAGTCCACCTCATGAATTAATCGGCGTTCTCCCCCACGGCTACCGGGTAGACGGTCGGCCTATGCGGTGAGCCGTCACCACGCGGCCCATGTCCTACCGTCCTGGGACATGCCCGGACCTGTGACCGGCTGTGCTCGAGTGACCAAAGCCTGAACACGTACGGTTCAGAAGCCTTTTTATACGTACTTCATATAACCCATCTAGGGTTTCTTTCAACTTTCACGTCCGTCATGGATCTCGATCACATGCCTACAGTGTTGACACAGTATCTTAGAATATTTTGAAATTCATAATCCGCCGAGTCAAAAATGGGTTCCACCCGCTTTGATGCGAAGTGCAATTTGGTGGTTCAATCGGAACTTGATATAGATTCAATGTCACGTCTACGTCGCATTTTTTTTTAGTGCTTTGGCAATTTCCTAGTCCCTTACGAGCCTTCGTCGCTTATTGGGTAAACCGCACTTTGTAATCCAGGTCTAATTACCAGATTCATTACTTTGTTGGCATTATTGAGTGGGCGGGCCCGCCCGCCCCAACGACCACATAGGCCAGACAGAAAGAGGTGGTGGGGCCCTTCCACAGATTGAATTCCTGCAAAAAGTTGTCGGGGACAGGTCGTTTCCCATCTCCATCCAGCAGCACCTCGTGCGCTAGCCTACGACGTTTGACGCAATCATCTTGCCTCCACGATTAGACCTATGGGTGCACAAGGTTTGGTCCGCCAAGACGAACTGAATATTGTCATATCGTTAAAATAATTAGGTTATATTCGTGCACTATATGATATGACCATAGTTTTAAAAGCCGGACCGGACCGGCCGGTTCAACCGGAAATCGGTCACTCACCCGATCCGGTTCCTTCAAAAAATCTAATTGCACATTAAAAGAGAAAAAATCTGATTGAACCGGCCGGTTCTCGGTCCGACCGGTGAACCCAATTGAACCCATGAAAAAACCGACCGACTTAAAATTAAAAAAAAACAAAAACCTATTGTAATGTACCTATTTTATTTTACTAAACTTATATTTACATTTTATATTAAACTTTTGTTTAATATAATGATTATATTAATTTTTTTTGTTATAAATTATATTCAAATTATGATATTATGTAAATTTATTAATAATATTATATTATTAATATTATTTATTAAACATACGGTTCAACCCATTGAACCCCCGGTCCGACCCATGAACCCATACCTACACCGGTTCCCGACTCGGTCCGGTTTTAAAAACTATGGTTATGACTTATAGATATTACACATCTATTGAATTAAAATTATTTCCAAACTGGTTATATAATTTGATTAACCACTTTGAACTATTTTTTTAAAAAATAAAAAATAAAAAATTAAATATAAGCAACATTGAAATATAATAAAATAAAAATATATAAAAGAAAATTATTAAAATATAGAAAATTTTAATTAAAAATAAATTAAATATGTAATATTAAAACTAATAGACTTATTTAAGGTGAAATTTAATATAAATTGAAAGAGCATATGTTATAATAAAGGTAATATATATATATATATATTGAACTATTTTTTATTTTTTCAAAATATTTTTAAAAAATGTGATTCGAAGATTCAAATTAATCAATTAAAAATTTTATATTCAGTCACATTGTTTTACTTTAAAAAGACTGCACTGTATGAGAATCAATTTATCGCAAACTGATTTTTTATGTCCAACTAAATTCGATTCACGGTACAAATTCGGTTCGGGAGTTCCTTTTGCGCATGGCTAATTAGATCAGTTACTTTAACTAACACCTGAGAAAGGACCAATAACGGCAAGGCACTGAGTTCCTCGGGGGTGATACTCCGGCAGCATGCATTTTGACGTCATTTTCCGAGTCAAAGATCGCGATAATCAGATGCAGAGAAATCAAATAAATTGTGGGCTCAATTAACGTCCAAGGGCGACTTCGTTGGCTAGCATGCCGAATAGTTCAGAAGAAAATGCCATGCAACTATTATTCAACTCTCACGACGAAGTAAAATCTTGGACAAGACTACGTGATGGAATATCGAGGCCGGCACGTTGTGTGACCTCCTGTACAACAGTTGACATCTGGTAACATAAAATAAGACCAGGATCGGGAAGTCGACCATGTGAGAGCGAGCCGGGGTCGCTGGTTGATAATTTTTCTACTCCGAAAACAATTTGATGTTATAGTGACAGCGAATCTCGGACAGAAATTTGATTCGAGGACTCGGGACGGACATTGAAAAGCTCCGATAAGCCTGAAGATCGCAACAGGTTACTACCATGGAGCATAATGAAGCCGAATTGGAATCGTACCAATATCTCTTGTTGACAAAGATGCTGAGTGACAGAATATCGTAACAAAGACTTGGATGGATCTTTCATCTTGCACCTGAGCTCATTCATTCATCCTCCTGACTCCGCAACCTGGCAAGCTTGTTGGTGACGACCACATCAAGCTGAGCTGCTCGTTCCACAATGGCCTTCCTCTTCTTTGTCGAGACGTCATGAGCAACCTCGGCGCAGTAAGTCCTGGAAACAAGCCGAAGCAGTCATGCTCACCTTTTCACCTCGGCGCAGTAAGGCCATTACTGACGCAACCAAAATAATGCATGATGCAACGAGATATGATCAGCTAATTAGCAAGCAAACCACACACCAGATCCATGAGACAGATAACAGTAGAGTGAATGGATAGAACAACTTTGACCATCTTGAACAAGTAACATAGGGCAAGTTGCAAGGTAACAGGTCCGTTAAAAGTTCAGGAAAATTGGAGAAACTATTTTACAAGCGTTTCATTTTTTCTGTTGTTGAAAAACCCAGAAAACATGTAACAGGTTTGTTTGCTCTTCGTAGCTGATCTTTAGATAAATTTTAACTCACATGTTCTCATTATCATCATATTTTAGGTTTCTACAAAATAGAAAAGGTCTATAATTTCTAATTTTACCAGACAAACCAAAAGATAACTCTAAGTAGGCACGATTGATCTAGTTCTGGAGAATAGGTCATAAATGCCAACAGCGCCCCAACTGAAACGAGGCACAGAAAAGAACTACACTTGTTCTTCATTCCTATAAAAAAAAAATTTTTTTGATTACCTGTTATGCATCATCAGGAGTCCAAGCTCCTGCACATTGTGGACTACAAATTTCTTGAATCCGTTAGGGAGGTAGTGGCGGGTCTTCTTGTCAGAGCCATACCCGATATTGGGCATGAGGGTACATCCCTTGAACTTTCTCCTCACACGCGAGTCAATACCCTTAGGCCTTCGCCAGTTTGGCTGAAACATAAGAAAGTGATGTTACAGGTTTGATCCCATGTACATTGTGAACTGACATGGCCAAAAGCATTTAGCAGTCGAATTGCAAGTGTCCTCACACCGTCGTGAGAAAAGACAATACAAGACAAGCCAAAACCGAGGTGGCAAGTTCCACGTGAATCAGACACCATTATTTTATCAATGTATTCGATGGAAAGAATTACTATACAACAAATAACCACATGTTACAAGAGAAACATTGAACATGTTCAATTGACAAAGACAAGAAAACCAACTAAATTAGATGACTAACACCAGTTTCTAGATTTTACTCCAGATAAATCACTTTTCCACAAGATAAAACTAAGTTAACAAACTCCCCGCCTCAGTATTGCGAAACAAATGGCAGATAGTCCATATTTCAGAATCTAAAACCTACCCATTAATTTCATTGATCAACAGCATCATGAAGATTTTACGGCCCTAAGCGAACAATTCATCCCTGATGAACAAATATGTCGATACGAAATCTTGCGAAGGCTACTCCTAAACTATAGACTCCCACTTCCCAGCAAATGAAGAGAGCGAGCGGCTGAACTTAATGAAGCTGCATAGTTTGCATTCGCATAACAGGACGAGAATCCATGAGGGGCAAAGCGTTCATCGCTAGGAAATTAGTTCAGATTGCAGTAACAGAAAGTATACCTTAACCGCAATCTTGCGGTCACTCTGCGGCCTCTTAAACTTCTTTACGCGCTTCTTCACGATCTTCTTCGAAAGCAGAGGAACCGCCATCGCTGCTACAAAACGCAAAGCACCGAAGCGAAACTCAGCAATTTCACAACACCAGACCTTCCCTTTCAACTAGAATTCCGAGCTGAAAGGGCCACGACTACGATCGGAATTGAAACAACTTCAGAGACCGTTATCCAGACGACGAGAAAGGAGGAGGATTGGGCTCAAAACCTGACAGAAATGACGCTGCAAGGTCTCCCTCTGAAAACCCTAGAAAGAAGACGCACGGGAGAGACGGCTAGGGTTTTGAGCAGAGCGTTTACGCATCTCTATATAGGTTTGGCGGTTCGGTGGGTTAGGATGCTCCCCGGCCCATGAAGCCCATGGGAAAGCCCTGTCTAGTTTGGGCTTCTCTTGGTCCCAGTAAGAAACTCTTGAGCCTATCTAGTCGTGTCATAAATGCAACGCCGTGCGTCGTGCCGTTAGCTGTCCAACCCGATAAGGATCGATTCAAATGGAAAATTAATCTCATCGGCAGTGTAATCATCACTTTTTGCCAAAATGCACTGTGCGAGCGTGAACGGTCGAACACGACTACACAGGGTCGTTCGTGGTTCAATTCGGTTCGAGAAACTGTTCAGATCGAACCACATTTCGTGTTCGATTTTGGTTCGGGGTACAAGTCCGAACCGTAACTAACCACTCTAGGAGGAAACCGAATGGTTTAGAATCGGTTTAGATGATTCATTCGATTAACCGCATTTTTCTCTTTAAAAAAACCATATTCGACCGTATCAAAGATCATAAAACTTAGAAGTTAAAAGTTGGATGACCGACAATCCAAATATACGAGGTTACGTGGTTCAACAGACATCTAGGGAAGTCGAGCAATATTCTAAGCCAAATTATGGATAACTGACGGTGCAAAACCACATCGCTTGAACGAGCATCCCTAAGAAGCCGTGTCATATTTCTATCAAAACCTCGAAACACCACCTGCTCGACAAACAATCTTTTAGTCATGTGCTCTTTGAACCGGGTTCTATACCAGCCATTGAGCGATGCTGCAGCCGATGAGAGCTGCGGCGTTGAGCATCGGCTGTTCTGTTCATCTGACACGCTCGCGATTCAGCACAAAATATCAAACATCGGGTGCCGAAGGTGGCTGGCTAGGTTGCCGCAAATATTGCCTTCCTACTGCCGATAAAATTTTTTTTCAAACAGTATGATTAACAAATACATGGAAAGCACACGGTTACTCACTCCATTGCCAGGTGAAATTTCAGGTGAACTTTGTATTGATTCAGGTCGGTCATGTACGATCTAAAAGTTGAAACTCGTACTAGTGTTGTAACATATTATGTCCAACATCTTGTTTCCATTTTTCGGAGATGAAGTTTACCTTGAACAAAAATATCATCTCATATTCAAGTCTTACCGATTAAGAAAATATACATTTAAAAGGTTTAACCATTTTGGATCTTAACTTGGCTCAGACCTTTATTCGCTATGGTCCCTCAAAAAAATGCGGTTTTTGCTTATTTCTATCACATATATTTATATCAATGTTTGGCATTATCCAATAAATGTATAGTGAACAATTAGCTGACGTGAGAAACGAACAGCGCGAGTCGCGACCCTGAAGAAACGAGGGAGAGAAGGAATGAATCATCAACAGTACGGATAAAAAGTATTATTACTGTTGCCTAATAACTTAGTCGAAAATCGAGATATCTTTTATTCAAATTTGGTAGACAGATTTCCGTATTAAGCCTAGGGTCTTCCATTCGCCTAAGAATTAATAACGTCCCTAATATTCTCAGATTTCACAAAATCTTATTGAGACAGAGAATTTGGGAATGTAGTAAGTGAGGGGGAAAAAGAAATACCCAAAGCATTTCTTTCTTCTGGGAATGTATATATAACAAATGATCCCCACCGCTCTAAAAGAGGAGGGAACAGGGACGCCGAGAAATATGTGAACTCGAGTTCTCTTGAATTCAGATTGAGACCAATATCACTGTGCCATACCCCGTTTCACCTCGCGTAGCTATGCATTAAATTCACATAGCTAAGGAAGAGCAACCCTTGGCAGTGTGCATGTACGAGTGGAGAAACAAGTGTTGGGGCCTCCAAAACATGCAAGGTTTTGGGGGTGGAGGCATGAATTGGTAATCTCATTAATTTCGTTCTTATCTCACCCTCCCCCCTCCCCTCCCCCTTTCACACCAACAACGGTCTCAGACCAGACAATATCATTTGCCCCCATTCGATGAAATCTATGACATCCTACAAATACCTGAGCGTTGTTCCCTCTTCAATTGCCCAGCCAGCTTGAACCTGTTTTGTGCTTTGGAGGGTTTCAAGCTGTCCCTGTGATCTTCAGAGCCAGCCTTCGGGCTCCCCCTTTCACACCATCAACAACCTAACCCATGGTAAGCTTCTCATGGGCTCCAATTCTCCTTCTATTCTCCCTCTGCTGATTATTCTATGGACCGATGAGGATAATTTTTATCATACTGATTTTCACGCAGCCATCTCACACGGTTTCTCCCTTGACCCACAGGGGGGAAATGTTGGTTATTGCTGCAATTTTGCTCAAATAGATGGATAGATTTAAGTCGTATTACAGTTCACGTACTGTCTTGAAAATATGATAATTTTTAGAATAAAATGCAGAAACCATCTCGAGCAAATACTACACGGATTTTGTCGAATTTTACCTTTTTATAGACCGAGCTACCTTAAAAGTCAAATCTATGTTAACCATAATATATTAAAATTTTAAATATTAGATTATGTAAAGGAAAGGTGTGTGTGGATGCACATTGAAGGACACCAATTTCTTTACAAAGTGTAGCATCCTTACCATATTACTATCTTCTTCTTTGTAGTTTATATATTTTTTTTGGTAGGATTCTTTTACATACAATTTTTTTTTTCTTAATCATCTAATTCGCATACATGTACATATATATATATATATATATCAATGATAAATAAAATAGGACACCGAGGAAAGCATTGAGAGGGCAGAGTTTGTGGACTGGCGAGGGAGACGAGCAACCTCCAAGAAGCACGGCGGACCCAGGGCTGCCGCCCTTACCTGCGGTATATACACATAATTTCCGTTTTTTTTTTCTTCCAATTATAAACGACGATGGCGAGCCAAGAGAGATTGATAGAGATACAACGATAGATAACAAATGCCTCTTAAATTTTATTTACGGGAATCAGTCATGTGATATTTTAGCTGACAACGGCGATCATCGTTATTTCCCCAGTGGTGGAGGTGCTGGAGAACTTGGTCTTCTTGTCCAACGCCACGAACTTCATCGCGTACTTCCTGCACACGATGCACTACCCGACTGCCGTGGCCGCCAACATGGTGACCAACTTCATGGGCACGGCCTTCCTGTTCCCCTTGCTTGGGGGATACATAGGCGACTCCTTCCTGACGAGGTTTAAGACCCTCGTGCTCTCCTGCGCCATCGAGCTCCTGGTACGATATTTGTCCCTTCGCTGGCATAAGGATTCACAGGTCCCTTGGGTTTTATGAGTGTTCATCGTATGAAGACGATTCCTATATGGCACAGAATTACCTTGTAAAAATTCATACTATTGGTTATTTTGATCTAATGGAATCATCTTAGTCGAAACTGATTTAAATGTTGGAATCAATTTCTGGTTAATAATGATTAGGAGTCGCTCATGTATATTGTGAATGACTGATGCTAAATGTGTAATCCTGAGTGGTCTAGTGGTGTGATCGAGTTACGTAATGGATTGTATCTGACGCTGTATTTCTTATGGGTTCCAGGGGCTAGTGCTGTTGACTATTCAAGCCCATCAGCCGGGCCTACAGCCGCCGCAGAATAGAACGCCCAACCGTTCCCAGGCGGCAATCCTCAACATAGGGCTTTACGCGATGGCGATCGGCGTGGGAGGGATCAAGGCGGCTTTGCCAGCCCACGGTGCTGACCAGCTTGACCAGTCAGACCGACGGGCCATATCGGCCTTCTTCAACTGGTTCTTCTTCTCTCTCTGCACCGGTGGCCTCATCACCTCCACCGTGATGGTGTGGGTCGAGGAGAACCTCGGCTGGAACTGGAGCTTCACGATCTCAATCACAGCCTTGGCCGTGGCCCTCCTGGTCTTCGTCAGTGGCTTCCCCATATACCGGTATAAGCTCCCCGGCGGAAGCGCATTTACCAGGATCTACAAGGTGAGGAATTTATTTATCGTTTCCACCATATTCACATCACATGCATAGACAAACATAGACATCATGTCAGTATGTCATCGGTCTGTCCGGTTTAAGGTACTCGCTTCAGCCGTTCGAAACCGGAAAGCATCGTCAGCCAACATAGCTAATGATAACGCCGGTGTAGGAGTCAGTATGCTTAGGACCGATCAGAAGTCAAGTTACAAATTCAAGTAAGCACTTCTTTCTTTAGTAAACATGTTGATTATGTCAAAATCTCATAAAAGAAAAGTCGAACGGTCGGACCGAACCGACTCAACTATGATTGACGATGCAGGTTCCTAGACAAAGCGCTCGTAGACAGCAAAATGAGTGCATCCGAGGTTGAGGAGACAAGGACATTCATGGGTCTCCTCCCCATATTTGCAAGCACCATCATGATGAACTGCTGCCTGGCCCAGCTTCAAACCTTCACGGTCCAGCAGGGCTCGGTCATGGACCGGACCATCCACGGCTTCAAGATCCCAACCCAGTCGCTGACCGTGTTCCCCCTCGTGATCATGCTCGCCTCGATCCCTCTCTACGAGCGGTCGGTCCGCCTCCTTGGCAGCGCCAAAGGGCTCGGGACAATATTCCAGCCCCTGAGGAGGATTGGGGCAGGCCTCGCGCTCGCTTCCGCCTCCATGGCGGCGGCGGCAATCGTCGAGTCAAGGAGGAGGCGGGCGGGGCAGCTCGGCTATGGGGCCAGCGTGTCGGTTTTCTGGCTGTGCTGGCAGTACGTGCTGCTGGGGGTCTCTGACATGCTGACGCTCGGAGGGATGCTCGAGTTCTTCTACTCCGAGGCGCCCGACCGGATGAGGAGCATGAGCACGGCGCTGTCCTGGTGCTCCACATCCATGGGGTACTTCCTAAGCTCAGTGCTGGTCACAGTCACGAACTCGGCGAGCGCAAGGCACGGGAAGGCGTGGCTCGGGGGGAATGATCTGAATCATGCCCGCCTGGATCTCTACTATGCCGTTCTTTGCATCCTCAATTTCTTCAATCTCCTGAACTACATCTACTGGGCCAAGAAGTACTAAGTCTACTCGTTTTTGTGATACAATGAATGAAGTAAACGATATTAGTTTGAGTTATGGCTTTAATTATTGGTTTTCCTTATGTGTTGTGACATATTAGTCGCTTTGATTCCAATCACTTCACATGTAAAAAGGTCCCTTTTTTGGTCAATCAACAGAATAGTTATCCATTAATGGTATCCGAAATTACACTAGTTGATGCACCATGGTCAGCACAAAATGTGTCCCAATTCAGACTCTCACTAAAAACACATAGTCCAACAAGAGAGTTCTGCAGACCCATAAGTCCTAGCATAGATGGCTTCAACGTTCAGCTCCCCATTAACCCATTTACATTCCCATTGCTGAAGCTCAGCCAAAATGCCGCAAATGTCAAAAAGTTATGCTCCACAATCCCACGGTGCACTAGATGGTCTATGAATACCATCTACCATAACTAGAGCATCCGAGAGGATTGGAACAAATTGCCATCGATGGTTCCTTCCTTGCTGCAAGGTGAGTAGAATGGCTTGATGAGTAAGTTGCAGTGGCTCCTTTTGGGTCCAGGCTGCGACAAAACAGAAGCTTCCTTGCTCCAATCGACACCAGTACGTAAATAGGTCGACTGATCCCAGTTCCCATATGATCGCTTCCATTCCATTGACCTTTTTTTTTTATACATATATTTTGGAAAGGAAGAAGAGATCCGTTAGCTGGAGGTTGAAACATAATCATTAATTGATTGCATGGAAGCTGGTCCCATATCAATTAATGCGTATCATATGGTTCAGCAAGGAGAAAGGGATGAAAAAGAAACACTCTTTTTTTTGGGGGGGGGGGGGGGGGGGGGGGGGGTGTGGTGACATGCATTATTGACTGCAATCAATTGGGCAGATTCTCAGCCAAAAGTCGTTGAATCGAGACCTGTAAAATTTAATGCCATTATCGACTTTGAAGCTCTCTTTCTCTCTCTATATATATCCAAATCTAAGCATGTGTAGGTGCAAGAATTAATACACAATAAATAAGTTTATCGTCAACAAGTTCATGGACATAACTTTACATTGGACTATTTGGATCCGGTTGCAACTTTGAATACCATATAATGTAAATTGATACGTGTCCTACATACATGGCTGGGATGAGATGGTCCCCTTAGTCCACATCATTACATTGCTCTATGATTTTGCTTAGAACACATGCACATGCATGGACAGATTTAGACGATATGAGTACATACGTCCGCTGTACAACCCGCCAACTCACGGATACATATAAGTCCTTGTGTAAATACATATATACGTCATGTCACATCATTAAGGACTACATGATAAATAGCATATTCAAACATGTAGTTTCATGAATTAATCAAAAGTTGTACGTATATTCTATTCACTTAAATTAACACAATTTTATAATAGTTACTTTTACTTTTTTTATTAATTCTAGTTTGTGTGATTTTGATATTTATCCATTATATATTGAATAAAGAGTGATAATAATTTCATTGGCATTTATGATTACTCATGCCCTTCATCATCTTAATACAAACCCACCAAGAAAAAATCCTGTGCTTAATACCGATCTTAACCCAACAAAAATTGTAATTACTTAACAGCATGCACGAACATCTTTAAATGGGAACATATACTATTCATCGTCCACTATGTTTGGCTCCCGGTTGCTATAAACAAACACAAACGTGCTAAGAGTTCACACTTTGTCGGCGGCATCACTTTACTTTCCTTTCATATTTATCGAATACCCATTTAGATTTACGGAACTTCTTTTTAATCGGAAAATTTTGGCCGTCCGGAGTCAAATTCTTTTCGGTATTTAACACACCATATAAAAAAAAAAGTAGCATAGGCTATGTCAATTTTATGTTCGGCTTAGGTTGGCTAATTAATGATAACAAAATTTTTAATATAAATTATTTTTATTTATAAATTTTAATTTTTAAAAATATTATCAATTCATTAATAATATATCAAATTATCTCTTCTACCAGCATCCTCCCCATTCTTGCAACGGTAGCGTTGGATTGGATTGGATCGGATCCCCGAGTACCCCCCCCTACGTTTTCCTCTTATGCCCTTGTGTGTGCTCATCATCTTCTCTGCAGAGCTTCAGCTAGGGCGCCCACCGTCACGGGCTGCTTGGTCAATTCCGCCATCGACAAGGGGATTTTGTTTGAGTTCTCAACGGTTCGGCAATTTTGACTGCTTTTGAGCGCGCCATCGTGTTTTTCTTGGAAAACCATATACCATTTTTAAAATTCAACCTTCAATTTTGATAGGGATTATGCATATTTGGGTTCGGATAAATTACAGCTTGGGTTCTCAAAGTTCTTTTCTTTTGTCATCTTCGTCCTAAACATTTTTCAGGAAGTATTTGATCATCGACCTTTTACCGGGTATATACTTTTACTCATTTCAATTAAAAAACTTGATGATATATATAAATAATAATATTTATATAAAAAGAAGAAGAGAAGAAAGTGGGGAGGAGTGCTGCCGGTAGTTCATTCGCTCTATGAATCATCCATGCATTTAGTCAAGGAATTAATGCTCAATCCAAAGTGAATCAACGCAATATGCATATAAATTGAAAATATCTTGAGACAAAAAGAAACACGAAACCGCTAGCATGACATATGTAGATACGACAGATATAATGTATTTTGTTGATAATATATGATATTTTTTTATTTAAAGAGATAAAGAAAAGAATGAAATATCAAATATATATAACCTGTCTCAAAAGATGGCGTGGAGGATATAAAGAAAAAAGATGAGGAAAAACGGGTTGTAAATATTACTTTTGCTATTTCATTTCATTTTTTAATAATTATTTTTATTACTTATTTTTATACATCATTAAGTTTTTAACATTGAAATGATATAAAATATTGAGAACCAAATATGCATCAAAAAAGGTTTATGACCCCAAAAAAAAAAGTTGGAAACCAAAACCACACTTTACCCTTTGTGTTTGAGACATCCCAACATTCCTGGAGTTATACATCTCATTTTCCTCATCAGAATTTGGCAATTCTTGCGCGATGATCGGAATTTCCCAACCTTTTAAAGACAGACGCTTGGAATCTGAATTATTAGCGGGCTTGTACGAGTGATGAAATGATCACCACACCTCTACTCATTATCCTAATTTTTGTTGATAAAACTTGGTGAGTTTTGTCATGTTTAAATTTGAATAATCATAAATAATTATTCATACCACTCAAATTGGTGGAATCATCTATTTAAGTTCAGTCGAACAGATTCCACACCTACCTCTTTCACTGTCGGAGTACCAGTACAGTCCCCCACCGTCCACCCTCAAAGTGTCGAAGGCTCTGTCCCATTTTCCCACTATAAATTCGCTTCCATCCTCCTCTCCACTGATCAAAACTCAACCATGGCGTCTCCCTCTCTGTCTCCACTTTTATTATGTCTTTCCCTTGCGCTCCTTATAGCTACGGTGTCTCCGGCGGAACCCCTGACCTGCAAGTCGCAGAAGGTCACCAACAGCGGCAGTGCGTACGCCGACTGTGTGGACCTTCCGGCTCTGGGTGCGCACCTGCATTACACGTACAACGCGACCAACTCCTCCCTGTCGGTGGCCTTCCTCGCCGCCTCCACTGGCTGGATCGCCTGGGCCATCAACCCCACCTCCACCGGCATGGTCGGAGCCCAAGCTCTCATGGCTCTCAAACCCGGTAAGGAAAACCAGTAGCATGGACTAAATAAATTTCTGGACGAATTAATCGCTCCTCCAATTTAAATGAAGTTACACGGGCACCCTTCACCCGACATTTAATGATTTAGATATACACATTTCCTTCTTAGAATACACAAATTTATGTTTACAATCACAGCTCATTCCTAGTTGGAGTCGCATTAATATTTAGTAGACGAACCAAATTTAATTCAGATTTATCAATTTATTAAAATTTTATATATCATATAATCGAAAAAATTCATTCTTCCACTGACATTTTTTTTTCCAACTCCTATTTTGTGCAGAGAGCAGCTCTATGGTGGCCAAGACATACAACATCTCGTCGTACCACTCCATAGTGGAGTCCAAGCTCTCGTTCGATGTGTGGGACCTTAAGGCGGACGAGGTGGGTGGGACGATGAGGCTCTTCGGGTCCGTGAAGGTCCCCGACGGCACCACTAGCTTGAACCAGGTGTGGCAAGTCGGGAGCTCCGTCAACGGTACCCACCCCCGGATCCACAACATGGCTCCCGACAACAAGAACTCCAAGGGCACACTAGACCTCAAGGCCAGTACTGCCGGAACCACGAGCGTTGGCAGCAGCGCCGCGGCACCGGTGGCGGCTCCTGGCCCCGCTCCCACGAGTGAAGCTCCGAGGACACTGAGGGCCATCAGTGGTGCTTTGTCGATGAGCACGCTCTTGCTGTGCTTGATGGGCTTTTGAGGCCCAACTGTTAATTTCTCATGGTCTTGAGGGTTTTTTGGGTAATTTCATTGACTGCGAATGGCGAGTGCATTATTGGAGATTGCAGCTGGGGTGTGGATGGATCTAGAAAATAGATATGCTACAATCTCATATAATTGCTTTATTCTCTCTAAATATTAATTTTATTTTCCTTTCTTAGTAGAACGCTTAACTTAAATTTTCGTGAATTAATTATAAAGTTTTAATTGAAGGGATACATTAAAATAAAATAATTATTATTAAATTTAAAATCTCTCAACGTTAAATATGGGCACAAATAAAAATTTAAATTCAGGGTAACGTCCGATCCGACCTTCCAGATCTTACTATAAGTCTGAATCTCTCATTAATTATTGCCGGGTTACAGCTATTAACAGAATAATGGGAATGTTACTGCAGTAGCTGGGACGCACCAGCAAGGTTGGTGCTGCCACATGCAAGTAAACACGTGGAGATGGGCGCGCATCTCGGCGAGATGCAAAGACGAATTTGCCCCTGCTTTTGGTATTGGCGCATTATGAGGAAGCATCCTGATTATCTCTATTCAATCCCAGTCCCGAACGTGCCCTTTTTTTCCTTCCTTTTGGACTCGAAACGTGACGATCGGCCGGATGGCAACATTTTCGGCTAACTTAGAACCCAGAGATTTCGACCAGTTGATTGACGTGATTTAATTGTGCATTTAATCTTAAAATTTGTATATAAAGCATTTTATTTTTTTAATAAAATATGTGATTCATAATTAAATTAATCCGACCCACTCAACCTATCAATACCATGTAAATTTTAAGAGAGAGATAGACCTGTCATTTAGCCGATGGGCTTATTAACCTATTATTATTCTAATCAACACGACGGCACATGACAGTGCGAACATCACGTGCTATACAGTCAGTGGAAAACAACACATTCAGGAACACGGTTGTACACGTGTTGGAATTGAAACCGGATCGCACCCGAGACCGTCTGTATTGAAAATCCTCGAGAGGAGAACATGAAGACAATCTTGAGCCCATTATCGGGAGTCACGTAGCCATGACTGGAGCGAGTTTGATCATTTTGAAGTAGATGTATTCTCTTCCTTGTCTCAATCGGTTAGGATGCCAGTGGAGTTCGATTTATTCTCCCACTACCATGAGATAAGATAAAGTTGGAATACATTATTTCAACTTAATAGATTATTTATTTATACTAATATCCTTAACTTATAAATCTGAAAAATTATTATCAGTTAATGGAATAAAATAAAATAAAATAATATAATAAATTGATAATCTCACTATAAATTTTTTTATTTATAATATATTAGTAATATATATTATTTAAGAATAAAATATGAAAAAAAAGTCGAAGGCCGAACCTCCGACCGTCTCCACTGCAACGATTGTCCCCGATTTTTGATGAAAATTACTAGTCTGTCCTTTGGCGTCATCCGATTCGGAGGATGGCATCACCCGCATAGACAGTGCTCTTCTGCCTCATCGTCCCTTTCTTCTACCACTCCCTTCCTGTATAAAAAAATCCTCAGTCACTTCTCTGTTCCAAAAAAGTTCAGAACTTTGCCAGAGGAAAAAAGAAACAATTCTCTGTCTGCCTCTCTGCAATGGCGACTCCCAGATCTCTGTTCGTCGTCTTCATCCTTTCCCTCCTCGCAGTCACCCCTGCAAACTCTCTGACATGTTCCACACAGAAGCTCACCAACAGCAACATCTACTCTACCTGTCTAGACCTCCCGTCCCTCGGTTCCACCCTTCACTATTCGTACGATGCCGCGAACTCTTCTGCCGCCGTTGCGTACGTGGCAACGCCTGCGAAGTCAGGCGGGTGGGTATCGTGGGCCCTGAACCCCGTGAGTACTGGGATGCAGGGATCACAGGCCCTCATCGCCTTCAGGGACTCGTCCACTGGGGTCATCACCGTGAAGACCTACAATGTCTCCTCGTACGCCTCCGTCGAGGAGTCCAAGATCTCGTTCGATGTCTGGGACATGACCGCCGATGAGAACGTCGCAGACGGGACGATAAGGATTTACGCGAAGATTAAGGTTCCCGGGGACGCCTCTAAGCTAAACCAGGTGTGGCAGGTGGGACCCTCCGTGACCGGCGGCAAGCCCGACAAGCACAACATCGACCAGGCCAATCTAAATGCCAAGGGAACCCTAGATTTGGTGGCGGGGCAGAGCGCAGCCACCTCTGATGGGTCGCGCACAAAGAAGAGGAATGTGGGTATTCATAATTTTCATTTTATTGGCTAAAGCTCACATTTTTATTCTTTATTTGTTGACGAGATTCTCGGGGTGATATATGGTTCAGTTTCTGAAAGATTCTGACATTTTTTTTCCGTTTCTAGTGATTGGATTGCTGCAATTGAGATGAATTTGGGATCCTGTCTACGTATTTATAGGCTAATTTAGCAAGAAACTGAGGAATCAATGAATTTCTGTGGATTTGGGATGAAACTGGGAAGAGTTTGCTGAAAGATGTTTGAGAGTATTGTGATCATATAAGCAGAAACTGGGGAAGCTCAGTTGTGTCAGTTTGTTAATCGTGATTGAAATTTCCCTGACCAAATCTTGGTTGAACTTTTTTTTTTTTCTTAATCACAGATTCATGGAATTCTCAATGTTGTGAGCTGGGGAATCATGTTTCCCGTCGGTGTCATCATTGCCAGGTACCTGAGAGCTTTCCCCTCTGCAGACCCGGCTTGGTTTTATCTCCATGTGCTCTGCCAGTTCTCTGCTTACGTTATTGGGGTTGCGGGCTGGGGAACTGGTCTTAAGCTCGGGAGCGAATCCAGTGGCGTTGAGTACTCCACCCACCGGAAACTTGGGATCGCCCTGTTCTGCATTGCCACAGTCCAGGTGATGTTCCTCTGCCCGTGTGGCTATTTTTTTTTGGATGGAGGAGAGTCTAACCGATATGCGCTGCCTGAGAAAGAGCTTTCTCAAGGTCGGATCAATTGTGGTGACTACTGATTGCTTTGAGCCCTATGATCCATCCATTTAGTTTAACAGAATCTTTCTCGATCTGGTCCTTATTCCGTATGGAGTCGGAAGACCTCTGCTGTCTGATGAACACAGCGGAGTTAGAAGCCGAATGCTTAGTGGTTGAATCTTTGAAGCTTGAAGTTGGTGGCTCTGTTCTTTCTGATCTCAGTTCGTTGTTTGACTTCCATGATCCCAATTTTTAACTGTGCGCAAATATGATATAGATCCCATGTGAGCTTTTGAGTTCGGATCACAAATTATGGATTGCTTCTCCTCTCTTGTGCCATCATTTTATTGAGAGGGAAATGCAATGACATGCCAACACTAACTTTTTGTTCGGATGCAAAAAATGCAGGTATTTGCACTGCTGGCGAGGCCTAAGAAGGACCACAAGTATCGCTTCTACTGGAACATCTATCACCACGGAATTGGCTATGCAATCGTCATCCTCGGGATACTCAATGTTTTCAAGGGCTACAACATCCTCAGGCCCGGGGAGAAGTGGAAATCTGCCTACATAATCTTGATCGCTGTCCTCGGGGGGGTCGCAGTCTTTTTGGAAGCGGTGACATGGATTCTCGTCCTCAAGAGACGGTCCCACAAGTCCACAAAGCCTTTGGATGGTTACAACAACGGGCAGAGCAGGCAAGAACCACTTGCACCATAGAATAGAGAACCCGAATTGGATCTACATCCTGTACTTTTCCTATAACATTATTACGAGGTTCCACTTTCATCTCTTCTTGGATCATCTCGTGTGTGTCGTGTCCTGCTTGCTGTCTTTGCCTGTACAATTTGCTGCCAAACTAGAATACTTGTGTACATATTACTTTGGTCTTCTTCGGGCCACTATTTTGTACTATCTAATCTACGATCATTCCTATGTGGTTGAAACTCATTCTGGAATAGATGCGAAGTCACTTTCTGATGCTTCCCATCCATCATAAAAGCCAGATTGTTCTTTTCTCTCCAGTGGAAGTTCTCTCCTTGTCGTGGTTCGGAAGCTTCAAAGCTATTACGAGCATCAACAGGTGAGATCTCGGTTAGTCACCGATCTTTCACGATGTTTGCATCTCCCGAGTGAAACTTGGGTCTGATTGCTTTACTCTATCATGTGGAAGCTCGGGTTTAAGGGAAGAAGCTTTGTTTCAGACATGATGTTCCGACGTAACTGTGAACACGAATCCCTTTAAACAAGGGATCAAAGATAGGAACTTCTAACTGCCACTCCATGTAGGATAGGATGAAGTTGGACCAACGTAAGGCTCTCCTCATGTGTCATCTGGGTTGCATTTTCCTGTTCGAGCACGTGTGTGCTACCTACCGGTTCATGTTTCTTACCCAAGTCATACTTCAACTAGCTGTAGGTGCTCCACATGTGGAAACAGAACCAAAGCTTTTCGCATATCGTTTTCGCGAGACTGCTAGTCTTGACCATAAACATGAAAAAAGTCGGATCATTTGCGAAAGCAGACGGCAGCGGGTATTGTGGAGTAGTTCTAGAACCTGCATATGATCAACGAGAGTCGCGATTCCCTATAGCTTGAAAAGGTGGGTAACAGTCTGCATCGTCCGCCCCATGAACGCCATCTTAAGTAAAGTGGGCAAGTAGCTAATGTTCAGCCGGCAGCTTGCATAAATAAGGGGCACGGAGCCATGGTTGGAGGGGTCGGGCCCTTAGCGTGATGTAGACTTCCACTTGCACGCACCATGGGCTCCACGCTGGTGTCCATACTTATGACTGTGTGTTCTGATTTATCCATCACTATACTTTATTGAACTTAATTATGCTCCTTTTTATCATGAGAGTAGGGGCAAAGGAAAAGGGACAGCCATATTTGTGGTTCTCTCAATAAGATGTGACCTCTCTGTCATCTGCGTGATCAAATACCATCTCGATTATGAATGAAATGGTCAAAATTGTTCGCCGTGAACCACAAGGTAAACATGCCCTATGCAAAATAGGCACAATATATGTGTTGTTGGTGGTAATGGACAACGTATTGTGAATCTTAATAAAGCTAAGGAATTCTTTCATTATAAATAATATTAAGTTTAATGATCCATTTAATTTGAATCAGTTAAGACTAATTAGACTTATGAATATTTCATAGGGAAGCTAATCAATCCAAGGTCCCACGAATAAAAGGATTGATCAACTGTTGATTCACCAAAGCATATTCCATTGACCTTTTGACTTTACTTAATGACTCATCTATCTAAGGATTGGCCCATCTGTCCCCTCTTCTCTCTCCATAATTGTCCTCCCCCCTTTTGCTTTGTTTACTTCATCTTTGAATAAATGTAACGTTCCTTTTTATTCCCCCCCTTTTTTTTTTCTTTCTACTTATATTTCACACATATATATTTATTTAAAAATACACATAAATTAAGGTTTAATGTACATCACTTGTAAAATTGTGATGAATTCAACCTAGTTCACACATAACCTTGAAACAATTCATTAAGGATAAAATTTTTATTTTTTAATTCATAATTTTTAAAAATTTTATTGAAAAGAGAGAGAGAGATCAAACGTCATAACTTCTATGGAGCAATTGAAGAGGAAGCATTGAACACTTAAGCATGGTTTCAAATCTTTGTCAGTTGTGGATACTGACATTTTACCTTGTGTCACACGCTCGACAGCTACATGGTTCGGTCTTCGATGTCTGCAGGGGTCTTATAAAATGCGTTCAATGCAACAGATTTCAGTCCAGTCAAGACGCTAAGAGAGTAAATTTCTCTTAGTAATGAATTATTGTTAGTTTATAAAGTTTGAATTTGAATTTTATATTAACATAAAAAAAAAAAGAAAGAGGGAGAGAGAGCTGCTAAAACTTATTATTAAGCAACAATTATAGTTGGTCTGTTGGCTTGTCTTCTCATGGATATGGGACATGCGTAAATGCTCATAGTAAAGGGAGAGGACAATTGGGAAAAGCCTTACCAAGAGGTTATTTTCATGGCCGGCGATAATTGAGATGAAGGGATGATGATCGAAGATCGTCCTGTCCATTTGAATGGTGGGTGTCGACAACCACTCACTTGGGGGGTTTTTCCTTCTACCCCCAGCCCCCACCCCTTGAATTGTGAAAAAGATCACAGTCTCGGTGGCGTGCTCGATCGGACCGCTTTCCTTTTCATATCATACGTACATTTTTAGGAACATGCCAATAGCATTAATTTGAATTGTTGCAGGAAAAGGTACGCGGTTCCAAACCATATTCGACATGATAGAGTGCACAAATAGCTATCATACTCACTGGCGTGATTTTATATTATAATAAATTTTACAACTAAATTAGATTATAAGGTAAAGTCGAGACCCAGGCGCCCCCTGGCTAATTTTTGCCGTGACCGAGGATTTTGCCGGTTCCAACGGCGTCGGAGGGCCTGATTGCTGGGCCCCGCGTCCAGAACACGCGCCCTCGTGCCCGTGCATGCGGGAGGAGGGAACTCAAGATTTTGTCTTTGCCGCAGCAGCAAGCGAGCACCAGCACTGAAGCGCATGCATTCTCAAGTTTGTCCGCAACATCTCAATTTCTTTGTTTATTTCTTTTAAAAAAATTAATTTCGGGTCGTTTAATACTAATCAGTGAGATCCACAAAAATAATGAAATAAATTAATAAATCGCGCTGGGTTTCTTTTTCTTCACTGTGGTCTGCGTGACGGAGGTCGGACCGAATGACTTGCGGTAATCTAGCTATAAGAAAATATGCGTCATGCACATAATAGAACAGGAGGGTTCGTCGCTTATATCGGTTGTTTGGAACGATATCAAATTTTCTCCTCGAGTGATATGTGAAATCTTGATGCGGGTGACCGGAGATGATTCGTAATTAGAGTGATTTCACTTGGACCGACGTAACTCGAGTTCGAATCGGATAAGATAAAATCGCTTAAACTTTTGGCTACAATGAGATGGGATCGAGAATGTGGGGGTGTTGCTTGTTGATGCGTCTCATAATCAATGCACTCTTGGCCCTTTCTTTGATCCGTGATTCGTGAATAATAATCATACAATTATTGGAAAGTTGGATGCTTAAATAATGCGTGTGATGCGTAACTAAGTCAAGATGGATTAGAAGTACGTATTGGCTTTGGATATTGCAAAAATACTAAACTAATTCAATCCTATAAGATGCTTAGGTTGCCACGCATTAATCAAATGAAAAGATAATTGTGAATTTATAAGAAGATTATTACTTATTAGTTTAAGTTTTTATCATTTATAGGTCTAACAATAATAAATTTAATATGGTATCAAAGTTAGTGAACTCACACGTCGCCCGAATCGAGTCCGAAAGCTCTGGTCAAGGTCCGTTCATATATAACACTGAGTATGAAAAAAATTGTTCAGCTTGTGACCAATTGTACCCTGTCGTCCGACACGGACAGAATAATATGTGGCTCGTAAATAATTATTAAGAGTAGGTATTTAATGTCACGTGACCACATGAAAACATGGGTAGAAAATGTAACTTCATATTGAAAAATTAAGAGAAAAAGTTATATACTTCTAAAAGAATTATGTATGACTAATTGTTCGCTTAAATTTCAAGGAGGAGAGAACTCGATCTCCTACGAGCCATTGATGAACTCAATGGATTGGAAGTCTATCTTGCCTTACTGGATATTGTAAAAATAATGAAATAATCTAATTATATATGGAGAATTGATTGTGAAATTTAGTAAGGAAAAAAATTCATATTTTATTTAATCCGTAATGCTAATCATGAAATATTGTTTAAGTTTTCAGGCGGCCCTGAGCTCTTCTAAAAGCATATTTCAGCCCGATGGTCAGAAAAAACGGTCGCCATGGGAAATGAAAATGTATATCCATGTGTAAAATGACACCTGCCTACCAAATTTTTGGGGGACGGGGGAAGCATCATGGACCGTTCAATTTTAGGTGGGGCATCATGATGTGATGGGCATCCTTCTCTCCTTTTTAAAATTCTCGAAAATCTTACCGTGTCCCATGGGGGATGGGGGACATCATGGGCCCACTGTCCGAGTGACGCAACGATGACTTATGATGACTCTGTATTGTAAGCCACCGGGGGAAGTCGAGAAATTGGGGATGTGACATCATTATTGCGTCATTCCTCCGTCATCGGATGGGCCGGCCCGGTCGCTCATGCACGTTTCTAGATTCTACGAGTAATGTCAGTTTAAATTTTGATTTAAGCGGAAATTATGAGAATATAATGGAATCCAATTTGAGGAGTTACGGCGCTTTCACCCCTTGCCTGTGATGACAATTTCTTGCGCGACGTCGTATCGGATTCTAGCAGGACTCGAAATTATCAAAAATCGAACACGACATTTATGACTGCATGAAATGCACGACAAGGATCATCTACATGTCATGATGGGCCCCATGGGCCCTTGGCCCAAAATAATGCGTACGATTATGCAAAAGCCCGGCCCAAATAAGTTGATGAGTAGATCTCTTCGGGCCCAGCTTGAGTTGACCGAGGATTCTTCCTTACAAGTGCACAGCCTATCGGACTTTTACTTCTCGCGTCCCAGATGATCGATAGATCCTCCGTTAACGTCGACCAACGGAGTCCTCGAGCTCCGATGAGCGTTTCAGGGTCAGCTGAAGGATAGGCAGCTTTTGTTGTTAACTTAGCCTACCTAAGAGGGGACATTCAATTTTGTCCCCCACCATAGATCTCAGCAATAATGGAACCCATCAACCGACATTACTGATTATTGTCTGGAGCTGAGTTATTTCAACCATCCTGTTAAGAAGCCCAACCAATCCTATGAACATCGTAATGCAGATGGCAAAGGAATAAATCAGCAACAGACTATATTTTTCATCCATTACTTACTACAATCTTCCTCGGTGTACATCTCCATGCACTGTACATATGTAGTGACTAAACTGTTAAACCACCTTTTATGTTGTCCATGCACATGACAATACAACCACTAAGAAGGTATAATATGGTTTGCAGGATTGTCTATCAGTTGTTGGCCTTGCTTAAGCTTCGGGGGAATGGGATAACGTCCCTGACATCTGTCAGACCGGTTGCAAACAGAAGCATCAGGTCGAAATTGAAACTGAATCCTGAAGTATTCATTGCCCCGTGCCTCTTAAGATCCAAATACCATTCATACTGCTCGCCAGGGAGTCCCAACTCCTTGATCCTACAGAAGGAACACAATTGCAGGACATTAATCGATGTTTGTTTTTCCCGATACAACATATTTGAGCAACAGAATACATAAATGACTTCAAGGAGCAGCTGAGAAGAAATAGAACATATTACCTTCTTGTGAGCCTGTCCACTCGAAGCTCGCTTTGGCTGCCTGACATCAGCTTACCCACCTGTTTGTAAAAGCAAAGACCTCTGTCAATAAGTTCTCGAAGAAGATATAAGAGACCTCCTGAGGAGCAACATAAACTTCCTAGGAGAAAGCTTTACCTTCGGCACAATCAAGTCAAATGCAGCTGCAGTCTTCCCGTCATCATTCAATCTCACATAAAATGGTTTAAGATCTCTTGGATAGTTGTAAATGATCACTGGAGCCTTGTAGATTTCATCAGCCAAGTAACTGTAATCATGTAAAGAATCAGTAACTTCATATTCAGAATTTTAATTACCCGATGTCCTTGTTATACTACCTATGGCTTACCTTAGATGTTCTGTCGTCAAAGCAAAGCCCCATTCTATTTTGACCTCCATCTTATCTTTGACCTAGAAATACAGAACACGATTATCTAACAGTAAGTTTGCTGGATCATTAACTTTTTCTTGGACTGATAATGACGCGTAAGAGAGCAACCTTTTCTAGTGCTTCCACTGCTTCTGTATACGTGATCCTTGCCAAGGGTTTTGATGTCACTGACAAAAGACGATCGATGCTTGCCTTGTCAATTCGCTTACACACAAATTTCATGTCTTCAGTACAATTGTCCAAGACCCACTTGCATAGGAACTTGAAAAAATCATCAGCACAACTCATGGCCTCCTGAATGTTCAAAAAGAACCATTTCAACTATGCAGCATAGGATAGTTTAAAGGTAAGCTGAACCTGTCAGAGGACACAGAAAGATTATGTGCCGTGGCAGTGAGAAGATATTACCTGTAGCTCTGAAAATGCCATTTCAGTCTCAGTCATCCACATCTCTGGTAAGACTTTAGGTGACTCCACTCTTGTTGCACAAAATCGTGGACCAAAGGAGTAGACATTTCCAAGCGCAGAGGCATAGCTTTCCAGATGAAGCCTGCCTGAAACTGTTAGGTATGTTTTCTCAATGAAGGGGTTTTGGGAGGACACGGTTGCATCAGCCTCCACAGAAGCTCCAGGTTTCGATTTTTCTCTTGCTTCCAGCTGCATAGCTAACTCATTTGTTTTCTTTAAATCTTGAATTGCAGCTGCAAGTGCTTCTTTGTTGCTTTCAGTTCTCTTCAGTTCTTCAATTAGCGCACTCTTCTCCTTAGCAGCAGCCTTAAAGCCATCAAGGCTGATGTTGTCTCTGTCCTTTTTTGCTTTAGGATCCTCCTCATCTGCACTGGTGGAAATTGTGGTTATCAGGAACTTTTCGCTTGATCTGTCACAGTCTGTGCTAGTGATGATTGGTACTTGCACATTCAGAAACCCATGGTTCTGGAAGAAAGTGTGAGTCGCAAAAGTAAGGGCACTGCGCACCCTCATAACTGATCCCACCTGCATGATGTTGGAGACGTTAATTAGGAAAGGCTCATACAAACATTGGTTCGGTGGGATCACCACCGAAAAGAGTAAGCTAGACTTTATTCTTCCAAATTTACTTTGGAACCACTGAATATGATAGTAGGTCCATAAGGGATCGGACATGTTCCTAACTAAAAACTTGATAGATGATAGTTCCAATTTTCTTATAAACTCGCAACGTTCTCTTCATTTGGTCAATGTAGGATCCTATATCTCAACGGGAACTTTTCAGCAGGGAAAAAGCGTTCTACCAGCAATGCTATGTCAATTTCATGCTTTCTTCCAGTTACTCCAGTAGAAGGTAGACTACCATAGATAGTCAAATAAGACTTTTCCTGGTAAAGCATGCCTAGGCAACAACAATGGCTCCAAATTAAACGGCAACAGAATATGGTTTAAGAACAACAAACCAAGAAGTCATACCGTAGTCGTGCGCGGTCGAAACTGCAAGCAACTCCTCAGCATATCCAAGGGCAACCTTTTCTTTGAGAACACATAACTGCCCTGATCAACCGTCCCAATATGAAGAACTTTATCCGCCTTAAGTTCGATGGCATGTTTTCCAGGGGTCAAGGACTGCTTCAGCACTCCTTCAACCAAAATACAGGTCCCAGTAGGCAGGAGCTGAATTGGAGAGGCCAAGGAGGAATCTACCACAACCTGGAAAATTTATCCAACGAAGGAAGGTCGAAGTTGAGATATTAACTTCCCCTCCAAGGAAATTCTTAAACAATTTCTGAAAAAAAAAATGCTTGTTGCAAAGAATGTTCCTTTAATCAACTGCAAGAACTTACAAATTTGTTCAATTCCCTCCGTAGGCTGTGAACCAAAAACTCGATCCTAAACAAAAATCAGAATGATTTCTACATGTTGAAAGGTCGAGGAAACGAGCTGAGATATACCTGAAGTGTCGGGACGCAGGAACCATCACTAACTTGCAGATGAGCAATGGCAGACAGGGGCTTCGGGGAAGCTGGCGGACCTTCCAACTTTGGCGTCACGGTGCCGTTGACTCCGCCAAACACCTTAATAATTGACCTGAAGAACGGAATTCGTGTCTGGAGAATCTCGACGCGGCTCAAGTCTTTCTGCACTGCTGCGCCCGCCCGGTCCTCGGCCACAGGCGGGGCTGGCGGCTGTTCTACCTTCGCCTCCCTCGAGGACTTGACCCAGCCACCGATCACGACTCGCTCGCCGACGAACCCCAGCCCGCCGTCCCCGCGCTCCAGCAGGGTTTTCAGGAGCACGCGCTTGGAGTACTTGAACGGGGCCAAGGGGGTGTGGTTCGGGTGAGGTTTTTTGGGTTTAGCAGCTTGGACTGCGGCCATGTGGGACTAGAAGAGATCGGAATCGGGAATCGGGATGACAAATGGGGGGGAACCGGTGGCTGGGTTGATGGTATGAGTAGAGGGATCGGAGGAAGAAGGGGTGATATAGAAGATTAAGATTACATGGGGATACTTTGCTTGAGGAAGGGAAGATTGAGAGATTGGAGAGGCTGAAGGAGAAGGAAAGGGATTGTCTCTGAGCTGCGACATCTGCACTGGCGAAAACTGGAGAGAGCCGAGCCGAGAAGAGAAGACACAAAGAGATGGGTTTGGTATTCTTTGGGAAGAGGGGAAGCTCGCGGGAGTTCACAGCATTCCCCTCACGTACAGAGGAGGTCAATTAGACACAGCATGCAACATACATTATCATAGGTAAAAGTCCGATAACATGCTGTGTTGTGAGTTGTACGTACTTTCATGCAGCCCTGGAAGTGTAGTAAGAGCTGAACCGCCGGGAGGGTGCTTCACAAAGGCGCAAGTTGGCAGCGAGCGACCAGCACCGACAGAAGCCTCCGCCCTCCTCTCTTCTGCAAGAAGACATATATACTTCACCAGTTAAACATGGTTTCAACTTTCAAGCCTCGAGGACCATCAATCTGACCCTGCAACATAACAGCAATCCATCGTCCCGCGAGACATACTCATTATATCATTCCTCGTAATTTGCTAGTGCGACATATTCCTGATGTACGTAGGCAGCCTGGCTAGCCACTAGTAGTGATGTAAGACTCAAGGGCATACGATGGTGTATTAACTATTCCATCCTCCTGGACCGGTGTCACGATTGAGCTTATAAGGTTGCTGTCGGAAACGGGACTTACGCCGCCACATCAAACCGGATTGAGAACTCCGGTACTAGGTTAGATTTTGTCAGTGAGTCTATAACAGACTGACCACTTTGTTTTCTGACCCAAGAACGTAAATTATCAGTAGGAGGTACCACCTCCCAGATCGTTCACATTTTTTTTTTTTTGTAGGATTTCTTGGTGTGGCCCTCGTGACAGAGGCTCTGATGGTGGAGGACTCAGGCCCCCCCTGGGTCTCTTCCTCAAAGTACCCCTCACACCCATTTGCCGCCTCTTTCGCCGTTTGCTTGCTCTTTTGACGACATCACCGATATTATCCTCCACCCTTGCTTGTGTCTGCAGCACAAATCACCGTCACCCCCAGCGAGAAGCTAATCGTGATGAGAAATATGATGCCCTTGTTTTATGGGATAACATTTCCCCTCACTTTGGGCACTGGATCCGCTGATATATTGGTACCACTGCTGCTGAGAATTTAAATTTTAAATTTCAGTAATTTATTCTAGACATTTTTAAATTTCATTTAATATTTAAACCATTCCATTAAATTATTCAATAGAAATCTCACGATAAGGCATGTGCCACATCTAAGAGATTTGATAAAAGTACTGGAACATAAATATTTAGATTAAATTATTAAGATTTAAAATTCAAATCATCAAATATTAATACCTAACAATTTTGGTAAATGAGTGTTGGTAGATAAGATATTATCTTTAAACACTAAAAAAAACTCAATAAAGTAGGATATGAGACGACCTAAAAATTAGAAAAAGGTGTTACCCGTCGAGAATTATACATGCATTGGTCAAAATCCATGCGAATTTTTTTTTTTATTTTAGATATATTTACATGCCAAAAAAAATCACTAAAAACTCAGTTATCTCAACGAGTAATTTTTCTTCTACTACTTGGGAAGCTCTCTCTTTCTTCGTCAGAGAAAGAGGAAGCCCAACCAATCCAATGAACACTGTAACGCAGATGGCAGAGGAATAAATCAGCAACAGAACATATTTTTCATCCATTACGACAATCTTCATCGGTATACATTTCCAGGCCTCTGTAAATGTGTAGTGACTACTAAACTGTTAAACCACCTTGTCTGAGGTCCATGTACATGACAATACAACCGATGGGGTACAACATGCTTTGCAGGATTATCCATCAGTTGTTGGCTTTGCTTAAGCTTCGGGGGAATGGGATAACATCCCTGACATCTGTCAGACCGGTTGCGAACAGGAGCATCAGGTCGAAATTGAAACTGAATCCTGAGGTATTCACTGCCCCGTGCCTCTTAAGATCCAAATACCATTCATACTGCTCTTCAGGGAGTCCCAACTCCTTGATCCTACAGAATGAACACACTTGCAGAACATTAATCGATGTTTGTTTTCCCCGATATAACATGTTTGAGCAAATAATTACTGAGACGACTTCAAGGAGCAGCTGAGAAGAAACAGGACAGATTACCTTTTTGTGAGCCTGTCCACTCGAAGCTCGCTCTGGCTGCCCGACATCAGCTTACCCACCTGTTTGTAAGAGCAAAGACCTCTGTCAATAAGTTCTCCAAGCAGATATAAAAAACCTCCCGAGGAGTAACATAAACTTCCTAGGAGAAATCTTTACCTTCGGCACAATCAAGTCAAATGCAGCTGCAGTCTTCCCGTCATCATTCAATCTCACATAAAATGGTTTAAGATCTCTTGGATAGTTGTAAATGATCACTGGAGCCTTGTAGATTTCATCAGCCAAGTAACTGTAATCATGTAAAGAATCAGTAACTTCATATTCAGAATTTGAATTTACCCGATGTCCTCATTATACTACCTACGGCTTACCTCAGGTGTTCTATCGTCAAAGCAAAGCCCCATTCTATTTTGACCTCCATCTTATCTTTGACCTAGAAATACAGAACACGATTATCTAACAGTAAGTTTGCTGGATCATTAACTTTTTCTTGGACTGATAATGACGGGTAAGAGAGCAACCTTTTCTAGTGCTTCCACTGCTTCTGTATACGTGATCCTTGCCAAGGGTTTTGATGTCACTGACAAAAGACGACCAATGCTTGCCTTGTCAATTCGCTTGCACACAAATTTCATGTCTTCAGTACAATTGTCCAAGACCCACTTGCATAGGAACTTGAAAAAATCATCAGCACAACTCATGGCCTCCTGAATGTTCAAGAAGAACCGTTTCAACTATGCAGCATAGGATAGTTTAAAGGAAAGTTAAACTCTGTCGGAGGACACAGAAAGATTATGTACCGTGGCAGTGAGAAGCTTTTACCTGTAGCTTTGAGAATGCCATTTCAGTCTCAATCATCCACATCTCTGGTAAGACTTTAGGTGACTCCACTCTGGTTGCACAAAATCGTGGACCAAAGGAGTAGACATTTCCAAGGGCAGAGGCATAGCTTTCCAGATGAAGCCGGCCTGAAACTGTTAGGTATGTTTTCTCAATGAAGGGGTTTTGGGAGGACACGGCTGCATCATCCTCCACAGAAGCTCTAGGCTTCGATTTTTCTCTTGCTTCCAGCTGCATAGCTAACTCATTTGTTTTCTTTAAATCTTGAATTGCAGCTGCAAGTGCTCCTTTGTTGCTTTCAGTTCTCGTCAGTTCTTCGATTAGCGCGCTCTTCTCCTTAGCAGCAGCCTTAAAGACATCAAGGCTGATGTTGTCTCTGTCCTTTTTCACTCTAGGATCCTCCTTATCGGCACTGCTGGAAATAGTGGTTATCAGGAACGTTTCGCTTGATCCGTCACAGTCTGTGCTAGTGATGATTGGTACTTGCACATTCAGAAACCCATGGTTCTGGAAGAAAGTGTGAGTTGCAAAAGTAAGGGCACTGCGCACCCTCATAACTGATCCCACCTACATGATGTTGGAGACGTTAACTAGGAAAGGCTCATCCAAACATTGGTTCAGTGGGATCACCACCAAAAGAAAGTAAGCTAGAATTTATTGTTTGGAACTATTGAATTTGATAGTGGGTCTATTAGGGATCAGGCACGTTTCCAACTAATAGCATAAACCGATATATAACAGTACCAATCTTCTTATCTAGGATCGTATATCTCAAGAATAACTTTTCTGCAGGCAAAAGTGTTCCAACAGCAATGCTATGTCAGTTTCATGCTTTCTTTGATGTACTACGGTAGAAGGTAGACTACCATAGATAGTCAAATTAAACTTATCCTGGTGAGGCATGCCAGGGCAACAGTGGCTCCAAATTAAACGGCAACAGAATATGGCTTAAGAACAACAAACCAAGAAGTCATACCGTAGTCGTGCGCGGTCGAAACTGCAAGCAACTCCTCAACATCTCCAAGGGCAACCTTTTCTTTGAGAATACATAACTGGTCTGGTCAACCGTCCCAATGTGCAGAACTTTATCCGCTTTAAGTTCGATGGCATGTTTTCCAGGGGACAAGGGCTGCTTCAGCACTCCTTCAACCAAAATACAGGTCCCGGTAGGCAGGAGCTGGCTTGGAGAAGCCAAGGAGGAATCTACCACAACCTAGAAAATTTATCCAACCAAGAAAGGTCAATGTTCTGATATTAACTTCCCATCCAAGGAAATTCTTAAACAATTTCTGAAAAAAATGTTTTTTTTTGGGCAAAAAATGCTTCTTTAAGAAACTGCAAGAACTTACAAATTTGTTCAATTCCCTCCATCAGCTGTGAAGCAGAAAGCCGATGCTAAACACAAGGGAGAATGATTTCTACATGTTGAAAGGCCGAGGGAGATATACCTGAAGACTCGGGACGCAGGAACCATCACTAACTTGCAGATAAGCAATGGCAGGCAGGGGCTTCGGAGAAGCCGGCGGACCTTCCAACTGTGGCCTCATAGTGTACTTAACTCCGCCAAACACCTTAATAATCGACCTGCAAAGCGGTATTCGTGTCTGAAGAATCTCGAAGCAGCTCAAGTCTTTCTGCACAGCTGGGCCCGCCCGGTCCTCCGCCACAGGCGGGGCGGGCGGCGGTTCTACCTTCTCCTCCCTCGAGGACTTGACCCAGCCACCGATCACGACTCGCTCGCCGACGAACCCCAGCCCTCCGTCCCCGCGCTCAAGCAGGGTTTTCAGGAGCACGCGCTTGGAGAACTTGAACGGGGCCAGGGGGGTGTGATTCGGGTGAGGGTTCATGGGTTTAGCAGCTTGGATTGCGGCCATATAGGACTACAAGAGATCGGAATCGGGAATCGGGATGACGAATGTGGGGAACTGTTGGCCGGGTTGATGAGATGAGTAGAGGGGTCGGAGGAAGAATGGGTGATATAGAAGAAGATTAAGATTACATGGCGATACTTTGCTTGAGGAGGGGAATATTGAGAGATTGGAGAGGTTGAAGAAGAACGAAAGGGATTGTCTCTGCGCTGCGACATCTGCAATGGCGAAAACAGGAGAGAGCTGAGCTGAGAAGAGAAGACACAGAGAGAGATGGGTTTGGTATTCTTTGGGAAGAGGGGAAGCTCGCTGGGAGTACACATAATTTCCTCTAGCCTTCTCTTTTTGACGTTCATTTTCCCATTGCAATTGCTCCCCTCACTCTCTCCCCCTGCAAATCAATAATTGCTCTTCATCTACCGGAGATCCCACGAACACGAGGTAGAGAAGGCCTTTACCCCACAGAGAGATAACAAACGCACATTTGCTTGACCTTCAGAAGAACATCGCAGTGTATATAAGGAGAGACGGTGTTACACCCCTGAGCTCCAGCCCCAGGGAATGCGTACCACAGGCCATACCTCGGGGTAGTGGTAGCGCATAGCATGCACGCGAGGATGCGCGGACAGTGAAGTGCGAGGTGTCGGGAGGAATTGCAAGTCCTTGAACGGGCAAGTAGGGAGATGGTCACGCAGGCTTGCGCAGAGGCACCAGCGGAAGGGACGATCAATCAAGGCTCGGTAGAGTGCCGAGGGATCAATTGTGGCCATGGAGGGTCACACTTCACAAGTCAGCAAATGCGCGGACGGGTGGTAATGATATCCAGGAGCAAGGCACGATGCAACGCTCAAGGATGCTCGGTGTACAAGAGGTGACCGAGCAAAGGCACTCCAGGAGTGCGCACTACGCGATTGGCATGGCAGACGCTAAGGGAATGCTCAACACTTAGCGGCTGGTGAGTTGACTTTTGTGGAGATTGGTTAAATCCTTGACCATGCTCGAGCACCGTTGGATGCAGCAATCCCGATCGGACGGCTGTGATCGTAGGAGGCGATCATGGATGTGGGCCCCGGAGGAGAGTGGATGGGATCGACGATGATGAGTCAGCGCCTCATCATCAGGATCGGGTCAAACAAACAATCCAGGAAAGATTCTCCTGGGATATGGCAAATCAATCTGTTATGGAAACAATCTTGGAGATTGCAGATCAACGGCTGAGATTGAACAGATCGAGATCTGATGGAGAGAATCAAGGGATTCATATATATCAGTTGTCATATCTAGTCTGCTAGGCTCCTCTATATAAAGGGGGCCAGTCTCATTCTTAAAACACACCACAACTGAGAGAGGACAACCGAGAGGGCACAAGGAGGAGCGATCCAGAATTCTCTGAGGAGAAACCACGGAGGTCTCAAGGCGTCTCAGAGAGGAGAGCCAAGGAGAGCAGCTAGAGAGAGCTGGAAACACGAGGGAGAGCAGGTGAGGCAGAGCATAGAGTTGCTGCTGCAATTGTAGCTCAGCAGTGAGTGGGAGGTGAGTCCTGTTTACCCTTGTAACGCCGAAGTGTGTCAGATTAGGGTGTGTCGAGTGAGGAGTGTAAGCGGCGCGGAGGTCGTCAGACACATACTCGACAAGCTGAGTGAGTTTGCTCGGGTAAAGGGTTTTTCATACTTGTACAATTGTGAATACAAGTGGAGTTTTTCCCTTTTGTATATTGCTCGTGTTCGTGTGGTGTGATCGTGTGCCAGGTGACTTCGGAAAACCTCGGTTGTGAGTGAGGGCTGGTTGACAGGCGGAGCTGTCAACGCCTAGCGGGGTGCGAAAAATTTGTGTTCCGCATCGGCCCCGTGACAGACGGGATGTACGAGCATGAGATGTGTCGGTGACTAGTTATAGCAGCATCATATGACGATTACGTTCCTCCATGGATACGTAATTGCAGTCCTCTCGATGAAAACACAGAGACTCCAACCCATTAACTAACTGATGTTTCATCGTCCCCCCACAGGAGGACAACTTTTATTATTTTTTATTTATTTTTTGGGGGGAAGAAAATCAACATTTATTGACAACGTTGGATATTGTTGTGTTCTCTTTTTAACGCGCTACAAGTTATTAACAAAATTAAAAAAATATTAACTCTTTTTTTTTGGCCAAACGCAATGTAATAAACTATATTAAGACTTTGGTTTTTAAATTTATTATACACTAATATTTGAGTAGCTAAATTTAAAATCTTACCAATTTAATATAAGTATTTACATTCTATATAATACTTAAATAATTCAGGTTAATTCTTTCAATGATGATCCGATGTGGTGGGATGGTACATCAGTGACATATGAGTGCCACGTCAATTTTGCATAGAAGGATTTGACGGAAGCACAAGTGTTAAATACACCACCAATACCTATCGTGGACGTGGTAAAGTGGTTCGGCACTCATCATCTCAATGAAAGAACTCGAGTTCGAGTCCCACCTGCAGCGGGGAACTCTTAACCTTAAATGGGCTCATCCGAGGCAATCCAGATTAATAAGCTAGATAAAATCCAACCGGATACCGGTATTTTATACCAAAAAAATATACACCACCAAAGTGTTAAATATACTGCAAATATAGACTTAATTGTTAAATTTTGAAATTTTAATCCTTCAATATTAGATATGATAAATTTGAATATCTAAGTGTTAGTCCACTCTAAGATATTAACTTAGACACTAAAAATACTTAACAAAATAAGATATACCCTTATATGATTATATATGAATGGGTCTAAATTTATGTGAATTTTTTTTAATTTCAGAAATATTATATACCAAAAAAATCACTAAAAACTCAATTGTTTCAATACGAGTACTTTTTCTTCCACCACTTGGGAAGCTCTTTCCTTTTTTCGTCGGAGAAAAGGTAATCACTTTCACCCCCCATCATCGTCGGAGACTATCGATACTACAAAATTGTATCTCATAGTACTAAGTTTGAATAGAACCATATAATGCATAGTGAGTGGACAACAGCAGTTCATTGTCATGAATGTCGCCGAGCACGGGGCTTTTTTCCGGTCGACGGATGAACCTATCCTTTTCTTCGTCAGAAATTAATTCTGTGATGCTTGTAAAAAATGAAGAACATACGTGCATTTGTCGAATTCTCGAAACACGTACATGAATTTTTTTCCCAAAAAGAAGAAGAAGAAGAAGAATTAATGCAATGCAAATACTTGCAGACAAGAACAGATCATAGATGGACAGATAAGGAAGGAGAACGCCCATGTGTGACGACGATCATGGCAGGTGTGACGACGTCATTGGCGTAGAGGTCCTCCCGGCGACGTACTGGTCGCGGTCATTGGAGTAGCTGTAGCGGAGGAGGGCCGCCACAGCCGGCTGATGCCTGGACAGCTACAGATTTCTTCCATTTTAAGTTTACCCATCACTGGGCATCACGCATCCTCTCCCCATCAACTTGATTATTACAATCCAACATTACTCACTGTCCCATGTTTCTATAATATAAGTCGGCACTTTTCCTTCCTTTTTTTTTTCTCAGTGTGAAATTCACTTAAAAAAATTTTACTGTTCCGTGGCGGAATGTACCAGAAACCGGCTTGTCTGTTAGATTAGCTCGGTGCTTCTGCTCAATTAGCAGATAGGGACTCGGAACAGTTCCGTCATGTAATGGTAGAGCTTCGGAGAATTTCACATATCCAACAATCTCACCGCTAATTTTATCTTCTTCCCTTTTCTCTCTGAGCTGGTGAGAGATTTGGACCCATTTACTGATATGAAAGTAGCCTATATATCAACAGGTTCCTGTGGAATCTAGATTCAGTGGTGGAGAGATGGCCAGCGGCCACCTACCACACATTGAACGTTAGAGCTGCACAGCGTCATTGTTTGTCGTATATATAAAAAAAACTGCGGCTCTCAGTGTTTGTTTTGAGCATCACACAAACGAAAGCTCTTCTAACTAGAAAGTCCTACCAAGATTCTCCAAACAATGACAACCCCACCCACCACTGCCTCGCAATGCTATGTGCCCAAGTCCAAGGAAGAGGAAGAGCAGGTGGAGAAAACCTATGCCAGATACAGAGAGGCCATAATCCCAGCTCTTCCAAGGCAAAAGGGATGGATGAGCGAGCACTCATACAAGTACCAGGGCTTCTGGTTCGACTCCGATGTCGGACTAGAAGGGGTAATGTACCTACAGGAGCACTTTAAACCTCGGTCGACTGATGTTTTAGTCGCCAGCTACCCGAAATGCGGCACCACCTGGCTCAAGGCCTTGATCTTCTCGGTCATGAATAGATCGACTTACGCCGATACCAGGGCTCACCCATTGCTCCTAACCAGCGTGCACGAGTGTGTGCCTTTCCTCGATCTTCACTTGTTCAGGAAGACCCCGGTTGGCGACCCGGAGATCCTACCCTCGCCCCGCTTGCTGTGCACTCACATCCCCTACTTGATGCTACCCAAGTCCGCCAGGGGCCCCGGAGGCTGCCGAATCGTCCACATGTGGAGAAACCCTAAGGACGTGGTCATTTCCTTCTGGCACTTCGCTTCCAGCTTTAGGAGGAAAGCCCAGCTGCCTGAACTATCTCTCGGAGAAGCGTTTGAGTTGTTCGCAGGAGGGGCGTCTCCCTACGGACCTTTCTGGGATCAAGTCTTGGGGTACTGGAGAGCGAGCCGGGAGTGCCCTGAGAAGATACTGTTCCTGAAGTACGAAGACATGAAGAGGGATGCGGTGGCCCAAGTGAAGAGGTTGGCCGAGTTCCTGGGGCGGCCCTTCACGGCGGAGGAGGAGGAGAGTGGTGCCCTGCATGACATTCTCGAGCTGTGTAGCTTCAAGAACATGAGCCAAGCCGAGGTTCTCGAGCGAGGGACCTTCCACGAGGGACCGAACTACCAATACTTCTTCAGGAAAGGCGAGGTTGGAGACTCGAAGAATCATCTCACGGAGGAAATGGTCAGGCGGCTCGACGAGATCACAGAAGAGAAGTTCAAGGGATCCGGATTGACTGTGTGAAACAGTCAATAATCAGATGCAGCTGGAAGATCAGGAAATCCATTCGAAGAATAAATTGCCATCCCATCACTAATGAGCTACTACCAGACCATAATTTCGAATTCGACGCTGTTTTTTCGGTGTATTTTCCCCCATCATATGTGATACGCAGTGCTTAAAGGCCGAACGCATCATAGGCCGGCGTTACGATTTGTCTAATGACCCGACTTCATGATCACGATTTCTGAAATTCGCAGCACAAATTTCGAGCCAATGTGAAAATATGCCCTCTAACATCGGTGCAGATCCGAGTGCCGTAACAGTCCGCGGATGATGGATCGACATTACTGGAAAACTACCTATTTCCGACAATCAAATCTCACGGAAATCCATCGGAATTTGAAGGATTTCCAACTGATTGCCTACAAAACATGTCCATCGGTGTTTTGCTTGAAGGAAATCACTCGTAATTCCGAGAGATTAGCTTCTGTCGTAAAATTCCAACAAACTTGCGTGAGAATATTCTCACGGAAGAGCAATCCAGCAAACCAGAGAGTTTGACGGCTTTTTAATGAAAGCTTCCGACGCACTTTCGTGAGATGTTCTATAGGAACTAATTTTCCAATGGATATTCTCACGGATTCCTCTCGAAAATGCAGCAACCATTCAACAATTCTCACGAAAATTCAGCTTTCGTAACTATTCAATTCAAATATCTAGATGAGATGAGGTCCATAATAAAGAGTACAATCATTAAGTAAAAAATAATAATAAAATCATCAAACTATTCAAATCAAGTTCCCTCTGTCCTGCATAACTGCTAGTCTGCTACCAAGGGACAAGTTGGAGGCATTGAGCTTCATCCTCTTCACTCTTTCCTTTGCATGTGATCTTGCTTCTTCGCCGCTGAGCCCTCGTCACCATCTGCCTTGCAAAATCCCGACCCATCTATCAAACATATTAATAACTGCAAACACAAATTAAGGAAGAAAACCAATTTGATAGACTTAGCATTGCCACAAAAGTGGTCTAGCAAATCATAGCAAAAAGAAAGAAAGAAAAATCAAGCATAGAATAACAGTGGGATTTTGAGAAAGGGATCTGCGATTGATGAAGATTCCAATGATGATCGGAAGTTACAAGCAGATAAGAGGAAGAGGACAGTAGAGTTGGTCACATCAACACCGAGCGTCTACAGACCTTCAAAAAAGGCACCAGCAAAATAGGAGACTTACAGGTAAGGAGATGCTCCGTGGCGGTGGCAGCACACCCGATGAAGACACCCAAGCTGTCTCCAATCTCCTTCAAATCGTTGTCAGAGTTGGAGAAGATAAGCACGGGGGATGCAAAGCCCGAAACCACCGGGAGCTGGAGAGAAGACCCACGCACGGAGGCAGAGCAAGGTGATATCGCACTTGGAGAGTGGAAAAGAGATGCATACATAGTTTTAAAAACCGGGCTGGCCGGTTCGACCTGGAACCGGCCACTCACCTGGTCTGTTCTCATAAATACTCTAATTACACTTTAAATTAGGTTAAATCTGATTGAACCGGTCAGTTTCTGGTCAAATCAGAGAACCTAATTGAACCGATAAAAAAATCGATCAACTTAAAATAAAAAATTATTATAATTTACTTATTTTATTTTACAATACTTATATTCATATTTTATGTTAAATTTAAGACTAATATAATGATTATATTAATAATTTTTATTAGTAATATTATATTATTAATATTATTTATTAAACATACTATTCAACCTATTAAATTTTCGATCTAATCCATTAACTCCCAATTCCCGACCCGATGATGCATGGAGGCGAGAGAGCTCCAGTCGTGAAAGTTAGATGGGATTTAGGGTTTCGTCATAAAGGGCAAGCCGATGGTCTGCAGAAGTACACTAGTGGTAGATCATCAGATGAATCCAACGGTTGGGATTAATTTAGTATTTAAGTTTTTTTCATCAAGCCCTGCACGTAATTCTTCTCTTTTTTTCGCTTTTAAATTTTCATATGGTCAGACTCTCGCACTATTGGCGGAGTTAGTGACAGATTTCCGAGAAAACAATTTGTCGGAATAATATTTTCAACAGTTTTTTTGAGAAAATATTCTCTTAAAAATATTTATGGAAGATTTGTACTGTGTCCCAAAAATATTCCGAGAGATTTGTGACAATAAAAAGTTTTCGGAAATTTTACCAAGAGGAATTTCTGAGAAATAGCCGTCGCAAATTTTCTGTTGACCATTCGACTCGGAATTCTCTCGGAAATTTCCGAGAGCCACTTCTAACAGAAATATCTGTAGGAAATCCCCAGATTTCTTGTAGTGCGAGGAGCATGGGCGCCAGGACACTCCATTCCATACGATAAAGAATCAGTCCGTCGAAAGAAGATTGTCGAACAAATTTGATTTTCCAAAACACAAGTGACAAACAAAATCTGAAAAATAGCTGTGTGTGCAGTACAATTCTGACCTGTCTAGGACTGTGATAATTTACTCAGAAATGCATCGAAGACGTACAAAACCTAATTTGCTGAGGACGCATGGAGCACATGTATAAAACCCAACAAATGTGTTTGGTACGTACCTGGAACACGTGTATAAAAACCTAACAAAAGTGATTGGTACGTACCATTTATGATGGCTCCAGTCCCCGCAGCGACAAGTTAATATATATTTCATCTAAACATGAAGGTTAGGTGGCAATGCGTCAATGCCAGACGTGCCCACTATTTGAATCAACCTCCATGCAGGTTTGGTGGGCACGTACCATGGAGGTTGAGTCAGTGATCTCCCGTTCCAATTCGTGTAGATATAACTGAAATACATCCGCTTCAATATGGTCCGAGAAGTAGGGTAGGGCGGCGGGCTCATAGAGTCGAAGAAGAGGCAGTAAGTCTTGCTTTTCAATCTGGCTCCCCTCGAAAAAGAGCTTTACAATCTCTTCTTTCACATCCCCATCGACCTCCTCATCATAAATAGGCCATAAATCAATAATTTGATCGGGATTATTCATTGTAAATGAGTCCTAAATCAAATCAACGATCGTTAGTGAAAATTTTATAAATATTAAGAATTACCTCGTGATAATCTGTTTGAAATATGTGATTAGAAGGTCCAACAAATACATCGTCCTCGAAGTTGGGTTCTCCATCTGCGGGGTTCCGGGTCGACCCGAACTCAACACGGTTGGAGGGCTGCCAACCGATGGGCCAATTGGTTAATCTGCTGGAGAAACCCCCGGCGAAGCTCCTAATGGAGATTTGCTATCTCATTTCTCCGTACCATTTCCTCGTGCTAGGCCTCCTCTCGGGAACATCTTCGTGATGGCATGAAGCAAGATCTTGTAGATTTGACATCAGTTTGACTCAGTGGGAGTGGCGGCGGGGATTGATGAATTGCGGCGAGAGGTCAAAACCCAGTATTTCCAAAGAACGTCATGGTGGATGGGAGTGGATGAAAATTTCGCTGATCCAAATAGAATATTGGGAAATTAATAAAGAAGAAAAAAATATCAAAAGTATTTATTTAATTCATCACAGTATGTTTGCATGTGAAGTATTATGATATATTTATAGGAAAATAAAAATATCCTAAAAGGAAATCCTAAATATGCCATAGTATATTTTAAGAATATATGCATTTTTATGAGAAATTTAAACAAATGATAATTTATAAAAATATTTGTTAAATATTTCACAATTTTATCTTAATTCTAGCAAAATATCATAATAAATTAATTTTTTATTTTTCTTGATACCATGCATCACTAGTTATCACTTTGATAACAAGTACGGTTGATAATGTGACGTAGGGAATGTGATAATTTGATCAATAAATTGCAGTAAAATTTTTAAATTTTTTGACTTTTTTATCATTAGATCCTAAAACTTCAACTTTAATTTTAATTTATTTTGTTCAAAATCTTTTTTATCATAACTTATTTAAGTTATAAATGTAATGCCCCATTAAATTAAGGATAATAACATCATTAGTTCTTGCCAGTCAATTTTGTTTAATGTGACATTATCACATTATTATTTTTATACAAAATTAATACGTTGTGTTATTATTACGTCGAATAAGAATTACTATACAGCATGTCACATAGCAAGAATTAGGCCACTATTCTTCATTTAATAATCTATTACATTTAAAACTTATATGAGTTACGGAATAAAAATTTTAGAACTAAATAAGTGTGAAAGGGGAGTTTTTAATTATTATGTTAGAGATAAAATTTTAGAATTTAATATAAAAAAAGTTATAACCTTAGGATTTTCCACTACATTTTCTCACGGTGCGCGATCATGTTGTTCCACGAGGTTGGGTAACGGAGTTAAGTTAGGTATTGATGCAATAACTTGACACTTTTTTACCTTTGGATCGGACTCGGGGTGACGGGTGGAAGTACGTACGGGCAGCAATTGCACCAAGATTTGCAAAGCCCTAAGCTCCTTGCCGTGTAGGTGAATTGACAAAAATGACCGTGTCGGAGGATAAAGTTGTCGGAAATCTCCTCGGGTCGTGCTTGGTTTTGGGAAAATCTTAACCTTCCATGGAAAGCAGACATACCACATGGAAGTCTACAACATTTGTATATAAAATTACTATTTATCAACTTATAAATAAATTATCAATTTATTTATAAGCTGATAATATATAATATATCAATTTTAAAATTTAAAATTACAATATATCGATATTAAAGAATTAATAACCGATTCAATATTATATAATACGTCATCCAATATATTAGGAGTAATAGATTATTTGATTATGATTAGTGATAATAAAGAAATAAAAAACCTAATATCTCCCCCCATTTCCCGTCTTTAAAATACAAAAGCAAGGACATTGTTGTAAATTCATCGACTATTGCATTAGATATTATAATATTATATTCCTATCAACTTTTAGGGTAACTTAAAACAATAGGCAAACATAAAAGTTTTATTTTATAAATTCAACTAATGTCTTTTGTGTATAATATAAACTTTCGATTTAATCTAATTCTACACCGCAATCTAATAATACGAACGCTACTAAAGATTCTTCTTCTCATAGTTGCTTTATATATGGATTTAAGAGACATGTCGAACTGAAGGGGGAAAATGGGAGGGAAACGTCGAATCTTTCTATCCGATACTTGAACGAGGAGAGTGTCCCAAGAAGAGAGACAATTAATTGAAAATGTATTGCACTTAGTATCATATCCTTGTAAATCATTGAAGGTGGTAAATTAACTGTTCAAAACCCACTCACATGTTATTTAGTAAGTTCGAGGTTCAAAGTCTAAATTTTCTCGAAAACATGTTCTTGAAAAGCATTTGCGCTAGGTCGATATCGATTTCTTGAACTATATTAGACCTCGGTTATGGTCTTCATATCTAGGTTGAATTCACATTGGACTTGGGTTAGGTTATATTTTCTAAACCCATAACAGGTAATGAGCTTGAAATCTCTTTACCATCTATTTGAATGGCCTATTGGGTCGCACGTTCTCATGATAGAAAAACTAGACCAACTCTAACCACCGCATAATCGCATATGTGGATTATGGATAGAGATGTTAAATGGGACAGATTTATCCGCAATCGACCTGTTATAATCTGGAATCAGCCTGACCCGTCTAAATTTGTATGTAACCGCTCTTATTGGATTAGGATGTGATTACGAATCGAGTTCAAGAAATATGTTTGTTCAACTAGAATCAATCCGATGTATTTTCTCATTAAATCAACTTGAACTGTTGAACACTTTACAATCAACTTCAATCTTTTAGCGGTTTATTTTTAAAATTTAAAAGAGAGAGAGAGAGAGAGAGAAAGAATGGTTGCGGTACACGATTCAAACCAGCCCGCTTAGAACTAGATTTGCCGATTATATTTAATGAGCCGAACCATAACCAAATTAAACGATTCCAAACTACCAATATTACATCTCTAATTTCGGATAGCAATAATCGGGGGTGGGGGGGGTTTATAGAAGTAAAGTTATTGTAAAATTTATTATGCACACGAGTCTTAATCACCGTGATATAAAATATTCGAATTAAGCCAAAATTTCAGCTTAATTAATCGAACTTAGGGGGATGAGTGTTTCCCTTTTCTCCTTTTGACTTTCTTTAGCCCTATTGCTCTTCTCTTTTTCTCAAAAGGTGCTGCCAGAAATCCCACGAGCACGATGAGGGGAGGGGAGGCCCTCACTCCCGTGGGCCTTTTTCAATGCAATATTCCCACAAAGAGATGTCAAAACATTTGCTTAACCTTCAGGACACAATGCAGGAAGAAGAATGTTCGCGGTATATATGGAACATGGAATTCGAGCATGAGATGCATCGATCGCTATGAATAGTCCGAGCGGCATCTATATGGCAGACAATCACCGGTCCTCGAAAGATCTGTAATTGCAATCCTCCCCTTCGAACGACTCGACCCATTAGCTGATGTTTCATTATCCTCTTAACAGAGGAATCAATTAGACAAAGGGACATACATATCATACCTAAAAGTCCACTAACATGCTGTAATAAACATATGCGCCGCATTCATTCATCACATCACGAGATATATATATATATATATGAATCATACATACATATATATATGTACTTCCACGCAGGTCCCAGACGCATATAATTAAGCCGAACCATCGGAGGAGAGCTTCACATGGCACAAGTTGGTTGCATGCAGCATGAAAAGAAGCTCAGCCCTCTCTTCTGCAAGAAGAAGGTATACACTTGACCAGTTAACACAGTTTCCACTTTCAAGCCTTGAGGAATGATCGAGTACCATGAATCTGACCCTGCTATATAATAACAACAATGGATCTTCTCGCGAAACTTATAGTCCTAGTAATTAAATTTTGGGATGCTACATTGCGTGTTGCCCAGATCACTCACCTTCCTAAGATTTCTACGTGCTTTTCCGACTTCAAGATTAGCCCTTCTTGACAGTTCCGAGTACTACGATGAGGAGCAATGTTGTTTAAAACTTGAAGGGTGTTTAGAGCTGATGGATGATTGATTTTTTTACCTTTTTAGGTTTGACAATGAGGAGCTCGGAAGGGATCTTGTAGAGATCTTCGTCCACTGCCTTCGGTGTCGGCCTCCTCGTCACAAAAGCTGATGGCGTAGGACTCAGAGGCTCTACCTCAAAGTCTCCCCCAGCCCATTTCCCACCTCTTTTGCCTTTTGCTTCCCCTTTGATGTCAACAACATTATCCTCCACCCTTGCTTTTGTCTGCGATTATCCCACTGGCTTTGTTAGTGTGTGCTGCATCAAAAAAGTCTTTCGATTCATCATCACCCAAAGGAAATTCGAAAAAAGGGTATCCGAGAAAGAATGTTCAGCGGTGGCCAGCAAAAGAGCCGAGGAGATGACCCATCGTTGATACCACGGTGTGGTGTCGTGTGCAGCGTGTCACCTCACCGGCACTGAGGTTGTTAACCTACGAGTGGATCTTGTCCTAGCTAGCTGGGCTCTTTCTGAACAATATGATTATGTTTCGTTTTTCTGGGGAAAAAAGGCAGCAGCACTTCTTGACAACGTTGGATATTCTTAATTCTTATGTTCTCGTTTTCACGAGCAACAAGATATTAACTAAATTAATTTTTTAAAAAAAGCATCTGCCTACTCGGATAATTTACAACTAAGAAAGTCTTACCCTACATAATCCTATCTAAATTAGTAAAAGTTCATTTTAATCATTTAACACCGAATGTTGTACATCAAAAAGAAACTCCAGTGGACGTAGACTTGATTCCAACATAGTAAGGAATAGCAGTTGATTGTCGCGAATATCACAGAGTAGAGTACGTAGTGTTCTCTCTCTCTCTCTCTCTCTCCGGAAGAATTTATGCATTTCTTTATCAGAAATTAATTCCATGGTGCGTGTCCAAAAATGAGGAACACATTCACCTGTTGAGTCCTTGAAACACACGGGTTTTTTTTCAATTTTAAAAAATGGAAAATCAACGCAATGCCTATATTCGCCGACAAGAACAGATCATAGATGGGCAGACAGGAAAGGGAAGAACGCCCATGTGTGCTTAAATTGTACCGGGAGGCGGCGACGCGGGACGACGATCATGGCGGGGGTGACGACGTCGTTGGCGTAGAGGTCCCCGGCCACGTAGAGGTCGCGTTCGTGGGAGTAGCTGCAGCGGACGAGCCCCGACGCAGCCGGCCGGTGCCTGGACGCCGTGCCATCGAAGCACTGGGTGAAGGGGAGGTCGTCGTAGCAGTCCCAGCTTCCGAACGCCGGAATCTCGCACCTCCTGCAGTAGCCACGTGCCTGCATCGTCGGAGCTGATCGGAGGAGAAGCAGCAGGAGGAGAGCGCTCTCTAGGCGTACCTGTAAGCTTGAGCTTAGTGTTTTCTCGTTCTCAGCTTGATGTGTCCAATGGAGTCCCAAGTTGTCGGCCTTTTATAGGTCGGAGGAGTGAGCGGTCCGGTTCTCCGGTCCGTTCAGGAAACCGTCCCGATCTTTTTATGAACCGTTGGCTCGATTTCTTGAGATAGAAATTCATGTAAAAATGAAGAATTTCCAGCCAGGATCATAAGCGTGTGAGAGACAAAAATATTTTGTGCTTTACGTGTGGTCTGATTTAGCTTTACATCGACATGGGAGGACAGATTGCCCCCCTTGACGATGATCGGACATAACGAATTCTCGAATTTAAGTTAAAATGTTGCATCCGCCGCATGAGCGTTTGGCATTGCGCCATTTTACTGATGCCACGGGACTTAAACTCGAATCCCATCGATAAAATCTCGTACGATTTGCCGAACGCTGTGAGAAAATTGATCGTGGATTGTTCTGCGATCGGTGTGCATGCGCACGTACATACGCTGTCGAACGAGAATGACATCCGTTAGTGAGACTCCTATGACTCGTTTACAGTTTGCGGACAGAGAGACGGGGAGGCAAGGCTAAGGCGTGAGGAGAGGGGAAGGGATTAATTAATTAACTTAAACATTAATACTAATTAGGCTTTCGAGCCTTTTTCCTTTTCCTCATCTTTTAGGGCCCCACAAACACGCGCGCGCGCGTGTCTCAGTAACTGTGTGCTTACTGCTTAGTGCTCTGTGCAATTTGCCATTCCCTACCCCATCTTCATCAAAAGGGCTTGCATTTATTCAAGGGCACGTCTAGGGGCGCCCTTGCAGCTGCAGCCTTGCTAATGGCTATCGCCCCCGCATTAACTGCATATTCATTATTTGTTAGTGGTTCCTTCTGCTCTGGTTGAACCACATAGAGATAATTTATTATATTGAGTATTACTCTCCTAAAATGGATCAATCATGGTCAATATCAGATGACTCGAACCTTAGATCAATAAATGTAAGAAGGGATCGGTTCAACAATTTTTTAAAGAAGCGATTTAGGATCCGATCTTTTTAAGCATAATATTTGACAGCCTCAGTGAGTCAGTCCACTTGGCCCGTTGAACTTTTAAATATGATGCTAGAACCATACAAGGTGTTAATATTCAATATTATCTTTGGGTCTCGTCGGATTTAACATTCAGGCAGGTGATGGTTAGACACAATTAACCAGTAAACAAGATAAAGCTTAAGAATGGAAGAGTGAGTTGGGGATTGTGAAGAAGCAGCAGCGCGGGTGACAACCACAGTGGCAGAATGAGTTGTCTCCCCCGCCATCTGCAATTCTTTAAAATAGTAAATACTGATCAGAGTTTTTTTTTTTTAACAGTTTTGCTCTGTGGGTATATAGACAGGCAGGGGGAAGGCATGCAAAAACGGTCAAGTCTCCAACCACAAGGAAGTTTTAATGCGTTTGTCCCCTTTTGGAGTGCTGACAGTCATCAGTAATGGGCATCATCAGACGAGCCCATGAATGAATGAATGATATGATATGATTCCTTGTTTTGTTAATAATTATTGTCACATTATGTAGTGCTCGGTGGTTGGTTCAGGGGATATGAGAATAATTTTTTTGATTAATTTCTGTTGATTATAACTTAGTAAATGCTTATATCGTTCGTGTGATTGGATTCGGTGCAGTCGATTTTTACTCAAGGTAATTATTGTAAATATTTAGCGTGTTTATCGGGCTCAAAATGTCCCTAGATCAGTAGATTTTATTCGCAATATGACTGTTCTTGGTGTAGTGCCATCTGAAGGCATCAATGAAGGTGAAGGAGAACAAAGAGGTAGGATCCAAATTACCCTTCTTCTGTCCACCATCATTTCAGCATATTGCCTTTAGGGTTCATTTTCAACGGATGGCATCATGCTTGAGGGATTCAAAATGACTAAAGCTTGTAAAGGAGACATGCGTATATCCTCTCTGGTGTAGAGAGATTCTCGTTCTCATCTCAGGGGGAAGAACATGAAAGAGACCAGAGATGGCAGCCTTCGGAGAAGCAAACAGGAAACCAAAGCCCACGAGCAAAAGGCAAAAAAAATCGACTTCACACTGGTTCAGGCAGTTCGGCATCGTTCCCCCCTCGAAGCAATGATCTTGAAGTCAGATCCTCTGAAGAAAGAACGTCTCCATGATCGGCCGTGCTTTATCTCTTGACAAGCTCATCCTCCTCGAGCTTGAATCGATTAGAATTCATTGAACTTTTGAATATCATATGGTATATACAAAAGGGGAAAAGGAATGAGGGATGGGAGTACTTGGTTGTTGGATAAAAAGGCCAGCTGGTATCATGAATTTCTTCAATTCGTTCTCTCTTTATTCCATTTCATCTGTACACTTGCGCTTTTGCCCTTTGGCATCTTCACAGCAAGTTGACCCACCTGACATTCAAAGCATCTTCCACGCATTGCGTCGTCCATCGATAGACCCCCTTCAGGTAGGCTCCCAAGACCTCATTGCGCCTTTTACCCATCTACCATTCTTGCAAGAGCTCCTTCCTTTTCTCGGAGCACAGGGTGACGGTGACATTGCTCTCGCCCTTGCCGTTCCCAGAGTAGAGCATTTCGGGACACCTTTTTGGGATCCAAACTCGGTGTTTGATCGCCGCTCGACCGATGGCTTGCCGGGCCTCAACGTCTGGTGTCGGGTCGGTGGCCCATAAAGGAATGCCACTGGGCCTCACATGGGCCTGTCATTTGTTTTCCTTTCCTCCTTCTGGGACCCCATGGGACGTCAACACCTTCCTGCTTATTCACCATGTCGTGGACCACCACTCACACACACATATATATATATGTATGTATGTATGCTGCTTCAGAAAAATTAAGAACCAGTAATCTCATGACCTGTAAAGCAAGTGGGCCAATCGGGGGCAACCCGTGACCCCCTGGCCCTTCCAAAAAGGAAAAAAATTCTCGTTCACGGACTCCCGAAGCCCATGATTACCTTTTGTTCAGCCAATTAATCAATATGATCCAACTTATTAAGATATAAAATTGTATTAATATGAATATTTTTTATTTTAAAACTTTTAATTTTAAAAAATATGTATTAAATTATCTCAAACGGTTCTGTACCGGCTGACCGATCCATTTTCTTCTGTATGCATTCCTCGCTATAAATGAGCACCATAGACAGCGCCGAAAATCTCACTCCACCAGCAGCTGTTCACTTTGAGTTAGTGGCGACAGAGGAAGGGATTCGATATGGCGTTGAAGCTAGCAGTGCTGGTGGCGGTGATAATGGCTGTCGTGACGGTGGAAGCCACGCCGAGGCTGAACGGCGAGAGCGGGGCCAGCCTGTGCAAGATGACCGAGGACGGCCTCCTGGCCTGCAAACCCTCGGTGACCAAGCCCAACCCGGTGGACCCGTCCGCCGACTGCTGCAAGGCCCTGTCGGGCGCCGACCTCGACTGCCTGTGCTCGTACAGGAACTCGATGGTGCTGCCGGCGCTCGGCATCGACCCCGAGCTCGCGATGGGGCTCCCCGCCAAGTGCGGCCTCCCGACTCCCGCCGGCTGTTCGGGCATGAAGCGTCCCTAATCGATGCACGGGGGTAGCCCGTGATCGGCGTAACCCATTTCCCTAATGTGTAGTCTGTGCTTTGTACCTTGCGTCCCATCGTGTCCGCGGCTTTGTTTCCCGGTGATTTTCCTATGATGTCTCTGTGCTGTCGCCTGCCGCGTGGTAGAGTTAGTTAGTGTTGGATGGAGAATTGTCGCATGCCGGTGGTAATCTCATGCGCATTTGTCATGAACTTCTAGCGATACCCGTGTAACTTTGCTTTTACCGCAATTTTGAGAAAGTATTCAAGCAAAATTTAAAAATACATTTGTTTTGACATAATTAAGCAATTTTTACCATAATTTCCCGTAATTTTTAAAATTATTTTTGTGCTTCACACAGTTAATTTCAGGCTGTAAAAAAATCCGGCCAAACAGGTCTAGGATAGGCTACTAAAATGGTGGTCAGTGGGAACGAAACCGCATTTTTGTACAAGGTAGGTAGGTAGGTACCTTCACTCGTGCACGATCTCCGGTGTATTGAAATCTAATTAGTCAACTTCAGAGCATACTAACAGGATAATAATATCTTTTTAAATTTAAAAGTGGTATTGATATTAACTTTAATTTTCATTATTAGAACGGTTGGTGCCCACTTTATTTGTACTTTCTTAATGCTTTTTTTTTAGATTTGTGGAACCAAAAAATACATGCATTTTCTCTCATTTCAACATCTAAGTCTCACTTATATATATATATATAAATCCAAATCCCAATATTAAGATTAATGGAAGGGGACATCCAATCACGAGAAGACGAACCCATAGCGATATCATGTGATGGACGTAACATGACGAGTGTGGCAGGTGTTGGGGCTTAATTGGTTGCTCGAGCCATATTAAGGTGGTTTGTTTTAACATTTAGTGTCTGTGGAGAGGACCAAGTGATGCCATTGTTATCGTACGTGGGGGGTCGGGCCAGCTCAGGACATGTCACTCACTGCCTTTTATCTCCGCAAGCTCATGAGTTCGGATCACCAATTATTAATAAATCAATGAAAATAAAAAAATTAATAAAAAGGAATTAATGCTCTAGTGAAAAATTAGATACTATCTCAAGTTCAATATCTCACAGTATACCAGTTAAAAAGGGCATTTATTAGTTATGTGCTTTTTATACTTAAGACTCTGAGTGAACAAGAGAGCGTGGACCTTCTGTTGCCGGTGCAGCTGAATTTCTATTATCATTTAAAAATAGTTTAGCCGATTTGTATATATGACTACTCAAAAGGTGAGCCTCGTCCGGAGAAGTATTCAGGGATATAGAGATCCTAACCGGATGCTGGTTCCTTCATGTTGACTCGTAGGCACTGTGGCTTATGTTGTTTTGGGGGTACTACTGTTCCCGCGCCTCTGGGGGGGCGGGGTACTGTGGTTGAGATAGATACCGGATGCTACGCCTAACTAGCGGTTAAAAGTCTTCACATGGCCATCCCGTACGTTGTTCAAAACTCCGTCGGCAGATCCCGGATCAGACAGACTCCTCTGATTTCTTTGTAGCTCCTTGATGGTCCCACTGCAGAGAGAGCTCACGCACAATGAATGAAAGTCCACTAGGGGCACCTAGGCATTTAGCAAATGACAACAGAAGCTGGGAAAATGTGAACTCATACACACTGTTTTAGCGACTGCTACAAGCGTCAAAATAATATTTTTCAAAAAAACATACTAAATTAAAATCTAAATAATCACGTGCTATTTTGAAGTATCATAATGCCTCCATATCCATCAAATCAAAAAATAAAGTTAGAAGGCCTCGAATTCCTGGAAAACCCATTGGCCATTTCTAGAGCCACTTCTACCCAATTACTTTTCTATCCAAAAAAAGAAAAAAAGTGGAGAGGGGAGACGACCGCTGTAGTCTCATCCAAAGCCGAAACCAGAATCTGGCTTTCCTATGGCCCCCAAGACACGCGTCAATAAGCTACTGCACTACTGCAATAAATCCGCAGTCTAGGTCAACTAATCAAATCCGCTTTTTATCACACCACTGCCCAAGACGGTACATGTGGCTCGAAGCCTCCGTCAAATCAATACCGAGTAGTGACCATATTATACTATTACCTAATCATAGAGCATTAGACAAATTCTATTCAAAGAATCAGAGTATCACCATAAACGCACTGCCAAAACTCAGATTAAAAAATTATCTAGTCGATCAGGTAGCACAAGACATGACATTGACGCAATGAAGAATTCACAGGCCACGAAGCTAAAATACCCCCAACATAATATTGTTTGTCAAAAGAGTATATCATGATAATGGTCATATCCGCATAATAATGGCCAGTCATAAGACAAAGCTACTAAAGCCTATTCATCGACCTAGTTCCCTACAGGCTAGGGAGCTCGTCTTTCAAGACTAAAAGGGCGACATCCACGGAGAGAATACTAACGGGTAAAAAAAAAATAGCGAGAGGGGGCAGCTTTTGATCGGACGGGCTCTATGCCTCCACGTCGGCAGCCTTCTGCCCTACTGCAGCAGCGGAGCAGATGTGCCAGGTGAAGCCGTACGGGTCCTCGACCTTACCCACGCGCCCGCCACAGCATGCTCCCTCCTCTTCCTCCGTCTCGCCCTCCGCCACGGCCCCGGCGCTCACGGCCTTGGCGATTGCAGCGTCGACATCATTGGTCTCTAGGCAGAGGATGCATCCTGTACCTGCTGTCTTCGCGCTACTGGCAGGGAAGTTACAAGAAGAATCATTATTGGCCGTAACTCTACAGGCGGGTAAACGAGCAGGCAATAGACAGGGATCCGAGTTCGAAAGGACGCTCCACCTCGTTCCAAAACCATCCAGTGACAGATATAATGAAACATATGATCGAGTTCATAAAAGAAACAGTCAGTGAAGACGGCTATGAGTGCTGTTGATAAGATACAGACGAACCAAGCCAGCTAAGGTCAGCCGTCAGGAAAGAAAATTGCAACGACACAGATACCATATCCGTTGAGGAGGGAAAATATCTTCACATACCAAGCATCGCTGAAGTAAATGAAAAATCTCAGGGATGAAAACGAAAAAAACTCTCGTACGCCATATAAAATACGAGCAACAGATACAAGGCAAGCGAAACAAGTCCGAAGCTTATAGCGTGTTTACAATCATTTTCATAGAATATTGTACAGATCCTAAACGTTATACCTTAACCAAACAAAGGCTTGAAGAACAAGGGAGTACAAGCAACGAGACACGGGAAGATCCAAGACGACAAAACCGGTAAAAAGAAGTTCAAACATCAGCATACACTTAACCGCTTTGCTTTGAAGGCATTTGCAGAGCAACACACTGCACAAACAAAAACAGTAACGTGCAGGTACTGAAACAGAGAGGAGTTAGGAGGATTTACGCTGCAGCACAGTCATCCGAACCGTCCGATATGAGGATTGTGGTGCCGGCGAGCAGCAGCTGAGAGGAGAGGATGAGAGGGAGCTCCTGATCAGCCTTTCGCTTAGGGTGAAGAGACCGGCTCACTTCCTCGGCGCCGAAGGCGGCCTTGTAGAAGCTGATGGCATCACTGGCCTTCGGAGCCTCCACAACCAGCTGAGGCTTCACAGCGGTGAACGACACTGCCTTGGCCTCTGCTCCATCGCCGTTCTGGACTCCCTGCTGCGCCATCGGAGGGGAACGAAGCACGAAAGGAATAACGCCGAGGGAAGACCCAAAATCCTAGAGAAGGGAGGAGAGAGAGACACAAAGAGAGGAATCTCGACACCGATGGATTAAGCTTGAGGCACCAGGCGCGTGAGGTTATTTATAGAAACGGGGAAGCATAACCGGAACGGCCTCTTCCGCTGCGAGGGCAAAACGGGGAATCCGCGTTCCGTCAAGTCGAGCGAAAGCCCTTTGAACTCTGTGTCTCGCACCCAATCGGGCCGCTGTTGTTTTAGGCACGCTATTATCGATAAATTTGCCAGTAAAATAGTTCAAGAAGGTTTAGATTAACGCTTTGGGACAATGCCCGATCTAAAAGAGTTACCGAGCCATAGGATCAAACCGAGACAACACTATTCCCTTTTAAACATTAAATAGGCTATGAGGACGTGTCAGATCAAGTCGATTGTGGCCAGTGACGACCTAATAAAGTCAACGTGTCAAGCTGGTTTGGCTCGGGCCGATAAGGAGAATGCCTTATACTTATAGCACACAGCATTATTCGTCGATACTAACAACTTAATATGAATCCAAACGAACTCACATAAAAAAAAAAAAGCATCCTAATTTAAATCCTCCGCTAAGTGTTGAAGCTGGACGAAGTTGTCGGAAGGATTTGTCCATTCATGACTTGGATATAGACACAGTAATTTTTGTTCACGCAGTTACGCTCATCATGTTTCGCCTACATGATTTGATTCTGAAATTGTGACCTAGAAAAAAATGATTGTGGCAAGCAACTTCTAGTACGGTCGCACTGACTGGAAATGTAATTTTCTAAACTTTTTGTTAATTAACAAAATTAGTGAGCCGTCTTAGCTCAGCCGGTAGAGCGCATGGCTTTTAACCATGTGGTCGTGGGTTCGATTCCCACAGACGGCGATTGTTCTAGTTTTCATTTATTTTTTCCTTGATGACAGAGCTCGATGACGGATAGCTAATCGAGTAATGCTACCGCACACAAAAGCCCAGCTTCTTCAACAGGAAGCTATGCCATTGCTTGGTAGCTCTCTTACTGAAACGGTACGTCTTCGGGGCAAACTGGCAGCAAATCGGGCTGCTGATGATCTCCAAGATTCAAATGTCCGAAGATATAACAGTTCATCCTTGGTATACATATATGAGTGCCCTGAGGGTTGTGCCCTTACAGCCCGTGTGTTTACTATTGAAAGAACCAGAAAATCTGGCACTAATCCCCAGCCAGAAACTTCCCGTGATACTCCGTGCTGCAAGTAAACTTGACTGGCTACTGCTAAAATCAACGCAAAGTTTATGCTTCCGTATTGATCTGATGTCTCGTGGCCTCGTGCACCGGCTGCTGTATGCTATGACACGTACACAAAGCTTATCCTGCTAGCATTCAATCTATACATATTCATCTACATTCGAGTTTGTTCATAACCGGGTATATAATCCGTTTCAGCAGCAAGGAACTAGGAGAACTTTTTTAGCTGCCAAAGAGCCGCAGTTGGATTTCCCTGCATTGGCACAAGGATTTCTGAAATGGAACGAGCCTGGCCATCATAAGTTCATGAAGAACTGAACCGGTAACATTTAGGTAAGAGTCCACAACTTCAGAACACAATCTTCGTGAAAGGAATGGCCATTCCATGATGTAAAAGCAGTTTATCTGAAAGCAGTTCGATTCATGCAGGCAAAAAGTATCCATCGGTTAACTAAATTTCTAATTCACCGGTTGGTCTTAAAACAGAAATAACATGCCCGAGAGTCTTAAGAATCTTCAGTCTACCAATATTCTCTACACATGAATATCAGAAAGAGGCAATTAATGGAGCTCTACTGAGATGGAACTATTCTCGAGTTTGGATGAAGCTACTGATTCCCGAGTTTATCCATCCTTAAGAATTCAGCGCAACAATCTATGAGTTACCCACCCTGTTAGCAAATGTGAGATTTCAAACATGGCGAGAAGGAACAAGCAGGAAATCAGAAAGTTTGAATGTGTAATACCACCACTGCATACAGCAATGGGTTTATGCCAGTTCAAAATCAATGAAGATTTAGTTGTTTTAACTTTTATCCCAAGTTTACTAACAAAATTTGCTCTAAGGACAGGACAGCATACAATACATCTACAGTGGAAAACATACTATAATGACCTGTCCCACCAAAAACCTGCTCAAACTCTCCGACAAACCCAATACAGTCCGATGCAGGTTTAAACCTGAGCATGAAATGAAAACCAAACACAGGTCACATACTGAAATCTCTCGTGCCAATATGAATTCTCTTGAATGTGTGCATCAGCTAGAAGTATGTCAGATATCTCAGAACGGGAAAACAACAACCAGAAAACTAAAGACGTTTATTATTCTTGTCCGTGTTTTTACTTTCACAGGGCATCTGCCCATCAAATCTAATGATTCATGATAAGACAAATCAACCTTAAGGTATCGTATAAAATGATAACACAAAAATGGCACCTTTGCAGAGCTTTCACCTGAAATAATTTCGATCAAATGCTCCGGTCTGCTCCCCCTTTATCTTTTCTCTGGTGGGACACTGGTTTATGATGAAGTTTGGCGCCTCAACTACTTTTCGCCTTGAAATCGAACCCTCCTGCCATCATTCTATAGACTGGAGCCCAGCCGAGTATTTTGCAGACTCTACACCACTCAAAGGAAAAGGCCAAAGCAAGCACACCGAACCAAAGCATACAACCTCCAAAACCTGGACCTGCTGAAGCATATACAATAGGTTTGGGGGATGGAGATGAGCGATCCTCTCAGCTGAGCTAATCTCCATCTTCAATCACATTTTCTTTAAGGACAGACAGCCTTTTGCAAACTACTTCTGATCAAGCTGATTCTCAAGTACTTCCGACTTGCTCTGCTGTAAAAAAGCAAATACATTCAGATGCAGAGCTAGTAAGTCATGCAGACCGAGAATCCCGAACGGCAACATCGCAGATAAGTCTCGTCATGAAAACTCGGATGAAACCAGACACAATACTTCACGTTAAAGATAAAAACAGAAATTGGGTATCACCTAATTGACATTGACAGACGGAAAGCGCAGTCCAACAACGATGAAGTTAACAAATTCTCAGAAAGCAGCTGTTCATTTCAGACGTATGATAAAACTGAATTAAGCTCAGTTGATCTCTTCGATGAATCAGGAACAGTATTACGAACTCGAAGTGGGAAAGGAAACTTGAAAACTTCATTGACAAACACGAACTCACGTCCTTTTCTATGACAAGGCTCTCGAATGATTACCATGAAGCCCGAAACTCTAGACACTGTATTTTGATGGTGCAGCAAGGAGAACAGAACTAACCATGGAAATCAACTCGCGGAGTGGAAACCACGGAAGTTCTCGGACCTGACGGCCGTACAATCGGGTGGCGTCTCGAAGAGCGAGAGTGAGAACTGCTTGAACACCACCCCGACGTCGAAGTAAATGATCCCGGAGCTCGGGACATCGACGCGAATCTCCTTAACAGGGAACCACAGGAAGAGCTCCTGAGCGGATATGCCAGAGAGGGCCCCGATCTGGCCGTAGCTGATCATGCCCGAGACATTCCGGTCGTAGTGCAGCTGGCTCTCGAACTTGGCGTTGCAGGCCTGGTCCAGGTGCACCTCGAACTGGCCGCTCTCGTGGAACCTGAATTCCTTCACGCCTTTAGGCAGCAGGCCTATCGGAAGTCCGTGCGCCTTTAGGACATCGTATATCGAGGACGACGATGATAACCGAGAAGGATAAGCCCATGAAGAAGAAGTAGAAGAAGAAGAATAAGAGGGGGAGACGAAGGACTGCAAAGACGAGAGTAAGAGAGTGAAGAGAACTGCAAACATGGTGCCGACGCAGCGGTCGTCCACAGTGGGGTTTGAACTGCTCCGGCGGCGGAGGTGTACTCCCGGTCGGTTGGTGAACCGGAGACGGAGAGGTGTTGGGTTTAGGGAGAGATTTTAGAGAGAGAGGGAGACGGGAAGAGAAAGGAGAAGGTGGTGCCAGCCCGAGGACAGAGGTGACTAGACTAGATGGCTTATCAATTATTGGTGGTGACTGGTTGAGCCGCGGGGCCCACCTCGGACAACAAAATATCAGATCGAATACAAAAATCCTATAAATCAGAAGAAAATAATATCCTAAAATTTGAGAAATTGAAAAAATAGGAGGATGAGGATGGTATATTCTCTTTCCTGAAAATCCACGTAGGAAATTGGGGGAGCATTGATAGGTCGATGTGGATCGGGGACAGAGCATGTGAGTGGTGGTTAGGCGAGAGTGGTGGCGTGATCAATGATTATGATTTTGTCTTCACACACATTAATAGACCACCACAATCATTTAGCGTCATTAGTCCTGTTTTCCGTTCCATGGAAATTCCAACTCAAGCCAGCACTTATGATGCGTCCGATATTAGGGTTCTGTGTGGTCGGGGAGAATTCGACATAGATAATTGCCGTCTATGTGGTTGGATATTGGATATGGTAAACTTTCATTAGAGGTCTCACATTTATAAATTTGATATAGGTAACTGTTTCACATAATTAATTTCTGTTGTATATAAATTTTTCGTTCGAATCCTAATTTTAATTCTATTATTGTTTATGTATATGAGTATTAGATAAGGTAAACTTTCATTTTCACACAATAACTATTTGTATTATTAAGTTTATTATATGTAAAACACCTAAGTAGCAAGAAAATATAAAAGATGGGAGAAATTTTAATTATAATAGACTGGGTTTGGATAAAATAATTGTGCCAAATTAATTTTAAAAAAAGATGACAATTTATAATAAAGTATGGGAAATCTATATATAGTACATAGAGTATAGCTTTCGGTTACGCGGTATGATTTAGGTCCAAAATATTGGAATTAATTTTATATAAAATAGAATTAATACTATATAAAAAAACACATAGGATACATGTGGTCATCTACATCAGACGCGGTCAGCTAATACGTACACTTACAATACCAAAATTTTTATGGTAGGAAATTTTTTTTTCTCGATTACCAATTTATATTGAAATTATGATTAGGACAGGTTTGGTCAACTAATGGTCATAAATGAGAACGTATTAATCGGAGTTGGTCCAACAACTCCCTCTCTAATACATTCATTAGCACGGGAACAAAATAATTAACGCTCACACTCTCCACAGTGACCTTGCTGGTGGTGAGCATGATGTACCCCCGATGTGCATTAATTGAAGTGGGAGATACGATTAGATCTCGTCATTGGATTGCCAACCGCTGTGGTTATCGTGCCCGGACCTCCGACGTCGGTCACTCCACTCGGTAAGAAAAAGTTTGGTCGACGAAAGTGCATGCACTTATCCATCTGCGGACAGAGTCGGCTGATGAGTGGTACTCGGTCGTTGTCCGGAGGTTTTGGTAACGTATCGGTGGATAGAGGTCGCATAATGACCCCGATGTGAATTGGGAGTTGACAGTAATAGAGATCGAGGGTGAGATTACTGCCGATGGTAATGGTATGGTCTTGTGGATGGGATTCCTTGCAGTTTCTTGATTGCTAGGAGCGCCTTGCGATGGGCCTCTGGGATTCAGTCCCCATGTGACAGTACAGGGGTAAGCCTGGGGTATGGGCCGACTGGGCGGATGCCGAAGTCACGATGGGCTTTATCTGCTGAGCCCGGCACTGTTTGAAATTCCACGTGGCAAGAGATCCAGCGGCGCGTTGCATCATCTGACCTGCTCTTGTAGGTGTCACGTCAACAGGACATCAGCGCGGAGGGGCACCCAGGGAAGGATCGTCGCAATTTAACTCGTTCGACGGCTACTCCCGCCTAGAATCGTCCGCCGCCTCCGCCTCCGCCGCCGCCACGTGAAACTGCGGAATTTTGGAAATTGCAACAGTTGGATTCGTCAGAAATAAAATTATCCGGCTCTGCTAAGCAAAGGTGATCATGTTCTCCTCCTCCTCTCCATATACCCAAAGACCCCTTCTTTCCTTCTCGATTCTTCTAAATCCCAAATTCTATCTCATATATACATATATCTATGAATATGCTCGAGCGAAAGTTATCGATGTGTTTTCCGATCGAACGGATGCATGGAGAGACAATCGGGAGGAAGAGGAAGAGGTTCGCCGTCGTCGTCGGAGGCGAGGTACCGCGGCGTCCGGCGGAGACCGTGGGGGAAGTACGCGGCCGAGATTCCCGACCCTTCGAGAAACGGGGCGCGCAGGTGGCTCGGCACATTCGATACAGCCGAAGAAGCAGCCCGTGCCTACGACCGAGCGGCATTCGCCTTCCGGGGACGCCAGGCGATCCTGAACTTCCCAAATGAGCTCCATTATCTCGGCGACTGCAGCCAGGGTTCGTCATCCTCCTCCTTCCGGAGCGGGACTGCCCCTCCACCCTCTTCGTCAGTATCAGCCTCCTCCTCCTCCTCCTCCTCCTACTCCGGCTCCAACTTCTCGGGCTCTTCAAGCAACGTCGAGGCTGGCGGGAGATTATGCGGAAACGAGGGATCGTCGGGTCGGGAAGTCATCGAGCTCGAGTACCTTGACAATAGCTTGCTAGAAGAAATGCTAGAGGAGAAGGACGGAGGCGGGCAATGACATCCGAGGAAGCTGTCGGAAATTACTTCTGAGCCACCGGTCGGAAAGATCATCGTTCCGACGAAGTGGGCACGAGGCTCTTGCTCTCCAGGAGGTGGTCTTAGGGAGTGGAAGACCAAGCATTTTCCCGGCAATCATGGCTATAGTTGTGATTTATAGGTATGCCTTCAGGTGATACCGATTCTGTAAAATAATAGTAAGTGTGGAAATTGGGCTATACATATTTAAGTTGTAGCTCGAAAATAATATTAGTTACTAAATTTTTATTTTTTTATTGTTAAATATCAAGATTGATATAGCATTAAAATAATATCATGAATATATAAATAAAAGGGTACGGACGTGGTTGAGAATCGTACCAAGAAATTTTTAGGAGAATGATGCGTCTGTGTCATGTGTCGTACCCGTTGAGAATGAATGTAATCACAATGAGGGCTCAGTCAGAGGTCCCTGCCCTTGATCTATAATGGGCCGAATGAGGCCGATTCGTCTATCCATCTTCAACAACGGGCCTGACGGGATTAAAATATCAAGTTCTAAAAAAAGTCACTTTATTGGGCTGGTGGCTTATCGGCCGTGCCGGTACGGCCGGCCAGATAACCCATTTTCAATTGACAGTGGTAAATTTATTAACTTTCCAATATTATAACTTCATCACCCACACACACTTAAGCAATAATGCGGTGGTCTAAACTTGTCACGTAACCTTGACGACTTTTCTCTTCCAACCCCACCTGTACTTATCATGAGTTCTGTATTAGTGTAAAAAAGCAAGATGGTACCCGATTAATGACCCGTTCCGATACGAACCCGTAACCCTCTAAGTCCTAGGTGGATGGATGATGACAATACAACCGCATCGACCCCAGTTGCCTCGGTTTCCTTCTTGTTTGGCTTTCATATCCTTAAAGACAAAAAGGGAATACCTCTGCATGTGTTTGGCAAGTTTGTCTTCACTTTTTTTTTTTATTTTTATGTAATTCAGATATCCAGTGGATTTAGATGGAGAGCGGGCACTATCCGTGCCGGATTTCCGAATCTTTTCATCAAGGTTGACTCAATGCCATTGTCCCCAGTCGAATTGGAAAAATGATTCTCCGTGCGGATAACTTACATAATTGGAGTTGTCTTCAGTGGCAAGCAAAGGCAATCATGCGTAGGAAATGAACGGGAACGTGCCAGGAAGAAGAACCATCTGTCCTGACCAAAATTGATCCCTTAATCCACAAGCAAACGACGACAGGCGAATTACATGACAAATTTCCTCTTTTCGCTTTTGGGTCATGCTTCCTCCTCGAGATCCCCCTCTCTTGCTCCCACCCACACCCACTCCCGGTTAGGCCCCATGGATTCCGAAACGACAAGGGGAAAAAAAAAACACGGCAACAACGACAATCTCCCGAGTCCCAAAACTCTCTCTCTCTCTCTCTCTCTCTCTCTCCGTTTCTCATCACTTGGTTTTCGGTGATGGATCGGATCGATCCAGTTTGTCACCTTTGTTCTTTTGCTCCGGAAGTTATCCCGTACAGTATCGACTCTGGAATTTTGGATTTTGACTGCACTGATCGGGGGAGCATTTGCCTCGCACATCTTACATGGTTAGATTACTATACAAAGTTAAATTATAGGAAAATTTATTGTATTTTAAATGTATTTTAAATTATAGAGAAAGTATCTACAAGTATAATATTATAACATTAATTAATATATGAGAATAATGAGTTAATAGTGGGGCGGTAATGTAATTAAAGAATTTTATGTTTTTCGATAATAAATACTTACAAGGAATCATAGATAATTTATTTTGATTATAAAAAACTTACTTTACATCCAAATAATATATGGAAGACCGTAAAATTCTTCAATCCCATGGAATTGATGCTAATTATGGTCAACCAATTGCCCATAGAAAGTTAAAGAACGGGATGCCATCCAGAATTTCCGTTATAGCTCAAACGTTCAGTTACCATGTTAAAAATAACACTTAATTAATTAATATTGGCTTCCCTTTATCACGGTGCAAATTGATTTTATAAAAAAAAACGAATTACTCATAGACTTTAAAAAATCAAGAAAAAATAAAAAAAATTGGTAAAGTCTCTTTTAATAATAATAGGATCTGAATTTTCTCCGCAACCTCACGTGCTCTTTTTCTATCTTCTTTGGGCCTTTTTCTCTGTATAATTCCCTCTTGCCTTGTAAGCGACGATGGACAAAGCTGCCACTTGGGTTGCTCATCAATGGCAGTGGCCTCCATGATTCTTTCTTCTATAAATTCGGTCGTCAATTCATCCCCTGGCACTAGAATCCGCACATGTTCGTGTCCTCATCCTTGGTAGGTAATCGTCCGCCGCACAAATTCCTCGAGGCAAAAAGCATATAACCTCCAAACGTCAGAAGGGAACACAGAAAAGGCCAAGACCATGGGAAGGCCGATGACTGGTCTTCTCTCGAACAGGGCATTACTGGTCATCTCGGCTCTGTGCCTGAGCCTCGTTCTGGCTGTTGACTCAGCCCCCGAGGAAGCTCTTGTTACTCAACTCCCTGGCTTCAATGGCAGTTTCCCATCTAAGCACTATTCCAGGTATTGCCCCCCACAATAAGTTCTTAATCTCCAGTCGGATCATAGTTGACCTTCTGTTCTGGGCATCTGTTGTTGATTTTGCGTCCTGTCGAGTCTTTCGGGTTCTTGCTGAGTCCTACAGGCTTATCCGCTGAGAAATTCTTCAAGGTTCAAATGAGGCATCAGATTGACTGATTAATGTTGGACATGATAACGGGAGGAATCAATACTTGCTTCTCTGAATATCCAATATTTTACATAAACGTGGTTGCAGACTTCGGGCTCTGAATCTGAAACTGTTAAGATGCATTTTCTTTGTGATGCAAAGAATTGGTTTTGTAGCTTTTAAATCATGCGAAGTGATGTTTCTGTCAATCGGTTCTTTACGTCTGTGGGATTTGAAGCTATGTCACGATTGATCCGGAGACTGAGAAGAGGTTGTTCTACTATTTCGTGCTATCCGAAGGGGACCCTTCGAAGGATCCGGTGGTCCTGTGGCTCAACGGAGGACCAGGATGTTCAAGCTTTGATGGTTTCGTTTATGAGCACGGTAACAATTATGACGGCAATCTTCTGATGTTTCCATTATCCCATTCTATAGAAATCTGATATCTGCAGTCTCCGTCATAATTTTCAGGGCCATTCAACTTTGAGCAGACAAATGAAGGTTTGCCAAAGCTGCATCTAAATCAGTATAGCTGGTCCAAGGTAGAGCTTTTCTGCAATTTTGACTAAATTTAAGGAATATTCACCCTTTTAGATCTGCTTTTGGCATCATCTCAGGTCTCAAACATAATATACCTGGATTCTCCTGCTGGTGTTGGGTTTTCATACGCAAACACAACAGCAGCTTATACTACCGGCGATGAGGAGACGGCCTTGGATGCTCATACCTTTCTCCTCAAGGTAGAAGGGGAAAAAAAAAGATGAAAATGGAACCCAACAAGTTTTATTGTTTACACTGTTTTTTTTTGTCATAATTACAAAAACAACTGCCGTTTTCATGGATTTCTGTCTTGAAACCAGTGGTTCGAGTTATACCCAGAGTTTCTACCCAATCCATTTTTCATAGCTGGAGAATCATATGCTGGAGTCTACGTTCCAACCCTTGCATTTGAGGTTGCCAAAGGTACTATAAGTCTTCCATTTCAACTTATGCACACAATGTATCTCATCAAACTTGGACATGCACATCTTCTTGACCAGGGATTGATTCTGGGTTGAAGCCTGCTCTTAACTTGAAGGTATGTGTTCCTTAGTGATTTGTGCATTAGTTGAAACTTCAGGGGATTAGGATGTGATTGTTTGGTTGTATGTGCAGGGTTATTTGGTGGGCAACGGAGTGACGGATGAGAAATTTGATGGCAATGCTCTTGTTCCTTTTGCACATGGGATGGCCCTAATATCAAATGAGTTGTATCAGGTAGGTACAGAACCTCTTTTTTGCCCAAATCCTTTATATACAAACTCTCTTTTGATGTGAATTTGTCTAGTTGGGATGATATAGAAATCTGGTAGACAACTTCTAATTGCACCTCCAAAGCTGTTTTCTTATGAATTTGTGAATGAAATGTCCTTGTTTTTTATCATGAAATTTTATGTGAAAACAGGAAGTGGAAGACATTTCCTTAAACCAAGGAGAGTTGGCATCCACAATATGATCAACCATGCTTCTGCCTGCTGCTTAATTTGTTCTTCTAGACAACTGAATTCAGCTCAAAATGTTTTGAATAGGAATGCGTTGTCTTTATATCATCTTTCTTGAAGTTCCAATCTCTTGCTGAAAAGATGCAATTACATTCTTTCCTGACCAACTTTCTTTTTCTGCATGGACTGGAAAATAAGAAGAACATTCTCTCCGTCATTGCAGGCAGTGAACCGAGCATGCAATGGGAGCTACTATAATCCGACAATAGATGCTTGCAAGGAACAACTCAAAAAAGTTAATGAGGTACTGTATATTACAACTACTACCTCCTTCATGAAATTGCATCCACTCCTACTTTTTTAATTTAGTTGTGGAATTATTTTGGCATTTCCCAGGCAATTGATGGTCTGAATATATATGACATCCTTGAACCTTGTTATCATGAGCCATTGAAGATTAAGATTGCAGGAGCTGCCAAATCTAGGCTGCCTTCTAGTTTCCGTCGGCTGGGTGAGACTGAGAAGCCTCTTGGTGTCAGAAAGAGGATGTTTGGCCGCTCGTGGCCATTCAGGGCTCCCGTGAGGCCTGGAATTGTCCCGACTTGGCCTCAGCTGCTCAATGGCCTCTCAGTTCCCTGTACTGTAAGTGATCTGGTTGTGGCTTGCTAATATAAATCCTGACAGGGTTTTTTCTAGTAATATTTTTCCACTGCTTTTTGGCTCACATAAGAAAGAAAGCTGACTCTTATTATTTATCTTTTATTGTTTTGGGGATTGAGTGAAATAGTGAAAATTTCAGGAAAATATTTGCTTGAATCACAATGTATTGGCAGAATTATGGTCTGACTTTATGACTTCTCGCTAATTTGAACAGTCAAGAAATGCACTCTCTAATGATGGTGCTAACTCTTGGTCTACAGGATGATGAAGTTGCAACCTCATGGCTAAATAATCCAAATGTGAGGAAAGCAATACATGCAGAAGACGTACGTTTCCTGATTGATGTATCCACGAATTTACCTTTTCATCAATCTTGCTTGTTGTCTGTTTAAGGACCAACCATCTCAATATAACAGGAGAGTTCCACTGGTGATTGGATGCTATGTACTGACAAAATCCTCTACCGTCACAATCTTGGAAGCATGATTACGTACCACAAGAATCTGACAATGAGAGGCTACCGAGCACTGATATTCAGGTTAGTTGGCATTCCACCAAAGAGATTGCTGCATTAGATACAGAAAAAGTTTCTCCAGCATATCGTTTCAATGTTGTACCCTGTTGGCAGTGGTGATCACGATATGTGTGTTCCATACACTGGAAGTGAAGAGTGGACGAGGTCACTTGGGTACAAGGTTGTGGACGAGTGGAGACCCTGGATGTCCAATGAGCAAGTTGCTGGGTAACTTCCGTTTGTTTCTTAAAACAAGACACAAGCCTAATGCTTCTCTGCTTCAAGACAAGACAGTTGATAATTGTGAATATCGGATAGTTTTTTGTACTTCCCCGAACTCTAGTCCATCTAAGCTACTCGCTTGCAGGTATACTCAAGGGTATGAGAATGGCCTCACCTTTCTAACCGTGAAGGTCGTCATCTCTCTTGTTCTATCTGTTCAATTTTCTTTTAACCTGACATGGCATTCATTGCTCTCTCTTGAGCGACTGGGATATGTTGTTTTATGTTTCTGCTTGCAGGGAGCCGGGCATACTGTCCCTGAGTACAAACCTCGAGAGTCGTTGGACTTCTACATCCGGTTTCTTGCGGGGGCAAAGATATGACGGATCTTCCCATCATGTTTAAGCAGAATAAGTTTGATTACGGTGACGAGAGTATTCATCTTGAAACAATCTATTGTAAGCTGTATCATTCAGTACAGCGAGGAGAAATCAGAGGTGCCTAATATCAACTATTTGAGAGGATAAACTGTTATGATTCTGACTGAGAATCAGTGCATGAAGTTATTCAGTTTCAGTCCTCGGAATAAAACTACATGCCGCTGAATGACAGTATCATCCATTTCATCTTATTTGGGTTTCACGTCAGCCGTATTATTATTCCGTTGCAGAAAAACAGGCACATGTCATAATCAGATTTCTCATTAATTCAAAATTTTCAGATATCTAAATACATCCCCGTGGTATTGTGAAAAGAAAATATTCAGTTTAGTGCAAATTGTATACGCACGGGAACTGTGCACGCAAAGCCATTTTGGGGGTTCAGTTCCAACCATGCCACCGGGGACCATGTCCGCGCCAACAACACAACTGAGAGGTTAACTTTCAAATCTGATACTATCTTGCTGGAGAACAATCGAATCACGAGACTTAATGGAGAGTTTGTTCACATGAGCCATCAAGTCCGTTATCAGATGCCGCTTCAGCTGCTACCAATGAGGTAAGACTATCTACTTCTAGACCGCTACGGTGGATCCGATGGAGAATCTTGTTCTCGGTATAGTTAGAGTTCGTCGTCCTCTTCTTTTCTATCACGGAAGCTTTTCAAATAGCTGGAAGTAGGTAGAAAACCTGCATCTCCTCTTTCATTAATCAGCTTCCCTCTGGAGGGAGCTGCTGTCCAGGTTTTGGGCATGACACCGAAGTAGCTAGAGAGATACTTGAGGCATCTGTTGTCCGAAGTAACTCGGTCCCTTGATGCATTACATCTTCACATTGATTTGCAAAAACTTTTATCGTCGGGAAAGAGTGCTTTCAATAAAACGAAAACTCCTGTGAGAACTAAAATTCGGTTTTTGGGCTGTCTCTTCAAATGGACGTGCCATTGGGTATCCCTTTCCCAGCATTTCCAGGTGCCCTTTCGGCATTTTCTGCATTTGGGAGGAGAATTTCGTACGGAATTCTCGCCAGCCCGTACCTGTTCTTGAGATTGGGATCTTTGTTCCTTTCCAAGATTCTTTCTCCTATCTGCCTTAGACTTCTGTTAAAATCTTCAAACCTCTCTAGAACTTCTTCATTATCGGTCCACTCCAATGACCTTTGCCCCAAGTATACTTCATCCGATGTATGCCGTGATAATACTTCTGTCAGAGCTATCATTAGGGTCATCTCGACTCTTCCAGGCAACAATTCCAGATAGTATCTGTCGGTGTCCCGGAGAAACTTGGCAAACTCGAAAGTCCCTTCCTTTGGTATGAACCTTCTGCAGAGTCCTGGACGGTTTGGGGGGAAGCCGGCGTATGCATACTGCCCGGAGGCTACTGAAGCATGAAGGGCTGAGGTGGTCCATATGAGAGTAGTGATGGCTTCGATAAGGTCAGACAGAGTTGCCATCTCGTACCACCATCTTTCGTTCTTCTTATCTCCATGGCCCAGGTTGCGAATCTCCCACCACCATGCTTGTAGCTCTTCATCGGATCCGACAAAGCCGTCCCTTCTGTAGAAGATGGAGCAGTAGTCAGTGACCCATGTCTTGAGCGCAGTCCAGATTTGGAGCCCATCCGCTGCATAGGGGTAGTCTTCAAAGAGAAGCTTGACTCCTGCAGGGCTATCTGGGTCTTTCATGGCCATTCCTCTGAGAGAATCCACAGAATCATTAGTTGTAAAAGGGAGTTGCGATGTGTCGTCTTAACCAGCTCATTTAGCAATCAACCAACTCATTTGCTCTGGGTACAAAGAGTACTCGCCAAATATGCGAGAGTGAGGAAGAGTTACCTCTTTAATAAGTCGGAAGGGAGGCCTTGTTCATCAAACCTCCACTCCTTGTACAGCATCGAGGACAGCTCCATTGACACCTTCTTGGTGAACAGAGCCGTCTCGAGGACTCCTCCAGCATTAACGAGGACTTGCCGAGCCAGTGCATTTATGTGAATCGTGTCCTCAAAATGCGGGTCCAGTAGCCGGTGTATCGGGTGCAGCTTGCTCAATTGTCTCCTTGTGGCAATGATGAATGGCTCCACCACAGCGTGAGTATGCAACCTTAAGAGATGCCAACAATGCAGAACATTTTCATTCTGGTACGATAGTAAATTTTTCTTGATGTTATCTTGATGAACAATTACCATTATAAAGTATTGAATAATAAGCCCACACCAAACAGAAACAGATAAATAAACTTCACCAGGGTAGGAACAAGAACCGATTCTCAGCGAACAGTTTCCCGAAAATATTAAGCTGACAGGGGGAACAACAGCAATTTATGTCTAGCAGATCATATGAAATTGCCGACCCACCAGTGGCTGATTAGGTGATGGTAAGCGGAGTCGTTCGATAAGACATGGGCCTTTGCAAGTTGCCACAGAGCTGCTCTGCTGTCTCCTTGACTAGCTGGGACTGGGAGGAACACTCTGTTGAACTCCGATCCATGGGAGGCGCCTGGGAAGCTCAACTCAATTGCCACTGGCTTCATGGTGGAATCTTCTCTCATGAATAGCAACGTCCGGGACGCATAAGCTCTAACGTCTTTCCTGTTTATTCTGTCCAGAAATGGCATGAGATAGTCGTGGTGATCGAGAATGAAAATCCTCTTCTGGAGCATGGCCTGCTTGGTAGTCAGTCCTTCGAGGTTGGGCTCTATCTGTTCTTCCTTTACTGAACTCACTGCTCCGCTCTTGCTCACTGGGGGAAACTCCTGGAAAGATTTCCGAGATGAGCAAATTGAGATTCTGATATATCTTTCAGTCGTTTGATTTGAGGGAACATAAGAGCGAATAACCAAATATTCCGCAAATGTACCTGCAAGCACTGAATTCGTACTGGATTTGTTCCCGCTAGCATCTGACGTGCAAACTCTGCGTCACTCTTCCAAGCCCACTTGTCTTCTGATATGTAGTAAGTTCCACCTTGCTTTTAGCATCGTCCAAATTGAAAGAGGAAATCTATGACAGTATTTCATCGGGTTGGCTCACCTGCTACTATTTGAGGCAACGGGAACTTCATGAACTCCTGGCCTTTATTGTGCAGGGTCTTCTTATTGCGTCGCTCGTTGGGTACTGATTTTTTATCCTCTTTCCTAGAGAACAATCCCCATATCCTGTCAAATGAGTCAAAAGTACCGAAATCATCCTGGAATAAGGATGCTACTTCTGGCACAAGGAAATGCACCAGAGACTGGATTGAATTTGAGAGCAATCCCGGCAACTTCCTTGGGTTGAGTTGCTCGTCAGGAGGAACGAATACGTTCAAGCTCAGCATCCCTGGCCTGCTCTCAGATGAAGGATCTGCTTACAAGAAAGCATCAGTTTGCCCAGAGCTTACAGGTACCTATCAATTGCTCCACTCCTATTTACATGAATTACTAGGTTTGGAGAATAGAATATGAAGAGAAACGAGGTACCCTTTTCACAAGGAGGGCGGCCTGTCCAGAGCCTGCGAGGATAGGGATACGATACGTTCCCACCTAGGGCAGGTCTTGTGTGTTCTTCTCCTTTGTCAGGATTCCCGAGATTGTTATAGTAATCATAGTTGTATACCCGGTCCCATTCTTTTCGCTCTCCAGTTCCATTTCCTCTCAGGCAACTGAGCTCTTCCCTCCTCAGATCTTCCAGAGCTTCTGGTGTTTGGTTTGTATGATAACTCTGTCACCACAGCAAAATCTGGTAGTCAACTGTCAAACTTGATCAATAGGTTAGGTAATGCAGGTTCAAGTTTTGCCACACCCAAAAAGCCATTAACTAACCAATGATCCTTGTGAAGTATTTAGGTTCAGGCTTCAAACTTACTGTGTTCGAGAAGAAAATTCTATGAGTATTGGTTCTTTTGACAGGATACACCCAAGAATTGCAGTCGAAGTGGACGCTCCAACTGCCCCAGACTTGGAAAGAGGCAGACCAGAGGAAGAACTTGCTCTTGTGTTTGTTGGTGATAGCAAGAGCTCCAGGAATCCCAAATTCCATCTTGACTCTAATCTTGACTCGATATGTTATGCTTTTTGCCCTCTCGTCTTTCTTGCTTTTCCCATTCTTGAGACTCACTTTCTCGGTCAGCTTCCCTCGCCCGGTTCCTGTCGGATCATCTAGGAACTCTAATGAGAAGCAAACAAGCTCGAAGCCCAAAAAAATTACAGAGTTCAATTTTTTCTGATACACTTACTCGGGTCGAGTTCTGTGGCACTGTATAGTTGGATGGAAGCTGATTTACCAGGCCCAGCTTGGCGATGGCTCATCAAGATAGTGACATTACCATCGATAACGTGGTGCTTGGTGGACATAACAGTTCCCAGAACTATATTATCAGTGATTATGCCCTCGACAGCTCTCAGATATCCTTGCATTTCCAACTTCGCCTGTTCCTCTCAGTTACTGTCCCGAGTTTGTATTCGAAGCCAATATGATTATGAATTCTGTGGGACTTCAGAGAAAGTTAAAGCAGCAGAAGTGCCCCACCTGGGAAGAAACTCTGAAGGCAAGAAAGAAATATACCAGCTTATGGCCTTTTTGCACCCAATGCCTTGCTTCTCTAATGGGTTTTTTCCCCCGACGTCCTGTACTTTTCTAGATGCCGACTGTACAAATCCAGTGACCAAGACCCGAGCCTGTCAGTGTTTGATACTTAATCGGGTTTTAAAGAATCAGATGCCCTTGAAAACGTACCAATGTTATCAAGAAAGACGTAAAACATGTCTGCCATAAGATGGTGGATTTGATACAAATGCTTCCATTGAGATCAGTGGCACTCCTTGTATTAGTTCGATTTAACGTTGTTCCACACTTCTTTTCCTTTGTATTAGATCTCAGTTATGAATTTATAAATAAAGAAAATCCATGATTGGAAACCGACTCGAACTGAATCAGTTGGCAGTTCCATTGACCTCTCACAAAAGATCGACTCCCAATGGCCATTTCAACCACACGGAAGCTACGGTTGCAGCTCTGCCGCCTCCCTTCTCGGGCCTTTCTCCTTCACTCCTTCAGTCACTCCTCCGCTGCCCCCTCCATCGGCTTCAACAAGGGTCGATGAGATCGCATTGTCAAGCTCTTTGCCATCAACCTCGATTGCCAGAAGCGCGAGACCGCTGGCCTCTCCAAACATACCGTTCTCAAGGCTCTGACGAACTGCAACCTCATCGACCCTGCTTCCCACTGCCTCGAGGAGATTGACTTCTGCTCTGCCGAGTGCAAGGTCAATATCCCGGATCGGGGTGGAACACCTTTTGAACACCATGATATCCATAGACAAGCAGCGTCAGCTCCTTTTGTTTGTAATAATTGCGGTTCTGTGGGGTTGGGGTTGCAAAGGCCCGAAAGTTCGATCTTCTTGATCTACTATCAAGAGTTGAAGTATCATGATCGTGCATTGCTAGATGTAGATTGCTCAGCTCAAGGCTTTCTTCGGAGGGAGAGATTTTAAGGGGAGAGAATTTGGACGGAGAGGCTTTCTTCGGAACAGGTGCTTCATCCGTGAATTCCTCTCCCTCGCAATCTCTCCGTCCAAGACACGAGGAACTGTGCAACTATCGACACCTTCCTCCACTTCAAAACTGGTTTCCGACATGGATCTCCTCGGTAACCGAAAGTTGGTAGTCAGCTGCAATGACATTCCGAGACCCGACTTTGATCGGCGGAAGAGAAGCAGATTAAGGAAATTGGGTTGCCAACAACTTAACAAGATAGATAAACATTCACTGGAGCCTCCAGTCAAGGGTAACATGAGAACTCTTTCCCCTCTACATTGTACCAGACAATAATGGACGAGCGGGACGAGGAGGAGGACATGAGGGAGGCTTTCAACATGTTCGACCAGAACAGCGACGGCTTCATCACCGTGGAGGAGCTGCGGTCCGTCCTCGCATCCCACGGGCTGAAGCAAGGAAGAACCGTCGAGGACCGTAGGAAGATGATAAAGAAGGTTGACATCGACGATGGCGACCGTATGTTGAACTTCAAGGAGTTCAAGCAGATGATGAAGGGCCAACGATTCGCTGCCCTAGGCTCGAGCTGGTGATGGTGATGGTGGGGGTATTTTGAGAACCCTGGGAGAGTTCAGGGGCCCTTTGTAAGAAAATTCACAAGGGTATTTCGTCATCTGCAGAGAAAGAGGGCTCCTTTCTGTTCCTTCTTTCTGCTTTGATGCTCTTATTCGTTGAAGCTGGAAAGGGTCGTGTTTAAGACTTCATCTGTTTGAGGCCCTTGCTCGATGGAGTGTTTAATGCTATTGTTCATGGATCACAAGAATACGCAATCTACACAGATCGATGAGGATAGCTAAGAATGCATCTGAGATTCCAGCTCGACTTTCCTCGTCTTCTCAACAATGAACCAGCCTTCTTACTGAAATTTTATCCACCCCCGATCACCTGAGAAGAATACAACTCTGCTGCAGTTGATTAATACTAATAAAGGGCTAGAGAACGATGCCTGATCCCCGAGAAATCAAAGATCCTTTGCACTATTTCACAAGCAAGACGATCAAAAGCAAAACAAGAAGTGGCTAACTCCGAACAAGCGGTGAGGTACACTTCGAGCAGTTGAATTCCGCCTTCAGGAGACAACCCATAACTACATACACTATGTCGGATGTGGCAGCTCCTCCGATATTTTTAAGGAAAGCTCAATGATATATGACACTTGTTAAACCAACTGAAAATGGCATGGAACTAATGACAGTTAATTGCAATTACTGTGTACTGTCTAGACATCTCAACTGCAAAAGACTCTAACTCGGCAGGGCTCAAGGCTTGTCTGTTGAACCACAAAGGCCAAGCCTAGCCCAGTTGGGAATCGAGGCCAGTGATATTTCTATGCATCCACATCTTTGGAAGGGTCTGAGAGTCTAATTCCGCGTGAAGTTCAACAGGAATCCCATTGGGATTGATCGTATCAGATTCCTCATCTGGAGAAGTGGTGAACCAGATATGACCTTAGTGCATATAACTAGTCTAGTAACAAGTTACCAAGTGCTTACCCAAAATGAGAATAAATCCAAGTGGATATATAATTGAATGGAAAAAAAATTTAAAATACTCTCACACCACAGATTTTGCATATCGGTTGAATGGTAAGAGTTACCTGTGGCGAGAATACATTGACATTTCCGATTCAAGTTTCCTGATATTCTCAACAACTCCTTGAAGTTTCAGAGACAGCTCCTCATTTTGCTGCTCAACAATATTCATGAAATTAAGCAACTGTTCTCGGTAACCGCCACACAATTGGTCCTGGCGCTCTATCTCTGATCTAAGGAAATTGATCCTCCTATCCTTGTCCACCTGCATAAGAAAAATAAATCGGAACCTTTTGGGAGCAGCCAACATATTCACATGTCAATTCCAATACAGGAAGGATGTAAACTCACTACAGTGCCAAATCGATTTACAGGGGCAGCCAAGGGATGGTTATGATCTTTGACGAATCTCGAGACAACCCACTTCCCAGACTTCTCCATCTTCACCAGGATCGTAGCATTACAGCCTTCACGGGCACTTGGCCGGGCCTTCTTCTCAGGCCCATTAGCTCCCCTCTGATTCGGTGAGAAACCTTGCTTGTTGCATCCAAGCCGACGGGCTAGAGTCCTACCATCGAGGCCCGATCGGCGACGCTGCATGATTCGCACAACGAACCCTATGCGCCTCGCATACTCTAGGTAAAACTCTCGAGCTGCATCTTCTGAATCAAATTCCATTCCAACAAAAGGTTCCAAGCTTGCATCTTCATTTGGTTCCACTTTCTGCTCATTAGCTGGGGTTTCCATCACTTCTTTGTCCAAATCCACTGCCACAAAATCAGGGATCAGGCCAAATATAAAGAACAAACAGCCATGAATGACTAAAGATCATCAATACATAATCCATAATTGATATCCATTGCAGGACCAAACAGCTACAGAACACATCACATGGTGGATCTGCATCATATCAATACGGGAACTTCAGCGCTTACAGCTAAATTTCCATTCATCGGATAAGGAAGATATCCTCACGGTCATCATGGACAAGAAACTAGTACAATCAAATCATTAACGTAAACAGAAGAATATATAAGCGATGAACCCTTGAACGGAGGTCTCGAAAAGCCACCCCGACTCCCAATGATATATCCAGATTATGAAACCGGAAACAGATGATTATTACACTCCAATCGTGTAATTCCATGCTCAGCAAGGGCAAAACTCGTAACCGCTCGGGCAAAACTCGTAACCGCTCTCAGACCTCACTTCACAAATCATCCCGCTTCGGGCAGACAAAAATCTCGCACTCAGAGGTTAGTAATCACATTTCAACATATCCTCCGCACAGGTGAAGGCGACAAAGCGAGAAGAATGCCGGATTTCCGGCCTTTATCCGATTCTCCTGTCTCTAACACCTCTAACTAGAAGATTTGGGGCAGGAAATGGCAAATTCGAAGGAAACATAAACTCGGAACACTTACTCGGAGTCGATTTCTTCAATTCATCCGAGAGCGACAGCGGAATGCAAGCCCGGCGGCCAGAAATTGAATCGGGCAAATTATTTTCATTTCGATTTTTTTTTTTTTATGCTTGAAATGTTGTAGACGCAGAGCAGTACGTCTACGGTCAAAGGGGAAGTCAGCGAGAGTCAAGAATCGGGTTAGGAAATTTCAGATCGCTCCAGACACTTTTACCTGCTGTCTGTTTTCCCCTCATCTGTTAAGTTTATTTCACATTGGCCCTCAGATTTCCTTTTACTCTCCTCTTTTCTTCTTTCAAATTGTGAAACCAATCTTCCTCGAATGATTTCGATTTCCTTTCTTTATTATCATTGTTGTTGTTTTTGCTAGCTAGATGTCCATTGAGGTTGGTCTTCAAGAAATCCATTCCCAATATTGAAGAGATAAACCATGCAGCATACACAGGAATGGAGTACCTGTTTTTCCACAGGACAGCAGCCCCAGCGACATTATCTGGACCACTTGACCAAAGAAAGCAGCTCAGACATGCATCAAGCTAGCAGCCTGACCCCAGACCGCAACAACCCAAGGTTGAGCACCTGCTTATCGAGCACAGCGTTCATAGGCTCCTCAGGGTTGCTGCTGCTTCTATGAGGTGGAAGTTGATCCTGAGCCAACGATGAGGAGATGACCTCTTGAAAAGAATGAGCCTCTTGGTAGTAACATCAGGCACTGCCGAGCAGGGGTGGGAGGTAGGTGGTGGAGTAGAAGCCGGAGGAAATCTCGAGGAATACAATGTCTGTCTGTGCAGATGGCATTTACGTTCAACTAGATCGCATCTAGGGCCATCGATTGCACGCATGGTCTTCCTGCTGTAAAAAGCAAGTGCCATGCAAGTATCTCCAGTCAGAAAAAAAGTGTGTTTAGGAGAGAGTGTACTCGGCCATGTTAGAGACTAAAGTAGGACATCAACGAGCTAATAGCAGGAGTCCTCCGTGTGTTCTCTGAGGACTCTGCAAGGGATGGCAGCAGCTCTGAGCCTTACTGAAATACCTCTCATCCTGAATGGGGCAGGCAAATACTGCAAAGGGCAACAATTATTTTCATACTCATGCAAGAGGAGAAAAATCAAGCAGGGCCAACAGTAGGCACTGATCCCCTATCCTGGTGTAGGTTATTTTATTAGCCCACAGCGCAAACAGAAGGAAGTATACGAAACCAGAAGCCCACCAGAATGACAGTTAAAGGAGCCAATTCGGTTGGGTCTTGCAGAAGGCTAACAGCACGCAGGGGCTGCGTTCTAGTTGCTTGCAACTTGGAAACTTTCATCTAAATAGCATACATAATCGAGATGCTGTGACAATGGTTAATGCAAATTCTAGCACGATCTTTGTACCTAGGCACTGGCTTTATGACGTGATGTCCTCCGACCACTAATCTTGGAATTTGCTATAAATGGTGGTTCTCAGATTCTATTTTATGACTTTTGGGGCGTATCTGCATAAACTGACCATCTCCGGCAATTCTCAGGTTCCTGAGCTTCAGCATAACATGGACTATGAACAAGTTTACACCTCAGAGCAAAAATCAAACATATCTCAAATGTGTCTTCAGGGAAATTGAACCAAATGTAACATTGATTTGCTCCAAAAAAAAGCCAGAAACTGAGCTCGGATATACAGTTCACCTATGTGCGAGACAGGAGAACACTTTCATGTAAAAAAATAACAATAACACATACGCGTTGAGGACGTATAAGTATGAATACTACTGCTTGTGTATGGTAACACATGTACATTGTCTTAATAAAAAATATATATACAGCACGTCTTATTGGATTGGGGTTTGCATGCAAAATCCTTTCACCAATAATCCCCACAAGAACAGGCCCCATTCTCGAAATGATGGAACCTACAGCGATCCCTAACCACGATTTTTCTCTCAGTGACCTTTGTGATCAGCTTGATCACTTCATGGCAGTCATCACAGACCCTCAAGTTCTTCATTACCCTTAATGGGCTTTTAGCTTCAGTTGAGATGAGACCGTAACATATCGCAAGCCTCTCGCTGTGGATGGCCAGGGCACCTTCCTTCTCCTGGTCCTCAAGATCATGTAAAACCCCTTTGATTGCAGGAGAGTAGCCTTCTGATCTCAACAGATCTTCCACCTCCCCCAACTTGTGGTAGATACGATCTCTCTCAGGGTGCCTGATGTCTCCAAGAAGGAACTCATGGATGTTGCCATCCACTTCAATAGAGCTACAACCTGGTTCCTTCTGAATCCCACAATTCTTCATCCTTGCTCGAAATGTCGCAGCCTCATCCCATCTCCTTTGAGAAGCATAAAGATTTGCAAGGAGAACAAGGTTTCCTGAATCCAAATCAGAACAATCAATCAAAGTCTTCACTAATTTTTCTGCTAATTCAAAGTCCCCATATAACTTACAAGCACTAAGCAGAGAGCCCAGCATAATATTATCAGGCTGTACATTCATGCTCTTCATAAAAGCATAGGCCTCTCTGAGTTGACCTGTCCGACCAAGAAGATCGATCATGCATCCATAATGCTCTACTTGAGGTTCAATACCATATTCTTTCATGGAATAAAAAATCTCAAATCCTAATTTGACCAATCCTCCATGGCTACAAGCATTCAATAGACTGATGAAAGTTAAACCATTTGGTTGTAGCCCATCCATCCTCATCAGTCTAAATGCTTCGATCCCTTCCACACTCTTCCCATGCAATGCAAGCCCTGAAATCATGGCATTATAAGTGGTAACATCTCTGTCTCTCAACTGACAGAAAACCTGCCTCGCTTCGCCTATATCTCCACATCTTGAGTACATGTTTATAAGAGCGCCACCCACAAACCGATTGAGGTCAATTTTGAACTTCCTCAGGTAGGAATGAACCCATCTACCGAGCTCCAATGCTCCGTGTTGAGAACAAGCAGACAGTACACAAACTAAAGTGAGTTCATTCGGGTCCACATTCTCCTTCTGCATATCTCTGAAGGCCTGCAAAGCCTTGCTCATCTCCCCATTTTGGACTAGCCCGTCAATTAGAGCAGTCCAACAAACCGTGTCCTTCTTGCCAACCCCATGGAAGACAGCACACGCCTCCTCAACTCGCCCCTGGTCAAAGTAACACGACATCATGACCGTCCTGACAACAGCATCCTGTTCATGCATTTTGTCGAACATCTTCCACGCATCCTGAAACTCCCCGCACTTGCCATAGACCTCAATCAGATTAATCCCAACGACACGGTTACAGCTCAGCCCCATTTTCATAACCTGCCCATGAACCTCCTTCCCTACCCTGAGAGCCAACCCGAGTCCGCAGGCTTTCAGGACTGAAGCAGTCACATAATTATCGGGAAGTATCGAGGAGTCGACCATCTGATAATACAACCGAATACCATCTGCGCTCGATCCCGACGAGACATGCCCATCAATCATAGCCGTGTAATGGAATACATTCGGGGCCTCCAGAGTCGCAAAGATCTTGGTAGCATACTCCATGGACTTGGCGGTGGAACATGCCCGGAGCAGCTCGAAGGCGACAACGTTGTCTTGTTCCAGACCATGTCGGACAGCCTTGGCATGTGCTCGACGAATCTGAGCAATGTCCTTGCATGTTTTCAAGAAAGCAAGGATCTCAACTCGGCACGGGGCCCCCTTGTCGAGCTTCCGGTCTGAATTTCCAAGGCGGTACGGCGCCCCAGTGGCAGGCAACAAGGAACTGCAGCCACTCATTTCGGCGCCAAAATTCAGAGTCCCGGATCACATGGAAACCCAATGGTTCAATGCTTCCATAGATTTTCTTTTCAAGTTTGGGGAAGCTCAACAGTGGAAGTTAATTTAACTAGCCTGTATCATCGCCGCTGGTATAGATTTCAACCATTTAAAACATGAACGAACCGTTCCAATTCTCTAGCTCACTGGTAACGGTCCATCTCGACCTTATCGGTCGGACACTTTCAACCTGAGAAATTTCCCGCATTTCGACCGCTTCCATCCAAGTCTTGCTAGCGCTTTTCCGTTAGCCATACTACAGGCTTAAGCGGTCGTATGGCTTTCACAAGACTTGCTACTCCCTCACATTGAGCAAACTGATTATCAAGAAGGTGCGGGAGGAAGCCGGGATCGGATCGATTCTATGCTCATTGTTCCTCAGAACTTGTTCCGAGAAACCCTCCTTGTTGCTGTCCATGTCCTAATGGACAAAATCAATTGTGAACATGAGATCCACACCGCATCCTTTGATAGGCCGGAAAACAAACCTGCATTGTAAACAAGAACAAAGTTGTCCCTGCAGGTTCCTAATTTACGTACTCCTCGCTGCCATAATCGGGTTTGATCTATATTACATACAAAAGAGTTGGAAGAGATAAAAAAAAAAAAAAAAAGAATCCTGCCTATGGCCCCATGCGACACGATCAAAATGCTAGAATTCCGAGTACAAGGTGCACATCACACAGTCACGATGAGAAGTTCAAGAAAGGAAGACAAAGGTACATCAGCAGTGTCCAAAACACAACCCCTCCAAGAGCAGTCTTTTTCAGGGAATATCTGAATCATACGTAGGTTTTTCACATCAGGTAGTAGCTTCCTTTTGATAATAGACGCGGCATGACGTGATTGAATACAGGAATGCTGGTATTGATTACCCAAGAAACCATCCCCCTGAAGCTGCTAATCAATAGCCCATCTGTCATTTCTGCTCTCGCATAGATGGATTGGGTTAGCTTCGTCTCTTGGAGTATTAGAAAAGTATACTGGGGCACACGATATCCTCGGTCTGTTTTAAGGTGAGGAGAAGGAAGAGGATATCTCTGTCCATACCGTTGCTTTTAGACAACAGATCCTATTCAGAAAATCATTCTAATGGTCAACTCCGTCAATGACATATAATTGACATAATGTGCTCATTTTTATGACAAAAGCAAGGGACAATTTACAGCCGCAGGCCATCATAATCAGTAAAAAAGTCAATAAAAACATATCCAGCCAATTAATAATGATAACAAATTTCATCACTTTCCATGCAGCGGCAAGCATAGGAGAAACACAGAAGAGGCAACAGAGATTTAAACTGAGCACAAGTCTGTAATTAGTGATCATAATAGGGAAACCAAACTTAACAGAGATGGTCAGATCCAAACCAGATGAAAACTGTTCATCCCAAACTGGTACATGGTCACCCATATATATACTTGCAGCACTGGTATCCCCATTTATCATAATATCATATGACTATCGGACAGCTGACAAGGGTTCAAAACACATTTTCATATATTAAACAGTTGATGTCACCTGTATAATTAATTCCATTTTAAGTTTTGGACAGCAAGAGCAGCATTTTATAGAACCTTCGAATGCCATGAATTAACTCATATTTTTTTATAAAATGTCATAAAATGTTCCAGGTTAGTTTTTTAGAATGTCTAACCTGATATTTGGAACCGCTTCGTAACCTGAAAAGGTTCAGCTGCTTCACATGGTATCAGAGACACTCCACATTGCTCCTTTCAATGCCAAAAACCCCTCAATTACCTGAAGAGTAGAAACACCAAAGAGGATACTAAAGACTGACTTATCATCAAAACCACGTAAAGAAAGGAACATGTTGTATAATGAAATCATTGTACATTTTAAAAATCATCAGTTTAAATACCTAGATGGGTAATACAAGTGCCATTAATTCGTTCGCCACCTTCAAGATTCATGTCTCGACAATAACTTTAAGTAAATTATACGCACCACACAGTTTATCCCACTACTAAAAATGAAGCTACTACAAAGCTTTGATTCTTGAGCTCAACTAAACTTCTAAAAGTTTATCAATTAAACAGTTGCTGTTCAACAAGAATATGTGATCAAAGCTTCAGTGGCTAAATTAAGTGAATTTGAGCTGGGATGACGTAAAGTGAAGATTGAGATTAATAGAGTCAAATTCGCTTTTTGGGGTAGGTGTAACATGGGCAACAAAGAAGGGGCCTGGTACTTATCCTTTCGAAGTGACCAGTTGTTTTCGCTGAAACATAACCCATCATCACACCTTTTCCAGGTCCATAAACTATTCATACAAGAAAAGATGATTCTGTAATGCATCTTGAGAGAGTAACAATGTCAAACAGTTAGGCTCAAAATCTGATCACACCCAACAACCAAGGAAGTAGAATTAAGCCTCGCCATCATTTTGAGGTTCTGTAGAGGTGCCAAAAGATATCTCTTGTGGTAAATGAAGCAATCAGACAATCTTTTTTGTTGTTTCACGAAATCTGATATGTATGCTGATTAATCAAAATTTACTAAAAAGAGTAAAAGATGTAAAGGGGTTATAAAGCGAGGGAGTAGAGAGAAGTGAGACAAACTAACACAGATTTGAGTCATACTGAAAGTGAGAGAGCCTCTTATTTCTTGTTGCAAGTCTCAATCTATGTACGATCACATTATTCATCAGTCAACTTGTGTCTCAGATATTTCCCATGTGCTGTCATCCTCCCAATTTCTCATTTCTAAGGTTGTCAGTTGGCCCGTAAAAGACTAGTATTCAATGGTTAGCTATAAAATAGTTATTAAAGAAATGAACATGAGGAAAAGGAGAAGAGAGAGGACCACAACAGATATAAAAAGTCAAGAACACTTACAATGAGCAAATTTATATAAAATCATTCGACAAAGCAAGTGATTTTTTATGTATCAGTGGAAAAGAACTATCCTAAATTATCTCCTTGCACTCTCTCCCTCTTTTTACTCCCATCCATTTCTTTTCTATAACAACTCATAGCTATATACTAAGCACTTCCTAAATTTTGTGAGACAAGCATTAACTTTCAAGGATCAACTCAATATCAAAATTGTCTGACACTTCTATGTCTGCCAATTCTTGTATGCTCCTAAACAAAAAGCACCACAAAAATCCATATGTTTCTTAATATACAGAAACTGAGCCTAACCAGATAGTTACAGGGGGGGTGGGGTGTCGTGGGATGCGGCGTTGGGGAAACACAGTTTATAAACCTCAGTTACTTTCTGGACCTGATGAACTTTATCCTCTACTTCTACTTTTCAATTGTTGGGGCACAATCATCTCATGAACAGTAGAATGTAACCATTCATTGCAGGTATATGAATGTTTGTCTCTTGAATGATCAGCATTCAGTAAAAGTTGCAATTTGTTCAAAAAGTTCATATACCTTTTCTTGCTTCTCTTCAAATATGCCACTTAACTCAGTATTTCTCCGCTCCTTCATTCCCAACAAGCATCTACTCATTCTAAATTGTTCAATAGAAATGCAAAATTCAAACTTTATAGATATTAATGTGTTATTTTCTGACAAAAGGGAACAGAAACTTGTATATCAGTATGACATCCAAAACATTAAAGATACTGATACTCAACTCTCTTTTCATTATTTTTCCCTGAACATTCAATAATAAGCTTTCATTAGTTATATACTTATGCTGTTGCGTGATAAACCCATTAGAATAGATTATAGTCCTCATATGTTCATATTGTGTGTGCTATTACCGTGTAAAATATGCCACCAATTTCTCCCTTTATTTTGTATTTTATGAGTGTGGTTTGTTGGTAACTGACATAACAGGAGCTTTCCACGGTCAATTTGAGTGACCATTACTTGCAGGATGATGGCCGTGTTGAGTCTGTTGTCTCAATCAAAAGTGAGCACAGCCCATCAGGACCAGAGATCCTAACCCTTGATCGCCTATTTGATGGCGAAGTAAATTAACCATAGCATTTCCCCAAGCCATTGCTAAAAGCCTGTACAAAGGAAAGGTCAATTCAATCTAGAAAGACAGAAGTAAGACTAAGTAGACAAAACATTGAAAGCCTCGAAGACCCATAGGGAAGATGCATGATGGTAAGAAGACAAGGAAAATGACAATACATAAAAGGTAACCGCAAGTACAGGGTTAATTTTTAAGATGGTCCAAAAGTCCCTATTAAAAAATACTTTTTGACAAGGAAATAATTATATAAAATATTTAATTTAATTTTGACATGATTATATAGATTCAATTGATGCCATGATCTAAGAAAAATGCACAAGTTAAATATATCTTTCTTATATATATATATATATTTTTGGCTGAATAAATATTTTTCATCATGCCATGAAAAATGAACCAGAATAGTTGCAGCAAGAACGGTTATCACTAATCAATTCTAGTTCATTTTTATTCTTTCTTGTATATCCCAAACACTGCACTAGAATTTTCTGGGTAAGTTGAAGGCACTCAAGGACTATAATCCAATTGACAATAAAGAGATTGGTATTTTGTTGTCATGAAGAGAAGCAGAAAGAGTGAACATGATCCCCTTTACATCTTTCAAGATACATGAGAGAAAGGAACCATGAGCATTCAGGGAGAGGCTCAAACCCCTAAAATGGAAATGGGTTAATTTTGTAAACCTATAGTTTAGTGGTGTGGCAACACAAATCTTATATACATGTGTCATTAGATATTAAGGGGTCTCTACATTTACTTTGTAAATGTATTCTACGCGCTGATGATATTTTCCTATTATATTACTTAGAGAAAAGGAAAAGAAGTCTCCTAATGCTCCTTTTTAGGTGACAAAGGAAGTGCAGAGTAGTAATCTACATGAACCCTCTACATCTCATGGAAAATACATGAAGAGGCAGAAAAGGGGAGCATTTGAGCTGGCTCAAAACACCAGCTGAAAATGGACTAGGTTGTAAATTTTATGGTGTAATGGATTCTAAAATATAAGTGAAGATGTGCACATGTTAATAGACACAATGGATTCCCTCGAGTGTTCTTATGGTCATTTTTTTGGCCTTTGATTTCATTTTATACATGTATTTCCTGCACCTTCTTCATTCTTTCTATAATGATAGTGGCATGTTTTACAATTAGAAGGGGAAGACACTGTCTCATGGGCATTATCTCCAGTGTATAAAGAGAGGTAGAAACTAATGAACTGATTCCCCTCTACATCACAAAGAGAAAAAGAAGTATGGTGAATTCAACATTGTGCAAACACCTAAAAGCTTCATTCATATTGAAATGGACTGTAGTTCTAAACCTACAGCCATTGGATGCTATTGTACGAATAAGATGTACATGTGTTATATGATGCAATGTACTAAAAAATTGTTCTTGTTGGCTATGAATTTCATATTGTCCATTAACTCTCCTCACCATCTTGGTTCTTCTTTAATGTTATTTCTCCCTTCACTACCTATGAGAAAAAGGGGAGCATAGAGTGCCCATCTATGGAGAAATAATTGATTGTTAAGCACTATAACAAGTCAATGAAACCACTTACAAGATCCGTCTCAAATTGTGTTGATCTATTTGGAAAAAAGAGGTCCTTCTCATGTGCTACAACTTTAATCGTACAAGTGCATGATCTCCAAAGTTTCAAGTGAAAACTAGTGAATTCACCTGATGAGATTAAGTGTTACCAAAGAGCTAGTGGATCTTGCCTAATTGGAAGCCACATCGCATGACAACGATAGAGAGCACGCTTGTACACAGCCATGTGTCCCAGCATGGATGCCGACTAGTGTGCTCTCTCTCGTTGTCATATTATGATATTCCAATACTTTACTAATAATCTGCACCCAAAAGGAATTAAATCAGAATGAAGATTTAAAATAGTACTGTTCAAAAACCATTCAATAGAGTAAAGCTATCTTACCTAGATTAAGAAATCTTGATATCCCAATATATACAGCTGCCTGGGGAGAAAGTCCTTCCACCTTAAAAGCATAAATAACACATCTCATGAAGAAATATCATATATATATTTCCTACTTATTGAATATATATATAGAGAGAGAAGTTTTAATTCCACTACATGGACGGGCTATTTCATACTGTATAAAAGACCTAAAAAACATTCACAACAATATTATGTCTTTTCTATCGAATCGATTATAGCCACTGCCCACATTCCACAAAATTGAGCCAAAGCTCATGTTAGGCCTTGTAGTTTTCTCACTTGATAGGCAGCCGTAGCCATTCTGTATTTGAAATTATCATTGTTGTTGCTCTCACTTTCATTATTCTAGCTATGGGTATCTTTCGCTCTGGTACTAATAGTTGGATATTCATTCAATCCATGAATGTTTATGAGGTCAGGTAAATTATGAAGACATAAAAAAAAAATATTGCCATTCATTTTGTTATGAATTTTTCAAGCATAAAGAGTAAGGATTGATATCATTAACTGACTACTCCAATTTTCTTAGAGAACCTGTTTAGGGAAGGCATTAAGTTTTAGATCCGTACATAGAGAAAGTCGTGTCCAGTGAAAAAAAAATATTGCAAGAATCTTTAAAACAATGATATTGTTTGCAGGTAAAAAAGAAAAAAAAAGGGCCAGTTTCAAGTAACCCAATGCAACTCAAAGACTATCAGCAAAACACTACTTGAGGCACAATGATCTAGCAACCAAAGTTGCAGACTAAAATTACGAAAAACATATATAACACTCATATTTGAGTATTACTCTACATTGAAAGAAAAACAACCGCAACAACTCCAATGTTGAAGATGTTAAGACACCCTTAGCTGAGATCAGTTTCTCTCTAAAGAAACTTGTACACTCCACGACATAAACAAAAGGATTTTTAGTAACTAAAACCTCTGATTAAATCCAAAAAAGTTTAGGGAAGATGAGCATCCTACAAAAATAGAACTGCAAATATTTTAAGTGGAAGAGACAAAAACTCGAAATAAAACAATGGATTATATATATGAAAGAGCATGGGTCTCCTCTGAATGCTAACCCCATGAAGATTCTGGATGACCAATATACAAAAACTAAAAAAATACCTTCATCCCTCTGACAGCAAAACATATATAATTAGAACAAGTCCCATATACATGAGCTCGCAAATCAAGAGATGAGCGTGAGAAACTTCAAGAAAGGAGAGCTTCCGACAACTTCTGCAAAAGATTTTCCCGGAAAAGAAGAAGGAAGTATGAACTGTTCGGTCAAATCCAGCAAACCCTAACAAGAACCTAGCTATATTTTTTTTTCTTTACGAACCCATCGATTATCAGCAGGGTATTTCTGCACAGCTTCTCAGTCTGAGAAATTTACAGGAACCCTTTGAGCTAAATAACCAGAAGCTGTGTTTGCGTTACATGAAATCACATGAAAAATAAATTTTTGATAGATCTATCAGACGCTCAGAATGTAAGAAAACTAAATGAAACCCAAGAACAACTAAAAGAGGGAGTTCGAAGCTCCGAGAGATTATTACAGAGCAAAGAACTCGAACAATCACTCCAGTAACGCAGAAGGGCAATGAAAAAGAATCAATCTCGAGACGAGAATCAAGAAATAGAACCCCCAAAGAGGGCCGCAGACCTTCATCCACATCAAGGACGCGGTCTCCATGGAATGCTTCCTCCCTCCACTCTCCCTTTGGGCCGAAAATGTAAAGAGGGGAAAGATCTTCCCGGATGAGATAACCGGTGGAGAGTTTCCTTTGAAGGGAGATGGACGACCAGTGATCACAGTTGATTCACTGTGATTAGATCACCCGATTGTCTCTCATGGACGGGGCTTCGATTTTGGGGAGGTACCATTCTCAGATCAACCTCTTTTTCCTGCGGCTTGGGCCCACCACATTTGCGACAGACCGACGGTTCAGATCATGCCACGTGCGCATCGTGCTGTCAGAGGGCCGAAAGTACCCGACCAAGTCAATTAGGTGCCATCACACCCTACTGATAAAAAAGAAAAAAAAAATATTGCCATCACACTCCCCGCTTTCGTACCAATAGACCTTAAGATAAATGAACTACTATAGGAGAGGATCTTACCTTTCATTAAATTAGATCGAAATTTTCTCTGCCTTTATTTTTTCTGGTTATTATTATCTTCTCCTACTTAAATGATATGGATAGGTTTGGATTAAATGGAAGCAAGTGGACAAGTTGATCCGGTGGTCCCTTAGCAAATTGGAGGCAAGTAGATGGATAGGATACCCCTTTTCCTATCTAAATTTGGTGCTCTCACACCACGAGTCTCACAATGAGTAAAAGGGCATATAGTTACGAGTCGAGACGAAAGATATAATGTCTTTTTTTTCTCTGTAATTTCAATTTCATATGAAATAATTAATTAATATCACACATTATTATGTCTCTCTTATTTAATGCTACTTTTCCTACTAATGATATATATATATATATATGGGGATGATTTTGGTCACACGTTCAAGTAATAGTGGAGGCACGGAAACCCACCGTGGGCGTGATAGAGTGGTTTGACACTCATTATCCCAATGTGAGGACTCAAGTTTGAGTCCCACCTGCGGTGGAGAGCTCTTAACCCCTTAAATGGGGCGACCCGGGGCAATCTGAATTAGTCAGCTGGACAAAGTCTAACTAAATACCGGCGGTTTATATAGTGGAGGCATGGGGGAAGTCAATGGGTCGACCCCGGAGAGGTGATAGCTGGAGTTGATGCTGTACAGCTTGGGTTGAGGCATTTGTCGAGGACATGTCGGTGTCCGATGGACCCACTCACACTACGTACCGTTGCGGTGGCCCCCATCGACAAATAATTAGGTGACCAATATGGCAACATCTAGTGATCTGTACCACCCCCCCGCCCCACTAGCAGTCATTTATTGAACTTCCCAAAGAAATTATAAGGACAACTTGGTATGCGGTTGTTGTCAGTTAGATTAATATCGACATCAAGTCATTTACAAGCGAAAAAATAAAAAAGAAGAGAATACGATGTCGGACCTAGGAGGTAGCTGTAATCAACTTCAATTTTCGCATATAATATCCTAACTACTTATTATCGTGATCTTAACATATTGTCGAGTCCTCGTGACAGAGGAGAGCCTCGAGAAGCGTCTTGTTGAGGGGACCAAGTTGGTCCCTTTACCGTACAACAGTGAGTGACGATTGACAAATGGGAATCCCCTTCACACCACCCCACTGCTCACGAAGTGGGCGCAGCCCAGTTGGTCGAGAGGTCCTCATCCGGAGTCGACACACAACCTTGAGCACTGCGGGAGACCGGGGAATGGCTCGAGTGAACTCCCCTGGGCCGGAAAAATAAGAGACAACCGCTCTTTCACCTCCCAGCAAGCGGAGGCTAGAACGAGGTTGGGTGACAGATCAGCCATAGGACTACTCCACCCGACGATGATGCGTCTGTCTTGAGGCTTTTCATCGTCAAGAAGTCAGGACCCGGGACCAAACTAGTATCATCAACGGCCTATTTCGGCCCAATGGGCCTCTTATACACAACGTGGGCCTACGGCCCACTGTCTGCTCTCTATCTCTCTCTCACTCACTCTCTCTTTCTTGATCTCTTCTTTTTGCGGCTTGGTGCTTGCAGTTGCTTCGATTGAAATCCGTTTGGTGGGAATTGATCTCGTCATTGCTGATCTGTGCGAGCTCCTGTTGAAGCTGAAGTGACTGAGAAGCTTACTTTGGAGCCGAATAGTTATTGACACGGAGCAGATATTAGTTGGATCTCCGTGCTTGCATGCAGGCAGTGTTGATTGTTTTTTATTTGTGGAAGGGATCCTATCGAAGGACCGCCGTGATGATGCTATTGCGTCTGTACTACAAAAATTCTTGTTGATAACGATTTTTTTGCTGCGGACAGCAAACTCCTCTTGCGAGAGAACTGCACCAGAACGAGGGCGCGGATGATGGCGAGTTAGGTTGTGCTTCAGTTTTTGAGTGTGTATTATGGCAGCTTGGGCATGTCTGCTGTTCGAGGATTATAACTGAGACTGAATGACTACGCATTGATCCTGGAAACCGTGCCGTACTTAGTGGGTCTCCTCATTGCAGCTCATGTGTTTTCTCTGGTAAGCTCAAGGCCTCCACTTGTTTATCAGTTGCATTGTTTCCTTTTATAGAAGCAGTTGCTCAAATCTTTCATGCTTATTTTCTTCTGCTTAGGTGTAGTGGGTATATCGTCTTGCCACAGAGACCCCAGAGAAGTAAAACTCACTAAAGAGCTATCTACTTTCAATATGATACTGAAGGTATAATGAAATTGAATCCTTGTAATTTTCACATAGATATGAGAGGATGAAGAAAATTTTCCACTTTAATCCAATGTTTGGATGGAAGGATTCGAAGGGAGATGATTCAGGGAGACAGTTTCTTTTACATCTCTCTTCTAAGTCAGAATTGTTCTGCTTCTCGTGAAAAAGATTCCTTCAACCTTGAGTCAGGCAAAACAGTTCCCGTTTGGATGAAGGGATGCAGAGGAATAATACCCTTTGCCTGAATCCTCTCCTTTGATTTCAAGCTTATTGTATAAAAAAAGATATCAACACTGTAAGTGCTGAAGTCAAGTAGATTTCATATTGCTATAGATCTCAGTATTTGCTAAGGGTGTACTTGAATGTCCTGCCAGTTTCCCGTATTCGCAGGGAGCTTCTTTGTGCTTCACTCCGATGGTATCTCGAGAGTCAAGAAGGATGCTTTACAGGTTCACCTCTCATCTTTCTCAACACGGACTTTCCATTCTCAGATACTATCTGATGTAACATGAATAGTTGCAGGACAGTTTGATCTTTTCACCATATATGGAATATATTTTTCCTGATAATCTACTGAAGACTCCATGGAGTCTAGAAACTCAGGCTGACACTCAAAATCTGGTAGAATGAGATTTAGAGTCCTTACGAATTAGCACACACACATTTATTAGGGACAGCACGTGGTACAAAAGCTTTGCTTGAGCTTAATCAGAAGGCCCCAAAGAGAGATTCAACATTTTCTACTTGACGAAGTAAGGGAGGTTGAGGACATAGAGAAGGAAGTAGGCCCAAATGACTCCAGAGATCCCACCAAAGAAGAACCCACCGGTGAACTTTGCCCATCCATCAGCAGTCTGTAGCTGGTCAGGCTCCTTCTTCCTCCCTGTCAGAGTCAGTGAAGGGGCAGTCGATGGCTCTCCTTCTTTGAACGAGGCAATCCCGTACATGGTCAAGCAGATGCTCAAGATCACAACTAGCCCTCCTGCAGCCAGAGACCCTGCTGGTCCTGCAATCTCAGTGTTCCTCAATGGGCCAGCCTTCACGAACGGTCCCACCAGGAGGAACCCATGAGCCAGGCCCACCTCCACTCCACGGAGCAGCGGGCTGACTGAAGTCCTGTAGGCTGGGAGATTGGAGAGGTACCAAGCAATGAGTGGGCTTGAGGTGACTGGCGTCTCCAGGCTCCCAATGAAGGGGTCTCCATTGATGGGTTGGATCACTTGGAAAGTTGGCTGCAGAAGATATTGACAGCAAGCAAGGAACTAATCAGCAACTTGTAGTTGAAGGCAACTTATGGTTTCTTATCAGGAACTTGTAAAATGGATCTACAGAGAAGATAGTCGATTCTTGTACCAAGATCTATAGAGATGAGTGCAGCCAATTCAAACGGAAACACCATACAAGATACGACCTTGGAGTAATACATTCCAATGGTCTCAGTTATCAGGCGGGTTGGAGTGGCTCGGGATCACATAAAACACCTTGAATTTCATTACTATAGCATAGGAAGTACTGAATCCAAATGCGAGAACAATGCTCACCTTATCTGCCTGAACAGCTCTAATTGTGAGGCTAGCGGTTCTCCTGCTGGGGAATGCTTGGAGAGGAGACCCTGAGATGCCCTTCGGGGCGATCAGGCCCCTGCTGGATGGCGTTGAAGCAACAAAGCTGCTCTTAAGTTGGCTGGCCATCGGAGATGCTGTAGCTGCCATGGCTGCAGCTGCTCAGTTTTAGAGATGAACCGGAGAGAGGGCTGGGGTCTCCTGAATGAGGCAGAGAATATCTGTTCCTGAAAATTTTGTGGCTGACGGGAAGGAGCCAATCTGGTGGGGGCAACTAAGGGCTGTGACTGGATAAGAAGTAGTTGGGACCTTATCCCTTATCCAAACTGGCAACGCTTAAAATGATTCTCTGTTAAATCCTCTTAAATCTCATATTTAAGCCTTATAAATAAATAAATAAATATAATTAAAAGTTTTACCCCCTTAGTAGTTCATCCTCACCTGAATGCCTCCATTGATTGTAATAGTGGCCTTCTGAATTTCTCACTAACAAGGCACACACCCTAAAAAGAACGGCAGATCCTGCAGACTTGTCACTCTCTTGTCAAACCTGCTTCGAGATGAAATTTCAGTAGCTAGTTTTCGAAGTCAATTCCATGTGATTTGCCAAATCTTAGACAGGAAATTCGAATCCTACGATGAGATGGAGAAGACGGTGGGGTTTCAGAGTGAATTGTGCAAACTTCACCAAGGAATGCAAACAAAACGATTTTCAGAACATTAATGGACACACCACAAGATACGTGAGAGCAGACGCGAATTAAACACACTGCATGGATTAGATATCAAGATGTCCCGTGTACTCATACAGCAAATTAGAAATTAACGAAGGATATAGTCATCTTGTTTCCGGGTTACACGATTGATGACTAAGTTTAGGCTTATATAAGTACTGCTGACATCAGAAGGGTTAAAACTAACCAGTCAAGAGGGTAGTTAACCATCTTCTATACCTAGTGAAGATAAGCAGTCTGGTACTGATAGCAGTTACCAGAGAAGTTTTGGCGGCTGTGAGGGTGAGCAGGGTTCATATTGTAAGCGGCAGCAGGAGCTCCCAAGATGGAGTGGCCATGACTGTCAGCAGGGCCTGGGTAGAAGTAAGGCCAATTGTATGCATGCTGAGGGTGTCGATGATGGTAGGTTTTAGTGTCAGCAATGGTGTTAGCAATAACAAGGGGAGTGGGTCCTACAGTCAGGGTATTGGCCCGGGGCCTCTTGGGCTGAGGCTTTGAGACCTCAGTCGCTCTTTTCTGGTCGGCCTTGGCCTTCTCAAGGTGGACAACCCTTTTCTGGAGCGGGTCAACCGGGTACTGATTCGCGAGCTTGTGTTCTTCAATGCACTTGATCACAACCTTCAGGGCAGTCAGCTCCTTGTCATTGGCATCAACCTGCATAATGGAAATTTGTAAGCGAATATCCAGCTAAAATGTTTTCTGGGAAGCTGTATAATGATTTTAAACACAGTATTGTATTTGTCTCAATATTTGCATGAGCTACTGACATTAGTCACCAAAGAGCAGATGACCCATAGGTAAGAGAGCCGATAACTTGATGAAATAACATCAGTACATCATTGGGTTGCATTTTTGCATATCAAACCTGGATATTTTGAGGTGAATTTCCACGTCTGACAGATGAGGAAACCTTTCTAGCTCCCTGCAGGTACAACTTCAGCAAAGGCACGGGAGGGAACTGTTCTGTGAGCTCAAATGCAAATGCCAAATTAACAGCATCAATTTGTCTTCCGCTATTGATCAAAATCTCAACCACACCTGACACAATCAAAGCAACGAAAACAATCGTCAAACACAAGAAACTTGTTGCAGATAATGATCATGGTGTAAGAAGAATTATTAGGAAGGATCGACAGTCAAGTTACCATAGATACATTGAGAAAATATACAGAGGATTTTATGTTATATGAACTTGGTTCTGAAGATGGGATCAAATGCACACTTCGAAAAAGTTGTGAACGAACTTATCTAGGGGAAAAATGTAAAATCATCTTTCCGCAACATGATGAACACTGACCTGGCATCTTTTCAGACAGACCAAGGGAATGGCAAAGATCAGCAACTTGTTTCCTACGGGACACCAGAGGAATTAACCCACATATATATTTCTCATTAAAGTCTGAAGCAACACCAAAGGTCTCCAAAAGTTTCAAAAATGCATGGGCCTCTAGAGAATTCCCATTGCTGGCATCCAGATCAAGAGAAGCCAGTTTTAGTTTCCATTCTTCAGCAATTGCCCTTGCCTTATGTTTAATGCCTTCTGAGATGATATCAGTCACAGAGACAAGATCCTTGTACGTTAACAGGACACTGAGGCACTCCATCAGCATGATGCAGGTCCGACGAAGTCCCAACAAGCTCGATTCTTTCTTTCCATCCAAATATGGCAGGTTAGTGCTGTAGAAGTCTTTAAGGGAGTTCAGAACAAATGAGGCAGGGCTTACTGCAGCTTTCAGAGCAAGGGGAATTTCCTTCCTTATAGAAGCAATATACTTGCGATGGTCAGAGATGAATTTGTGAATCCCTTCAGAATCCATATTTTTACACAAATTTTCCAACATCGAATTTGATTTCACTTCCTCTTCCACCTCTATGAGACTGTTCTCTGAAAATTCCTTGGAGTCTTCTAGACTACCTTCGGCATTGACCCCATCAAGCACATTCTCTTTATCTACAATAACCTCAACCTGGCCCTCATCATGAACAATGGTATTCTCTGGAGAGAACCCATTAGCACGCTTCTCAGAAGCTTGTGTAATTGCACCAACTGCTGCATCTCTCTTCCTTTGAAGCTTCCCTAGTAAAGCTTCCTCCTTCTCCACAACAGCTGCTTCACGCCTCTCCAGCAATTCTTGTGCCTCCGAAGTTTTTGTTTCATACTCCCTTTCTTGGTCTTCCAATTCATGGAAGCGTCTCTTCAGAGATTTTTCAAGTCCATGGCAATGTGCTTCAAGTTCTTTCCATTTCAAGTTCAGAGTGATTGCACAGTGACTTTCAAGTTCAGCAAAGGCTTTCTGAAGCTGTTGTATCTTAGATGTTGTGGTGTCCATCAGAGTTTCAACCAATTGGGGATCTTCCATGGAAAGATGCCCTGCATAGTAAGGGAACCAAGAAGATCTGAATAACCACATCAAAGTAATACATACAGTGACTTTATAATCAGCCACAGTATAATATGACTAAAATCTCTCAAAGAATGTAGAGCATCAGATTGAAGCCAGCTATTAAAACATTCAGGCTGAACAACTAGAGCATTTAACACAGTGACATGCATAGGATTTTAAAGAAGAAGAAGGGTTTTTTCATCAGCCTTCCTCAGCAACATCAAAGCTAACAACCATACATCCAGCCAGCGGCTACATTTCACGTAAGCAACCTTGTTCGTGCAATAGCAAGGATGCTTTGTAACATAGCTGTTCATGGTGCAATTAGCATTTACTTAACAAAAAAAAGGATGAAGGATCAGCTAGGACTTACAAAAGAAGGAAAATTGAAATAGCGATTTCACAGATACTTCTCTGGAGGCTCCTCACTTCTAGTTTCTTATTTGCCGGCTTAGGGATTTGGGCACCAGGGACCAAAAAAAAAAAAAAAAAAAGGACAACCCTATGATAGCACAAACTTTCTTGTTCTGAAACAACTATCCAGCAGACCTACCACTGAATCAAATTGCATGGCAACGAGCTAGATATATTTAACATCAAATCCCTTATAAGGAAAAACTGACAACGGCTAAAAAATGATAAATCCAGTGATTCTCTGTTCTATGCTTACAGGGCAAGTGTTGCAGCAGAAATCAAGCTTCTTAGTAAAATTGCAAGCAAGAAAAATGTAGATCACGAAAACCCAAAATGTGCTTAGCCATAAATGAGTTCAAGTGAACTTTTTTATTTCAACCGTGACCAATATGTAGTAAGAACGCAAGATCCCCATAGCTAAAACAGTAGAAACCAAACGCATTGACGAAAACCAAAACTAAAAGAAGTAGGTAACTCAAAACTGAGCTGAGAAATCACATCAAGAAATAAAAATTTACCTACAGTAACATGACGATCGCGATTCAGCTACCACGACAGACATTATTTCATAGCTACTAACTCTCTACATTTAGAAGTTCTCCGAGTAAAACACTAAGAACTCCATGGGAAGAAGTTAATAACTCCATAGAGAAGCTCACTCCGACAGTTAAACCAAGAAACCAAAGGGAACGGATCTAGAGAGAGAAACAGCACAATTAAGGAAAACTCACCGGATCCGAGCGCGGAAATTTCTTAGAGGAACTAGAAGAAGAGCCGAGACGGGAGCCAGCTCAGTCCATTTTCGGGCGATTCGCCGGCGAAGCGGAAGCTTCCGTGGTGTTCGGCAAAGCCGCAGCTGCTCAAGAAGGAGAGAGGACTGTGACAGTGAGGGAGAGAATACGAAAGAGTAAAGCTGACACATCTGTCTTCTGCTTTTCCGTTTTTCCCCGGGGCACTTCCCTTTCCACTACTTCCCCGCCTTGTGCCTATTAGGAGCATGTTCGGTAGTAGCTGTGTTCATATGGTTCGGTTTGGTCTGAAAAACCGTTTTGAATTGAATTTGAATTAAATGCTTAGCTCGATTCTGTTTATAGTAAAATACATAATTTATTACATTAATGTTAATTTGATCAATTTTGTCCGAAAATGGACTGAAATAACCATTTAAAAATTGTTTTATTATAGAGATTTATTTTTGTTTTTATTCTATCTAGCAATCTTTTTTTTTTTTTAAATCAGCGTGTGGTTGGTTCATTTGACCACATCGTGTAGTCAGTCCATCGGGGAGAGGAGTGCGTTTAGTGATTCGGGGAGTGCTCCGAGTGTCGAGACACGTGCCATTGCCAAAAGAGAATCTGCAGCCGGATGAGGAAGCCGAGGAAGACGAACGTTCACGGTGTGTGGCCCACCAACTCCAAGTCCAATCTTGGAGTCTCAGGCTTTCAGCTCCACGGCCGAGGCAGTTATCACCTGCCTCACCTCCCATCGTGTCAGTCTGCGCCCGTCGAATCAAATAGATTCCCTCACATGACATCAGCACATCCGTCTCACACGCGGTCGACATCTCATTCTGAAAATTGACCAATTCCGTGGGCGGTTCAAATGAGTTGCATGAATTTTTCCCGAAGGACGGATTCACACTGGCACGGAGACCCTTCTGCAAATGGAGCCAATTGAATATGATGCCGATCACTAATATGGCACTGTGGCTGGGCAGAAGTACATTAGAATATCATTATTATTATCATTATTACTCCGTATAATATTACTATTTTCTCATCATATCGACTAAAATTATAGAGAACAAGTGAATGATCTCATACATGAGAATTGTACGCATGCTCGACTGGGATCGGGGAATGATATTGACCGTGAGTAATCCTGCTCACAAGAACAACACAAAGGTTTCTTTCCACAAATGTTACTATCATCAGTAGTATGAAAACAGGAATTTCTCCCGTTGGCCAATTTTGCTGAAGACTGTCTAGGTTAAGAGTATACTGTGCTTCCTTCAAGCCTTCAGTACCTATTACAAAAAAGACAGGTAAATGTTAGATGGGCCCCTCCACTGGAAGGATGGATGAAGCTCAACACAGACGGGGTCAGTTTGCAGAAACTTGGGCCAGGCAGGAGCAGGAGGCGTGGTCCGAGATGCAAACGGGAATTGGATCAAAGGTTTCGGAAGAAAGCTGCGGCAGGTGGACAACTTGATGGCTGAATTTTTGGGCTCTCAGGGAGGGGTTAAACCTTGGCATTCATTCCATCTATGATAGAACTTGATGCACAAGCCATTTGCACTCGTTGGACGAGAATTCCACGACAAATCTGATATATCTTCCCTTTGTTTTGGATTGCAGGAAACTCTACAAGATGTTCCAGAGGTGCAGCATCGAACACGCCTTCCGTGAAGCTTATGGAGAAGCAGACCAATTTTCGAGACTTGCCAGAACATAATCGCAGGGCTTTATGCTTTTTGAACTGCCGCCTGTGGCAGTAGCTCCTTAGCTAATGTATGATATAATGGGGTGCTCACAGTCCAGATACATAGGGACTGATGTAACCTCCCCATTGATATATGACTTTGACTGAGTCTTTAAATAAAGATATACTCATCCTTTACTGTCACCAAAAAAAAAAAGAACAGGAATTTCCAACTCCCTCCACACGCAAATACTCGTCTTCATCTTTATTGTCTTCCTCTCTCTTGAACTCTGCTCTACTACCAGTTCTTTCGACTATTCAAACCGTTTACTCTGTGGACTTCCCTTCCTCCTCATGCGACACACTCACCCCCTAGTGGGTTCTTCTTCCCTTTCTCCCCAGGTGAATTCTCAGGCACCCTCTCTTGATTCAATTTCGGGTTGCTCATTTTGGTCGGTTACCTTGATCCTGGCATCTCCTGGAACACCACAATGCTGTTTGTTTCTGATTCTCCACGCGTTTGGTTCTCGTGTTTTTCTCTTTATGAACTGTTGCGCTTATTTATCATCTTGAATCTTTCTGGCGGTTGCCCAAGTTGAGTGCTTTATTGTGGCTTCTCCCTCCTTGCTGTGTGCTGGTTGGAACACGGCATTGTATTGATAAACGAGAACTCATACATAAAAAAATTTGGATTTTATATTGAGTATACGCTCATATACTTCGAAATATTATATGGGTTGAGACATTTAAGAAACCCATAATATATTTATACTTTTTTCCTTCAAATATAGAATGACTTGGAGTCAAAGGAAGCTTTTGTACCTGCACCAAAATCTCCTGTATCCTGTGCATTGGTTTTGCTGGCGGTTGGACTATCAGTCTAGTTTGTTGCTGCAGCCCAAGGTCACTTATTGCTCTCATCTTGTTAAACTGTTGTATTTTACGAGACAACCGACCATGTTACCTTAACACATCAAGAGGGATCGAAATTGTTAATGACATTGTGACTGCCATGGATATCACTTCCATTCCCTTGAATCTCTTCTTTTGTTATTGTGTTCTCTGTTATACGGCTATGTGTCGTAAGTTTCCTCTCTGTCTTTTTTTTTTTCTATCACCATCGGGGATCATACATCTATATTTTTTCTAACACGCTTTGGTACTGTTTCTGTTCATTGATGATAACATCAAATTCAGGCAATCAATAGAAGGAGTTCGAGCTCCCTTCAGAAGTTTGTAGGATTCTAAGAAAAATGGTTCTTATTGGCCGAAGAGCTCGCCTGATACTGATTACTGTTTCTCTCTGGTTATCTCTCCGTATTGGTCCAATTCACGGGGATGAGCGTGATGTCTCTTGCGTGAGAAGCGTATTCGAATCGGTCAAAGACCCTTACGGTAACTTGAACAGCACATGGAATTTTGCCGATAAGACTGAGGGTGCTATCTGCTCCTTTACCGGTGTTGAGTGTTGGCACCCCAACGAGAATAAGGTCCTCAGCATCAAGCTCACGAACATGGGCCTCAGGGGCTCATTTCCTCTTGGTCTTTTGAACTGCACAAGCATGACGGGCTTGGATCTCTCTGAGAATCACTTCTCAGGGCCTCTCCCTTCCAATATGTCGAAGATCGTTGGTTTCTTGACTTCTCTGGTCCTCTCATCGAATGACTTCTCAGGTCAAATCCCAGCAGACTTCGCAAAATGCGAATACTTGAATGAGCTTTCTCTGGACCACAACCAGTTCTCTGGGCGGATACCTGCAGAGTTCATCTCGCTTAGTCGGATGAAGAAATTCAATGTGACCAACAATCTTCTGTCGGGGCAAATCCCGCAGTTTCTAAAAAATTATTCGGCCGATGAATTTGCCAATAATCTCGATCTGTGTGGGGAACCTCTACCACCTTGTCGTCATCCAACTTCGAAGAGCTTGAACACACATAATATGATTGAAGGAGCTGCAGTAGGTGGCGTGACTGTTTCAGCTCTGGTTATCGGTGCTGGGCTAGTCTTCCTTTACTGTAGAACTTCAATGAAGAAGAGGAAGCAGCTGGAGGACCCTGAAAGCTGAAGGAAATAGAATCAGCTTGACTGAGTCCCCGAATCGAATACAATAACCCAGACCACTGATCTCATGCTAGCTGTGCCTCGGCAGCGATGGTGTCTACGTATCACCGTATTACGGATCACTCTTGTGTTCTACCCCAAGCACCGAACGATCGGGTCTATGATTCTGTAATGGATATAAGAATATAGAGAGAGTGGGTCAAATTCCTCCCGTCATCCTTGCGTTTCTCATAAATAATGTACCAATTAATGTGTGTACAAATAATCCTTGAGAAGAAAATCTTGACTAAAACCACACCAAAATCAATTATCGATTCTTAGGAGCAAGCACTATATCCCCATTTGTTGCTCCATGTAAACATCAAATACCCGTGACCTCCGTTTGGTATAGTGGCACTACTACTTTTTCGTTGTGTGATCGTGCCTCGATAGGGCTTTATATGATCCGGCTTTTGAATTTCTTTGTTGTGATGATGCTTTAAGGGAGGTCATCTTGTTAGCAAGAGGTTAAGGGTTGGAAGGATGCTGTTCTAGAGATTAATGCTGAGTTGGTTTTTGAAGGCTCGAAGAATAAATCAAGGGGGAATGGGTTTGGCAAATAATAAATAAATAAGATACCGCCAACCTTTTAAAACTATACGATTTTATGAATTAAAATCGTAAAACTTCACTTATGTAACTTACTCAAATTTTCATTGTAATGAACTATAAATTATTCTAGCGTAAACGTGGTGGCGTTTTAAAAAATAATGACGGATAGTTATACATCATATTTTTTATATTAAAATAATGATATAATATTTGACATGTCGTAAGCCTGTTAGCATTTTACTAATATTGTCACATCCACGCCGGTGTAACTTAATGTAAGAACTTAAGTAAGTTATGTGAGTGAAGTTTCGTGACTAAAGAAGTCGCTTGGAAAGTTTTAAAGCTTAAATCCAAAAAACCGTATAATTTGAGGATCAATGGCATATTTCTAGGATTGATAGTATATTTCTTAAAGAGAGAGAGAGAAGCATGATTATAGTTTTTAAAATCGGATCGGACCGGAAATCAGTTAAAGTATAGACCCATGAGTTAGACAGGGGGTTCAATGGATTGAACCGTAAATTTAATAAATAATATTAATAGTATAATATTACAAATATATTGATATAAGACAATAAGTTGACAATTATTTATAATAAAAATTCATGATATGAGTATTATATTAACCTTAAGTTCAACATAAAAAGTAAATATAAGTTTAATAAAATAAGATAAGTATATTATAATATGTTTTTATTTTTTAAAAAAATTTAAGTCGACCAACTTTTTACCGGTTCAATTGAATTTACCGGTTAGACTGGAAACTGATCGATTTAATCAGAGCTACCTGTATTTTAATTGTAAATAGGTTAAATCTAGAAATCAGACCGGATAAGTAGCTGATTTCTGATTTTTAAAACTATGGATCACTTCTGAAAAAGGGAAATGTAAAAGTTCAATACGGATTCTTTGTTTCCTTGGGCCAAATTGCGGGGATTGGTTCATCTTGCACTACGTGAAGACTTCGGTTCCCACTACGCTTTTCCAAAGTCCCAAGTCTTCGTCAAACCTTGACGAAAACGGCAGTCATGGGTCCCTCCATTGACTCCACCGCCCATCCGCCAGATCCATCCCCACCCCCAATTATATTTAATATTATAAAGCTTTATTTTTTTTAATAAGATGATAGAACAAAGACGGAAATAAACCAAGCATCTCTTTGATGAGAACCTTAAGTAGATTCTTAGTTGGGGATGGAGAATGATATGATAGTACGAAATCCTGTTCACCGGAGCATAAAAAATGCTTATATCTGCCAGTGTTACTATCGGTGCAGGAATTTTCCGACGCCCTTCACACGCAAACATTCACCTTCCATCTCTATTGTCTTCCTCTCTCGGTCAGTTTCACCCTGCCCTGCTGCCAGCTCTTTTGACTATTCAAACCGTTTACTCCGTGGACTTCCCGTCCTCCTCCTCATGTGAAGAAGCACTCTCCGTTTCCTTTCTCTTATCCTGCCGCGTCTCAGGAACCCCTCTTGTGGGTTGTTCTCCCCTTTCTCCCCAGGTGAATTCTCGGGCACCCTTTTCTTGATTCAGTTTCGAATTGCTCGTTTCGGTCGGTTATATTTGCCTTGGCATCTCCTGGAACACCACGATTCTGCATGTTTCTGATTCTCCACGGGTTTGGTCTCGTGCTTTTCTCTTCTTGAATTGTTACTGCTTTCATCTTGAATTTGATTGGAAGTTGGCCGAGCTGAATGCTTTATTGTGAGTTCTTGTTCTCCTTGCTGCGCAGCTTTCGTACTGTTTCGTTGATGGGTGATAACATCAAATTCAGACTACTGTTGGAAGGAGTTCGAGCTCCCTAGGACCCATTGGCTGATTTATCTGTCCCTGCTTCGAAAGTTTGTAGGATTCTGGGCAAGATGGTCCTTGTTAGCCGAAGAATTCGCCTGCTGCTGCTTACTGCATCTCTCTGGTTATCTCTCTGTGACGGGGATGAGCGTGACGTCTCTTGCGTGAGAAGCATATTCGAATCGGTCAAAGACCCTTACGGATACTTGAACAGCACATGGAATTTTGCCAATAAGACTGAGGGTGCTATCTGCTCCTTTACCGGTGTTGAGTGTTGGCACCCCAACGAGAATAAGGTCCTCAACATCAAGCTCACGAACATGGGCCTCAGGGGCTCATTTCCTCTTGGTCTTTCGAACTGCACAAGCATGACGGGCTTGGATCTCTCTGAGAATCACTTCTCAGGGCCTCTCCCTTCCAATATGTCGAAGATCGTTGGTTTCTTGACTTCTCTGGTCCTCTCATCGAATGACTTCTCAGGTCAAATCCCAGCAGACCTTGCAAGATGCGAATACTTGAATGAGATTTCTCTGGACCACAACCAGTTCTCTGGCCAGATACCTGCAGAGTTCATCTCGCTTAGTCGGATGAAGAAATTCAATGTGGCCAACAATCTTCTGTCGGGGCAAATCCCGCAGTTTCTAAAAAATTATTCGCGCGATGAATTTGCCAATAATCTCGATCTGTGTGGGGAACCTCTACCACCTTGTCGGTCAACTTCGAAGAGCTCCACTACTATAATTGCAGTAGCCGCAGTGGGTGGCGTGACTGTTTCAGCTCTAGTTATCGGTGCTGCGCTAGTCTTTCTTTACCGTAGAGCTTCAAAGAAGAGGAAGCAGCTGGAGGACCCTGAAGGAAATAGATGGACAAATAGCCTAAAGGGAAGCAAAGGAATCAAGGCAAGTTTTCTGAACTAACCATACTGGAACCATTTATTCATCAATCATCAAGAGAATTGTTGCTTCTTCTTCTTCTTCTTCTTTTTTATAAACGAAAAAAGCACTTTATTCATCAAAGCGAATGAGGAACACAATCCTCAAAAATATACAAATTAGAGTCCCTAGCAGTTCTGCCCAATTGCAACAGATTATGGGCAGCAAAATTCTCAGACCTGCCAATCCAAGCACATGACCAGGAGACCAAAAAACCAACAGTATCAATGATTAAACTTAACAAGTTTCTGCAGTCCCAAGGTGGCCTAAATTTTCTATTTGCAACAGACACCACTTCACTAGCATCAGAAAGAAAATTGACGGAGGACCAATTGTAATCTTTGTTGCTTCACATACAATGCAGGTGTACCCCACTATAGACATAAAGCTTCGCGCATAATTGATTTTGCTTCAAATGGTATCAGAGCTACAAATTTTTATTATCAAGCTGTTACCTCACTTTTCAATTCATATTTTCCATCTGCCCTGTCCCGTGCATTTCAAGTTTCACCTGCACTTGTCAATTGGCTAGGTTGAGGGACTGTTAGACCGTATTTCATATTCATTGCGTGTGCATCTCAATGCAACTTTAAGCTTTAGATATATCCGCACTGAACAAAGATTACCCGTTTCTTGTCTTCCTTATCTGCTAAATTGCTTTTGGTGCACTACACTAAGCGGATTTTTTTGTCTAATAAGTAGGTATCCATGTTCGAGAAGTCAGTTTCTAAGATGAAATTAGGTGACCTCATGAGGGCTACAAATAACTTCAGTAAGAACAACATAATTGGGTCGGGAAGGACTGGGACCATGTACAAAGCGGTTCTTGAGGATGGGACCGTACTTATGTGCAAGAGGCTGCAAGATTCTCAGCATTCTGAGAAAGAATTTGTGTCTGAGATGGCAACTCTTGGAAGCGTTAAGCACAAGAACTTGGTCCCTCTCTTGGGTTTCTGCATGGCTAAAAAGGAGAAGATCTTAGTTTATAAGTACATGGTGAATGGGGCCCTGCATGATAATCTCCATCTCGAGGACAATAGCAAAGAGGAAAAAGAAGGCCTTGACTGGTCATTGAGACTCAAGGTCGGCATTGGAGCTGCTAGAGGACTTGCATGGCTCCACCACAACTGCAACCCTCGGATCATCCACCGAAACATAAGCTCAAAGTGTATACTATTGGATGGAGAGTTTGAGCCCCGAATCTCAGACTTTGGTCTAGCCAGGCTAATGAATCCAGTTGATACGCACCTGAGCACGTTCGTGAATGGGGAATTCGGTGACTTAGGGTATGTTGCTCCAGAGTACACACGGACTCTCATGGCCACCCCGAAGGGGGATGTCTACAGCTTTGGGATTGTGTTGCTAGAGTTGGTGACTGGGGAGAGGCCAACACAGGTTAAGCGTGCCCCGGAGAGCTTTAAAGGGAACCTTGTGGAGTGGGTAACATTAATGTCAGACGAGTCTCGCTTGAATGATGTGATTGACCAGTCCTTGCTTGGGAAGGGTGTTGATAACGAGGTCCTCCAGTTCCTCAAGGTTGCATGCAGCTGTGTGGTCCCAGGTCCCAAGGAGAGGCCTACCACGTTTGAAGTCTACCAGCTTCTCAGAGCTATTGGGGAGCGATACAACTTCTCGACCGAGAATGATATTATGGTCCCCACAGACAGCGGTGATGCTCACTGGTCAGAGCTCATCGTCGCCCGAGACAGCATCACGGGCTGATCATCGGCAAGTGGAAGTGATTCAGCTGCCCCTGTCCAGCTGCAGGCTGTGATCGTGCAAGTATATGCTCTCATTACATAGCTGTCATATTACACGATAAATGAGACATTGATACTTTAATATAGGGTAACTTGCCTGCAGATGCCTCAGATCATGTTGAATATATGGGTGTAATATCTCACATTTAAACTCTATCTGTTGCTTCTGTACTAAGGAGCAATCAGGATCGACTGGTCTGCTTGTTTTCAATGCCTTTTGCCTGGAGATAGGCTCTTGCGAAGTGCATATATAAGATTTCTTCTCTCTTTTCCTTTTCCCTTCAGAGCCAACGTATCATTTTCTGTTCATTTGTCATGAAGGGTTCAATGTTGTGTGCTCCGGAGGCTTACATCTCTGCTGATGTTCCTAGCTGCAATCTGAAGCTAAGATGACATCTGCCGCAGAATCCCGACTTGGGGAAGACAGTGGCACAGGGGATTGATAATGTGATCCATGTATTAGTTTAAAAAAGCCTCAGAATTTCATTCGGCATTACAGGAATAACCCTTTCCGAGTACTTCTTTCATAGAAGAATCAATAGGAAATAATCTTAGAGGAGTCCACTTACGAGAATATGGAAAGTTGGGGAATTAGTCAATTGTGAAAGTTCTGGGAAGAGTCTCTGAAGGGTGGATTGGTCTTTTGACTTTTGAGCAACCTTTTGTTGAATCTCCTTCTAAGAAGCCCTTTTCCTCTGTCCAAGCCCATCAACATGCTTTGTGTACTTGTTTAATCGTTCAACCTTATTCCAGGATCACAGTACACTGCTGTTATAACATATCATGGCTTTGCTACGATCCTCGGCAGGTAAGGTTCAGTTACATTGCCGGTTTCTCGGTTAAAATTGGTAGTTAGTGAGCCCCTTGGGTTGGCCCACCGGGTCTCGTTGATCTTCTAGCCACAGGTGCGGACTTATCCGGTGCTTAGAAGAGCAGGCCTGAGACCGTAATGGGCTGGATTGGGCTCGCTGGCAGTTAGGAACTCCAGCAAGAAAGTTGAATCCAGGTTTGCGTCCCGGATGGACTGCATAAGCTAGCCGACGAACTAGAGCAAGACGGGAGGAAATGGCAGGGCAAGGGAACTCGTGTATATATATATATATATATATATATCCGAAGGTTAGGATGATTTCTCATATCTGACCACTTAGGGATCTGAGACATCTATAGAATTTATCCGGACGAGTCCGAGGATTGAAGCCGTACTTCTTTCCGTGAGTCGTGGCCTTTCTATGTCCGACTCGGGGAGTCGGTCCAACTTGGTAGCTAGGAGGGTGACGAGGGGAGAGTCGATCGAGGGACCAGCAACTCACGTGAGTAGATCGAGTATCCTTTGGTAGACCGGATGCGGGGAAGGTGAGGAGGATTCCGGAGACACAGAACGAGATAAACGAATGTCAACTGCAAACGTAACATGAGTAAATAAACGTGTGGAGTTACGTCGCCATTCAATGAGCTGATCTGATCTGCCTTTGGCTGACTTCTCGAGTCCTCGTATTCGGATGTTTCACCTGCGTTTGGAGTCGACGGCCTTGCGTGCGTTCACGAGAATCATTTTAGTATTTTTTTTATTATAAATAAGCAACTCATATCAAAAGCTCCTAGAAATGCTTGTAATCTAGATAGCACAGTTTTAAAAACCGGACCGGGCCGACCGGGAGCCGGCCACTCATCCAGTTCGATTCCTAAAATTAACCTAATTGCAATTAAAATGCGGTAAGCTCCGATTGAACCAGTCGGACCGATGAACCCAATTGAATTGATAAAAAAACTAGTCGACTTAAAATTAAATAAAAATATATTATAATGTACTTATTTTATTTTACTAAACTTATATTTATATTTTATATTGAACTTTGGCTTAATATAATAATTATATTATGTATTTTTGTTATAAATTATTATTAAATTATGGTAGTATGTCAATTTATTAGTAATATTATACTATTAAATGTTATTTATTAAACATGTGGTTCAACCCATTAACTCCCGATTTGACTCATGAACCCATGCCTTTATTGGTTCCCCGTTCAGTTCGGTTTTAAAAACTATGCTAAATAGAATGCCACTAAATATACTAATAAAGAACAACGACCGGTAGGGCACATGCTACAAGCTGAGTTGCAAACGGGCATAGCAAAATAAGATAATTACAATAGAAATCATATATATTTTATTTTTTACATTTGAATTTTATATGTTTCAAAATGACTCTTTCAGTTCCGTATATTTGACTTCGTAACATACTTGAGTTATAATTCTAATAGCGCGCTAATGTAACATAACGATATATCGATAATTGCTAACATGGCATAGTGACATATCATAAATTACTAACATGGCATGCTAATGTGGCAATATTCGACTGACGTGAAAAAAATGCTAATGTATTATGCCACACAGCGCCATCAAATGCTATGTTATCGAACTATTAGAATTATGATTTAAATATGTTATGAAACTAAACATATTTTATTGAAATAGTCATTTTGAAACGTATATGAGTCAAATGCAAAGAAAGGACAAACATATATGACTTACAATATAATTCTTACTAACAAGAGGGAAATGGAAATAGCTTGACTCCATCACTTATAAGCATAGTTTTTAAAATCAAACCGAGAACCGATCAAAGTATGGATTCAAGGGTCGAACCGTGGGTTCAACGAGTTGGACCGTATATTTAATAAATAATATTATCAATAATCAACATAATATTATAATTTATTATGATTTATAACAAAAATAGTTAACATAGTAATTATATTAGCCCCAAATTCAACATAAAATATAAACATAAGTATATTAAAATAAAATAAGTACATTATAATATATTTTTATTTTTTTTAACTTTAAGTCGGTTGATTTTTTGACTGATTCAATTGGGTTTACCGGTCCGACTAGGAACCGGCCGATTCAACCGAATCTGACCTAATTTAAAGTGCAATTTGATTATTCATGGGAACCGAACTAGGTGAGTGGCCGGTTCTCGGTCGAAACAGCCGGCCCTGTCCGGTTTTTAAAACTATGCTTATAAGTTATGCTAGACGAGATATTTGCATCTATCATGATATGGCAGGCATGAAGTAAACGTGCATCTAAACCATGGGTTTATTACTTCAAGATCGACTCTGATTGATACACAACATGGTGAAAGCAGAACCAGAGTCATTCATCTCACTCAACATCGAAAACGAAAAGAAGAAACAAAAATATACAGGACTCTCACACTGGATCTCCCTCGATGGGCAATAAGATTTGAAACCTAGATGCCTGTGATCTCTCATATGGCCAGTCCCGTCCCCTTGAACTTCTCCTCGGTCATCTCATCGAGCTGTCGGATCATTTCTGGCGTCAGATGCTCCACCGAGTCTCCCACCTTGCCTTTCCTGAAGAAGTCCTGGTAGCTCAGACGCCCGTCGTGGAAGTTGCCCTTGTCGGGAATCTTGGCTTTGCTCATGCTCTCGAAGCTACACAGCTTGAGAATCTCATGAATCGTGCCCTTCTCCTCCTCCTCGGCTGTGAAGGGTTGCCCCAGGAACTCGGCCAACCTCTTTACATGTGTTAATGCGTCTTTTTTCATGTCCTCATACTTTAGGAACAATATCTTATTAGGGTTCTCTTGACTCGCTTTCCAGTACCCTAAGATATTATCCCAGATAGGCCCGTAGGGAGAGGCACCCTGCAAGAACAAGTCGGTGGCTTCCCTGAGCAGGAGCTCCGGCATGTGAATTTTCCGTCTCCAGATGCACGCGAAGTGCCAGAAGGAGATGAGCGCATCCTTCGGGTCTCTCCAAACATGCACGATGCGGCAGCCGCCCGGGCCTTTGGCCAGCTCCGGCAGCATGGTGTAGGGAACGTGTGTGCACAGCAAGCGGGGGGAGGGCAAAATCTCGGGGTCCCCAATCGGAACTTCCCTGAACAGGTGCACCTCCAAGTAAGGCACGCACTCCTGCACGCCGACCGTGAGCAGAGGGTGCTCTTCCGTGTTAGTATAAGCGGCTCGGTTCACGATCGAGAAGACCAATCCTTTGAGCCAGGTGGTGCCGCTCTTGGGTGCGGTCGCCAGGAGAACGTCGGTGGGCCGGGGTTTAAAGTGCTCCTGGAGGTACATGGCTCCTTGTATGATCTTCGAGTCGATCCAGAAGCCTTGGTACATGTAGGAATACTCGCTCATCCATCCCTTTTGCCTTGGCAGGGTTGGGATTATGAGATCTCCGTATCTTTTGTAGATTTCCTCCACTTGTTCCTCCTCCTCCTTTGTCTTGTGGACGAAGCATTTCGTAGCAGTCATGAGTGGAGCAGTTGCCATGGTCTGGAGAAAATCTAATTGCTTGGGATGCTCGGCTGGCAAATGATATGCATGCCCTGCCCTCTTCTTTTTTATACCAGAAATGTGTGGTGCATGAAATGAAAAAAATAAAATAAAACAAAACAAGGAGAATAGGGATATGGAGAAGGAAAGTGATATCACAAAAATATCATCACCCAAAGAATTAACTTATTTAATTGATATAAATATTTAATATAATAATTATATTAATAATTTTTTTATAATTTATATTTAAATTATAATATTATGTGAATTTATTAGTAATATTAATTATTAACATTATTCATTAAATATATAATTTGACCCACTGAACATCCGATCCGATCAATAAATCCATAAATTCATACCTACACCATTTCTCAGTCTGGCCCAATTTTAAAAACTGTGCATGTAATAACATGAACGTATGTTCCACCACAAATTTCGGATGCCCTGATGGAACGTCTTCATTATTGATTGTAAAAAATGATAAATGAATTAGAGTTTAAATAAAGAAATTATGGATGGCCAAAATTAATCTTGCGAAATAGTTCTCTTTTATCTATTGTCTGGATTTAGTCTCGTGTAAATGCCGAATTCCATTGAGTTTTTACTCGGACTGGGTAGGTTCTTACCAATTATGGTCCTATCCGATGCCCACGCGACTCCTACAAGAGTTTAATATAAACATATCGAGAAAGATGAACGTGAGGACCACTAACTCTAAAATTTATTAGTATTCTTTTTTTGGTATAAATCGCCGATATCTAGTTGGACTGTGTTCAGCTGATTAATCTGGATCGCTCCGGATCGGCCCATTTAAGGGGTTAAGAACTCTCCGCCGCAGATGAGACTCAAACTCGAATCCTCCTATTGAGATGATGAATGTCGAACTATTCTACTACGCCCACGGTGGTCTTTATTAATATTCTATTCCATACAAAAGTTGCAATTTGTAAAATAATAATAATAATAATAATAATAATAATAACAATAAATAATCTTGCCATTTTTCAAAACATTGGTTAAAGAGATCCCACAAGAAAGAGAAGTTGAGCTGAGCCGCACCAACTTGGAGTTTGACTAATAGTTCTTTCAATAAATTTTTAAATAGATAACTCAAATATCAAATTTGGATTAGAAGGATTGATGAAAATTTTTTTAGAAATGCGGATTTGATCGTAAATTAGTGTGAAAGTACATTTTAACTTGTTAAAAATATTATCTAAGTAAAAAAAAAAAAAGTTGGTGGCCGACTATTTCCAGTGCCAGAAGGCACAATTCTCTCTCTCTCCAAATGTCAGAAATAAGGATGCGCAATAATTAAGGACTTACTTGAGTGGGAGGACATGTCCTTTTCTTCAAGTGTGGCTGCAATTTCAACCGTCCCCACTGTTTAGCCTTTTACCCTCCCTGTAAGGATTCACTCAAAGCCAGCTAGCTGGAAAGTACTCAATTAGCTGGAATTATACCTGCCATTCCAAAATGAATGGTGGTTTAGGCTTCAGGAGATTGGAGGGCTTAAACAAATCTATGCTTCATAAGACTGTCTGGTTACTACTCACTAGCAATTCAACGAGTCTCACAACCACCCTCCTGAGAAATGAGTATGGTGAACTTGTTGGAGCCCAAGAATCGACATCCGAGATCCTACTCTCCATCATGGAAATCACCGTAATGCTACCACAGGGACACCTTTGCCCAAAGCTACTGCAAGGCTACTGTAAGCAGCTGGTCGGTAAATGGAAATAGCACTAGTGCGGAAAGATCTCCGTTGGGTATGTACATACAATACGCTGTGCCCTTTTTGTGTGAGACAAGACTTGGTGGCTTCATGCAGCTGTCTGGTAATTGTCGGTCTGTTAGGACAGTTTGGAGAGAATTAAATGAGAAGTTTGTTGAATTTTTTAATTTGATAATATATGGTCTAATAATATATTATTAATAATTTGTTTCTGTTATCCAATAAGTTAATCCGATTGAATGATTTAATTAAATTTATAAAATATGGTCTAATAGACAATTTACAAGGTGTATGGATCAATATACAAGAACTATAAGGTGATTTCCAATTTTCATGATGGGTGAAATTAGAAATTAATAAACTCAAGGCACTTATGTACAATTTACGACCGTGGTCCCTAGGACGTACGAGAAAGTTGACTCTTTCGATGTCCCATTAGTTAGAGGAGATATAACGAATATCACGTCCTCTGAGAGGTTTTCCGTATGGTTCCATATCAAGATCCGCACCCAATCGATCACACGAGTTCCAACTATGGATCCGGGTACGCTTCCGTTAATTTCCTCAACTTTTCACTGATCTCAACTTCTCATTGATTTCAGCACGTAGATCATGGAATCATTATTTTATAAAATTTACAGCACTGTCGACCTCCTAATTGGAATGGCAACCCGAAACGACTAATGAACCTCCTGTTGAAATCATCCGGTTCCTGATCGAACATTAATGCTGATGATACCCATAACTTCTTTATGTTTGAGGCTATGCTATGTAAAGTGTTGTGGAAGCCAAGAAATGGGGCCATTCATTCATGAAGGAAGAAGATTGATTGATCGATTTGGCCTCTTCTATGAATTTAGTTGAGAAATCTTATTCGGAATATGAGCATTCATTTGCGGATAAAGATTGTGCCGAGTCGAATATCACTATAGAACATGATGGTTGTACATGGCTAGGGCCCGATGATTCCGTTGCTCTATGGATGCGGCACGGACGCTCCATGGACACATCCTTGCCAGGTGTATCTTTTTAGCACAATCAACGTATGTTGAGCTAGTACGAGGAGGATCGTGCCCATTCCCCGAGGTAGGTTGTCTGCTTTTGTCGATGGCTGCAAGAACAGCTGTTGATAAGAATTGATCCTCAGTTGTCCCCCCCTTTCTTTGTTATTGTTACGGCCATAAGCTATGAGCCAGAACGATGCGTACCGCAGGTTGTACCTCGTGACTGCGGGAGCGCATATGTGCTTCTGCGGGGCACGTGGAGAAAAGGTTTGTGGTCAGGAGGCTAAGCTGGACAGGAGACTTGCTTGAGCAACCAAGCGGAGTGGTGCGGAGCGAGGACTTGGTGGACTGAAGGCAAGTGCCATGGCCTTGGGGTCGATGCTAGTCGACCAATGCAAGGTGGACAATCGCTAGACAGCCTAGGAACGCTAAGGCATGAGCGGAGAGTGGTCGAGAGGCGCTTGATCACTTCATGCCAGGGACGATCGAAGGAGCCATGTGTTGCTGGTCGGCGACAGTGCACGGTGGACGAGTGGAGATGCAAACACGCAAGTGAAGTCTCGATCATGCGGGACCCGATGATCGAATGCGTGGAGCGCGACTACTCACAGAAGGTGCACAGGATGCTGTGGAGCGCAGGATCGGTGCTCACGGGATAAGGATCGTTGACACCAACATGGAAAGGTTTGATTGTTTCCATATGCGGAGCAGCTGGTGATCAATCAGGAACCAAGTGGGGCACAGGTGTCCAAGTGCGTTCGAGAAGCTGTCCAGGTGCGGCCGAGAAGCTATCCAGGTGCGGCCAAGAGCTGTCCAGGTGGGACGAACATGGTCAAGATGAAGATTATGTGATAGCAAACAATCGGGGAAAGTTTCTCTAGGAATATGGCAATCAATCTGTTATGGAAACAATCCTAAAGGGATTGGACTGTTATGGAAATAATCCTAAAGGGATTGGACAGATTGGAAACCTGATCAAGGGATTCGAATATATCAGTTGCCATATCAGGTTTGCTAGGCTCCTCTATATAAAGGGGGCATCAGTCTCATTCTAAACAACAACCAGGAGGAACAACCACAAATGTCTCAAGACGTCTCAGAGAAGAGAGTCCAGGAGAGCAGCTAGAGAAAGCTGGGAAACACGAGGGAGAGCGAGAGAGGCAGAGCATAGAGTTGCTACTGCAAGTTGTAGCTCAGTAGCGAGTGGGGAGTGGGTCCCGTCTACCCTTGTAATGCCGAAGTGTGTCGGGTTAGGGTGTGTCGAGTGAGGAGTGTAAGCGGCGCGGAGATCGTGAGGCATATACTCGACAAGCTGAGTGAGTTTGCTCTTGTAAAGGGTTTTTCATACTTGTACAATTGTAAATACAAGTGGAGTTTTCCCTTTGTATATTGCTCGTGTTCGTTTCCTTGTGGTGTGGTCGTGTGCCAGGTGACATCAAACCTCGGTTGTGAGTGAGGGCTGGTTAGCAGGCGGAGCTGTCAATGCCTAGCGGGGTGCGAAAAAATTTGTGGCCCTCATCAGCCCCATGACAATTATGCTCCAAAAGGTAGTTATTCTGCAAAATAACAAACAAGCTCCTTCTTGGGGCCATCAAAACATCCCATATAACTCTTGGGATGCTGCTGGGTTTTTTTTTTTTGAATGTTTTGGCCATGCTTTCGGATTCCCCAAATCAGACAATGCTTGTATGCATTATCTGGCTGAACAGGGTTGACATGTTCATAGTCACAATCCATGTACTTTTTAAGGGAGTTGCTCATCGACTCCCAATTAATTAATTAATTAATTAATCGATGATACGTTTTGATTGAAGAAAAAAAAAAAGAAAAGAAATGACAGATGTATAGCTTTACACCTGCCTTTCTTCATCTACCTTTCTTTTTTATTGAGGGGGAAAAAAACAAGGAAGAATAACAGATATTTAGCTTTACACCCGCCTACCTTTCTTCACCTACCTTTCTTTTTGGCCAAACATTCTTAGGCTGTCTAGAACTAGTGTTGTTAAAAGCGCGGTCTGAATCGGTTCAAAATGGGTATGAAACCGTTAGATTCGGTTATGGTTTTAACGGGCCGATCCGGTTACGGGTCATGATTCATATGAATATGAACCGGCCAGGAACCGTTTATAAACGGGCTAATTTGTCCGTGAACCATTCATATTTTTAATTTTGAAAAAAATAGAGTTATTTTTTTTGGATAAACAGTATTTTGATTGATGAGCATACCTAATTGGTGAACAGTGCAAGCAAACAGTGTTTTGATTGAATCGATGAACAATATTTTCGATGTGATGTGATGAACCGTACTTTGATTGGATTTCTCGTCCATTTGTGGCAGTTGATTTTTCAACAAAGTCTAGGAGATTACAACACTAGGTGGGCAAAGGGTTATAGTTCACGATTCCGAGCATGTTCAATAGGTTAACGGTCCGGATCGATTACGGTTCAATGGGTTTATATTGTTGACCTGTCTCATAACCACCCCTCAACCTAATAAGAACGGTTACGGACCGGGTTCGGGGCGGTGCGGGCCGGTTTCAGGTTTGGACGAACCGGCTCCGGGCCAGCCCGCCCCATTTAACAACTCTACCTAGAACACAATCTTTTGCCTTGTGCATGAATGGAAAAGTAGCTTAAATAATAAGGTCTAAGTTACTAGAGGGTGTTCAATGTCAAATTTCAATTCAATTAGTGTTAAAGATAGTGACAGATGGTTCAAGCTCGATTTCATAAGTATAATTATTGCCCTTTTTATTCCTTTTCTTTTGTGGGGGTTGAGAAAAGGGGGCATAAGCCCAGAAATGTGGATCGTTAAAGATAAAGAGGCGAGGCATGGAGACCCACTACAATATCCGCATATGGCAAAGAATTTAATCCCCACGGAAAACTGTAATGACTGATCAGCAAGCCAATCAGCACACATGTGCCCTTCACAGTAAGTATATGCCAAGTGACCACTGTCCAATTCTGACGGAGAATGCCTTGTCGTCATGAAAAATTGTGGGACTCCAATTCACCATTCCTCTGTCTGCCTCCAGAGGACACACCACCACCTTGGAACCAACCTCAACGGATCAGTTTCCCACATCATCCTACTAATCCCGGGTTTCCTTTTACCATATCCCATCCGTGTCGAGCTTCACCCATGATGAACCAGGTTAAATCCATCTCGCATCCACCTATCTTCGTATACGTTATTGATTACTGCAATTTAAGCAATTCTGTTGGCGAAATTTGCTGCAGATTGAGAAATAATTACTATCCCATTGCTCGACCAAGTAAATTGAGAATCGAGGAGCACTCCATTCCTCCATCTCTAAATGAACCAGCACCCACCTCCAAGTACGAGAACACATGAAGGTTGGCCTTCTGCAGTGGCCTTGAATTCAAAATTCCTCGCAAGCCATTGATCATGACTCCACATACAGGAGATCTCCGCCATCGTCTTGGCAAGAGTTGCATCCATGGACTCTTCACTTTAATTCAATCCTGTAACATATGTAACATGGTCTCCTCTTCCAACATACATAGCAAGCACAAGCTGCTGCTGCGGTTGCTAAGCTCCCTTACCATATGAAGCGCATTAGTTAGCTGCTTGTTGTGTCCTATGAGCCATAAACAAGTTTTGATCCTCTCTGCTCCTTGCCATTGCCATATCGATCTCCACAAAGCATCTATCGAGAAGCTGTTACTGTCAATAAGGAGATCATACGCTGAGCTTACTGAAAACTCACCATTAGAAGTTGCGTTGCATATTGGTCTATCAGATCCTCCCTCAGAATCGTGCGGGGCTCGGGCATCAGCAATTTTAAAAGCAGTTTTATGAGGGATTAAATGTGAAAAAAGTTCCCGTCTCCAAGTCCCCATATTATCCGTCAACGTCCTTGCAGGTAGACTACGCTACTCTTAAGGGATCAAAGCACGCACCACATCTACCAGTGGCCCATGGTTTGGGATCCAATTATCTTCCCAAAATCCTGTAGTTTTCCCATCACCTGAGCACCATCTCACATTTGAGTGCATCTTTTTCCACACATCACATAATGAATTCCACAACCACGAACCCCGACTTGTCCTTCTAAATTCCAGTATATGCGGTAATGGTTCATCATATTTCCAGTATATATAGTTTATCAAGGAATGCCTCATTACATTCCCGTAGTCGTTGGATTCCAAGGCCCCTCGATCAGTTGGCTGTGTTACTTGTTCCCATCGTAACAGGTGAATCTTCCTCCGATCAGCAGTATGCCCCCCAAAGAAAGTTGCTACAAAGTCGTTCTACCTCATTTAGAATTGCTAGGGGAATTTTTGTCGTTTGCATAGTGTACCATGGAATAACTGTGAGGGCCGGTTTAATTAACGTTACTCGACCGGCCATGGACAAAGTGGAAGCCGTCCACCCATTTAATCTCGCTTTGACCTTCTCAACCAGTTTGTAATATGTTTGCTTTGTGACCCTTCCATGAATAATTGGGACACCCAAATACCTTCCCAAATCGTTGGTAACTGAACATGGACTGCATCGTTGAATATGAGAACGATTATCAGCATCCACATTCTTCAAGAACCACATGATTGTCTTGGCCTCACTTAATCGTAGTCTAGATGCCGCGCTAAGAGTGTTCACAGTCTCTCGGATAACCTGCACTTGTTTCACCGAAGGTTCCGCAAACAATAGTAGGTCCACCGATTCTCGACAGCTCAGGGACGGTGATTGTTCCTTTTTACCCGACAAACCTGAAAAGACCGGCAAGTTCAAGAGTACTATCGTCGACTATTAGGGATGTCTTTTATGTGAGCTAGTACAGGATAGAAAAGGGAGCTAAACGAGTAAGACAATCGAATGCAAAATCTCACATATCGTGAGATCAGGAGTAACTTCTATGTGCATAAGTTCTCATAGATTTTGTGGAAGGATTTCAGTCCATTTTAATATAATAAAGAAGACCAATCAGCCAGGCAGTGAGCACAAACCCAAGCAAAGGAGACCAGTCTCATTTATCGATTCTTGCTGAACATCTGATGCGTTGTATGAATGTCCAAAGTTGCCCAAGATAGGCCCCGTTTGGTATATCAGTGCCAACTGAAAATTTCCAATGTCACGATACTCTGAAACATCCAAAACTTAATGTTCTTATATATATATATATATATATATATATAAGGTGCCATAGATTGTAGTGATACTATAATCATAATAAAAAATTTTAGAATGGTTAGATTTCTTAGTTTTTTTTTTGTGGGGCCAAAATAGTTAATTTTTTTTAGTTTATAGGTTTGAAATGCGAGACTGTTAGATTGTTGGGAAAAACATAAAGTTGCGTAAACTTCTGGTAAGTAAATAGTCATGAAAGATGGTTGTAATGCAAATGACTGACTTCTTATTTGATCACCCTCATGCATCCTACTCCCCCAGGAAGACAAGATCACCCCGTACACATCCTAAGTAGATTGGGTAGTAAGCTGTGCGAATTAAGAGCAGGGTAGTCAATAACTGTTAACACTGGCAAGTTCAAAAGCATCATCACCATCCTGTCATTGCATATTTATTCCACGGCACAAGCCATGTACTGAGGGCAGATAACTAAAGTTTGAGCACGAACAGAAAGATTAACTCAATCAGTTAACCTGCTGCCTCTATTACACCCATGTCATTAGGCTTCGAACTCTCGTGCCGAAGAAAATACCAATAAGAAATCTTTTGCTCCTCAAGAAAATACCAGTAAGAATTGCGCTGGCAATGAAAGACCACTGCTCAGAACAGAACAGCGAAACTGTTTAGAACTTCTCACGTCGATTTCACGTTGACTCCCCTTGCTTTTCTTGTGTCCGTGAATATCATTGATATTAATTCTCGTCTCTGTCATGCTCCTTCTTCTGCAATGTTATAACATTCAGCAATCACAGCAAAAGCATATCTAAGTCAGAAATCTGCATCACTTTCTCCAGTTGAACCACATTCATCAGTTATGCAATAGATATAGCAGACAGCAATAAGGGGAAAAACAACCCAATTGCTCAGCTGACCGTAAAAGCAAAATCCCATGATGAATTTAGGAAAATACATAACATAGATTAACTAGAGTAGTATCTGGACTGGAGTCGGAGCTATCAACTAGCAAAGTTAGGACATCCAAGAGCAACAAATCAATAGCAATTTGCTTCTTCAAAGCTCTTTTTAACCAAAAAATTTCAGGTTTATGACCTTTTCATGTTTCTTATGATCAAGTGGATATTCAGCGTTTGTGCTTCTATCCTTCTTCTCCTTGTCTTATCTTTGCTTTGATCTTTATGCCCCTATTTGTGCTTCCTGTGCTCTCTATCTCTCTCAGAATCCCTCTCCCAGCGCTTTTTATGCTTCTTCTCCCTGTCCTTCGATTCACCCTTTGATTTCTACGGGATAGTCAGTTAGTTCCATAATACATCTATAAGATAAATGTCTACAGAAGATGTAATATATTTATTTCATACAAAGTAAAACAACATAGCAGAGAAAAATACTAAATCAAATGGTTGCATATCATAAGAGTATTCTCACCTGAGGTAGCTCGATGAAACTGCCTTCCCTGAAATGAAAGGCATCTCTATGGAGCATCAAGGTCAAAAGTTAGTATCTGGACATTTGACTCTCTTGAGGGAGGTGTATCTTGAATAAGTCGAGCTAGCTGCATCCCTTCTACATCCTTTTTCTGATTTCTGTGTCGCCAACCGCATGGTGAAGGTAGTGGCTGTCGGAAATTGACAAGCCGGGTTGTTACCTCTTGCAAAAAAAAAAAAAAAGCATAATGTTGCTGCAAATTGAAGTGGCTTAAGAGGTCCACTGCATCTGTCAATTCTCTTGGTCCTAGGTTCATACGATGTACCTGTACATCAAGAATGGAATTAAGTTTAGTAAATGAGAGATTGGAGAATCTCAATCTCGTAACAGCAAAAGAGAAGAGTCCATTTTGGGAAATGAACGAGCGGCTAAATCTTACTGCAAGACTGTACATTTTACAATCGACATACAAGCAAATATTACAAACCCAATACGTATTGTTATATCTTTAAGAAGTTTCTACCACGGACTACTGACTCATGAGTACATTGGGTCCATTCTGGTGCTTTACCCATTCAAAATGTTGTCGAAGTTGGTATCTGTGACATTATTATTACATCAGTTAAAAGTAACAACCATGAGATAGAGGGAGAGAAACAAAGAGAAAGCAAATTATTGACGAAATATCACATCCTCCAGATTTCACTTCTTCGGGATCCATGTGTCAATCTCTCACGAGCAATGAAACGACGTGGAGCAATCCAACAAGAAAATGCCATATATGATAACGCAGACAAATGCACATGGAGCTTCAAATGGGACCAGACAATTCTAGCAAATGGACAGCGCGTGCATGGAACTGATGGCCCCGGGTCTCTTCCTCATTAATGCATAGGAGATAAATAGCTGAAGTGGCAATGTGTTCCATGGTAGCTTCCACAGTAGAAGCTTGGCGTAGTTGGTGAATTTTTGCTCGCCACAACTTAACTTCATCCAGGCTTTCTCTTGGATGTTCTGAAATTTTTTTTTACTTTGAGAGGAGATTAAGCTGCTTTGGTGCTGTGCATGTTATTGCCACAAAAGGGTTGCCAGAAAAGTGTGTCTTTAACAGCTGGATTGAGAGTCGCATTGGTCAAAAGTTACAACAGTGAATTATACGTATAAAAGAAGGGAGAAATGGCAGATGGACGAAATGAGAAAAGATAATACATGAGAGACTTTGGAAGGGAGAACACAAAATTTGTGGTGAAAATAAGTAGGTAATTAATATTAATTTGAGTAAATATCTTGGTTAAATATGACATTTAATTAATTTTTAAAATATTAAACAGATTTTTTGCTAATATCTTAATCAAGTATTTACTATTGCTATTAATCAAATTTAGCATGAAGCTTATTTTTTTCATTAAGTCGTATCATTGCCACAAAATTTACGTGTCATGTATGAAAAATTTGATAAAAAAATAAATGTATGTGCTAAAATTAATAAATAATGAATGATTGGTACTTAATTGAGATATGTAAAATAATTTATTCTCAATTTAAAAGATTGATAAAAATTCGTGGTATTAACACTGTTAATTTTATTGTTTTAATATTAACATTTCACTTTCTAAGTTACGCTAACATGAGCGTTTGGAAGAAAAATAATAATACAAAAATTAAACTCACGGAATAAAATGTGTATAATATAATATAATATAATAATGAGTAATTAGCGATTTTCCTGTTAAGTAGAAAATATAAGGGATTGGATTTTACAAAAATTAGGAGTAAGGTAAAATGAGTATTTATGATTTTTTTAATGAAATATCTATTTCATCAATTTTAATTAAAAATGACATTATAATAAAATATCATATTACATTCAAATTTCAGTAATGCAACCATATAAAATATAAATTTTAAAAATAGAATTTCCATTTAATCGCATCTCACCACTCTCATGCATGCCCACCAAATTTCACGCAATTTTCTTCCTCCAAAAAGTCGAAAAATGTGATGTCACGTGATATCGGAAAACGACAAGTGTGGAGTTGTGGCGACTTTCGTGACGCCTTCACATACTTCGCCTCAATCCAATCCCAATTCGCCTGCTGCTCCGTTGGTCCCTCTCCATCGATGGCTTCTCTCCCCGCCGTAGCCCTCCTCACATCCGCAGCGCTGGTGCTTCTCCTTGTAATCGCACGGGTCGAGGGAGGCGCAGGTGGAGAATGGAGCTTGAGCAATCAGAGGGAGTTCGATTACTTCAAGCTGACGCTGCAGTGGCCAGGCACCCTTTGCCGGCGGACTCGCTATTGCTGCCCATCTAATGCCTGCTGCAGAGGGTACGTAATTCCGCTTCTATCATGCGTCGATCGTTGGTGGCAACTAATTTCTGAGTCTCCGGGGGGTCCGATCGTGTTTCTGGCTTGTTAGGTGGAATTGATTTATTTATTATTGAATTATTGGAACTTAAATAATAGAGAAATTGGAGAAGATCATCTTGGGCGTTGAAGATTTTGTATATAGTATTCCATGCAATGGAATTTGAAACTGGGGGCTTTGATGTTATTTCTATCTCAGAAGGGTTTCAAGTTTGGATTTTTCCTGAAAATTCTGCATTACTGTACCATTGCAATGTTTGTGGACCACTAAGGTTTGATTATGCTTTTATTTGAGGTTTTCTTTGTTGAAGAAGAATGCGATAGAAACTCACACGTTACGTTTCACTCCTCTTGACAGCTCAAATTCTCCGGCAGAATTCACAATCCGTAAGTTCGAGGTCCAATTGATAGTTTGAGACTTTGTAGTGACTGATGTCTCTGTATATCTGGGAGTGTAGCATTGAGCTCTACTTTACCCTACTCAAAATTTATTTTGGTTGTGAAATATCCATTTCTATGGAAAGAAATAAGCTAATATGTGTCCTGGAAGGTAGATGGACTGTGGCCTGATTACAATGATGGGACTTGGCCTGCTTGTTGCACTCGGGATAATTTTGATGAGAAAGAGGTGATTTTCTTTCCTTTTGTTTTAACTTTTATGTCTTTACTTCTTTTGGATGGATTAGCTTGCAATGTACCTGCTCTTGCAACTGAGCTTGAGAATTTATGTAAGAGAGCTGTTAGAGAAAGTTCTGCAACCTGATCACCTTCCAACATGCTTCTTTGGCTTAATCGATCTAATCAATAAGGGTGGATGTTATAGGAATTTTGTAGACTCTGGCAGATTTTTGTATAAAGCCATAGGTTGATGAGGTTTGAGGCAACAATAAGATGTTACGATTTGCAACCCTGCTGTCTGTTTCTCTTAAAAAATTTCCTTGGAATTTCACTTTCTTTGCCAGTATGATATGGCTTCCTGACAGTTTTTCAACTTTCATATTAGAGCATGAACAAAGATTTTCATGGATATACATGCTTATCAGTACTCTTCACAAGCTCAGAGAGCTTCTATTTGGTATGCAGATATCAACTTTGGTTGACGCATTGGAGAAGTATTGGCCGTCTTTTAGTTGCGGTTCTTCTTCAACTTGTCATGGTGGAAGGGGATCTTTTTGGGCTCATGAGGTGGCTGATGGCAATTAAAATTCCAATTGCCTATTCTTAAATTTCAAAACTGCTTTTCTTTTTGGATAGGTCAAACTTTAACCATTGCCTCTTTCTATTTTCATGTTTTGTTGCTGGCGATTGCTGGTATGGTAATTGCAGTGGGGTAATCATCTTCTCTTTTATTTCTATGTTTAAGCAGTTTATATCCATGACCAGAATATCTAGCACTGTATCTGGAGTTTGATTCTTTTACCAGTTCTCCTACGTCTCCTTTTTCATTTGTAGAGAAGCATGGAACCTGCACTTTTCCTGTTGTTTGGGATGAGTACAATTACTTCTTGACCACTCTTAATGTCTACTTCAAGTACAATGTCACTGTAAGTACTGGAAGCTGATTTTACAGATCAGTTACCAATGTTCCACATTTTTCTTCTGGTGATTGCAGAAGCAGGGCTTGCTTCTCTGGGGGGTGATTGTTAAGCTACAATTTGATTTATATTACTTTATGAATGTGCATCCTATGCATCAGTTTGTGGGACGCAGTCACAGTTGATCCAGCATAGTCCATGCATTCTTATATTTTGACATTTGACTGATCTTTTGCTTTGTATCACGCGCACCAATTCTGATGATTTATCTCTCCGAATTGATGCCAGAGAGTGCTATTTGATGCTGGATATGTTCCCTCAAACACTGAAAAATATCCTCTTGGAGGCATCATCACTGAAATTCAGAATGCTTTTCATACAACCCCAGAAATTGCTTGTTCCAAAGGCGCTGTGGAGGAAATTCGTTTATGCTTTTACAAGGATTTCCAAGTTAGTGCTTTCCTCTATCTTAAAATTAGAATGCCTTGGTACATAAACAAGCTTTGCTAAATGACATTTGAGAAACCTGCATTAACATAAAGAAATATAGACTTCTGGCTTAGTTTGTTGAATGGCATGAAAGAAGATGAATAATTGAGGGACTGAAAATTTTTTAGGACTTGTAACAGAGATGGAGGTGGGAATTATTGATTTAACTTCTGTACTTTGTTGATTTAGCAATTATACATTTACATTGCTAAAAATAAAAGGTGAGAATCTATTTTGTTTCCTTGAGGCATGGTTCTTCAAAATTCCATTCATCTTAGAATTCTATGCCATTACTGGATGATCACTCTTCTTTGCAGCCTCGAGAATGTGCAGTTCGGTCGACGACTGGGCATAGTATCTACTCATCAAGAAGCTCATGCCCGAGATACGTCAGTCTACCTGCATACACATATAGAGGTAAGTTTGCCTGAAAAGTGCAATGTCCATCTTGCTCCTTTGAACTAAAGCTCTTATCTGCGATATGTATGGGAAAACATACCTATCAGCAAACGTTTCACCTGTATTCATTGTTATATGATTTTGCTATGAACTACCTAAATAAGAACAATGGACAAGCTTCCCTATGGAACGACAAACTGCAATTCGTCCTCTCTGGTCATTCATTAAATTGATGCATGTTCCACTGCTTTTTCACTGCTGACAGAGCTGTCCTTTGTAAAAATAACTCATTATTTAAAGCTGGAACTGCTCTTTAATTGAACTTTTGATTTCTTAAATTTGGGTAATTACATGCTTGACCCATCTCAGTGAGAAGAAATGAAGTATCTCTAAAGTTTCTTGCTTTATGGTCTACATGGCATGTGTCATCTTTCACATGGATTAGTCGCTGTCCTGCTTAAGGTCAAGTTGTCCTTCTCTTTCTAAGTTGCATTTTTTATCTAACAATGCAAGTTATTGTACTCAATGCATTGCCCCTGAATCCTATCCTGTTTGCTAATCCGAAATATCGTCTGCCAATATTCTTATGCATAACTTGATAAACAACACGAGTCAAAACCAGTCAGAAACAAAGATAGTATCTGAGAAGTGGGCCGTGTGCATCTGCCTTCGAGTTTTGGCTGCAGGGCATAACTTCATTTTCCAACAGTTTAGGCTTTTCTTCTACTCCTGCGGCATATCTTCTCATCTATTGTTTGGTTTTGTAGGGCATGAAAAAGTCCAGATGTCGGTCCCATCAGCCCGTCAAGGCAAGCCCATGTAAATTTGTACATACTGTTCCTGTGCTCCATGATCGATTAACAGTCGGGCAGCCAGCATGATGCAATCTAAGCTCCCCTGCAAGTTAGATTTATGGAAGGGAATTCCATATCTTTATGACAGTAACGTATAGGTGCCTCGCTGTATCATTCCGTAAACAAGCTACTGCATTGTGTCATATACTTATGCTTACGCAGATTATCTAATCTATTTCGGGCACTCTATCGTCCTTCAAGGTCAGGTCTGGACAGCCCAGTATGAAGGGTCAGTGGTCCATTCATAACCATTATCCCTCCCATCCCATCTGTCACAGGGGTCGGAACTCACCCGAATTTTTCCGTTCCTGCGATGGTGCTGAGCAGTGTCCCGTGCACTCTCAGCCAACCCGAAGCACACACACGCAGCGAAATAGCTCGGCGAGGTTTAGCAATCAAGGATCAAGATCGAACAATGCAAGGTAAGGGAAATCTCACTTGTATTCACAAACACGAATTACAAGAACACACAAAACCCTTACACGACCTTGCACGGCCACGTCCAAGTATATGCCTCGTACTCCAGCACTTGCACTCCTCACTTGGACGGGTGAACTTCACTCCGGGAGTTCACACTCAGCGTCGGGGGACTGGTCACACTGTTGCCGGGACTTCCTTGCTCGACTATCGGTGATGGAGTGTTCTCTCTAAGTCTCTCCAGTTGCTCTCCCCTTCTGCCTTTCTTCGACCTTAGGACCCGGGGGCTATTTATACTTGCAGGTGGGGAATCCTCATCCCTAGTTTCTAGGGGACACCTCAGCTTCCATAACCACCCTTATCCCTTATTCCTAGGGATAAGACCGACTGCCAGCACAGTCCTCGGTCAGCACCTTGACCGAGACTCCATCGTTCCACGACCGGAGTATATCGGGCCTGACTGAGTGCCACCCGCACTCAGTTCGGTCATGGGCACCGCGCCCTTGCCTTGGATCAATTGCATGGAACATTAGCGTCGCTCGCCCCCGAGCGACTTCCCTAGCGAATCTTCGGGAGAACCCGCGTGCCCGTTGCTTGCCAGCTCGCCTTTGAACGGGTCTTTCGGGAGGTTGGGGCGTCCAGCCCACTTGGCCTTGACCGGGTCTTGCGGGAGTGCTCAGGCCCGCACGGCCCGCCACCTGTCGTCCGCCTTCCTCGCCCGAGAACAAGTCTTCCGGGCGGTTAGGGCGTCCAGCTCACTCCTGACCGAGTCTTTAGGGAAGTGGGGAAGTCCAGCTCGCCTTCCCACTTAGCTTGGCCCTCGCCCTATATATATCCCATTGATCCTTTGGCATTCCTTCCCTCGATCCTTTCCCGGGCTGCCATGCTATCGAGGGTCCGCTTGGCAGCCATTTCCGTGTCCGAGCATTAAGGGGCTGACAAACCTCCCCCACTTGAGGAAGCCGACGCCCTCGTCGGAATAGAGTGGAGGTACTCCTGGATCTTGTCCTCGAACTGCCAGAGTGTAGCCTCCTTTTCCCAACTCGCTTCCGACATTGGCAACCCTTTCCATAGAACCAGGTACTCCGTTCTCCGGTTCTTCTTGCTGTAACCCAACACCCGTCGGTCCAGCACACGGTCAACCTCCCTCTCCAATTCCGTGCGTACATTCAATGGCGCACGTCTTGCCCTAACGCAGTCCGCATCCGCATCCTCATGGTAGGGCTTTAGGAAGCTGACATGGAAAGTCGGATGAATCTTCATCCTCTCGGGTAGTGCTAAGCGATAAGCCACTGCTCCAACTCGCTTCACCACCTCGAATGGCCCATCATACCGCTGAATGAGGCCCTTGTGCCATCTCTTGCTCGTCACTTTCTTCCATATTTGGGGCGTCAATTTCAGCATGACCTTGTCACCGACCTGAAATTCTAGCGGTCGACGCCCCTGGTCCGCATATTTCTTCATGCGACGGACAGCTTTGGCAAGGCTGTCCTGTGCTTCCTCGAGCATTTCCTGCTTATTCCGGGCAAAACGGTATGCAGCAGGACATGGTCCTTCCTTCTTTTGTAGGGCCACTTCGGAAGGGGTCAATGGTTGATAGCCCAAAGCGAGCTCAAACGGACTGAACCCAGTGGCTAAGGAACGGTGCAAGTTGTAACAAAACTGCGCCGTGTCCAACAGTTCCAGCCAATTCCGCTGACTGGCCGTGACATAGTGTCGTAGGTACTCTTCCAGCAGCTGGTTCATCCTCTCCGTTTGGCCGTCCGTCTGCGGGTGGTTTGCCGTTGAGAACTTTAGTTCTGTCCCCATCATATTGAAGAGATGGGTCCAAAACCTCCCGGTGAACCGTGCGTCTCGATCACTCACAATGTCCGTCGGGATCCCAAACAACTTGACCAAGTGGCGGTAGAACTCTTCCGCCGCCGTTTCCGCGGAGCAATTCTTTGGGGTAGGCCTGAAGATCCCATACTTCGAGAACCTATCTACCACAACCATAACTCCATCAAAACCCTTAACCTCAGGGAAGCCACTGATGAAGTCCATAGAAACCGATACCCAAGGTTTCTCTGGAATAGGCAAAGGCTGCAACAAGCCCGCCTCAATGCGCCGTTCCGCCTTGTCTTGTTGACAAATAAGACAAGTCTTGACGTAAAGCTCAACGTCGTTCTCCATCTTCGGCCAGAAGTAGGAGCGTGCCAACAGCGCCAGCATCCTTTCCCGTCCGGGATGCCCAGCCCATTGCGCATCATGATGTTCGCGCAATAGCTGCGTCCTCAGCCCTCCGCCGGGGACAAATACGCGACCACCCTTCGCGTAAAGCAAGCCATCTTCAAGCCAGTACCTCCGCACGGTACCATCTTGAACCTGCGCAACCAACTTTTGGTATACCCGATCCCCCTTCGTCTGATCCTTCAGTTTGCCTACGAAGGTGGACTCCAATTGGGTAAGCGCAGCAATCGTCTCTACTGCCTTCCTGCTCAGAGCGTCGGCAACTTGGTTGTGGCGCCCCGGCCTATGCTCCCACTCGAAGTCATACTCGGCCAGGAACTCTTGCCACCGGGCCTGCCTTGGGGACAACTTCTTCTGCGTCTTGAAGAAAGTGTTTGCAACATTATCCGTCTTGATCACAAAAGAGGTGCCGAGTAAGTATACCCGCCATGCCCGTAGGCAATGCACAACCGCCAACATTTCCTTCTCGTGCGCGGAGTAGCGTTGCTCAGCCGGCTTCAATTTCCAGCTCTCGAATGCTACCGGGTGCCCATCTTGCACCAACACTCCGCCTGCAGCACGATCCGAAGCATCCGTATGGACTTCGAACGCCCTATCGAAGTCCGGCAGCTTCAGCACAGGTTCGGCCACAATCCGGGACTTGACCTTCTCACAGGCGTCTGCGCATGCCGCATCCCAAGTCCACGGTTTGCCCTTCTGCAGTAGATCGGTGAGAGGGGATACCAACTTCGAGTATCCCTTAATGAACTTGCGGTAGTAGTTTGCCAACCCTAGGAAACTCCGCAATTCGCCCACCTTGTTGGGAGCCACCCACTCCCTAATGGCTTGCACCTTTCGGGGATCCATCTTCACCGTGCCCCCGCCAATCACGTGTCCAAGGAAGTTGATTTCCTTGGTGCAGAACTCGCACTTCTCCTTCTTTACGTATAGCCGGTGTTCCCTTAGCCGCTGGAACACAAAACGTAAATGCCCAAGATGGTCCTCTAGGGAACGACTATAGATGACAATGTCATCGAGATACACAACCACAAACTTGTCTATAACATCATGAAACACATCATTCATGAGATTGCAAAATGTGGCTGGTGCATTGGTTAGGCCAAATGGCATCACCATAAACTCGTATGACCCATACCGAGTCACCATGGTCGTCTTTGACGTGTCGCCCTCCGCTATGCGAACTTGCCAATATCCCGATCTCAGGTCCAATTTGGTGAAGAACTCGGCTCCACTTAGCCGATCGAACAAGTCCGCTATCAATGGCACGGGGTACTTGTTCTTCACAGTGATCTTGTTCAGCCCGCAGTAGTCCACACACAACCGCATCGTGCCGTCCTGCTTCTCTTGGAACAACACCGGCGCTCCAAAGGGCGCCTTTGAATGTTGAACTTTCCCCGATTCCAATAGGTCCTGGAGTTGTTTCTGTAACTCCTCCAGTTCCTTAGGCGACATCCGGTAAGGAGCTTTCGCTGGTGGCCTTGTTCCCGGAATCAACTCGATCTTGTGATCTACCGCCCGCCTTGGCGGTAAGCCCTTGGGCAGCTCCTCAGGCATAATGTCACAAAAGTCGCCCAGAATACCTTGCACCACGTCAGGAACGTCCGCGTTCGTGCCTTGCTTGGGCTCTGACTCATGGATCGCTGCAAGGTATGTTGGCTGGCCCCTCTTCCAGCCTTTGGCTATTTGCATAGCCGAGACCCTCTCGGTCTTTATGTCCTCCGCATGGTTGAGGCCCTTAAATCCCCGAACAAAGCAAGGCTTCCTCGGGTCTGAAATGAACAAACCAGACACATGTGGCATGACTGAAACACAAGCTTTCACAAGAAAGTTGTTACCGAGTATTATGTCAAAATCGTCCATCGGGATGACCATGACATCAATGGCCCCTGACCAATCACCAATCTGCACCGGCACGCCTTTGGCCATTCCAAGTACCGGCCTGCTTTGAGAGTTGACGGCTTTGATGCGACTGGCCTGCTTCTGGATCCGCAATCCGTAAGCTTGCACAACACGATCCGACACGAAGTTGTGCGTTGCGCCAGTGTCCACCATTGCCTCCACTTCCTTGGTGTTCAGGGTCATCGGTATATACATCAGTCCCTGCTCCTGCGCCTTTCTTCCCGATCGAATGGCACCGAGAACTTGGAGAGGTGCCACTCTAGTTTGCTCGTCATCGGAGTCGGAGTCGGTCCTATTCACCAAGGCCGACAACTTCTCCCTCTTCGGGCAATCTCGAGCACGATGGGGCCCGTTGCAGATGAAGCACCCTGGGTGGGTCTTGGGGTCCTTAAGAGACGAACCTTCCGTCGCCTTCCCCTTCCCCTTGTCTCCTTTAGACATTTTCCCCTTGTCGGCTTTGCTAGCACCCTTGCTAGGCTTGGCCGCCTTGTCCTTCACCTTCTCGGCCTGCTTCCCCTTCGGGTCGCTCTTAGATATACGGATGTCCACCAACGCATCCGCCTTCGCCATTGCGGTCTGGAGGTCTTGGACTCCTTGCCTTCGCAGCTCAAGTTGAGCCCACGATTGAAAACCCCGCATAAAGTTGAACAATTTGTCCAACTCGGACATCTCTGTGACATCAAGCAATAAGGAACTAAATTCCTTCACATAGTCACGTACCGTACTTGTCTGCCTCAAGTTGCACAATGCATCCCGAGCAGCCCACGAAGTGTTCGTGGGAAGGAACTGCTCCTTGAGTTCCTTCTTCAGTACCGGCCAATCTCTGATGCGTGGCCGCCCGCCGGTAGCAGCGTCCTGCTCTCGGGTTCGCCACCAGAGCTTTGCATCGCCCGCCAAATACATGACCGCCATTGAGACTTGTTCCCCCTCTGGAACTTTTCCTGCCTCAAAGTAATGCTCGATATCCCACAAGAAATTTTCGAGTTCCTTGGAACTCCTAGCGCCTGTAAAGGCTTTGGGTTCAGGTATCTTTACCTTCGCCCGAGATCCCTCTGCTTCGACTACTCCAGCAGCCAGCGCACGTCGGAGGACGCTCACCTCCTCCTTCAACCGAACAACATCTGGAACTAGTGCTGCCAGAACATCAGCCACAGTTCCGTTGGCTCCAGACGTGTTGCCGAGGGACATTTCCAAAGCCGTGATTCGATCTCTTAACGCATCCATACGGGACATCCACAAGTCACCGCTCGCTTGCTATTCCAATCCTCGCACACCGCTTGAACGCGGCTCTGATACCAGCTGTCACAGGGGTCGGAACTCACCCGAATTTTTCCGTTCCTGCGATGGTGCTGAGCAGTGTCCCGTGCACTCTCAGCCAACCCGAAGCACACACACGCAGCGAAATAGCTCGGCGAGGTTTAGCAATCAAGGATCAAGATCGAACAATGCAAGGTAAGGGAAATCTCACTTGTATTCACAAACACGAATTACAAGAACACACAAAACCCTTACACGACCTTGCACGGCCACGTCCAAGTATATGCCTCGTACTCCAGCACTTGCACTCCTCACTTGGACGGGTGAACTTCACTCCGGGAGTTCACACTCAGCGTCGGGGGACTGGTCACACTGTTGCCGGGACTTCCTTGCTCGACTATCGGTGATGGAGTGTTCTCTCTAAGTCTCTCCAGTTGCTCTCCCCTTCTGCCTTTCTTCGACCTTAGGACCCGGGGGCTATTTATACTTGCAGGTGGGGAATCCTCATCCCTAGTTTCTAGGGGACACCTCAGCTTCCATAACCACCCTTATCCCTTATTCCTAGGGATAAGACCGACTGCCAGCACAGTCCTCGGTCAGCACCTTGACCGAGACTCCATCGTTCCACGACCGGAGTATATCGGGCCTGACTGAGTGCCACCCGCACTCAGTTCGGTCATGGGCACCGCGCCCTTGCCTTGGATCAATTGCATGGAACATTAGCGTCGCTCGCCCCCGAGCGACTTCCCTAGCGAATCTTCGGGAGAACCCGCGTGCCCGTTGCTTGCCAGCTCGCCTTTGAACGGGTCTTTCGGGAGGTTGGGGCGTCCAGCCCACTTGGCCTTGACCGGGTCTTGCGGGAGTGCTCAGGCCCGCACGGCCCGCCACCTGTCGTCCGCCTTCCTCGCCCGAGAACAAGTCTTCCGGGCGGTTAGGGCGTCCAGCTCACTCCTGACCGAGTCTTTAGGGAAGTGGGGAAGTCCAGCTCGCCTTCCCACTTAGCTTGGCCCTCGCCCTATATATATCCCATTGATCCTTTGGCATTCCTTCCCTCGATCCTTTCCCGGGCTGCCATGCTATCGAGGGTCCGCTTGGCAGCCATTTCCGTGTCCGAGCATTAAGGGGCTGACACCATCATTCTATCATTGTTCCTTTAACTCTCCCTTCCCCTCTCCTTCAATTCCGATCTAAACATACACTTAGCCTTGAAGCCATCAACTGCAAATTACCAGAAGTCAAGTTTTTGCGCATGTAACTTCTCAGTTCTATCTTCATTGTTCAGCTGCTTCGCTTAAAAAAAACAATTATCCTCGATCGGACCTACACCTAAGTTGCGGTATTTGACCCTGAAACCTACTGAAGTATGAGATTTATCTGAACTACCAAATTACAACAATCCTTACAACTTTGAATTTATATTTTGGTACACACAATATTATGGTATTTCAATTTAATTATAAATAAAAATATTTTTTTAATAATTTAATAATATTTGAAATTAAAGTATATTACGAGGTAAATGTTTTTCATATCTACAGTACCGTCAGGCGCCAACCACCTTTTCGGTTTCTTTTCTTCGAACACACGGAAACCCTTCCCTGCAGTGAAGAATCAGGGCTTTTGCTTCCTCCCTGAAAAACGTATGCATCTCTCAGTCCCTCTTGTCGTTATTCTGGTTCGTCCTCTTCAGCTCTATCTGTCTGCTTCTCCTCGTCCTTTTCCTCTGTTGGCAGGGGCTGATTTTCGACTGACTTGTTCTGTCTTTTTTTTTTTTCCTGGGTTCAGCTGTTGAACGACTTCTAAGAAACTGCTGCTGCTCTGCCTATTCAGGTCAGCTTTTGCGGTGAACATGGGGTTTACACATTCTTTTAGTCTTGTCGATTTGATGACGTGATCTTTTAAGCTTTTTTTTTTTTTCTATCGTTAGCTTTGCCTCTGCAGCGTTTATTTGCTGGGCTGCCTTTTTTGCTCCATTACTTGTTCTGGTATTAGACTGTTGATGCTGGAAACCCAGTTCATGAAGTTGGTATTGGCCGATGCTCTTCTGGGCTTGGGCTGGGTTTAACGTAATGGTCTAACTAATTCTGGTTATTAAGTTTCAGGAGGAAAGGGAAGGGTGGGGGTGTGTGAGGGGAACAGAAAATTGTCTTTCTCCATTTTCCAATGTTGGTGGTGATGCAAATTTTTTGAAAATGCAGGTCAATTTTTCCATGAAGGTTTGTTCTAAGCTGGGGTGAATACTATGTCTTCATCTCATTTCCTGAACTATCTGTTCGCTGTGGGTGTTTGGTGTACTGCATATATCGCAGTTGCTGTCCTCCAATCATTGCGCATCTTTCAGACCCTCTGCTAAATTCTCTCTCTCCCTCTGCTGAATCTGGTTCTTCCTTGCATTGTGGTTGAGTACCATGGGCTATGCACAGCTGGTTATAGGCCCTGCGGGCAGTGGAAAGGTAACTTGATTTCTGGCACTCTCATTCATTCAGTTCAATTTCGAGAGAGGAAGGTCTTTGAAGAGCAAGTTTCACCATTTTCAGAAAGAATCTGTGAAGCAAAGTAAATTCCAAAATTCGGTTAACTTCATATCTGAAAAGGTAGCCATTTTTTCCTGCCTCAGCTGTTGGATTTGATATTGAGAGAACTGGGTGTCTGGATGTGGTATGGGGAGCTTCTGAGCAAGTTGCTTTGGAGTTCAATTTGATATTTGGAGTAGAAGGGATAGGGAGGAAATTGAAGTTCTGGTTTGCTGGTTTTCAGGTTAGGATGTAATTGAAGATCTGTAGAAGTCTGCCAAACATTAAAATGATTCTCCTTAAATAAGGATTCCTGCGCATTTGTTTCAGCCATAATCTCTCACTGATTGCAAATTATTTGTGGCTAGAAACTCTGCTTACCGATCTCTCTGACTCATTCACGCTCTAGTCCTGCAATCAGATAGAAAAAAGCCTTGAATTTATTCATGTGATGCTGCATCAATATATAACTGTGGAACTGATGGATTCTTTCTATGATCAGTCCACTTACTGTTCTAGCCGTACCAACACTGTCAAACAGTTGGGCGGACTATACATGTGGCTAATCTAGATCCTGCTGCAGAAAATTTTGACTATCCTGTAACAACCGGTAAATTGAGCCTCCCTGTTTTATGTAAAGTTTGAACTATACACTGTTGCGTTTTTTTGACAGTGCCTGTTTTCCTTGCAGATATTAGAGAACTCATCTCTTTGGATGATGTCATGGAGGAATTAGAGCTTGGCCCAAATGGTGGGCTTATTTACTGCATGGAGTATCCTTTTTTATCTGATTCTTCATTTACCTTCTTCATCAATGCTCTCCTGTTATTTTCTTGTCTCAGATAGCTTAGCATCATCTACTATGAAAACATGTTTCTCTGTACATGCAGTATGATTGCTTTTTCCTCCATTTTTGTCCTCTGCTCTTCATAACTTCATTAACTATTGAATGACCTTAATTTTCTCTCTTAAGACACCTTGAAGAAAACCTGGATGATTGGTTAGATGAAGAATTGGAAAATTTCTCAGATGATGATTACCTGGTTTTTGACTGTCCAGGTAATGTTATCACATTTTATACATGAACAACAAATTTATGTTGGTGTCAGGGGATATATGACAGTTCCTACGATGTTCATACAGGCCAAATAGAATTATTCTCTCATGTACCAGTGCTCAAGAATTTTGTTGAGCATTTACAGCGGAAAAACTTCAGTGTCTGTGCTGTATACTTGCTTGATTCACAGGTTTGTTTTTTATTGGATTGATCTTCTTTTACTTCCCTGAATTCCTACACTTGCATTCCAATTTCTGGATATCTTTGTTTCATTGGAAAACTCAACATGAGACATAACTTTATTTTTTCAGTTCATGACTGATGTAACAAAATTCGTAAGTGGGTGCATGGCCTCCCTGTCTGCAATGGTCCAACTTGAACTGCCCCATGTGAATATCTTGTCCAAGATGGATCTTGTGAAGAACAAAAGGGATATTGACGAGTAAGTTTTCTCAACCTCTCTCTATTCTCTCTCTTTTTACCTGTACATATTCCTTTAGGATAAATTTCTTTCCATTTTATAATATATTTATTCTCTGACTTGATTTTGGTGCCATTTCGTATCAGCTATTTGAATCCAGAGCCTCAGATTCTTCTGTCAGAGCTGAACTTGCGGATGGCTCCTCAGTTTGAGAAGTTAAATAAAGCTTTAGCTGAACTGGTGAGTTATTAAAGAGGCCATAACACTGTGACCTGAAATTTGAGATTGTCAACTAGTAAGAAGGTGGAAAGGGATGTTTAATGGCAATGAAGTTGATATATTTGACTTCCCTTCCATAGTCAATGCTTTGTCAAGACCATGATGCTCGCTAGCTTCTGGAGTTCAGTTTCAAAAAGAATATTATCTAATGCTCTAACATTTCATTAAAATTAACTGGCAAAAATTTCCTTACGATCCATGAATGATGGTCATGGGGCTGTTTGAGACAATATACTGGGATTCTTCCTCAAATTTACGCTTTGCAGACGACCACTCTCTCTAAATTCTTTTTAAAAGGGCTCATTATTTGAGCTTGAGCCAGCCTTATATAACCAAAGATAATTGATCAAGAAGGCACATAATACGATGATTTCATTGCGTGTTTTAGGTGGATGAGTATGGCATGGTCAGCTTTGTGCCTCTTGATCTGAGGAAGGCGAGCAGGTTGGTATCTCTTTTCCTATCCCTCTCCAGTAGTTATGGATTTTTATGGTTAAATTTGTTCCCAAAGCGTGAGACTGTCTGGTTTTGGTTCTCCTCTGCAGCGTACAATTTGTTTTGTCTCAAATAGACAACCGCATTCAGTATGGAGACGATGCAGATGTGAAGGTGAAGGATTTTGATCCCGACAATCTGGATAATGATGCTGACTAACACATTGGAGGCTCGAGCAATGTCCATTTTCCTTTCTGGTTCTTGTACAAGAGTCATTCTTCGCCGGATGCGAGATGACATGAGTCCCGAGGAAAGATTGCCTCGTATTATGTAGATATAACTCATCTGTTAAATGCTGTTTATGGGCTATCTGCCTAACTGCAGCTCTGGTTATCCATGAAAGTGAGACTGCTCGAAGACGATCCCTTCTTCCTGTGCGTGTCTATGCCTATATAATTATCTGCCAAGCAAATGGATATGTTATGGTAGAAGAATGCAGTAATTATCCAATTAATTAACGCTATTAAGAGTGTTGATGGGACAATCAATTGTGTACGCTGCTCCAATTCTTCATCGCAATGATGACCCAAGTCGTTAGATCTAATCGAATTGAGTTTAGAACTCATGCAGTCAGCTTGCTCGTGCATGGCTCTTCATGGTGCCCTTGTCCAAGTTCGAGGCAGTCTGCAAAAGAGCTGCTGGCTCTAGAGCATTGGGAGGCAGTTTTGGGTTACCTGTGAGGGTGTGCATGGAAATTGACCAAAAGATTAGTGGCTTGTAACGAAAAGTTTTTCTTGTTGAGGGTCAGTGTGGGAAGCTGACTGAACGGATGAAAACCACTTAAGATTTAAGTTCAGGGGAACTGGTTGCGGCAACTGGAAGGTCCAATGGGCCCCACCCCCCCCCCCCCCGGTCTCTCTCCCTCTCTCCCTGTGTGTAATTCCCCGAGCTGGAAGGATCAGCGCCTCCCCGAGCCTGGACTCTGAACCGAGCTGGGAAGGTCTGTTCCAAGAAGTTTTCCAGAGGCTGTTTCCTCGGAAAGACATCCTTCGATCTGATCGAACCTCAGATTCGTCTGTTCTCTGATAAGATTACGAATCATTCACTGGAAACAGGAGGAAGAGGATCAGGACATGTCCCAGAGCCACACTGACGTGTCCTACAGGTCATCTCCTCTCTCTCTCTCTCTCTCTCTCTCTCTATCTTTTTTTTTTCTCTTATTGATCACTGCTATTCTTTGCATTTTGGATCGGCAGTGAGTTCCTGGTTTTAGGCTGAACAAGTTTTTCTATTTTTCCGTCGCTGGGTCATGTAGATCATTTGATTTTTCCTCGAAAGCTTCCGGAAAATCAGGCGTAAGCTATAGTCTTATGACTTTGCACGGTCTTTTTTGTCTGGAAATGGCTTCTTGATCTTGGTTTTAAGTTGGTTCGAATCGATTGATCGGTCGCGAGGATAAAATCTCGAGCTTATTAGCTTCTTAATCGCTTATATATCTACTTGAAGGCTAGGTCTTGTTCATCTGCATGGGATTGATGATGAATTTATGGGGTTTAGCAGCTTCTATTCATATCCTCAATTTCTAGGAGATGCAGCTGGGAGAGCTCTTGGAGACTTGGATATCTGTCTTTCATTGTATTAGGGCTACCTTTTGGATCCCATGTTTCTTGATTGCCGTCTAGTTTAAGGCTAAATTGGGTCCCTTGAGTCAGGAACCTTAGGTGGTGTCTTGTACTATAAGAGGAGACCTGGTCTTGTCTGGTAACAGGGTTTTTATATTGATTTGACTAGGGTTGAATCGATTAATCAACCATGGGATTGATGTTTTGGCTTAGCTTCTTAATTATTTCTATATCTATAAGAGGGGCCAGGATATGTTCAGCTGCATGGGACTGATGATGAAAATTTATGTATTGGCCCCTGTTCTCATCCTCAATTTTAGGGTCGGTAGCTGGAAGTGCTATTGGAATTATGTTCTTTCATTGTGTTAGGGTTCCCATTTTGGTCCTGGGTTTCTTGATTCACCAGTGCCCATATAGTTTGAGGCTAAATCAGGTTTCTCAATTCAGGCAACTGACGCTGTCTCCTATCTTCTGGGCATTGCTTTCGATTTTGCATTCTGGAGATGCTCTTTTTGTGTCAGCATTGATCAGTTCTAATGATCATTGTTTTATGGCTATGTATTGGTATCTCTGTGTCTTGTATAGGTATAATAGTTACATGCTTCATTGGCTATGTATTGGTATCTCTGTGTCTCGTATAGGTATAATAGTTACATGCTTCATTTTCTCCTCTCTTTGTTGACAAAATTTGATGGTTTTCTTGCTCTTGCTCACAGCTGTGGCTCTTGCGGGTATCCTCTCAATTTGAAATCCTCTAACAGGATCACTTCAGGGATAGGCTCCAAATACCGGAGGTCCATAAAGAGAGGTCTCATCTCCTTCCAGTCCATCGACCTCAGTCGGTTCACTCTGGTGGATGAAATCAACTGCTTCCTTGTTGCGTGGGCTTGGCATCGATCCAAAACTAAGCTCCTCTGCCGCAAATGTGCTTCATCCATAGGCTATGTTTACAGAGACTCAACTGCTTCCCCAAACTTGCCTTCCTCTGCTTATAGGAAGTTTACAGTGAAGATCCGAGCCCTTCAGCCTTCTGAAGAGGAGTCTTAGATAAACTGAGACTTCTAAGATGGAAGTATCCTCCTCTATCATGGATTTGTCGGATGATTGCCTCATTTTCATCTTCCAAGCCTTAGACTGTCAAGCAGATCAAGAATCATTTGGGCTAACTTGTCGCCGGTGGCTGCACATTCAGAACATAACCCGTCTATCATTACAGTTCCACTGCTCATTTTCCCTGTTCAACGTCAATCCTTCTCAGAGTAACTTCAGTGTTGGGTCTTACCACCTCAGTAGGCTGCTTACTCGGTTCTCACATCTTCAGTCACTTTCCCTCTCAGGCTGCACCGAGCTGCCTGACTCAGCCCTGGCCCAATTGCAATCATCTGGGCACAGACTCCGAGCTCTCCATCTGGACTGCTGTTTTGGGATCACTGATAGTGGGATAACTCTGATAGGCAGTAGCTGTCCCAATTTAGCAGTCATCAGTCTCTACCGTTGCCCTGTCACCGATACCGGGCTAGAAGCTCTGGCCTGTTCTTGCCCAGGCCTGAGGGATGTGAATCTTGCATACTGTTATCGTATCACTGATAGTGGTCTTAGGGCTCTTTCCCAGGGATGTCGAGAGCTTCGGGCTGTGAACATCTCCTTCTGTAGGAACCTAAGTGGAATTGGGTTCAGAGGGTGTTCACAGACACTAGTCCACGTGGATGCGGAGTCTTGCAAGCTTGAGCCGGAGGGCATAATGGCCATCATTGGTGGTAGTGGCCTCGAGTATTTGAACATATCAGGGATGAGCTGGGGGCTTGGGGCCAATGGACTATGCTCAATCGGAGGGGGATTCTGCAAGAGGCTCAAAATAATTAACTTGCGAATGTGCAGAACTATTGGCGACAACTCCATCTCAGCGATTGCAAAGGGCTGCCCATTACTTGAGGAGTGGAACCTGGCACTGTGCCATGAGGTGAAGCTTCAGGGTTGGGAATCTATCGGGAAGTTCTGCAATAACTTGGAGATACTCCATGTGAACCGATGCAGGAATCTTTGTGATAGTGGGATTCAGGCGCTGAGAGACGGTTGTAGGAGGCTCTCCATTCTGTACATTAGCAAGGCTTATCGGACCAGCGCAATTGAGCTGTTCAAGCTCCAAAGAGGCAGGGTCCAGATCAGGGAAGAAGAGGTGATGTTTGTAGGACCCGACTGGACATGTCGATGATACAGATACTGGGCAGTCATCATACATGAGAGCTCTGGAAATAACAAGACCATTTGATGGGCAGAAAGGCTAGAAATATTTCAAACTCTTTGAAAGCAGAACACAGCATTCTTACCAAAAGATAATGCATATACTCTCTTTTAAGTCTCTCCATACATTTTTCCAAATTTATAATTTTCTCTCTTTATTTAGCATAAGAGACTCAAATCTTCTTATCAAGTTATTGGTAAAACCCTCTTAATCAAGCTTTATGGACCCATGGGCTATTATTTAAGGGAAAGAAGTCAATCCACCTCAGTCAAGAGGCTAATTCCTTTATTTCAGTTTTACAAGTTTAATAGAAAAGTCACCTTATAGATCCACGTAATGAATAATACTGAGAAACTACAAGAAGGGGGACAAGAGGGGGGGACAAGGAAACAACAAAAGGGCTGTTTCATTCGACCACTCTATGGTGACTCAGCCATGTACCCCATCCCATACTACAAAAAGAATGCTCTCATCAACACAAGTGCAGGCTTCTTTCTTCCAGTGTCTCTCATCTTTGTATCTTCAGCATTCAGAGTCGGTATAGAGTCTCTCACAAGGTAGAGGTAGAAATTAATCAGCAAGCTCAGTCCCTTGAAGACTTAACTATTTTCTCAGTCTCCTCTTTTGTCCAATGTACCTTGTAATTCTTCGGAATCTGGTTGGTTTAAATGTCATGTCCTCTCTGAATTGCCACCCCATAAACCATCCCATGCACCGTCTGGAGCTGCTTTTGGGCCCTCAATGTAATTCTGACTGTCCTGAGGCATAAGGGCACTGGGAGCACCGGGAAGCCCATTTGGTCCTTGTGGTGGATGAACACTCTTGGGCTTTGTTCCGATCCCCAGAATCCTTAAAACGAACCTAGCCAATTCGCCATACAGTAACCCAGAGCGATCACAAAGCTGTAAGAAGAGTCATGAAAGTTGATCATCAGTAACATTTGGTCTCAACAAATGAGATCTCATTGGGAAGAAATGCAGAGAGGCTGAGAGAGAAGCAAACCTGAAGAAGAGCAGATATAAACATGTGAAAAGCCTGGGTGTTCTGGTCGATCAGCATGGCAACACGACCGAAAAATGTTACTACACCTTCCATCTGCCACCATTTGCCAAATGAACACTCAGTCAGTCAGTTAAATTCATCTAAGTGATGGTCAAATCAACAACGAGATCACATTGCTCAATCTACACAGTTCATGCAGTGGATAAATCATGAACTAGACAATCTTGAAATCTAATATAATCTTTTTCATACATAGCTACCATTCAAGATTCAAGGATTTTACCAAACAATCTCCCCATTGTTCTATCAGGTCACCTTAAAGATGAGCACAGAAATAAAAGTGTCTGCTAGAGCACACTGAACAGACCAATGATCTGCGAGACCATTAGCCAAGTCAATGTGCCAAGCACGACATCACTTTACCTCAGTTACAGTCACAACCTTGCATTAAGTTTCCCCCCTAATTAATGGAAGTTGGCAATATAAACAAAAGTATACAGCACCAAGAATCTAATGAATTTCTTCACTCAGATTTCAGCAAAACTTCTTATAGCCAAGGCTCTTGTTTTCTATTTTCTGTTTTCTTATCTTATATAGGAAAATGCATCTAACCATATAGTTTTTTCGCACATTTAGAACATTTTCTTAAGAGTGAAAAGACCAATAGTTCCTTACCACTCGAAGAAAGGAGATCCAGAAACTTGGGGGAGATGGTGGACCACCATGAGGGTTGTTGGGATCCTGATTGTAAGGGCCCATGCCCATTCCATAACCGCCCATCAGACCTCCGAAACTGTTACCATGCATTCCACCTCCATAGCTGCCATACATGCCAGAACCACCATAGACCCCACCATAACCTCCTCTATACATTCCACTACCGTACAGCCCACCACCATACGACCCGCCATACCCTCCAATTGATGATCCATACAATCCTGAACCATATCCTGAATTGTAACTCAGACCAGAACCATACCCTGCAGCAGAAACCATACATGAAACATCGCACTAGAATATCCAAGAAATTGTGAATTACACCATGAGCTTTTTCCAGCCCACATTGATAAGCATGTAACAGGTTACCTCCATAGGTGCTCCCATAGTTCTGCTGCTGCCATGGCCTACTAGGCATGGGCCTGCTGATAGCGCTCGTGTTGGCCGCTGCATTCTCATTGTTGGCCGGGACAATCTCGCCAGGATTTGCCGTCCCTGAAGCCTCAACTACATCGCTGGTGTTGCCCGCAGAGGGCGGTTTGAAAGGTGCCGGACCCGATGATCCACCTGCTCGTTCCCAGGGTTTTGGGGGCGGATTACCAGCTGCAATAACGACTCTCAGAGAATGGTTCCACAGAATAAACGGGAAATTCGTGCATAAAACACTCAACGCCTCAATATATATATATATATATATCAATATGCATCGAAGAAAACCCTTAACAACTAAATGGGACGATTACATATCAATAATTCGTCGAACCCAAGAGCGGGCCAGCGGAAATTGGTGCAAAGCATCAGAGAAGGAAGAAATTTGACCGAATACCAACGCAGAACCGAATCCTAAATCCTCGGGGGTGAAGCAAGGATAGACCCAGGAGGGTGACAGAGCAAGCGTATAAGTGAAAATTTCGATTGGAAGGGATGAAGGTAAGGCGCACCTGGGTCAGCAGACGCCATTGGGGAAGGTGGATTGAGAAGAGACGATCACAAAACATCTACCCACCCACCAGGCGAGCAGAAAGGCTCATCCACGGAGCGCCGGCAGATAGAGAGAGAGAGAGAGAGAGAAAAAAAATTGGCAGACTCAGAGATTAATATTTCCTTGATTTTCCCATTTTTCATAATGAGGAAATTATGGGTACACCTGGGTGCATGTACTCTCTTCCAATTAAACAGGGAGCATCCACTTTAACCTCGTGCACCGGCTGCAGCCAATTCCTTCCGGCTCGGTGAGGGATGGTTTATATTTTAACTAGAATGTTCCCTGAACCTCCGTATGTCCTTGAAATTACATGTACGTCCTCCGCGGTCCTGCCTTTTCTCTTCGTGCGATTGCATAAGCCATACGCATGGTAAATTTATATGCACCTCGCTGGATAAAAATTACTCTCAATGGAAATTAAATTTACTACAATAATATTGTCATTAACATAGGTTAAGACTTTTGAAAATTGGTAATAAGTTTTTCATACCTCTTTATTTCCCTTTTATTCCGACTGTTTGTAGACTTGGGGATCTTGAACCGAAGATGGTCATGGATGATTATACGTGTAGTTCTACGTAATTACAATTTGGGTATGTGATGTACTATTTGGGGTACTAAGTCAGCCCCTTGTTTTCAAACTATGCCGTAGGAGAGACCTTAGAGTGCTCCTATAGATATAGATTTCAATCAGATCTATTTATTAATAGATAAAAATGGCTCCAGGATGCGATTTTTTTTTTCGTCCATTAACCCAAGCTCGAGAACTTAATGGAAGGAGGCAGCAGACTGTACCATCAGATTCATGCTGTTTTATTCGATCATCGATTCCCCCGTAGCATCCCGACATATTCTGCGTGCTAGAAATGGAGTCAAACGGAGTCCTAAGGGGGAAGTTTTGGGCATGCAGCATTGCACAGTCCAGCCGTCGCAGTCCTCCACGGGCTAACAAGAACCAAGACAGACAAGTGTCCATAAAATATGGCAGACAGTCTCCCAATGGATTCACGGGTGAACCCTACCTACTGTATGCTGCCTTGTAGGGAATACAATCCCATGTCAAATAATAAAAAGAAAAGTCGTAAATCTATAAGGATGTTAGATATATCTATCAATTTAGATTTTTATATTAGAGTAATCGGGCTTATACTTTGTCCTAACCAAGTCCGGATGCCTGGCTTGTGATTAGTTGATGTAAGTTCGAGGATGGAAGAAAATTACTTAGCTTTGTAGCCGGTTATCCCTCTCGCCCGAAACCGGAAGAAAAATACTGACTTGTAGACAATTGTTTGCCGGTGGGTGTTTAATAGCATGTGACAGAATAGATTACGTTGCTGCCACGTGAGGGTGAGCGTAGAGAATACGATCGTATGTCAAACAATCAAGAGAAAAATATTCAACCCGTAAACGGTTGTTGAGGACACGCGTTTAATGGTACGTGCCAGAGCGGAGCAAGTTGCCCACATGAGAGTAGGTGCAAAGAATGCGATTCCACATTAGGCAACTGAGAGGACATGATCCCACGTCGGACAACTAAGAGAATGTAATTTCACATCGAACAGTAAGGAATTCAATTCCATACTTTTTTTAATCAAATTTTTACCTAACAAGAAAATGGGAACAAAAATAATTCAAAATTGAATATCGAAAATCTACTGTGCAACCTAAATTTTCCATAGATCTCGGTTCACATAGATAAATCTAGAACGACTCCATTTTCTTATTTTTCAAACTTGAAGTGAAAGTGAGATCTCATCCTCCTTGTTGGGTGAAACTTGGTAAGAGCCGGCCCTTATGGCGAGGTGTTAGGAGAGTCGGACAATTTGTGTTACTAATTTGCAAGAAATCAGGATGGTCGGCAGCTCCTAAGCTATTTGGTTTTTTCTTTTTTAGGATGAACTAACCAACGAAAAACTCATCGGAATTGTCAAAAAGACAAATGATCTCAATGGAGGAAAAGGGGTTAAAATAATTGAGAAATCACCGTCATCCACGCGCAACACAACATGTCTGATGCAATCATCCATGTCACATTAATGGAGAGATGTTGAATATGGAACATAATGCTACATGCTATTAAGAAGTTTAGAGAATTCTGACTTATAAATTATTGAATCAGCCCGATCTGCTCATGGTCTCTCTCTCTCTCGATCATAGACATTTATGATACTGAGACTTACCTAACCAGGAAGATTATACAACTATTGTCAACTTCTTACAGGGTAACCTTTTCAATTATATATTAAGTAAACCCCAGAAGGACGACACCATCACCACCAACTCCACCATTTCCTTTCCTCTCCTCTCCCACACTTCTTTGCTGCAGAATCTGCGCAGAGAGAGAGAGAGAGAGACAGAGAGGGAGAGGGAGTGGGAGATGGGTTCGATTGTGATAGTGATCTCCATGATCATCGGTGCGGTTCAGTTGATGGGAGCTGCGGTGGATGCTCAGCAGCAGGCGACGGATTCTTGCAGCTCAAATCTGAATCTCAACGGAGTCGGGATCCCCTTCGACACGACTTCCCTCCACTGCCTCCCCGTCTGGGAACCTCAGAACTACATCCTCAGGGTATGCCCCCTCCCCCCCTTTGACCTTCCTCTCTTGTTCTATATATATCCATATAACACCAGCCAGCCGTAAAGGGGTAAATAGGATCGGGATCCGGATCGGTCATTGTCGATCAGGGGCCGTAACGGCAGAAAGCCAATCGATCGATCGATCGGTCGAAGGATTTGGAAAAGCGGATATACGTAAATATACATTGATGACTCACTTGAGTCCCCAGGTAGTCAGTCCTTTACGTTGGCTAGCTGGTTTTGGGCTCCAAATTAGCTGGCTGAGAGTCTTCGAACTCGTCTGGGTCTGGTCGTGGCTCGAGAGACCTGCAAGAAAGTCGAGTCTAGCATTAGTGGTCCGGATTGAACCTCAGATACTTAGAAGTAGAAGTTGCTTATAGACCTCCTCTGCCTGTACAAGAGCTAGTCATTTGGCCGACTGCAGGGGAGTTGGCTTGGCTTTCCACTCAACTGCGAGGGAGTCTGTCCTGGTAACCTTAGTCAGGTCGGTTTTTGTGGTGCCTATATCCAACAGGAATCTTGCCATAAACTAGCTGGAACTATCCGATACATAATAGGTAATAAGAGGGTACTAGGCTTACACGTTAACTCTCGACTCTCGGGCTTCTAAATGAATCCACCATCCTCGCTCTCTTATGGCTGCACAGTACTCACAAGCCTCCGCGGACGTGTGGAGCTTCGTGCTGTCGGCACCCACCACCACGACCTACATGGCGATGGGGTTCTCGAGCAACGGGCAGATGGTGGGGTCGAGCGCCGTGGTGGGGTGGATCACCTCGGCTGGGGGGTCCTCGATGAAGCAGTACTCCCTGGAGGGGCAGTCGCCGAGCCAGGTGAAGCCCGACCAGGGGACCCTGTCGATCCTCAGCAACTCGTCGGTGATAGCCACTCAGAACAGCCGCACCTTCATGGCCTTCCAGCTGAACACATCCCAGCCGCAGTCAAAGCTCATCTACGCGGTCGGGCCCCAGGGCTTCGTACCCGGTCCGAACTCCCAGCTGACCGAGCACCAGTACCAGGTCTCCACCACCATCAACTACGCCTCAGGTCAGTAACTTACTTATAACCCGATCCATCTCATCGTCATCATGGTATATATTAATTCGAAGTCTACCTTGACTGGATCCTAACCCAAATTTATTATTATAATTATTATTTTTCTTCTGGTGGAAAGGGGATTGTCTTTTGATTATAGGCAATGGTTTATTATATTATTTTGAATTAAAATTAATAAATTTTATATTTTTGCTCATTACATTCACTTATTTCTGTTAATTTTCTATCTTGTAATATTAATAATCTCCTTTATAACTAGAAATATAAATGAATTAAGAGAAGTGATGGCTGTCAGAAAGCTTCAATAGCCATAATTTTTAATTAATATAATTATTCTATACAAGTTGAGTAATGGTCACATCCCATGTGATTATATAATGAATATACTACACCCCCTTTTTTTAAAAAAATAAAATAAAATATGTTGTGGGGGGTAGCTCGAAGTGTACGTGTTACATGCCTATTTGTGTTGCTTGACCAAATGGGCCCAATTCACATCATGTCGAGGGCATCACATGCTGGTCTTCCAAGCAACCCGCATGCGCAAAGATATAAACCACTATGGAAGTCGGGTGGGGGGCAGTGATTATTGCCAGTTGATAATATGATCACAACCAAAAATTGATTGGATGGTGGGATATGATTCAGTACAAACTACATCACCCAGAAATTAAAATTAAGATGTTCAAAAATCCGATTACCGTCAGATTTATAATCTCAATTGTAATAAAAAAATGTTAACCTAAGTATAGTTTATTATATATATATATATATGTGTGTGTCTCATCAAGATTAGGTAGAGACGTTGATGGGCAGAAATCCTCATAATTAAATCAAGTAGGTTTAAAGTTAGGAATAATTTGCTTAAGAAAAATTGGAGTGGTTGAGTTCTAATCCACCTAATCAAAAGTTACTATTGATGTCTGCTAAAAACAAAAAAAAAAAATTAGAGCCCAATGTGGTTGGGAACATGTAATTCGGGCAGGATGGCTTATATTGACATGTTAATTCCGGCTGACACAACAATTTCCAGCCGTGCCAGCTCAGCACCCATTTTCAGTTAGTCCAAAAATCGCTCCTTGAGGATAACCCAAATAAAATAAAATAAATTTAAATAATTTAATATTTTAAAATTAATTTTTATATAATATTATGAGTTTTGATATTATATTAATTTAAAAAATATTTAAATAATAATTCAAAAAACTTTTATAATTTTCTTTTTATTATATATATTTATTTTATACTCATACTCACTCAGAGCTTAACACAATAAACTTTTTTTTTATATTATAGCAGTATGTTATCGGTCCAAAAATTTCAATACGGACACTTTTTTTCGCATTGTATCATTTTTAACATGTGTAGGCTTACATCGTATTGCATTCGAACTCTGTCCTGAAAAAAATAATAATAATAGGGCAGAGTGAGTCAGGAGGAACCCCTTACTCGAGGCTGAGGAAGAGCCACGGGCTTCTGAACATGGTGAGCTGGGGGATCCTGGTGATCGTCGGGGCGATGGTGGCTCGATACTTTAGGGACATGGACCCGCTCTGGTTCTACGCTCACGCCGCCATCCAGTCCGCCGCCTATGTGATCGGATTGATCGGGATCATTACCGGTTTGATACTGGAGGACCGGATCAGCGCCCACGTATCGACTCACAAGGGCCTGGGGATCTTCATCTTCGTGCTGGGTTGCCTGCAGGTCAGCACAGACCGCTACCGTACAAATGGTTACGTGATTTAACTTGTGCAGCGTTGTTAACTTGTGCAGCGTTGTCGAATCGGCAGGTGATGGCAATTTTGGCTCGGCCCGACAAGTCGTCGAAGGTCCGGAAGTACTGGAACTGGTACCACCACAACGTCGGGAGGCTGCTCTTCATCTTCGCGGTGGCCAATATTTTCTATGGGATCCATTTGGGTGAGAAGGGGAATGGGTGGAAGGTTGGCTACGGCATCGTGCTTGCCCTCTTAGTCGTCTTGACTATTGCCCTAGAAATTCGGATGTTCAAGAGGAAGAATTAGCTCGGTCTCTCTCTGGACATTTGACACACATTTGACTGAAGACATCTATAAATTAAGAGAAAAGGACATTTTCACCTCCTCATCATAGAATTTTTTTACCCTCTTAATGTTTTTGTTTAATCTCTGTTTTTTAGATTCGTTTTGAGATTATCTATTGTGTGTCATTTTTAAGACTTATTTTATTAGGTGGTCATTATTTTACCAAAAATTCTCATGCGAGTTGATTTTATCTATCCATCATTCATTCATCCATGCCCATTTAAATCTACAAAGGCGTAACTACACCTGTACATGATATTGTGATATACGGGAACCTGTTTCGATGGAATAGATTCTGTCTAACGAAGTGGAGGTTCCGGACACAAAGCAGTCATCAATTAACTGTATGATATCCTCAAGCAAAAATAATGATAATAATAAAAACGATGTTTCCCCTCTGACAGGAGCCAGCAAAATTTCTTCAGGTCCTCTGGCACAAGTTAACGTTGCACAACCGAGAAAAAGCGAAGAGTAAAACGTAAATTCATCACGTCGAAGTGAGCGAGAGGTCAGAAAGATTCACGCACCCCGGCTCCCACAAGCAGGTTGACCACTTGCTACTTCCCCCCACCCGGATAATGTGGCTTCGTGGAGCGTGTTACTAAACGTGAAGATGATCGATATGCTTAAGGTGATTTGAGTACCTGGGGCACCAGAAGGCCTCAGTGAAGGCAATACTTGGGTGTAGATCAAGATCCTGGCTCAAAGAAAGAAAACAGGTGGAAGGGGAAGAAGGAATTAGTTGCTGTCATCTACATTGGCAATGTCTGTGGGCACCGCAACAGGAACAGGAACAGGAGTCATTGAATGAAGCAAGTACGCCAGCAAGCAATAGTTAACGTTTTAAGGGCAGTAGTTGATGAGGCAAGCGAGCAAATTGTGATCAGTACTGATAACTCCGTGTTTGTCAGACCTGTGAATGTTGCATGGCTCCTCTCGAACAGGAAGCACTGCGTATGCCCATTTTCCACATGCAGATTATGAATACGGTCCTGCACGAAAGATAAACTGACAATTGCACCTTTGGAGTTCAAGGGTGACTAGATATAATTGCTAATAGGATTTTGTTGAGGTATGTATGGGTTGGAGATTCTTCATATCAAAGAATATCATAAGAGCATTTTATATAGAAGCTCCTTTCCCCACTCAGAGCTAAAGGAGATTAGGCTTCATATATATATATATATATATATATATATATATCTTCTACGCTAGTTTTCTAAAAGCTCCTGGAGATTTTGTTCATCTCTATCCATATGTCCACCTACAGTTTCCTGTTAATTAGTTGAAATCATCTTCTTCAAGGAATTAAGCACAACTACCTCTTTAGGCAGGAATGACTATTTTTTTCTGAACTCTCTCGAGTCTAAGATAACTAACTCTCAGTCAGTTCCATAAGATAGGAAAAGGATAAAATATAGCACTCAAAATATTTCGTTCTTACAGTCAAATGTTGCCCAACTTGAAGGAGGTATAGGGCAGGGTTCCTTCTTTGCATCTCGGGAATAGAGCAAGCCGAACAGATCTTGAGTGCCATCATTCGTCATTTTTATTGATGTCTCATGTTCATTTATTGGGGGTCGGACCATGCTTGCTTGGGATGAAGATACAGAATTGTCCTTCATATCTAAGGAGCACTGCTTGGAGGTTGGAGTTACAAGTCGCAGTTAGTAGGCTAAAACTAAGAAAATGCCATGAAACCTCATAGTCAACGATTAAAGGGAAATGAACAATGGAATTACGATCAGATTATAGAGTTGCTTCGTACTGTGTGATAAATCTTTGAAATCTAGAAATTCAAGCAAGGATGAGCGCATTAAAATAAAAATCCATATGATAATGGATGAAAAGAAGCTAATGTGCTCATCAATCAATAAAAGGTGAAATAACCAATATGTAAACTAAACAGCAGGCGTTTTTGGAGCCATATCTTACATTGAAACACTTCATAGTCTTTTCATCTCACGGTACCCACCTTGCCTTGCCTACTGTCTGATCTAATCCCCCATTCAAGAGAGAGATAAATATCTTTAGTAATCATCTTTCAAGTCGAGGACCTTAAATCTATGCAATTTCAGTTAGCCTGTAAAGACTGAGCAGGAGGGAGCTTCTACAGTTGCTGGTCCTGGGTGTCAAAGAGGATGGACAACTAAATAAACTCTTATGGTGGATGCAATCATGGAAAATTTTCAGCTTAACATAAGAATGTAAAAAAAAAAAAAAAAAAAAAGTAGGACGAGCATACCCCACGATGTCTTTGAGGATGAGCTACTTGAGTCATGTGCTTTGTGAGAATCTCTTCATCAAGAGAAAGTCTTCTTGGTTTTGTAGTGGACTGCTTCTTGGGTTCACCTCCAAGAAAATCAATTGTGGCACCGCTCATATCACATAATTCTGGAGGAGGTTGTACAGCATCCTTTGCAACCCACCTTCTCTCCGCATATCTGAGAAAATGGTAAACAGTACCTTACTCACAAAATGATAAGTAGAAACTCTCTCCTTTCCCCCAATGTTGGTACTTAAGTGTGTTTAGATCGACCGTAAATGCAGCAACTACTTACTTGGCACGAATGAACTTCTCTATCATACTTCTATTGTAATCTTTTGGCATCTCCGCTTCCCAGTAGTCATTGGACTTCTTATTGCCCACACCTTGCAACCAAAAAAATGATAGACTCCCACTTATAAAAACAGCATCCAATAGATATTGCAACTAAAAAGACATTGCACAAGCACTAGTCAATGTGAAAGAGACTTACAAAACAGGGTATAGAAATCTGCCTTCTTTTTGAAAGGAGAACCCTTAAACCATTTATCACTGATATAAAGTAGCTAAATATGCATAAATTAAATATGTTCTTGAAGATTCAAAAAATCCCCACCAGTAGCTATGATCCACCTCTGGTAATTCAAGTAACGGATGCCACTATGGGCAATTATCTTTTTTATCAAACTTAAAATAATACTCCTCTAGATTACAATGAAATTTGCAGTTTGCTATCTTTCTACAAGAACAGATTTTTTTCTGAAATCGATTTCTATTAAAGATCTCTAACTGCAAACGAGGCATCATCATCTCAGATCTAATGGAGCAGCTTGCAGATTCTTACATTGCATAAAGGCAACTTGCTCAGGGAGCCATGTATCCAGAGTTGTTGACCTAACCTAAATGAAATTAATAGCCGAAAATCATCAACAGACACAACAAGGAAGATGGAAATGAAAAAAAAAAAACACAAAAAGGAAACTAAAGATTTGAGTATGCGAATCTGCAGGCATTTATTTTCAGAGAGAATCATATTCTCCTAGTATAGATACCATGAAAATGAAGACCAAGAAAATATGTAAAAATGGAAACTGAAAGCTGTGACCAGTGGACTGCAGTTGCTAAATTACTTTTTGTGTCGTGTAACCAACTCAAGTTTGTTCCTTCTTTGACACTTGACAATTTCATTTGCAGCACTTATTCATAAAAACCAGACAATGAGAGAGCGCGTCCAAAACATGATAGAAACCAAAAAGAAGAAGACAGACCGACAGACAGACCTTTGAAATGTGTACACCAAGGCTTCGATGTATCCCTGAACACTGCATGCATATAAATACTCCGAGATTCACACTTGCCCATCGAGGAGCCCTGAAAAGAAATATATGTGTGTGTGTGTGTGTGTGTGTGTATATATACGAGACGGTGTAGAGAATTTATCCACGTCTATTAATTAATAGCAATGCCAAGTCATATGATATAGTCGGCAAAAAATTGTCAAAATGGAGCACCAAACAATTGAGGTCGTTGTTCTGTTCAACGTAAAATAATCAGAACCCATGGAGGCTGCCATGTAACAGGAAGTTTCAATTCAGTTGAGATAAATTTGACAGCAGAACAACAAAACTAATGAGATTTCATTCATAACTAATACATGTTTAATCAGCATCCTGGACTTGTTATATATTTTTAAGGATTTTACTAAGAAAAGAAAATTTATAAAACAAAGGACCTCCAATTCCAGTATTACTGGCACATGTAGACGAAATACTATTCGCTTGTTTAAGACAATAGCACAGAGGCTAACTGGTTTTGTCACCATTATGATTGCATTCACAGATTTAATAAATAGTTTGAATGTCATGTTCAGCTCAAACACTCCAGACAAAATGTCGAACAAGTTTGTAAAGCGTACTTGTTCCGGCAATCTGCACATTCTCTATTTTCTGGAAGCTTAAGAAGGCCCTCCAGTATCTGCAAATAGTGACAGTTATAAGAAGAGAGCACTCCATAGAATCGAAGTATAACATAAATAGCAGACGGCCTGATGACTTTGAAAAATGGAAGAATGAGGCATCTACTCGTAAATTATCGCATTATATAGATCATCAGTTTTCACGTCATTTTACTAAATCATTACTTCCCGTAAAAAGCATATCGTCAACCGAATCTTCAAAATCAATTTTATCTAACTTTCAGACTAAATTAACAAGCCTCTCAGTCAACATGACACCGATTCTTCAATTAGGCAAATCAACAAACAATTATTTCTCTTAAGACCATAACAACAATTATCTCATGTACACCCTGCGGACATGGAAAGATAACCCGTAGTCAAATATGTGATCCGAGGCAGATATAGATGTTTCAAACAATCTGTACAACTGCTAAAACTGTGATTTCCGCAAAGATTGTTTGCGCAAGAAAGAGAGAGCGGAGAACCTTTGTGTGCTTGGCGTTGAGGTCTTTGGTGACCAAGGCCTTCTCGTTCATCATTGCCTCTCCTGACAGTTGATCAGGTCAGTCGATCTGCCCCGGGACAGAAGAGAGTCAAACCGGCAGAGAAGACAGACAGAGGCCAACGGCTCAGCACCTTGCGGCGGAAGAGGAGGAGGAGGGAGGATAAGAAGGAAGAAGAAGGAAGAGAGAGAAAGTTCTCTCTGTCTCTGTCTCTCCCCTGTGTCATCATCAATCAGATTCAAGTTTAAGGCTGGCTGGAGCTGATTTAACGCAACCGATGGGTGCCGTTGGCGGAGCTCCGGCGAAGTAGCTCGAAACGCCACGTGGCCCTCCTCCCTCAATTTATACCCGTCTAGTTGCCCCTCTATTTTGGCGGGAACCTGAACCGCCAAAAATAGAATTATTAAAAGAAATTTATTTATTACGAAAAAGACAAAACAATATGCGGTGAGCGTGGATCGAACACGCGACCTTCAGATCTTCAGTCTGACGCTCTCCCAACTGAGCTATCCCCGCGATGTGCCACAATCTTAATAAATAATAATCTATCTGTAAACAATGTACATCCACGAGGTAGCAATGTTGCTGCCACCTGTGAACATATCATACAAATTAAACAATAAGACTCATACCAAATAAAACATAATTAGCAACCATTTTTTAAGTACATAGACTAGAGAGGATATGAACCTAAGATATTTAACTTACCAAATCATATGATAGTGGATTTTGAATTATTAAATTACCATTTTGTGGTAGAATGTAGCGGACTCCAATTACAATACTTACCCATCCTAAATGTTGAGGAATAACAATGAGAAGTCACAATTATAAGTATAACTAAATAGAATATATGTATACTTTTATGAAGTAATGTATTTTATTTTTGAGTTTATTGAAACTTCGTGAATATAAAGATAATAAATTTTTTGTTATAAAAAAAGTGTCATATCCTTACTGAGATGCCTAAGGGTTTTGATAAGATCACCAACAAATATATTAGATATCGGACTTATTAGTATTTTTGAGATTGTAAAATATTTATAAATTTAAGGGAAAATAATCTCGTTAAGAAAGGAAAATGGGAAATGGGGAAAAATAATATCATGAAACTCAATTGGTTAGTAACTCTTTATTGAAATACCATTTATTATCTTAAAAAAAATTATTAAATTATAATATTATTATTTATTATCACTTAAATTTAATTTGCCGGCAATATTTTACTTAACAGGTAAATTTGGATCTTCTTCGTAAGATAAAATTTTAATTTTTTCCATTAAAAATAATAAGAATTAACAATGGGCTTTGGCTTAGGTAAGTAACATAAAGAAATTTATTATTTCCATACTAATCTCTATACATATCTATCTAAAAATTATATTTATTCATTGAGTTGGTTAAAATAATTTAATATTTTTTCTAATATTAGATTTAAAAATTAGAAATATGATTAATTGATGTTGGAAAAATTTTTTAATTTAAAATTTTAGGAGGGTTTAAAATTTTAAAAATATGTTTATCTATTTATTTTTTCCTGCCGCTAGTGTATAAACTTCTCCCCTCGGTCTTCCTCTAGTTTAATTTCTTCTTTCCTCGCGTCCGCTCTCATGGCATCCTCCGGCCGCAGCGCCAGCCCCTGCGGCGGCGCTCCTCAACTCTATTTCTGTTATCAGTGCAACCGCACCGTCCCTATCACGCCCTCTCCCTCCTCCGATCTCTTCTGCCCCGATTGCAACGACGGCTTCATAGAGGAATACGAAACCCCTAACCCTACCCCCAATCCTTTCTTCTCCTTCGACTCCTTTGAGTCCTCTGGAGGCGGTGGTGGTGGCGTCGGATTCAGCTCTAGTGCCGGATTTCCCTTATTATTTAACGCCTCTGGAGGCAGCGCCATTGGAGGAATCGACGATCTCACGGCCCTCCTCGCCGGCGGCGGAAGCTCGGCTTTCAACCCTAATGGCAACTCCGATGTCTTCAACCCCGTCCTCTTCCTCCAGAACTACTTCCAAACCCTGAGGGCTGGTGGAGCTAATATCCAATTCGTTATCGAAAACAGCCCCGGTGCGGGGGGCGACTCTGCGTTCCGTACTCCAGCAAACGTAAACCTCGGGGACTACTTCATTGGCCCGGGCCTTGAGCAGCTGATCCAGCAGCTTGCGGAGAATGATCCAAATCGTTATGGAACGCCCCCCGCCTCGAAATCAGCTGTGGAAGCCCTCCCTGATGTCAAAATATCAGAAGAGCTCCTCTCATCAGATTCCTCGCAATGTGCTGTTTGTATGGACACCTTCGAGCTCGGGGCAGAGGCGAAGCAAATGCCCTGCAAGCACATTTACCACAATGACTGCATTTTGCCGTGGCTTGGGCTCCACAACTCGTGCCCAGTTTGTCGTTATGAGCTGCCCACAGATGACCCTGATTATGAACAGCGGGCTCGTGGTGGGGCAGCCCCACGAGCACATACCGGTCAGGGGCAGCTTGAAGTGACAGACGAGTCAGTCTCACAGAATACCCAGGCTATTGAGAGGAGATTTAGGATTTCTTTGCCCTTTCCTTGGCTGTTCACGGCTTTTGGCTCACCTGCTGAAACGAGCAATAGCGGGAGTGGGTACACCAGCAATGAGAATAATAATGGGAATAGCGGTGGGGATTCAAATTTGGGTAATAGGGCAGGTCACAGGGACTCTGCACCAGAGACAAGACAGGAGGATCTTGATTGAAGAACCGCCCATTGGTACTGCAGCTTCTAAACACTAGAACTTCGTTTAGTTTCATTTTGCAGTTTTTCCCTTGTTAACTCGTTTTGGCTTTTAGCTGTGCGGTTTGTAATAAGTCCTTGTTTCTGCTTGTGAATGCTGATGTTTCTTCCATATTAATAGTCTGCTTGACCAAACATTCATAATTTCTAACCATTGCTTTGTGTAGTGACCGAATGTTTGAAAGATTCTGTATCGAATTTATTACAATTTTATATTTTCTACTTGTCTTGCAAATTTATACAGGAATCTGTTCTTTTGTAATGTACATAGAAGAACCTGAATGGCTTAGTTGTTGGTTTTGTCAGCTTAATGACCTGATATATGTATGAGCGATGCTTGTTGCAAGTACTGGAACAGTGTTATAAGTGGTCCAGCTCTAGGATTTTTCTTTGCTGTTATATTAGTGTAATGGCATGAGATGATTAGTGTCTGGCACTCCTCCCAGTCTATGCACAAATGTGTCTTTCTCATGTCCCTTTTTGTAGCATAAATAAGAGATGAACTGTATGGCAGAAATGTTGGTCATGGTCTTTCATGTCTTTTCACTTCCCTATAGATGTTTTTAGCATGTTATTAGTTTTCACTGTTGGAACTTGAGTTGCTTTACATGTCAAACTTATCGTATTATACTGAATGTGATTCCTTGATCCATCTTTTGGTATAATTTTGGCATCCTGGAGTTGGAGAATTAGAGTTGCTAGATAGTTTGGTAATCTGAATTTTTGGTAGTGTACTGGAGTGGTGAAACAATGCTTCTTGACACGATTGAGTTAATACTTTGTTTCTCGCACTGCTAATGAATTGACATTGGGGCTTTACATAGATGTAGCTGTTTTGTGCTCATCCAATTCGATGTGCATCCATATCCTTCTTCCTTGGATACATTTCTTTTTTGGATTTCCATACACAAATATTGTAAAAAGGGATGAACAATTTAACCTCTTAGCTCCAAGCACAAATATTGTCAAATGTATTAACAGTTTGACCTCTTAGCATCTGACTCAGGGGCATGCCATATTTCTGATCATTGATCTGGTTTGATATTGTTACTTCTCTGTGTGCTGATGCTTGTGTGTTGATTGTTGATTTCTTTTTCTGATGTTGTGAATAGCCACTTGTCTCTTTTCTGCTATATGCTAGATTGAATGCATATATAGCCTGAAGTTTTGCTAGCAAACTCTGTAAAAACACTCTACTTTTACATTTTCATTCATATTTTCCAGCTTTGTGTATGTTTTGCTAATGTTCATACAATGGCCATGTAGATATATATTACTTATCAAAAAATGTATGAAGATATATATATATATTTATTTATTGTCCTATGTGTGAGTTTTTCAACCATAGCTCTTGTAAATTCATATTATGAGCCAGTTTGATGCTTGGATAGAGATTTGACAGATAGTTGACTAATGCTTTCAGGTCTTCCATCTGCTTCTGGAAAAGTTCAATTAGAAACTATGTTAAATCGTAAATCATCACTTATCATATGAAAGTTTCTCTCCGTGCAGGAAGAGGGCAGTGTGTGCTCCAAAGCTCCGGACTTGCCAAACACTCTAAGAGAGGAGCATCGGAAAATGGGCAAGTTGTAGTCTGATATTCTGTATCAATAATCATTATAGGTAAATGACCATTCATTATCATGGCCGCCATGAATTCTTCTTTTATCTTTCTTCAATCCTTAAATTTTTACTGGGTTCATATGTAAAAAATGCTCAACTATCTGGTTGCATACTCGAGTCAGACTCTCGGAAGAACTTGTACTTTTAAGCGTTTTCAACTCCTATTTACTTATTTCAAAAAAAAAAAAAGAAAAAGGCAAGCAACATTTTTCCTTTTGAGCTGGAGTTCGGTCACTGTCTCCCATGTGATAGGTGAAGCAATCAATTGGCTCTGATGACTCTGGTTTACAAAAATTCTCTATGGTTCTGATGATTCTGGTTAACAAGTTTCCGCCTACTCTCTTTTATTGTGTGCACACACTTGATACCTAAAAGTGAGTCCACGGGAGACTGACTGTTCCAGGTGCGAGTGGTCAGACTGTCCTAGTATTATTGCTTACTGTGAAGAGATATGGAACATTGAGGTAGCAGTCATTAATTCTTGTGCAGCAGGAAACCAGCCGTCGGCTGAGCCTAGTAGTCAATAATGGGCTGTCGATTTTTTTGGTAAACCACCGCCCGATTGTATATGCAATGTACGTATACATAAATTTGATGTGTATATGTACATTGCTTATACATACACGTATATGTATAGCTGCTTGTTACCTTATTGATGCGTGTTTCTCTAACTAGTATCGATCTTGATGGGGGCAGAGATCGCCTAGAAAGTTGCATCGGACTGTGAAATTTCTTACACTGTTAACATGGTTCATTAATATTCTCAAATGATATATATGACTTTTTCTCATATTGTCACAAAGTTAACACCACCATTATAAAGTCTTCATTAGATGCTGACTGTGTACGTTGGCGCAGCATATTTTTGTTGACTTGAACTTTCTTTCCATAGTTCAGATCACGTGTCCTAACTTTTTAATAAAAAGATCTCCAAAGTCTTACCAGTTTTAAGATTTGTCCTATTAACAATCTCACTCGCTTCCATTGCTGTGTTTCCCTGTTCTTTGATCTCTCAGATTCCATCAATGAATCACTTCCGATACCTTCCTCCTTTTCCTTCCGTTGACATTGGAAGTATAACCTTCTTTGCTGCCTTGGTCATCATTTCAAATTTCCAACTCCGATCTCTCTGTGTGTCTCTCTCTCTCTGTCGTCTTTAATTACTGTACTTGACCCCCGATTTTCTCTGCCCCACTTTAATCTCCAACTCCGATCTCCCTCTGGCCTTCCTTCAATCACTATGTCCAACCTCTCATTTCCTCTTCCCCTCTCCGATCGTACCTTCTCCCTGTTTTCTTCTCTCTCTCCCCGAAATTTCTCAAGGTCATATTCTCATCTCTCTCATCAGCCCAAATTTGCCCATTGGAGCCATCCTCGTTAGGTCTCATTTCTCTCTCTCGGTTGCTCGTCTCGCTCGTTGTGCAGAAGTTGAACTCGTCATCGTCAGTTTTAGTTCAACAGAAAGAACCAAAATATGTGCCTTCCTAAGTATGGTTCCTACAATTTATCGTCTTGTCTTCCAGTGTCCATGGAATAGGCCTTATTTACCTCCCTATGCTGGGCTCTAACCAAGCCAAATTATGCCTGCAAAGTCGAAATCTCAAGGAACCAAAGTCTTACCTGTCCGATCCCTTTTGTTCGGTTGCCATATATGATTTCCCTTTCCCCTCACATGCACCATGACCCCGACGGTATAGCCAGGGATAAAACATTTATTACATTAATTCAGGTGAAGATTGGATCATACAGAAAAATTGCAATGGCAGCATGTAGAGTTCTACTTTGTAAGGTCAAATGGTGCAAGCCATGACTCAACGTTTGTTGCACATCTTCCAGCACCATCTGATCACAGTTTAAACTACAAATGTGGATGCATCATGTAGATATTCTACTCAGCCAAACAAGGGAAGAGCCCTCTTGAAATCTCATCCATAACCTTTGGAGAGCAAACATCAACGCATTCAGTTGGACAGCATACATAATTAACTCATCTTGTTTCCACTACAGGGCCCTCCACACACATTGTACAAACTAATCTCCCCGAAGCACTCTGTGTGTGTGTGAGTGAAAAAATCAATAAACGTGTGTCAGGCGAAACAGTTCAAGTTCTCTGCTGAAATTCTTCTACGATATACAGCTAAAATCAAGTGAAACAGCATCCAAAATTAAATTAATTAGAAAGTCCTTTGCCCTTGCTGAGTCTAGTCCACTAGCAGTGAAAACTGCAGTTTGAAGAAAACTGTTTACCAGGAGAAAACGAGTGTCATCTAGCTCATGATGCTGGACCATGTATTCACAATCTGTCAGGAGATATCATGATGTATCTTGAATATCGCATTTACAGAACTTCCAGCAACCATCTTCTTGCCTCTTCAGAACATAATGAATCTTGTAGGAGCTGAAATGTAACCAAAAACTGAAACTGAGGCAGGCTGCTTCAAGGGGTCAAAGTGAAATCAAAGATCAACATAAATAAGGTCTCCTTTCGTAAAGTTTGGGTTCTGACTGGTTTCTGCTCACACACGTAATGCAAGTTTAACTTTGTTACCTGTAGTAATTTGGGTTCTTGGGCTGAGATTCATCAACAAGCTCAGCAGCTTCCTCTAGATGAGCCTCAACTTCAGCCATCTCAGCACCTACCCCGTCGGATAAAATCTCAGCTTTAAGTATGGAAAGTTGCAAAAGAACAAACCTCCAGTAACAAGATCTCGCCTTTGCTGAGTCTGCTAATGTACGCCACTGTAAAAAGGGCAAAAACACAGACCATAGGAACGTGAGGAAATTGCTATTTTTTACCTTTGGTTCAGGAAAATCGTGATGGTCTCTATCAAGAAAGAGGGATATACACCCAGGCATATAGAGAGGGGCGTGCACAAAACTATGCAAAAACCCAGAAAAAGATGCTTCACCTGAACAAGCATCGACTCATCAAGAATGTCAGATAGGGCATGAACTTGATGGTTTGGCCCCAAAGCTTCAGCTTTGATTGCCTGCCACTGCATCACGAGGGTTTCAGCTTCCTCCACAGGCATTCGCTCCCTTTGACATGCTACAATTGATGATGATAACCTAGCAGAAAGGGAACTCTGCAGTCTTTCAGCATCTGCGGAGTTCTCAAACTTAACTCTTATTGCTGCCAACAGATTCTTCACAATGCCTGAGACTCCATTTTGATTTGTAGGAGCAGGAAGATTCTTGTGATCTGAACCAGGATCTGTAGGCCAAATGAGAGCACTCTGGTGCATTTTGGGGATACTGGATCTACATCTAGATCCACTACTTGCCCTGACAAAGTTCTTCCTCACTAACACAAGGACAGCAAATAAAATGCAACCCAAAATGGGAGCAACAGTGATCCCTTCTATAACATCTTTCTTATCCAGCAAGCTTCCCAAGATTTTGTTATGATGCATACTGAGTTTTCTTTCCAGTTGAACTGACTGTGTGCCTACACTGCTTCCAGTGATAGACTTTCCAGCTATACTCTCGTTCTGAATATCAGTTAGCTGTTTAACAGCTGATCCAAGATGCTGAGACGGGTTAATAAGCGGAAGAGACTCATCAAACTCTCTCCTTTCTGAGGCAATCACGTTGGCTATTGGCCTGTGATTTACAGATGCAATTTTCTGTAGAGTACCTTTGTTTTTCTTGCTTTGAAGCGCTTTCTTTTCACCAATGAAGAAACTTACCTAGAGAAGATATTCATACCATCATTTATCTTCTTGCTAAATGAAGTGTCTAGCATAAGTATTCACCATAAAATCACAATCTTACCAGAGATGGGGAGCAGTCTCGTGTGTCAGGAAAGAGAGTAAGCACTGACTCTTTCAGCCACAATTCCTGCAAAGAAAATGACAAAGTCATGAAAAGGGTTTCATTTCAACCTTGGAAGCAGAAGATGAACCACCAGAAAAGGACCAGTGCAGCAAGTTCTGGACACACCATCCATTAACAAACTTCCAGATGATTGAATAAAGGTGAGGGAAATAGAGATGGAAAGAAAAATGCATAGATACATAAGAAACTAGGACTTTGGTCAAGCGTAGATATTGCATGTTCTCATCCAACTAAGAAAAGTCTAGTATCTTCTACATTAAGAATGAATTAGAGAAGCACTACCCAGAATCCAATACTACGATAAGGTTCATAGGCATATTCAGATTACTTTTGGCTGCTATTTCACATAGGCACTGACTTATCAAATATACTATAGCATTAAAAAAGACATCACAGTAATATACAAGAAGAATCAAATCCAAGTAGAAACTGTGCAATCCAAGAAGGCAAGAACACAGATGTCTTATTGCATTGTAGAGGATTTGATGACTATTACAATGTTAGACTTCATGCTCATGCTTACCAATTATAGGCATGTGAGATGGTCAAAGTGTATTTTAGACATGCTTGACACATCATGCAATTGACCAGGATAGACTAGCAAGGGGTGAAAAAAAAAATGAAGATACCATCTAAGTTAAAATACATACCAAGGAAGCATTAGTTTCGGCATTATTTTTAATTTCCTTCCCCAAGACTGATTTTTGTGGAGAGGAATTCAATTCCAGCTGCTTTAGTTTTTCCGCAGCCTCTGCCTCATTAACCTGCAGAAGAAGATGGAACCTCCAGAACTTGAGAGAGAGGAAAGGTAAGGCTGGTAGATAGAAGTATATGACCTCTCACTAACACTATCTCTCAACTATTCCGTGACCTAGTAACTGAAAGCCAGCAAAGGGAGAGACGTATAGGAGAAAATATACCTTTCCAAGAAGGAATGAGCAAAACGCTTCTTCAAATTTAAGATCAATACCTTCTGAAGAGATCAGGCAGTCACAAATAGTTCTTGCTTTGTTAATCTGTGTGTATCCACAATGGTCATTTCAGACAAATAGATTTGCAAACAAAACTCTCTCTCATTAAGACAAATGAAATGGAATTAAAGAAAGAGTAGACAAGTCAGAGCAACAGAGACGAGGTAATATGTTTGTGGGAAAAAAAAACTAATTCACACAGATGATAAAGGTGGAAGGAAGCAATTAATGATGAAAGAAGCAATTACACTAGAGATTAAGTGAAATTACCCACTCTATTTGCTTGCTTGAAAATCCAAGAGCAATATGAGCTAGGAGTGCCACATAGAAGCAACTAAAGTCTATCACAACCCTTTGATTTTGAGACTCAAGAGACTTTTTGTTCTTCCTTATTTGAGCTAAATCATCCCAAGGTAGAAGATCAACTATTTCTGTAGCCATAAGCCTCATCAGTGCCTGGCTTAAGAAACATGGCCAATCCTGGACTCTGCATGAACTTTCCACATTGAGACCTTGTCTTAGCAGTTCACGCAGAGCAGAAATAGCTCCTCGTCTTTGTTCTGCATTTTCTGGGGAATGAGGCATGCTCAAAAATTCCAGTGTGCAAGCAGGTGCAAGTTCCTCCAAAGATTCTTCTATCTGAAAATCAGCACAAATGCACTCAGACACAAGGTTTCTTCATAGAATGACCAGGATATCCTATATCTCTTAGTATTCATGCTTCCAATGCTTTGAATGGACCACACCCAGATACCACCCCAACGCACCCCCCCACCCCCACCCCACAAAAAAAAAAAGATAGAAAAAAAACAGAAAACAAGAAAAAGAAGTTGAACTTCCAAAGCTGATCAGCTGCCTCTGACAATTACCTGAGAAAGTAATGCCATTTTTCCAAGGGATATTTTACTTCTCAGAAGACACTGAGCTCGAGCAAGAGCCTCAAAACCTTGGGAAACTTTGTTCTTCTCGAAACCAACTTTTGCAATTGCACACTTCAAGAAAGCACCTATATAAGGAAAGGATGTATAACAAGGCTGCTAAAGAAATATTGAAGATTCTTGCCCTCATTGTGACTTCTCTCACCTCAGCTAGTGCCATTGAGAGCAGCAGATCATGAACATAAGGTTTTGCTTCAGGACGCTGAAGAGCTGCTCGACCAATATCTAACACAAATTTCTCTTCGCCGACCTATAAAAATAATTGTAATCAAATCTTGATATTGGAGAGTACAATTAGAAATTGACATCATAATATCTACTTATGTGCAACCATAGGAGGGGAAAGCAAAATCATATGCAAACACAGAGAGAGAGAGAGAGAATGGATTGTTCAATCATGACAGTCTACTTAGTCATCATTTATTCATCAGGAAGATCCAGGCTTTAGCTTTTGGGGGAAATTTTCCCAACATTACCTCTTGAAGGAGGCAAAGAGCACCAGGCAACCAGGACCATGGAATTCTAAGAGATGCCTTGGGTGGAATTTTTTCCTTCAGATTTCCCGCATATTCTGATTCAAAAAGAAGCTTATCCCTCACATCCATCAAAAGATCCTGCAAACAAAGAAGAAATGCAAATTAAGTCCACAAAAAGATCATTCCTCCCTTTGAAGGGCTAAAGAAATTCCCCCTCAAGACTGAGTGCATTTTCATTTGAAAAAAATAGCTGGCCATGATTAAATCCCTCTGCTGAATTTTCAGCAAGAAGTCACCTATCAGGAAAAAACAACATATCACTTCAGAGATGCTACCTCACGGGACTTAACAGCATCCATGGTATAACCTTCTTCAACCTCGCTGCCTTTTAATTGCATCACTGCCTTAACGATCTCATCCTTTTCTGCTTGATCAGGAACACCAAGAAGCTGCAAACAGGATTATCTAAGAATTTAGTTATAACAAAAAGAATTGCCTCCTTATATTCTCTTTTTTTCTAGGTTATATCCTGGACTTAGCTTCCATGTGAAAGACAATAGGAGAAGAAGTAAAAGCATTACAATATTAAACTAAGTAAAAGCATTACAGTATAAACCAGCCTGAGCTTGATAATTCCTTCTTTACATTGTGATGACTACATGTGTTGCTCAAGAAGAAGACAGTACAGAGAGAATCCAAAGAATCTTGTTTTTTAGATCAGAAACTACAAGATTTGGACCTTCATGCTTAAGAACTATGTGGCATGCAGAACTGACCACGGCCTAATAACTTACACATGCAGCATTGTAGAGAAAACTGACAAAATGGTACTGTAAATGCTTTGATTCTATGAGTTTAATGTCAGAATGGTCAGCTACATATTAAGCACCACTCTATTTCAATTGATTTTCCAAATGCGAATTATATAGCAAAGACTCTTAGAAAGATAATTGCAGCTCCTGATATCTACTTACTCTATTTGTCCACCATATTGAACTGAATCATGATTCTTCTGTATATTTACTAAACAGATGATGCCAACTACTTAATGCTCCAGCCCTCTTTTCATCATTACGCTAACTGACTGAGGATCGAAGCATAAGCTGGCTGTAACACGTTTCTGGATGAGCAAGCTTGTAAGTGTTTCAATGGTTGACTATGTGGAAATACCTCGGTCTGCAACTTGTAAGAGCTAAAACACCATCTACTCTGAAAGCTAAATCTTTGGATTGACGATTGATCAATCACTGAAGACTGAAGCTAGATAAATCCAATTGAGACAGAACCGATACAGCTAGTAAATCCACAGATCAGATGAGCTGCTTAAACAGAAAATTTTACCTGATAACAGGTGAGGGGTATCTCAACTGTAGTAGCTCGAGCTTGCTCCGAGATCTCCAAAGTGCGAGCGGCAGTTACAGCCTTGGACCTCCACCGCCGCACCCTGTCAGCTCCCCTGGCGGAATGCAGCCCGATCAGAGCTCCGGCAAAGCCTGGCGCCCTTCTCGGAGTTAAGTAAGTGACAGGCTGCGCGCCATTAACGCTTGAGAAGCGGCGATAGTAGAAGCTGCAAGGATTCAGGGAGGACGGGATGGCTGCGACTGCGGCGGCGGCGGCGGCGGAAGCTTCAGCTAGAGGAGGAGCCATGGGAGCGGCTCGAGAACTGCATTTGGAGGAGCACCAGGCGGATAAGGGATCGCTAGGGTTTCGAGCTCGCGGAGGTGACTTGTGAGCTGACGTGTTCTTCGGAGCTCGGACACAGAGAGAGAGAGAGTGAGAGCTTTCGTTCGGATCCTTGGATTAGTTACAGGCGGAAGCCGTTGCACTCACCGCTTACTGGATTTATTAATAATGAAAAATAATGACTCGTTAGAGTTCATTAATCTTTTCAATCATAAGCACTTTTTATTCATAAATTAATCATAAAAACATATTACGAGCTAAACCTGGGCCTTATTTATTGACATTTATTCAATAAAAATCTCTCATTAATATTTATATAAAAAAGAATTTCCTATTTAAAGTAAAGAAAATTGAGTTATTTCTAATTTAAATAAACAAATAAATAAATAAATAAATACAGAGAAAGAGGAAAAGGCAGGCTGCTTCTAATTTCCAATACTCTGCTGCTCTGGATGTTAGTCTATTAATCTTTCCTCTTGTGCTAAAGTAAGATCATAAATCTTAACCTTCTTTCATGGCTTCCTCCACCATCTTCTTTAAATAAGAAATTCACCTCTTCCTCACATCAGGGACCTCGTTGTTAACGTAAAAGAAAAAATATTGCAGATTATCGCTAATGTTCCACTTAGTCTGAACTCGAAGTTGTTTCTCTCAGCAATTCCACTGCTGGTGGTGGTTGTGGCTATATGGCAGTCAGTGGCAGTGATGGCTGTTGGGTGCCGAGGAAAATGAAGAAAGCTTCTACTCAATTCATTACAGATGAAAGGGTAAAAGAAGGCACAACTGTGAATACGATTGTTTGGCACACTATTTACATCAAATCCTACCCGGGGATAGAGAACAGGCGGTTACATTCTTGTTTTCCCAATTCTAATTGAGTGCTGTCTCTCGTGGGGGGGCATCAGAATCCAAGAGTTCAGGGATGTCAGTAGTAGCTCCGCCTCGAGAGGAAAAACTCGTAGTCAGGGTGCTTATTTACAGAGGTGAGGTTACTGCCTTTGCTCACCGTGGCTCTGGACATCGAAGCAGCTGCCTCCTCGAGAGCCCTGAGTCGCTCTGTCAGGATCTTTGATGGGTCTAAGCTCAGAAACTGCGGTGCTTGGCTCGTTATAGAGGGCCTCATCTGAAACCAGCACTCACCCTGCACAGAGAGATATTCAGGTCAGAGGAAAAGAACGATTTGCTGCATCCTCCACCGTACTCTCTCCCGAGAAGAAGATCGGCTAAATTGGAACTGCAGCTGCGATCATGTTGCAAGTCCAGACATTGTCTTGATTTCACCTTTCCAACACATTTTAGTAGGAAATTAATGGAGCACAGGATAGGGTAAAATCTTCATGAATCTATAATTCATTCCAACTTATTCGTAAAACCACCTTTTTTATATTGCAGCAGCTGAAGAACAATATGGCTTAAGGTATTCCCCTATTTTACTGCTTTTCATGGGAAGAGAACAGTTCTCTCTTGATATCCCAACAAAGACCGAAAACAGACTAAAAACTTATAGAAGTTTCAGTCTCCCAAGAGATTTCAATAGGATAGCATCATTCCAAGTGACAAAGAAACAGCAAAGAAAGTAAGATTGTATTACCTGAGCATTGTAATTCTGAAGCCCAACCACTGGGGAAACAACGCAATCTTCTATACCATTTCTACGAACCAAATGACCAAGAGAATGGTATGTCAAAAATGCCGCACGGAATTTGCCATCAGGTATTCTATAAATTGGATACCATGCCACGGAGTACCTAAGACATTTCACAGATGAAGATAACATTAATCATCACTCCCAAGGGACACATGGAAATTTTAACGTTAAGTCTGATATTACAGACCATGATCTAGGGTCCAGATCCTGAAGATTTGTTGAATTGAGTAGCGAAGGGTCACCATAAGCTTTATCTCGTGAAAGTCCATTGTCCCTAACAAGCTCCTGAATCCTGATATTGTAAAACCAATAGTTATCATTTAGGGGAAATCTTGATTGGTATGATTTGTCGACTTTGGCATTCAAGCTCTGCTCATTTCATGACAAAGTGCAGAAATAATGAAAACCACAATATGTAAAAGCCATGGCAAACAAAACGCTCTCCTTAGCTGTTGAGATAAACAAATGAAACAGGGGGCAAAGCTTCTATTGCAAGATATGGACTTACTTCTCATACAATGGCCATCTCTGTTGTGGTTGCTCTAACTCAAAATATTCAAATATCACCTCTGCTTCATGAGATTCTGAACCCTCTACAGCTTGAGACGTAATTCCATTGTTGCTAGCCCAAGGTACTAGGAGGGGAAATATTGATAAATGACCCACATTTGTGTTGTCACATATTTGGCAAATACCAGGATCCCCAGCAGGACTCTTCCTCTCCTGCCTCTTTCTAAACAGCTGTACTGCTGACAAATAGGGGACAAAGTAGGCCCTGAATGAGAACCTATCGATTCCTAATCTCTTTGAGTTGTTATAGTCCTTCCCTTGTATTTCCAGACCGAAGCAACCATGCTTCTGATACCATTCCCATAGGCATCTCAAAGGGATGTCAGGTCTCTCGTGTATGCATAGAGATGATGATGAATGGCTCCTGGAGCACATCTTGCAATTAGTTATAGAATGCGACAGACAAAGCACTGGAGAAGACAAGTGAAGAAGCGTTTCAATCTCAGCAATGGGACCACCAGTCGCCATCTGAACAGCTTCTGATGCTAGCTGTGCCCTGTGGGCATGATCTATTGCCGTAACTATTCTGTCTGAATCAGTATGTAACTGACTTTCAAATTTCCTACATACAGAACTACTGGAGACCACTCTATGTTTCTGGTCCTCAGATATATGAGAATTGTGATCCTCTATTGCCTTGCTTTGTCCTTTCTCCTCATGAGGAGAAAAGCCACTTTTGACTTCAGAGATTGATGATGATGGAAATTTACTTTCAGGATTTACATTCAGAGTTTGCACTTGATGAGCCTCTGCATGACAATGTCCAACTGAGATGCCTGACCTACTAGTTAAGCCAGTTGAAGCATGAATTTTCATCCCAACAGGTACCCATTTCTGTGTAGTGGATCCAGAAGAAGTACTCTTGTGCCTGCAAGACTCAGGAATTGCAACTTCTTTATCTGATCGAGCAACTCCATCAGCTAAAAGGGGAAGGCACATAGCAGAATTTGTGATGCTCAGTTCAACCTGACCTTCTCCCATTGAGCTATCCCCATCTTCCAGGCATTCATTGTCTGAATTAGCAGTACAATTGCTATTATCTCCATTGAGCTGCAAGCCATCACAACAAACACTGGAACCATGAGTTGGTTCATGATTCAAGCTCTCAGCATTGCCAGTCCTTGACCTATCTCTAGGGCTACCACATGGAGAGACGACTTCTGAAACATTTACAGTGTTTGAATGAGCAGATCTGTTCGAGCTTCTGAGCTTGAACTTGTTAAAAGGGGACGTGTTTCTTAGGTGACGGCTGCACTCCTGTTTTGGACCAAAGTGCTTCCTCTTCAACTTCCCTGAAAACTTAGCAAGTGTCTGCTTTTCATCTTCATTTCTAGGTGCTTCATTTGACCCCAGAACCTTGTTATTTACCTTCACTGAATCACTTTCATTTACAGGTTTTCTATGGACCTTCTGCCATACAGGATGACTATTTTCCTTGCCCATATTATGGGCATGGAAATGTGAATTTCCCAAAATGCAAGAGGCACCTGGACTGTTGAAGGCTGTTTTGACTCGATAGCTTTTCTTAGAAGCATTCTGACCTTTGTCGCTTCCAACTTCCTTGTGTTGGTCAGCTAAATCAATCACATTATTCATTACTGTTGGGCCAGGGTATGAATTCATCACTTCTATATGTCTAATGTCGACAGTTCCTCTATCAGATTCACTAGAATCAATTTTGAGACCCTCACCACTATTCGGACTGACCAAAGCTATATCCAACTCAGAGGAACCATTTGAACACTGAATGTCCGAAAATGGTACATCATCAGATTTAAGCAGATTCTCAGGGCCAAAAACAGGAAACTTTTCAGGAACATTGTGATCAGATAAAGGGGAAATAGCTTCAGATGCATCCCTGTCAACATTAAGGTTGACTTGAAGATCACTTTGATGGGAAACTAATTCTGAAATTCCAACTGGGCGAGAACCACCATTTTGTGAAACATTTTTCCCCTGTTTCCGCCTTTTTCTTGCTTTCCTGCTTGTCTTCACGGTCCTATCTACCTTTTTTTCAGGAAGCAAGTTAGAATTCTGGGTTGCCCGGTGTTTTCTTATATTGGACCCACAGGAGCTCTGGTCTGTATGCTGACGGATTAAAACACGGTCAGTCAACTGGATGCTCCGTTGATCCATGGTTAATTGCATTACGAACAATCGTCTAAAATTGATCCGGGGGTTTACCTGAGGGCAACCAGTTGGTTGATTTGTGTTATCCAGACATTGCACTGGAACAGCAAGAATTTTCCAGTTTCCATCAGACGCAAGTGTTAGGAAAGTCAGAAGTGCGCATCTGCCAGTACATACAAGAGTAATTTTTATTTTGCTTTTTTGGAATGTTATGGAGGCAATAAGTCCTACACAATATTTGAAGGTAAATGCAAAAGGGTTAAAAAAATATAATGGACCAAGTATTATTCAGAAATCATAGAAGCTACAACTCTAATAGTGATATTCGTAGCAGCATAAAGTGGTGCCCATTAAATATATAGGCTTTGCTTCCATCAGAGCTCTCTTTAAAAAATTAGAAGGTGTCCTATTGAGGGAAATGGTGAAAACGAATGAGTCAAAAGTTCAATTAGCCTTATCCACCTTTCCCGGAACAGGGCAAGGAGCAATTTCAACAGCAAGGTTGTGTTTTCTTCACGACTGAGAAATGAAAAGTAATTTAGTTAGAAGGAACTGATGAAAGACAGGGAAGAACGCATGCCCCAAAAGGTATTACAAAATAAAAAAAAATAAAAACCATATGCTAGGCCTTGAAAATTGAGATTAGGGGAATGATAAATTGATAACAAATCCTGAGAAGAAAAAGAGCAAGAAACACCTACTACAGCTAAACTTAACACTAGGAAAATGCTATGATTCCTACATTATCACTTTATTAAGTAGACATTTGCGTCCCACTCAAGAACTTCAATTGATGTACCTGTTATGGATGTTCTGCAAAATGACTGAAGACTTGGTATAATCCTGAAGAAAGTACTGACAAATGTTATAAACACGTCCAACAAAAGAAATATATCAAACAACAGATTTCTCTCACTTTTTTCTAATGAATTATATAGGACAATGCTCAGCGAAATCAGTTCACATGAAATGACCTTAAAATTTGCAACAGTCTGCTGCTCTAAAGGTTTCAAAGGCAAGGTAGCCTTTCGCCAGTCTGAAATGCCTGACATATCACTTTGAGTCCTTGAAAGGGTGCAATACATTTTTCTCAGACCTGTCCAAAATCAAGTTGAAGCAGTTATAAACTTCTGGAAAAACAACCCCAGAGAACATATTTGCCTGAGAGAGTTTTTGTTCAAGAGGATCAAAAGTAACAACTCAGAGAAGTAGTTCACTGATGAGTCAGTATCTTTCTGAACTATAAACTATGCTACTTTTGATCTTTGGAAGCATTTATCAAAAGGCACTGACCTAGATTGCACAAATGCAATAATCAACAAGGGTGAGTTCATTTCGAGGACAACTTTTGGTAAAAACAACAAAATTCTTGTACTAATGTGAATTATCAAAGTGAACCGCAGGCTCACCCAAAGCAAGTGGCGGTGTGCTACCCTGTTGAAGCAATTATTGCAGAATCTTGAATTTAAAAGGCAATATGGTTATGATTTGCCTTAGAATCACAAAATTCCTTTTGCATTACAACAGAGAACAACCCATCTCACCAAACCCTTATACCGAAAAAGAAATCCTCAGCAGCATTATGAAGCTTTTGCACCAATCAAACTGTCGAAACAACTTGTGGGATATGACAGAAAATGAATGGCAGAGAAATAGCAAACAAAAAAAAATGCGGCTAATTCTCTCTATTGAGCGGATCTAAATACATTATCTGCTTTAATTGGATTTTGTTTTTTGGGAAAAGGCTCTTATTGGATTTTCACATTACATTATTGAAAAAAAAAGTCAACGTATGTATGACAAAAGGGTGGAAAAAGAAAGAAATTGAGCGTCCATGCTCTTAAATATGATAAACCCTACAACACCTACAACTGATACAAGTTTCTACTTATATTGGATTACAAAAACTATTAACAAAGGATTAATGATCTCCCGGTTGCATATTGACAGGGGTGGGTGGTGTGGGTTGTGGGGGGTGGGTGTGGTTGGGGGTGTGTGAGCGAGAGAGAAACAGCAAGAGTCATAACAAATTCATTGAACCTGGAACTGACAAATTCAAGCAACATATCAGCCACAAATCAATAAAAAAAAAAAAAAAATTAAAACTATTGACAATGAGAGAAGCTGCTCGATTTTAGCTGTTAAATTCGAATAGGAAAACGTGGTTACTTAACAATGGTGAGGAAGAAAAACCCTTTGTGATCATAAGGGAACAATACAAGATTACCTCTAGCTGTAACTCGAGGAGCATTTCCACCTCTGCATACAACTTGCTAAATCCGAATGGAACAGAAACACAAGATTAAGGCAAGGAGCAGACACATTCACTGCTTGGATGGATTTCATAAGCAAATAAAGAAACCCAAGTAGAATTTTTCTTTTCGAAGCAGGAAATCCACCTCTGACACAATAGAACCCAATATGAGATTTGCTCATTACTTAAAGAGTCAAATGGGTTTCAGCACGAGAAATCTCCGAATCAAAATGCTACCAACCAATCGAGACAATAAATTGGGATTCAAACTCTCGCCTCAATCAAGTCTCCACTATTACGGACACAGAAAGATCTTTCGAATGCTAAATTCTCTCCTCACGGTCCATCTGACCCAGGAAAAGCTGCTGACTAACTTTAACAATTCTGAGAGAGAGAACAAGAAGGAAACAGATTGACATGGTGCCACTGAAGGCTATATTTAGCCACTCATCTTTGCTAAAAAGAAAGCGTTCCCAAATTTAGCCGTAAGGCTCAAGATCATCGGAACGAGGACCAGAGGGGATACTGTCCGGCAAATTCTCTGACCCCATATTCAGATTCCAATCATGTCCCAACACCAGAGGACACTGAGCGAGAAAAACCAAGCCGACAAGGCGCAGGTAGACCATGTATTGTCTCCGACAAACATGCTACAAAGATCTCATCAACGAGCCAAGAATTTCAAAAAAAAAACAAAAAAATTCACCAAGAAACATCCATCCCACCTAGGTTCCGCAGCAAATAGTAAGACAGAAAAAGAACTAACCACTAACTGAAGCATGTAGTCCAAAAAGTGGTCTCGAGTTGCCCTTTGATTCGGGGCCTTCTTATGCATGACGTTTCAGTGGACTCGGTGGAAGGACCACAAATAAGCATGAAGAGACGAGAGTGGCAGGGCCGTAGATACGTTCTCGCTGGGAGGGTAGTATGGTGACGGCCGTTGCTGCCGCCCGTTGCTAATTGCTATATTGAGAGTAGAACTCAATTCCCATTTGTGGTCTCCAAGTAAGGTAATTTTTCATTTGTGTGAGGAGAAAGATAGTTTTGATTCGCTTTTGCCACTAAGATTTTTTTTTTTGTCAATCTTATCCTTAACGTTGCAAGATTTTACCATTTTAGTCATAGCATCATATTTTGAGTTTAAAAATCTTCCATCCAAAAAATATATTTTTTATTAAAAAAACCCAACAATTTAAGAATAAAATTAAAAAACAAAAACAAAAATGACAAAAGGGAAGGGACCCCAATGAGCGTCGAAATTGCGAGAGTAGACCATTATAAAGCTAATACGTACACGGTAGCCCCCAGAGGGCGTCTTCCCCTCATGCTGCATGTCCCAGTTGAGCCCATAGTCTCAATCTTGAACTGGTCAAACGATCCAGATTGTTGCCAGTATGGCCTTCCGACTATCACCAATATGCCAACGGTAGAAGAAGGCGCAGTCCCAGTGTCACCGTCATCGGGGTTCGGGTATCGGCCAATCAGTGGACTTCACGTGTCAAAAAAGCAAAAAAAGGGGAAAGGACAGGGGCCATCTCAAGTGTGGGCTTTGGAGCCGTTTTCACCGTCGTCTGCCTCCGCCATTCTTCTGCAAGTCCCAGTTGGTGGCGTGGGGGGGACCCCGTGAGGATAGGATAGTGATGCTGACGAAGAAAGGTGATATGCGATGGGATGAGATCGGACGGGACAGAGATTCCTTTTTCCTTTCAATTTTTTGATCCCCCTAAACTGTTTTCCTTGGCCGATGCGAGATTCCTATATTCGTTCTGTGAAAGGAAAATACACTAGAAATTATCTTGCAAATTAGACATAGGATGCTCGTGGCTGGGCCTCATCATCCGACTCAGCGATTCAGATTATGGGCTTGGCCAGAACGCTTGTATCATATTGGCCCAATCAAGCCCATGGAACTGGACCGTGGGCTTGAAGCAGCAAGTGGGTCCCACGGAGGTTGTCGGACCCAGCCAGCCGAGTCGGAGACACGCTGGCCAGTAGGCTGCCCATGGGTTGGTTTTGACATTATATCCCAAATTATAATTATTATCATTATATTGAATCGAATTATTTCGTACCAATTATTTGGCTCGATTAAGTAGTTCAAACCCTTTTTTTTTTAATTAATACAAACCTCCCCTCAAAAAGTAGCTCATTTTCATTTGTTATTGCTATGTTCGATGGCATCCCCGCCCCCACCACCGCCACCCCACTCGGTCGTCTAATTTCAGGAAGTGTTCGGAACATAGAGAATTTTTTGCCCGGTGTGAAAGAAGAAGATTTTCACCCACTTCCACCAATAGTTACTCCTGAGGCGTCGAGCCCTCGCTCTCCCAAGTCCAAATCGAGAGAGCCAACATTCGGAATAAAGAGAATTATGACTAAGTACAAAAATGGAAACCCACATGCAAGAATAACTTGCAATTGTTAAGCGCTGGCTAGATATTAGAGCTATGGAGTCGGAGATTGAATGGTTGCGAAGGAAAATTAGAAGAGTCGTGGGCATCGGCCGTAGGGTCGCTCGCTGAGGCCTGAGGCTGACGGAGTGACTTGTGTCAGCAGTTAGCTATTGGAAGGGTTTCGTCCCTTTCTCTTTCCGTCTCTTTTGACTCATCGATTGAAAGAAAAGAGCTTTTGGAAAAAATATATTTTTTTCAAAACTACCTAATATTTGAATCAGTAGATGAAATTATTTAAATTTATTAAATAATCAAACTACTTTACTTTTAAAAAAATCATATTACATCAGAACTAATTCAAATAAAATTAATTTTTATTTGATTCAGTTTAATTCAGCTGCCACTTTGAGCAATCCTACTGCCGAGGTGGAAGTGTCGCCGAGCTGAGGCTAAGAGCAGGAGGGCGGGGGGAGCAAATGTGACGTCGTTTTGTCCCACCTGAGCCGACGAAATACACCGTTGACAGGACCGGGGGAGGTTAGATTGGACTTTGTGGACGCGGTGCTCACGTATTGCTGCTGACTGCAACATTACTCGAGAAGGATACCAACTGTGCTCTTGAAGTCGAGAAAGACATAATTTTTCTAATTATGGGTGTCGGGTAGATTCAAGATCGGTATGACTGTATCGCGCCAGACAGGTTTTCGGGTAGATTTGCAAATTTCCGGTTGGAAAATAAACGACGGATAAGAGTCTCCTACCTTGACTGCCCCCCTTACTTGACTTGGAATTGCACGTGTGACGAGGGGAAGAGTGCACTCACTTTCCTTGTGCTGTGGGGGTGGCGGCCCACAGATGCCACGATTTTCCATGAGAAGTAATTTACTTTTCAAAAAATTTCACTCATTAGTTATACAAGAATTACAAGTTTTAAAGGTATTATAATAGAGTATAAGAATAATATCACCGATAATGATAACTACAGTAATATATAAAATTCTTTTATCTCATATAAAAAATGATACCGTACAAGTAGAAGGGAAGCATTTTTAAGACGGCGGAATTGAAAGTGAAGTAGACGGGGAAGTCTTGCAGCACCCACTTTTGAATTTTCATTTACCAATTATTGTTATCTCTGTCGGAAGAATTCCACGCTGTCATTATCCAAGTGGACCGAGTGTTTTTCGGATCGACGAAGCAGCCGAGCAAGTCCGATGGAGACGGAGACCTGATTCCCGTTAATAATTCAACCCGAGGCACGTGGTGAATGCGTCGTATTTAATTTGGATTCGAGCTGGCAATTTTCATCATCGAATTTAATTTAGCTTTGCTACATCACGGTTTAGCTAAATTACACCTCCGAATGACGGGAGATTATCCGTTTAATCTCATTAAATGTGGCGTTTGATTTAATGTAAACCTGGTTGTTACCAGGCTAAATACAGATTTTGCCTTGTAAATTATAATACCTTGCCTCAATTTTTAATTACTATACCATATCGTATAAGATAAAATTTTACGGTGATAAGTGCTTGAATTTTTTTTAATTATAAACAGTCTCGTAATTAATTAATAAATAAATATTATACTGGCATGCAATTTTCCAAGCAATCAAATGTAATTATTGGCAACGATATTTCCACTCATAACTCAAGAAAACTATACTATTATTTTAGTTTCTTTGCCATAAATAATAATGATACGATAATTTTATGGGTGATTTAACCAATCAAATTCAACATTTTTTTATTTAAATCATTTGATATTAAAAAGTTTGATATGCACTATTAATTCATATTAAGCTGATTTAAGTAAAATTTTTATTGTATAATTTTTTTATTTACAAAATTTAACATGCTATTTTTAAAAATATATATATATTAACAAACCACATCAACTAATGTTAATCAGACCCAACATTCTTTTAGCAGATGATATTCAAAAGTATCAATAATTAATTCAAATTTAAATTAGATTAAACTACTCATTTATAAAACTCTTTTAAAGACATTTTCCTGGTAAAGGATCCAATATTTTAAGGAGTCAAGTCCCATGAGCCGGGGGAGCTTTTAGATCCTCACCATCGCCGTCTCGTTCTCAGCGGGAAAGCATCAAATTACAGTTCAAGAAATTAGCTCTAGGAGAGAAGAAGCAGAGAGAGGGGGGAGGGGGAGAGAGATTATGGAAGAGGCAATGAACATGGAGGAGCAGCTTTCTATGGAGGAGATACTTACAGGAAGTCCACTGATGAACTCGTACGAGAGCACCCCCGAGAGGCTGTCGTCCTCACTGTCCGAACCTCTCTATTATATGAAGATCTCGGATGATGATGAAGAAGATGAAGATCTCTTTCCTTCCTTCAGACCCAGTAAGCCTTTCTTATTATAGGCAGATATTGCTCCTTGATTGCCTTATCTTTGGTGAAAAGTTCGAAACTCGTCTCCTAATTTGATCCTGAAGTAGTGTCTGCCTATGCGATACACGGATCCAGCGGTAAAGGTGAGCTTCCTGTAGATACATGTGCAGAAGATGTTTGATGGAAATCTGGTTTAGCCCTTTTGGTTTCAGAAAGTGGTTTTCGTTTGGTCCGGAAGAGTAAAAATCAATTCAACATGCAACTTTCCGAGTTCTCTATAATGTTTGACCCAGTACGAACTGATGTGGAAAGTTTTCAGCCTTCACAGGTGCAGAGAAAGATGATCCAACGAAGGGACAGACAAAGAAAAAGATTGGAAGGAAAAGCAGCAGATTCGCGTACAGGATCCGTGACCATGGTACCATATAATCCCTCGGGAAATTCTCCCCTTTTTCGTAGCTCAGATTCCATAAGAAGTATGGTTTTACTTGGATGTTCCTATATGAGACCGTGTTTGACTGTTCTTACTATGCATTTTCAGTGAAACTTGGGCCAAAGCTATCTGAGACTCTGAAGGGGAAGCTGAGGCTGGGGGCAAAGATAATCCAGAAAGGAGGGCGGGAGAACATATTCAAGCAGGTGTTTGGGGTGAAGGGGGAGGAGAAGCTGTTGAAGGCATCACAGTGCTACTTGTCCACAACAGCGGGTCCGATCGCAGGGCTCCTGTTCATCTCAACGGAGAAAGTGGCCTTCTGCAGTGAGAGATCCATAGCCTTCCCTTCCTCCAAGGGACAGGTCATTAAGGCTCCTTACAAGGTAACTGGATAACTTCTAAACTGGCTTGTTAGTTTGTTAATTGGCTACAGACAGCTTATTCCATCAGATAGTTAAACAGTGGTTTGACAACCGAGAGCTCGTAACTGAAGTAAATTGGGCTACTCTTAAATCTTCAACGAGGTCTACATGCTGGGGGTAAATTATTCCTTGGAGGAAAGAGTTTCCGTCAAGTTCTTGATTCACTTGATGTATTATGTTATTTCCATGTACGTGATCAGAAACACAGAGCGCAAATAGTTTTAGCAAAGTTATTTCCCCCCCTAGTACCATTTCTTCCCAAAATAGAGCTTTCGCAAAGCAGATGGAGCATTAATGCCAAATTATTGATGAGAATAATTTCTAAGCTTCGTGCAATCGTCCACCTCTCATGCAGGTTTTGATCCCGACAAGGGAGATAAGGAGCGCCAATGAGAGCGAGAACGTGAACAAGCCAGCACAGAAGTTCATGGAGGTAGTCACCGAGGACGGGTATGAATTCTGGTTCTTGGGATTCCTGAGGTACGAGAAGGCCTTCCGGAATCTCAAGAAGGCCATCTCCATGGCTAAGGAACTGTAAGTGGGACCTTCTTTGTTTGTGTAGTTAGGTGAAGAGACTGAAAGAGTTCCAAAGAAAGGCTCTTCACAGGTAGTGTGTGATCAGATGTTATCAGAGTGTTCGTGAATCGCGATCGGGTCCAAAATCTGTTATATACTTCAGTGTCTAGGATTGGAAACAGTTGCAGAAACTTCTTAGCGTGTCTTGTAACTGTGGCTTCCCATTTTTGACATGTTACGGACGAAGATGCGATGCAAGTCCTATTATCAATCTGATGGGGGTTTCTCTCGTAGCTGTCTGCCAGTCCGAGGGGTTGACGGCAACTGTAATTTGTGGTGCTAAGCTAATGAGAAATTGTGTAAATTACCGGAAGCGTATATGAATTCATAGTTGGAATTCGTGTGATTAATCGGGTGTGAATCTTCTAGAACTATATAGAAAACCTCTTAGAGGATGTGGAATCTATCCTGTCTCTTCTCGACGAATAGGATATTAAAAAAGTTGATTTTATTATACATCCCATGAATCACAACCGTAAATTACACATAAATATATTAAGTATATTAATTTTCAATTTCACTCATAATAGAAATAAAAAATTATTTTATGATTTTTGTATATTAATGCATATACCTTACAGACGGTATATTAAACTCTATTTTATAAATTTAATTAAATCACTTAATCAGGTTCACTTATTGGATAACAAAAAATACGATTAATAATATATTATTGGATCCTATATTATCATACACTTTATTGATTGGAACAGGGTTATGAATTTCGCCATCACACCCCCAAAGAAGTCTATCCGAGTACTTGAGGAGAGTCCTCATGGTGGTTCGAGCATGTTGAGTTTACAATAACATTCCCAGTCGACCAGGATTTTCCCGGATTAGAGATTGAAATGACATTTATAATAGCTGGGCTAGCTGGGCATCCGCACCCATCAACTAAGGGTAAGCCTGCCTTAGTCATCGTGTGCGCGCGCTATTGGGCTTGTCATGAACAATGGCTTTTCACAATGATAAGCATTTTCCATCTATAATACTTAAATCGAAATCTTACTAATAAAAAAAATATGAAATCAAATGATACACTTTACGGTTAACATGCAATTTTAACTATATTGAGACATGAGATGGTACTGGGCTTATGAGGTCGGTACCAAACGCTACTTGTTCAGTTCTTGTACAGTGTTGATCCAGTGAGTTGCCGTTACCATATTATCCCCTTCCAAGCATGCAAATATTGTAGGTCAATAACCCAATCCGGTGCATCCGCCACAAGAAGCGGTGCGTACTGTATGGACCACACAATTCGTATGCCACAAAAGCACAATCCATGCACGTGCATATGCCGCATAATTCGACCGTGCCTCGTGCAAGACACCGAAGAACATACCTCCTTTAACTAAATTCGTCCATGCGGTCAAGCTCGATCGAAGACAGCCGGCCGGCCGGCCGGCCGGATGATCGGAAAATGAAAATCCTGCGAGAATATATACTACTAGAACTGTCTTGAGCTACAACACAAATTTCATACAGTCCATCTGTGGCCAAGCAAACGTTCGGGAAAAAAGCACGACAGAGAAAACAGTGTGTCTATGTGTATGTCCGTGCGTGTGGCCAAACCATTTAATATTAAAACTATGAAAAAAAAATAATGATAGCATAACTACGAAAATGTATCTACATATATACATACATACATATGGCCTTTCCTTCTTTATTTTCAGTATAACTTGATTGAGATGATTTGACGTTCTTATCCCTTAAATAACGCATTAGTTCGAGTATCGTTAGTGGAAATGATTTGTGGTGCGAGAGGTTTAACTCTCCCGGTGGGCCAACTGGGCTCGAGGTGGATCAGTTACGGCACAATGGTTTCCGGATGCAAATTGGTTTATACGGATTGGACGGTAGCCCTCCCAAAACCGTGCGCAAATCTTTAGAGATTGATTGATACATATGCTAACTGTCTCATTTCGATCATTCAATGCCCACCGTTTTATTCTTCCGTCGACTTCCTCTTAAATTCTGACTATTCCGTACGAATTTTTTGAATTTATTGTGATCTAAAGAAGGTGAGAGGAATTTATAAGAACTCGTGTTTAGATAAGTATCGAATCCATGGATCCGAGGTGGTGATGATGGTGGTCCTTCATGGTCTGCTGCCACATGACGGTCGCCTTTCAAAACGTGTTTTGTGCTCATAAAGATAATTCATGCTCAAAAAAAAAAAGAAAGAAAGAAAAAACGATTTTCCCATATCATCGTACCTAACTAGGGACGGCTTGTCCTTGGAAGCTTACTCCGACGTACTGTCAATTCAAGAATCGTACCATCATTCACTTTAAAGTTTGTTTTTTTACACCTATTAATAATGGTATCCGACTACATTATACTCACAATATCACTTATGTAGTTCGAGGAATGTTAATTGGATTAGGGCCCGCAATTTCCAACGCAACCGCGGGATAATCCAACCAGACCCGACGCGGAATTAGATGGGTTCAAGGTGGGTATGAACGTATTTCGTGTATGAATATAATGAGATACGTTTAAATCTGTTTGACTAAATATGTTTAAGTGGCTGTTGAACTTATGAACTAATTCAACCCATTTAAGTGTGTAGTGAAACTATTAACCCATTCATTATATTTAAACGTGTATTTGTTAATTGTATTAATTATTATGTATTTTGTAAATAATACGTTTTGATGCATTTAAGTAATATGGATTACACGGGTTAGGTCATCTACGGATTTAGAGTTTTTCGATACGAATCTATTTAATTACTATCCAAATTTCTGGACCTAAATTGGATTAAGCAATTAAATGTCAATTAAAAATGTTATATATATATATATATATATACATATATGATGAGAGATACTGGGTAAATTACACAATTGGTACAAAATATTTTGACAATGTAACACTTTGGTACAAAATGTTTAAAATGTAACTCGGTGATACATTTTCTTTCAAACATGTAACACTTTAGTACATTCCGTTAATTTTTTATTAACGCCGTTAACTTTTGATGATGTGTACGGTCTACGTGGCATTCCTTGATGACGTGGCTTCATATTTTAAATATGTGGACTGTCACGTGACACATGGTGGTACCCACTATTTTTTTTATTCATTTCTCTCTCCACACCTCTCTCTCTCTCTCCCTCTCTCTCGCTCGACTCTCTCTCCCTCTCTCTCTCTCGCTCGACTCTCTCTCCCTCTCCCTCTCTCACTCGGCTCTCTCTCCCGCTCTCTCTCGCTCGACTCTCTCTCCCTCTCCCTCTCTCACTCGGCTCTCTCTCCCTCTCTCCCTCTCTCTCTCACTTGGCTCTCTCTCTCCCTCCCTCTCTCGCTCGGCTCTCTTTCTCTCTCTCGGCTCTCTCTCTCTCTCTCGGCTCTCTCTCTCTCTCTCGGCTCTCTCTCTCTTAGCTCTCTCTCTCTTTCTCTCTCTCTCGGCCCTCTCTCTGTCTCCCTCTCTCTCTCTCGACTCTCTCTCCCTCTCCCTCTCTCTCTCGACTCTCTCTCCCTCTCCCTCTCTCTCTTTCTCTCTCTCTCGCCCCCCACCATACGTTGGGTATCCATCAACCCGTGCTCATTCTTGTATCTGGAGCAAATTTTCATTTTTTTTCCCGTGTGAGAGATCGAGCAGGAAGGGATGGAACCACCGTCGAATCTTCCTTGGTCCAAGCCTGGGTGGAGAGTGATAAGAAAGGGAACAAAATCAAATCGATTAGGGTCAATCAATCAATTTGTGTTAGTGATTGGAGTCTTTTGTTTATATATATATAAACAAGAGAGAGAGAGGGAGAGGGAGAGGGAGAGAGAGTCGAGAGAGAGAGAAATAGAGAGAGAGAGAGCCGAGAGAGAGAAAGAGAGAAAGAGAGAGAGAGCCGAGAGAAAGAGAGGGAGAGAGAGCCAAGCGAGAGAGAGAGGGAGAGAGAGAGCCAAGTGAGAGAGAGAGGGAGAGAGGGAGAGGGAGAGAGAGTCGAGCGAGAGAGAGAGAGGGAGAGAGAGTCGAGCGAGAGAGAGGGAGAGAGAGAGAGAGAGGTGTGGAGAGAGAAATGAATAAAAAAATAGTGGGTCCCACCATGCGCCACGTGGCAGTCCACATATTTAAAATATGAAGTCACGTCATCAAGAAATGCCACGTAGACCGTACACGTTATCAAAAGTTAACGGCGTTAATAAAAAATTAACGAAATATACTAAAATGTTACATGTTTGAAAGAAAATGTATCACTGAGTTACATTTTAAATATTTTGTACCAAAATGTTACATTGTTAAAACATTTTGTACTAATTGTGTAATTTACCCGAGAGATACTACACAATTCTAGGCATTTTGATCTTAAAAAAAAATTGATGTAATGATATATATATTTTTAATAAGTGATCAAGATTTTCTACATTAAGATCTTGTGAATGGCGGTTCCGGTGATTGTGCCTCTATGCTCCTTCATCCTGTATCTGTTAATCTCACGGGCGACCTCTGCAACAGAGAATAAAAAGAAAAAAACCATGGAAGATTCAAGAACTAACTAAATGCAAACTCAATGACAGAGAAACCATGACTTAACCTTGTCAGTCGAAACCAATCTACAGTTGCAAATGGCTAAACCCATTTAGTAATCAATCATCTTGTAATTCCTACTTTTTACGAGTTGAGAGCAACCTTCCATAGTCTCTCTTCCTCTCTCTCTCTCTCTCTCTCTCTCTCTCCCCTATTAGTTGTTCTCCCTTCGTCTGGGAATGTCTCGTTTTCAAATTTTGAGTTTCTTGCTTCTGCAATTTCCGGCGAAGATTTTGTTGGGTCTGCTGCTGCAACAGTGTAAAAAAACCATTAAAAATAATTAAGCTTTCGCTCTTATACGTGCGTTTGTTTCTGCAGAAGGTAATCAGTAAGTGTGTTGATATACGATATTGAAATCTGCAACTCGTTTCATTTGACACGTAGTTTGTCCGTAGCTTGTTTGGTTGCTCAGGAAGCGCTCGAAACCATTGGGTGGCAGTGAGTTTTAATCTTGCTAGCTGCCAATTTGAACCCAATTATTTCTTGTTGTTTGATTAGTTTTTGCAGGCAGTAGCTGCTTTCGTCTTTTGGTGCATCCGTGCATGATCGATTCAGGAAAAAGGGGTTCCCCCTGTTCTTTCTTGTTGCTTGTTTGGGCAAGTTTGGATTTGCTTTACTGCCAAGTGTAGGATGGATTTGATTGGCTTTACACTGTTTCTTTTCTTGCAGAATTGTCTTGCTTTTATATCGGAGCACTCATTTTGTTAAAGCAAACTTTCACTCCTCTATTTTCCTATTCCTTCCCCAACTTAAATTCCTCTGCTTTCACATTTTTCTTCTGAGCTTTAATGGCATTGAGATGGGAGCGGTGTTGTTTTTTTTCCCCCTTTCCTTGTATGGTTCTTTGTATTGTTTCATGTTGAAGTTAAAGTCTTCTCATTTATTGCAACAAAAGGAGCTGGAAATTGATGATAATGCACAAGTCGACAATCACATAACAGAACTTTTACGCTCCCATGTAGTTCTTGTGACCCTCTTGCTTCTCGTCAATCTCTTGCTCCTTTTCTCCTTATCCTTTTCTTTTTCCATTTTCTTCCAGTTTCTCTGTATGAGTAAATCTATGGATGAGACTTATCGTGTTCAGCGTGAGATAGATGGTTTGACCTATTTTATGGTCTCTTAGTATGAAACGTGATGAAAGAGGATTCATTTCGAGCCTATGCAATGACTGTGATTGTGTCTAGTTATGATAGAAGCATCTCTAAATTTTGAGAGAATTGTAGTTAAAGTTTCACAACTTCTGCTCGTGATAAACCTACTACGATTGCTTTAGTGGTTAGACATTCAATTTGCTCCATTTGTATTTCTCTTTATTCATAGTGTTGCTTTAATTTTTGTGGCCTTCAATACCCGTCCTTGAAATTCATTTCTGACCCTGTTTGTTACTGGCGTATGGCCGTTCATGGGTGACCTGATTCATCAATTATGCTGATGACAGATAAGTCCAGTCATTGGGTATTTGCAGAAAGCATAAGTCCAACAAGATGGGATGCTTTGTTTCTACACCGAAAGAGCCAGGCGGCAACCGGAGGAGACCAGGAAATATCGGTGAAGTGCTGGTATATGTTCCAGGTCTACGAATTCCTAAACCAGTTGATTTTTCTGAGTCTCTCGGGAGTCATCTGTCGCGGAATTTGGTGGAGCAGTTATCTGCCTTTAGGACTCGGATAGTTGTGATGGCAGGTCAGGAAGCCCCAACAATCACACGATCAAGAAGAAAAAGTGCCACACAACATGGTTAGTCCTATGAAATTTTCTTCCTGTCCATGTTTGAAGTAATCTGGTGGATTGTGTTTTGATGTATCAGTTAAACATTTTTAGGGGGCTCCACATTATCTGATCTTCAGCAGGCTCTCGAGGATTACTTGCCTGTACTTCTGGGATTAGTTAAAGATGGTAAAAGAATTTCTACTTGATCTTTCATTCATAAAATATTTTCGTAAGATAATTTGGTGTCATGTTGTAGTGCCATTCTGTGCTGCAGGAAGTCGGCTCCAACACAAAGTAACATTTGGCTGGGTCAATCAGGAGGATGAAGCCGAGGTGGGATTGGTTAGAGCTTGTAATTCTATGATATCGTTACTGTTAAAATAGCGTTGGTTTTAATGCAATGGCTTTTTCTGCAGGAAACAGCTATATCTAATGCTTGGTATGAGGTCTTATCGGTTTTACACTTGATGGCAATGCTATCTTTATCACAGGCCAACTTATTACTCCTTCCAAGGACATCTGCTGATGGTTATCATTCAAAAGTTTCTGAAGGTAGATTCCAGGCACATTTAGAAACTTGTAATGGAGAGGTAGAATTTATAATAAGTTCAGTTGATCTTGGGAAGTTTGTCAAGGTATATAGGGGCTCAAATGTGAGGGGACAGCAACAGAGGCTTTCTTGTGTAATTGTTTCATCTTCAATGTTCTGATAAACAAAATGCTTTTGAATGGAAACCTCCAGCTCTTTGTTTAACTTGGAGACCTGGAATAGATTATCAGTTAGCTCTCTGGAAACATTTACCTAAATCACATATACTTGCCAAAGAGGATGAACTGGAGCTACTGATGTTCTGCATGATCAATTACATTTTGCCTCCATCTTCTGATTTCTGAATAGCTCTGGCTTGGGTACTTTCTTATTTTGCCTTGTTACTAATTCTCTTCCACCTCCCTCCCTGTCACATGGAAATAGAGAACAGAAGAGGATCTGTCGATATTTTCCTTAAGGCAGCAGGATACCTTGATTGTGCCATTCGACATGTCCTTCCTCAGCTGTCTTCTGAACTAAGGTTTAATGTGAATTACGTGATAGAATAATTGTTATCCCTTATCACAGCACGATTGTATTTGATCTGCTGATTCTGACCTTATTTTGACGGTCCAGAAGAGGATTACCAGTGGATCTTGCTGAAGGAGTTCTTCGAGCACTCTGCCTACAAGCATTGGGGCAGGTAACATTCCCCACTTTGTCCTTTTCCCCTCTCTCATAGACATCTTTGATGGAATAAAAAATTTCCCGGAGCTGGTTTTAAGGATGAACCTGTTATAAATTATCTTGCTTTTTTTAAGTAGTCGAGCTTTAATGTTTCCTTGAATACATAGGCTGCTGATGTCCAACTCGGAATGGCAATTGAAAATACCAGAGCCACTCTTGCTGTGAAGCGTAGACTTGCCTGTGAGATGGTAAAGTACTGGCAGCAGGTATAGCTTGTAGTCAGCAATGTTATTTTTTTTCTTCTTTACGATCGGGGTATTACGTTTCTATTTTTTTTAAATTTCGCCAAGCAACTCAATCTTCAAAGACCTATTTCGACATCCACCAATGCACTGTCTGGGTGCTGCCATGCTTTTGCTTTGCTTTTTTAGACAATTTTTTGATGAGTCGCTTTCACATTTGCAGACCTGCAATAGTTTGATTAATGTTTGGGTTTTAGGACTGCTTATTGTCAGATTCACAATCTTGAAAGGATGTAATTGCATCTCCAGAAATGGGTCTTTAGAAATTCTCCAGGACATTGATCTTTGATTTTTCTTGCTCGACTTGTCTCTGCAATGAAGGGATTTTATTACGGTTTACTGTAATCTTGGTTGCAGTGTATCTTATCCTATTATGATGCTTTTCTTTGCTTTGCTTTGTAGGCTCTAGATAACCTAATGAACCTTCCCTTGACGAATGGCTGGGGTGAAAAGCATCTCCTCTTCATAAATTGGAAATACACCGAAGCCAAGGTGCGATGGTATTTATATGGTTATTCTAGCAGTCATTCCTTCATTAGATATGAAAAATAGCTGACTGATTAATGATATTTATACATGTGAAATCACAATGCCAAGAACAAGAGTAGAGTTAACATCTCTAACAAAAGTTAATTCAACTACATTTCTAGATATTGGAAACTGCTTAAATTTTTGAACGTGGATATCTTGGTGGATGACATCCCCGTTTTATCAGGCTGCAGCATACTATTATCATGGTTTGATTCTGGACGAGGGAAATACAGAGAAGTTCCATGGGATGGCAGTAGCTGCTTTGCAAGCATCTGACGAATACTTGAGGGAAAGTAAGAAATTGTCGGAGGCATTTAACGCCTCTCCTCCTTTATCACGGTAATTCAACCGGCCCTCATGACCTGTGAATCGTCTAATCTTCAGCTTTAAGTGGCGTTTCCTTCCATTTTACATCACTTCTTATTGGTTTCATTTGTCATATTTGGCTACCTTTTTTTTGCCCCCCTTAAGTCATAGTTGGCTACTGCTCACTGTCAAGTCGAGAAAATTATGCAGCTGTGTGTCCTTGTGGCTTCTATACTTTGATGGAGAACTTCAAATCCTCTCCTGTAGATGAACTTTCAGTTAATTGAACTGTTTCTTGCCTCTGCAAATCCCGCAAATGTTTTCTCCTTCCCGAGTCCATTTCCATCGGCCTGTATTAGACTAACGTGATCTATATCTAAAATTGAAGTTTCACTCTCTTAGTTCAATTATGTGACTGCCCTTTTCGACGCAGAAACCCGCCACTTTGGGGTACCATGAAGTATCTCGGCGAGAAAATCCCGAAAGACACTTCGAGCAAGGTGCGGATAAACCGGGATCTGTACACTCATGAAAAGTAAGTAGTGCCCTATTCTGAGAGACCCGGAGTAAGATTCCGAATGAATAACAGATGGTGTTTGTAATGGATTTTGATTAATCATAGGGTTATGGAGACAGCCCCAACATTGCCTGACTTTGCGTTGGCCTTGAAACCCGATGAGTATCAGCTCCCAACTGCAAACAGCTGTTGGAATGACGATATAAGCAAGGGCCAAGGAGGCTCGGATCAGCCCAGGGGAAGCAGAAGATAAATGCAATTTTATAGAACGTCCTACACAATACACATACAGGAAGGAACAGTGGAAGATGCTGGGGACCGGGCTCGCTGGTTGCTTCGTCGAATGAGGAAGGCTGGTACGTCCCTCCACCATGCGCGTTTCCTGGGTCGCTTCGCTTTGCTCTCTTGTGCTCGAATTACAAGTTCATGTAATTTGTCTGGAAAAACCGTCCGGCATTTGATCATACGTTGTGCAACCTTTGCAGTCGTTTTGTTAATAAAAAAGAAGGGGCATCCCGCCGTTTGTGAATACTTTCGTTTTTGACAGAGCAGAGGGACATGAAAGGAGCTGCAACTTTTCTCGGAGTTGCCTTTCGATTTTTCCGTAAGAGATGAATGAATGCCTGATGCAGCCCCCTGCCCATCTATCTATTATGAATGATCAGTTAAAAGAAGAATCGGTTCAGACAAATAGAATGGGGAATTAGGAGGTTCTCCTGATTAATAACTATTATACACTGTCGCATGGTGAACGGGCCTTTTAGACGGGATTGAAGTTGAACACGTCCCAGGGCGGATGAATTCTCCTCTTCTAGTAGGCTTCATTCATCACATGAATGTCAGTAAAGGTGTGCTAGGCAAAGTCATCTACCACAACAGTTCAAGCTGACACAAACCCTCCTAAGAGCAAGATTGACGAGACAATTACCAAGTTTCAACTCAGGTTCGTCAAGACAAACTGCATGAGATTCACTGGACAGGCCTAAAAATCTCATAGATACATACTCACGTTAGACCAATTCCCTAACACCTAATCTTGCCTTGGACGAACCAGATGATCAAATGGTGGAAAAAGAAAAAAGAAAAGAAAAGGCTCAGCCTAAAAATTCTATCGAATCCCTGATTCTATGGGTAGCTTCGTGCGTAAATTTAAAAGGGGCTAATCAAGTTCATTCCGAGTAGGCATCTCTCTCTCTCTCTCTCTTTATCTTCTTCCGACTTGCCCACTCCCCTATTCTCCTCATGCATCCTTGCTCTACACCCTTACATGTAGAGATGTCACCATTACGGAACTTCTAAACTAGCACCGCTGTGACCTCTTTTGCCTGAAGCTCAGTGTCGTAGCAAGTCCTCTGCCCTCTTTGGATTCCCTAACTAACCTTGATAGGTATCTAGTTGTGATTTCATTTGCCGAACAGACAACTTCTATCAATTAGAATCAGAAAAGGTATTATGAAATATAGCCTGCACTCTCACACACATCCGCCATCCCAGACTCCCTCGGAACACACTGTTTTTGCAAGTTACCCACACTTTACAAGAGTTGGTACTCATGTGTAGCTAGCTCACTCTTTCAAGTGACCTTGAAGCTCTATATATAGAGTTAATACCGATCTGGCACAATCACAACAATGTCACTGACCAAAAGTCCAAAACCCCTTCTACCACTTCTGGGGTATTATGATGCAATATGTTTAGTGTAACTGATGCATTCCACGTTGAAGATATCCTCAATTTCCTTCAAACTGCATCAAAAATCACAGTGCATCAGAAATGAGTTTCTAATTTCAAGATATATATATATGTATACATATAAGAAAATTTAAAAGATGCAAAAATCCGGCTCAAGTAGTTAGGTCTTACTGAAGAATATTGTCAGAGAGATACTTGTAACTTCAGTCAAGTGGCATTAGAACAAGTGTTTTGCTTCAGATGCTGATAAAGACTTGATAAGAATAATTAATTGAAACGTATGCATCTTAGCCATTTTGGACTGTTAGTGAAATAGCATATGCAGCTGAGTATTAAATTTATAGTAAGAACCTTGAAATGAGATGGGAACTTCTTCTTACTCTAGATTAATATGGGATACCAGATCGGGAACTCACTTGTGATGAATAATCTCTAGATCTTCCCTGTGCCAGAAAGTAAAATTCCAACAAAGGCCAATGAAGTTCTTTGAACCGAAACATCAATAAAGTGATCATCACAGTTTCCAGTCGCATCACAAGGATCTTTTATCCAGAAAACTAAATAGTTTCTTAAATTTCGAAATTGATAAGAGCTTTTTGAGTCACTGCAAGTAATCATTGGCATAAGAATCTCTACTCTTGTCTAGTCATGACCCAGAAAATATTAGTGCAATTGAAAAGTTTTGCCCGAAAAATATGAAGATGTAACATTTATTTTTTGTTTGATGTATTGACCAAATAGATTCACACACAGTAGTTAAATAAATGAGTAGACATACCCTCAGGGCAGCTCGGTGTGATCTCAATGAGTTAACAATCTTTGCACTTTGATTTCTGTTCTCCTTCAGTGAAGATATAAAACAACCAATCAGTTCAAATCTTGCACCTTCACAACCATCTGCCAGTGCAAAGAGATTTGGTGAATTTGATCCAGTGAAGACAAGAGAATGATGTGCTAAACTATTTCCCAATCACATACGTGTGAAACGCGAGTAATACATTAAAGAGGCAGCCAGTTAGAAAAACATGACTAAGACCCTATCACATCATGAGAAAAATTCAGGAAACATAATCGGTGCATATGCAAGCAAAGTGGTTAGGTTACTCCTTTTTACTTAGACAGACAAGCTTTCCTAACTTAAATTCTTGAGGGCAATTTCTGTCCACCTAAGAGCCCTTCAAATTCACATGCTAAGTTCACCAATGAATCAAACCACTGAGTCCCAACTCGACTAGCTGTCTATATCCTCAGGGGATCTTGTCTTATGAACAGAATTTAATCGAAGAGAGTGGCACGTGAAAAGAATCCAATTAAAAATCAAAAGAAAAAAAACCCTTACTTCCATCCATCTGATTCGCAGTGCCACATCCCTGATACTCTTCCCAGCAAATGGTCTTGCTATCTTAGCTAGGCGAGCAACGTTACTTTCAACGTGGCCATACCTGCAGAGATATAATTGCTAGGGGAAACTATCCTGTCCTTGAAGCAGACCGGTCCCAGCCCCTCTGGTCGTTGGACCTAAGTGGGATTCACCCCTTAGATTTGATCCAGTAGCACAGAGGGAGCTAGGACTAGTCTGGCTTAAGGACCGGAGAATTTCCCCATTGCTAGTTCAATATGCATCTGCAAATCACACTGTCTAGTCTGTCAAATCAAGATCTAAGATTTTGCGTTGATTGTGGGTTAACTAAGTTCTGTGCCGACGGATGTACATCTACGACGATTAAGATACCTCCTGAGCTGCTCATTCAACAGCTGTTGCTCCTCGATGGTCCAGATTATGGAGATATCGAGGTCGTTCCTCTCGGACAGTTCAGCCTGAGGATGCACCATTTGCTCGTTGCTTGAAATTGATGGAGATTCGTCGACTGGGATGGTGCTGGAGGGGTAACAGGAGATATGCTTTTCTGGTGCCTGATGAAAAGACGCTGCAGCGAGCTGCGGAGCGGTTGGTATGTTGCTGCAGATGGCGGAAGTTTCTGTTGATGGAGCAGCAGAGCAGCAAGGAAGACTCTCCTTGTAACTGGACGGACAGTAACTTGCAGCCCCAGCATCGATGGAGCTCGGAAGAGGACTGTTGAATTGGACTGCCATGGAGTCGCAGGGAATCTCGACTTCCCCAAAAGCAGAAAAATCCTCCGCCTCAAGCGGCATCATGGAGGATCCAACGGTGGAGCAGCGAGGGTCCAGCACCGAGTCTCTCTGAAGCGCACCTTCGACGAGAGGAGAAAAACCTATCATGCCAGCTGGCAGCAGAGAGGACCCGACGCTGGAGATGGTTGGATAATAGCCCTTTAACGGCGCAGAGACGGAAGAGTCAAGCCTTTCCCACTGCGAACAATAAGAATCCCGGCCTTCGTCGGAGTTTTGTGGAAGATCGTATGGTGGTTCAGATAGGAGCTCGTGCTGAAGCGCTCCGAGCCCTGGCGGCAGATGAGTAGGGCCACCGTCGGACATCAGCAGGGAGCTGCAGAGCGGGTTGGCCGACTGGCAGTGATGAAGCGCCTGGGGCATCGGAGATGGGAAGGCAGCTCCGCCAGGAAAGCAAACGGAATCCTGACCCCCTGCCATCGGAAAGGAGAGAGGCGTAAAGTTGGTGTTGGAGGAAAGTGGGGGAAAAAAGCGGGACGCTCCTTGATATATATATATATATATATATATGACGATTATCCTCTCATAATAAAATTTGAAATATTTTTCGCGGATTCTCACTTAATCTCCTAAACTTTTACATATTTTGCATTTCCATCTAAGAAATTGATAATGAATGGATTTCTGACATGTAAATTATATAGATAGATTAGATCGATCCTTTATTTAAATTATTATTATTATTATTATCATATAAGAGGCATATGAGTTCATAAAAGATCACATAAAATAGTTCATATTTGAATTCAACATCACTGCATCAAACTCTTCATTATACGTAAAAGGTCAATATAGAAACTAGACGATTACGACATCATAATAAAAGAGAAGTATAGGGATTCGAATGGTTGTTGTAAACGATATCAATACTGAGCTCTTGTTGAATTAAAATAACTACTAAAAAATATTGTACAGATATTATAGAAAAAAATAACACACCCCGTACACAATTATATTTTTATGAAATAAATTGTTTGGACTAATATAAATGAACTATATGTATGTTTTTCAAAATAGGTATGCATTTCGGTACCGACACCGACAATGTCAACCTAACTCCCCTTGTGGGATACTAGCCTGAAGCTTTCTTAGTTGAATATTTAGCATTTTTAACATGAGAAAAATAATATGAAAATTCTAGTATATAATAAATTTGATATCATTATTTTATTATTTTAAAATTTTAAGTTAGATACGAACTAATAGGTCATATAAACAAAGCGAGAAAGGGGGTTCGGTTCAATGGTATTGTACTCGACCTAACAACAGAGGTGTTGCAGGTTCGATTCTCATCGTGTAACTCATTGTGCAATTTTATTCCCCTATTTTTTTTATCATATTATAGGATCATAAGGGTTCCGTGTAATATAAAAAAAATCTTATATAGTAATAAAGTATATTACCGTGTGAGCTCACAGCATATAAGAAACTGAACGTCACTGTCCTATTAATTTTTGGATCGGATTAGACATGAGCCCGGTACTCGATCCACCGATCCCAGCTTGCTAGTATCAGGGCGACAAATCCGCTTCTAGTCGGCCCTCCTAATCACCGCCGGTCAAAATGTATATGTTGATCTCTTTTGAAACACAAGTATTGGAAGACCTCAAACCTTACAAGCAGAACCTGAATCGGTCGGAATTCACTGCGTTCCCAAGCCCGAGATGGTCACATACCGAGAAAAAGGACTGTTTTGAGATCACTGGAGAAGTCAAAGGATCCGAAGGGTAATTCTGTCCGGTTGATGAATCATGTCGCTCGGCTCGCCGACCTTTGGCCAGTGGTCCCCGCATCTCAAATGTCGCATCATAAATAAAATATTTTTCATACAATAATTTTTCCCTTTCCCCGAAAAAGGAAGGGGAGGCGAGGTGGCCGGATAAGCACGGAATCCTGCTTGCTAAAAAGGGGTTCGGACGTCTGATTTGATTCTTTAGATTTGCAAGACGGGGCATGAGCTAATCCGACCGAGCAGTCCCAGCAGTCATGCTCGTCTGACGGCACGTCCATCCTGGAGTTTATGAATAATATCTTAATTGATGCTACGGGAATTGAATCCATGGTCCGGTCCGGTCCGGTCCGGTTCGGTTCGGTCAAAAGAGTTTCAATCCAAATCCAGTGCTCAGTTTGATTCACCATGAGATTCAGTCTCAACTTTATCCATTTTATTTCAAAATATTTAGAGCCATATGGAACCTGTGCGATCACTTTTTTAAAATATGTAATTTAATAAATTAAATGTAAATTGGTTTGGTTCAACTAGAAATTAACCAAACCTTTAAAAATATTAAGATGCTATTTCTCTATCTATCTCTTACGCATATTCGTTGAAAATTTGGAGTGCAATATCTCTCCCCTTTCCCCCTCTGGCTCCAGTTTGTGCACTCTCTCTACCCCTCCTTCTCTCCTTTTTCTCTGATTCAAGTTTTTGGGCGATTGACCCACGAAATCAAATCTAGGGTTTGAAGGTCCCATAATATCGAACCGCTAAGATGAAAGTTGTGCTCCCCCATTGGGATACCAAGTGCAATGAAGTCCCAAATTTGTAGTAGTTAAAGTCGTAGAAGGAATCCCAAAGTTGAGCCGCGACCAAATTGAAGACTGACAAGGTGTATATTGCAAACGAGATCTGTAGCAAAACCCATGATACTTCAGTGGATGTGGAAGGAGGGTTGCAGCATTTCCTTGAGGAGGACTACTAAAAACAACGGTAGACAATTTCTTAGGTATTATTTATTTCGGCATCTTTTGCTGAATGTGCATTATCATTTTTTCTAGTACTATGATCAGATGAGCTGATATATTGATTATATGCTTTTGAATATTGAAAAGAGAAAGGCATCACATGTGGGTACTTCTGATGGTCGGATGAGGTCGAAGGTGTCAATTTGAACCCTGATTCAGAGTCTCTCGAACAAGGAGCAGTTGAGAGAAGAGGCCGCTAAAGTATGAAGAGAGGGTGAAGAATCTGATGGCTTGCTTAATCATGTTTTTTTCTTCTACTCTTCATGTTGATTGGGGTTGTACTGTTAAAGCAAAAGTAGTGATTGTCATAGTTTTTTTGAGGTATTGATGTTAATGCAAACTGGGATTGAGATAAACTAATATTGTTTGTTCGATGTAATAATGGCATATTGGATTTCAAGCGTGCAATTATCCTTAATGTCTACTCATGAAGGACTGCTTAATGGTTATTGAATGATGGAGGAGGATGTGATCCCTCCCCTTGAAGAAATTCTTCAAGCTCAGGAAGATCTCTTGGAAACCGAACTTACCTTCCAAGATAATAGGGTCGGTCCAACACGGTTCTATGGGAAATCAGCATATGTATCTCTCCAGCCAAAAATGGGCCACGTATGTCTCTTCCAAATCCTCAAGCTCGTGATTTTTCCACATTTGGTTGTTCTAGAATGCTGATGGGTTCTTCAAGGATGACGCGCTGGAGGTTGACTTGGGTGGCTCGAACTCAAGCTCAGATGGTCTTGTAGATGATGGTGATGGTCACTGGAAGCTCCTAGAAGACCTAAAGGAGCCAAGACCGGGCTGGATTGCCAGGAATGGTCCTCCGATATTTATGTTTGTGAGAGTATGAAGAGAGTGATAGGGTAAGGGTTGGAGAGAGTCTACATGTGTAGAGAGTGCAAAATACTTACCTGGATCACAATGGAGGTATCTTTAGGTGATAGTCAGTATGGGCTTGACATGATCAGGTATGAGTGTGGCCTGATCATATGAAGAGTAATTTGATTTTTCCCCAAACATAATCTTAGAGAATAAGACATCTTCTGTGGGCACGAATCAGTGGTGGCCAAGGCCAGCATCATGACCATCCTGACGGACGACTTGTGGAGGCCGTGGATAATAAGGCCAACTTAGTTGTCCTCTAGAGGGGACAAGTCATCGAGGCCTTCAGTGAAGCCGTCTGGATGGTACTCAAGGTGACGGATTGTCGAAGGTGACTCCCTAGTTGGGTGTAGAGTACACATCAAACGCCACAAAAGGTATTAAATTGAAGCAAGCTCACTTGAAAACAATTTGGGAAACTTTTGCTCGATTCTCACAACTCCTTGAGAAATCGAATTGTTGAACTACGGTTGGTTATGTGTGGATGTTACTATATCAGTATAAAGAACACATGTTCCTTCTCGAATTTCAGGGAATATCGTAATTGACCCGAGCTTGATCTCTATTTCTCTGTCATCGTGGAGCCATTTCTGGGCTGACAAGCGTGTAGCAGCGCAGGGCCATCGTACGTGCGTGGAAACAATAGCTTAGTTGATCGCTAGAGAGACCTCGTGTGATGTTTTACTCTTCTTCTGACTCTGAAAATTTCACTTTGCTGCAACCGTGGCCAAGCGACGAGTCGGTCCAACTACACTCTCGTTATAATTTTATGCAAAATCCATCCACGCAAGCTGATGTACAAATATGTATACAGGAAGATGAAAATGGATGGTCATTATTGCAGCATTATCTAGAGCTCAAGATTCACCTGACTTATTGATCCCGATATGACAAACTGAGAAGTTGCCACACATGCATGTAAGCACAAACTTCATATCCAAGAACTCCTAGACTTAATTTGGATGAATGAAGTCTCATCCGGCTCCTGACTCTATAGCTTAGTGTCCAGCCTATCTCCCGTTCCTACCCAGGTGATTTTTCACATAAGCCCGAAGGGAAGGGGACTGGGTGAGCCCAACGGGGGCAATCGTCACGTTCAGATTCCCATTCTTTTTCTGCATTCTTCTTCTAGCTATGTAACCTCTGATCCAGGGAGTCACGTCTTCGTTGATCTTGATCATGAAGAAGAAGACGATTCGGTAAATGACAATCATGCTCAGCAAGATGCCCAGATCCACCCATTTGGACCGCTTCACATCGATCTGGAAAATGTGCTGAAGTATGTACTCTCCTGGAATCTTTCCAAACCCCGACTCTGTATCGAATAACAATCCCTTCAGGTCATTCTTGTATTGGCCCTGCAAAACCATTATTTCCGACTTTCCCATTATGCTCATCTTGGAATAGGTAAATGATATGATCTAATGCTGTTTAATTGGATTTTATGAGCTAAGCTGAAATCAGGAATATGAAAATAAAGACAGAAACTGGCTTTTCTAAATCTCTTTGCCAGTGCCTTACTTGAAGAGACCAGAAGTGAAAACTGATATATGACATCGGGTAACGCCAGAATGGCTTCGGGATGTCCTTTGGAAGCCTAAAGTAACCGGACACGAGCATGAATATTCCCTGCAGAAAAAAAAAGGAAAACGTAGATAATAATGTGAGATCAATTGAAACATCGAATGCCGGGCTCACCAGTGACGTGCAGAGTTCATGCAGTTAAGGTACAGAAGAAACAAACCTGTATTCCAGCTCCAATGATAATGCCCATAAGGAAATTTGGGATGATACTAGCAACCACCATCATCAAGCTCTCTACGACCGTTACGCTTGCGTAGAGGCACAGAACAAAGAACAGGTAGTGCTTGAAGCCGGGGTGAAGGTGGACCATGTAATAGCAGATGGTTCCCGAGATGAAAGTTATCATTATTAGGAATGGCATTCCAGCGAACGTGTTGCTGATTACGAACGGGGCGACACCATAGTGCCCATTCAGCCTCTCTCTCTGAAAAACCTGAAAATTTTTATATAGTCGAGATTCATGTTTTCGGAGAGTTGAGCATTATAGTTTCAGTCTATTTCGAGAGAACTAGGAAGTCAGGGAAGAAAAAACCAGCATGGTGAATCGCATGTGAGCTGATGCAAGAAGAAATATGAAAATGCAAACTTATTCCAACTTTGCTCGTTTTCCATGTGGATTGCCTTCTGTTTTCTCAGTTTTGATCTGATTAGCCTTACCTTCATGTCTTCCACAAAAGAAGGAAACCCCCCGATCGACATGAAAGTGACGAACCCGAAGACAAAGGCTGCACAAGATCCCCTTGACTGTCCCAGCAGAAATCAGGGAGGTTCCAGGAAAGAAGAAAAAACCGAATATACATCAATAAGCAGGTGGTTTATTCGGACGAACCATTGAATTCTAGGTGAACCAAGGGAAAAATCAGACTGTACCAGAATCGCACTGTATCCAGTCCCGATGTTCAAATAGATCGACCCGATGCATATTGTCACAATGATATAAATCACCAGCCTGAGCCAGTAATACCCAAAATCTCTTGACATGTTGATGAACGAACGCTTCGTCAAGGTGAAGGCTTGCTGTAGGATACTCGCCTGACTGCCTCCTGAATCTACCACAGGTCTTTTCTACAGCAGTATAGTTTTTTCCACAAAAACTTGACCTTAATCTGAACTTAAGAAATACCAAGCGGGCAATATAACAAGGAAAAATTAGATTCAACACTCACATTTCTCGATATCTGCTCGACCTTTTCCCTGGCCCTGTAGCAGTAATGTGAAGTCTGGTAGAAATCTATGAGAGCTCTTGTGGCTTCCGTGGTGCTTAACAGCTCCATAGGGTCATCCGTCTCGACAAACTGCAGGAAAATTACATTTTAATTGACATAAGATGGGGAAGAAACGAAATTGTCAGCACGGTGCAATAAGATGAGTGCACGAACGTACCCGTAATTTCATGGATCCCTTTAGAGTGGCTTTGACCTTGTCGAAGTCAGAGTTGATGCATCGCAGGAAATGGTCGGAGGGGTTCCTTAGGGCTGGGCAAGGGAACCCGGCTTGAGCAAAGAACTGCATTTGTTCACACCAAGAAGTTAAACCGCAGGACAACTTGAGCTCATTATCGGAAGGATGCTTGAAGAGGTGCGAAATCTTGCCTCGTATGCCTCCGAGGCCTGACCAAAATAAACAGTTTTCCCCCCAGAAAGTAGGTAGAGCTGATCGAAAAGTTCGAAGACTTCACTACTCGGCTGGTGGATGGAGGCAATTACCGTCCTTCCATCCCTCGACAGTCCTCGAAGTGTCTGTGTTATGAAGAAAGCTGAGGCGCTGCCACAAACGTAAAAACATTTCACATCTAAGAAATCCGCAAATCACGCAGCAGTTCGAGGAGAGGACTTTTTGGGAGTTCACCTGTCGAGTCCGCTAGTGGGCTCGTCGAGGAAGAGCAGCCGGGGCCTTGTCAGGATCTCGAGGGCAATGCTGACCCTTCTCTTCTCTCCTCCGCTGATCCCCCTCAAGTGCCAGTTCCCGATCACCGTATCGGCACAGTCCTGAAGGCCCATCTCTATGATCGTGCTCTCGATCAGAGCTTGCTTCTCCACCCTCAGCATGTTATCCGGAAGCCGAAGCCGAGCCGAGTAGGATACCGTCTCCCGCACCGTCAACGTCCCAATCAAGTTGTCGTCTTGGGTAACATAGGCCTATAAATATGTCCCAACAAGCAAAAAATTCTCTCTTACGTTCCCCGTACTTTACAGGATTACTGATGGATGATCTTTGACTTCGATTACTAAACCTGCCACCCCCAAACAAACAGTGACTCCTCTTTTGGTTAAGGATCATCACCGACTAGCCTACCGACAACGGACAAGCCACCCGAGGGGACACAACCCGACCAGACAACGATGGGCCGTCGGTTATAGGGGGAGGTCCATGGTCAAGTAGGGACGCAGTAGAAGGAAGAGAGGAGTAATAAATACAGATCTCATCCCATCACTGTTTTCATGAATAATCTTTCCCTTTCAATCACTATATTAATCATATCGTGATCGCGTTATGAATATTAAATACGAAACTATGATATGCACATGTACATGTAAGATTATCATTTAAACAGATTAGATCTACATGTGTAACTATCGTACATGTACTCTCTGTCCGCTTCAATGTGTTACACCGCACATGACCAAGTTAGTCGAGGTTTCTTCCCGTGTATAACAAGTGAAAATGCCTTAGACATCGTGTTCGGGTTCTGCACTGAATTTGTCGAGCTTAAACAGTGCTCGGATTGGTTGAAAGTCGTAAAAGATGTATACGCATACTCACAGCGGTTCCAAAAGAGAGCTTAGTCTTTCGGCCATTGAGGAGGATAGAGCCCGAGAGGAAGGCATTGGTCGCGAGGCGGCTCGAGAGGGCGTCGAGCAGGGTGGACTTGCCGGACCCAGACGGCCCCATCAGGGCGGTGAGGGTGCCGGGCTCGGCGTAGCCCGTCAGCCCCTCGAGCACCTTCTGGGTCCCGCCACTCCCCGTCGTCACAGTCACCGTCAGATCCTTCCACGTCAGCCAGGCGGAAACATCGTCCCCGGAAACGCCCTGCGCGTCCAGCCTGTCCCTCCACAGAGTCTCGCTAAGAGGGCTCAGCCCCGCCGCAGCCAGCGGCCTCGGCGCCTCCATTTCCGTCATCCCCACCTGCTGCTTCGCCGCCGAGCCCCGCGACATCTACGACAGAATGCTCCAAAACAGGAAATGAAGACGCAGAATGTGCGACGTTGGATGGCAGATATCATGCAAAAGGAGCTCTCCTTTCTTCCCCTCTCTTCAGTTTACTAGCAATGCTACCAGTACCAGTTGAGAAAGTAATATTTTTTTTTTCGACGGCTTTAATGGCAGAATTCCTTTCAGAAGCCCGAGATGATGAATAATGATGAAGTGGGGGTCGATGTTATTGGGAACATGGGGAGATGGGGTTAATCAATGGAGGCTTTGGGCTCGTGTAAGTCGCATTGATGGGGCCTGGTGGGTGTTTGGTGGATACATTCAATGCTGAGGACCGACCCTATTGAATTTTCCCTTTTTCACGTGTTTCCTCGTTATCTCATCCGGGCAGAGGAATTGTGTTGCAGTCCTTTGATCCCATGTCTCCACGCATGAGGTGAAAAAATGCCAGTGGAATTGCTGCAGACGATTAAATGGATCTTAACCGGCCTCAGAGTTAACACTAATTTTCTCGGTAATTTCTTACCATATTATTATAAAATATGACGGAGTCTTATTGTTGCATGAGGATATTAGAGGTACACTCTAATAGAATAGACTTGCCGCCCGACTGCAACTGCAAGCAAGCAGTGCGATGGAGGCCGAACACGGCCGCTCCGTTGGCTCGGTCTTGCGGTCCAATTAATGCAGCACCGACCGTCCCTTCTCGCCCGGAAAAAAAAAGAAAGTATCCCTCCCATTGCCCGACTGCGTGCGTACGGTTTAAAGTCGGCCATCGCCTTTGCTGGAACGTTTCCATATTGGGGAGACGAGACCCTTATCATTGCAAATTTCCTGATGTGGTGTCGTCAAATTGGTACAGAGCCATAAGATTAGTATATCGATCGCCGTAATTTCATAAAATGAAAAGGAAAAAAGTCTTATATATAACAAATACATATAACAATATTATATCCTAAGGGTGCAATGGGCCAATTTTTGCAGGACGTGTATAATTTTGATGATCGTCTATAAATCTTTAAGATTGTTAATTTTTTTTAGCATTCTTAGTTTCTTTTTAAGGTTTATTTAAAATATTTTAGTGATTTTTAAATGATGCACCGTTTAATTATTGAGCCGTAACACTACCTGACATGAATGAAATTCCCATTGATGCAATTAATCTTACCATTATGATAACATTATTACGATTGTGATGACTTGTATTAATAAAATAAAAATAAATAAATTTATAATCAAAATATAAAAAGACTTCCAGTACTTTTTTTTCCCCTAAAATCTTTTATACCATTTGTGCTATTTATCCCCCGAGCTAGATCTAGCAAAATCCGGTCCGGCACGATAACACCGTGTTGGGTCGGGACTTATCGTGCCGTGCCAGCATGGCTCGGTAATTTTATTGGGCGTGCTGGATCCAACGATCCCTATGTTGGATCAGCACAATATCCCGATTAAGGAAATTAAAAAAATATAATAGACTATCAAACACTATTAAATTATTAAAAAAAAATTCATTTGTGAGCTCACTTCTACAAGACATGATTAATGAAGATTATCGTGCTATCGGATTGGGCTAGGGCCGTCCCTATCTTATCATGCCGTGCTGGCCCGGTTCTATATCTTAAAGAGTTGCACTTAGACCATATCGTGCCCTTCCCTTTATTATGCAGTGCTGGCACAGCCCAATAAGACCGGCCGGCACGATTGGCCACCTCTACCCCCAGCATACTTCTTTTCCTTTAAAATATGTGCCATGAAGAAAGATGGATGATGCTCTCATGCCGCACAAAATCATTAAGACGCCCATTTCCAATGTCGCCAAGGGGCATGTACTCTGAACCCATTATGCTAAGCGTTCATTCATGTCTTGATATCCGCTCGGTTTTTTCTTTCCTTTTCGATAATGTATGATTCTAAGCACAAGCTCCACGTCCGGCCGCCGCCGATCCCGGCTTTCACCGATCAAAACACACAGTGCACCCGATTTCACTGGACATTCATTGCAACAGCTGACGAGTAAGAATCCTTGCTCTAATCAAAGGTCGGCTGTTAGCATCGCCTCTATGGTTCGAGTCCAAGGATCACGACCAAACAGTCGACTTGCGAGGTCAGATGATGCGCGACCGAACCGGGTCGGCTAGTCTGAACCGGCCCGAAGTGACTGCTGGCTCATCTTTTTGGGCCGTTATTACGGGAGGCCCATATTATAAGTTGGGCCAGGCGCCCCACACGTAGATTAATCGAGCAGCGATGCGTTCTTTTGTTGCCAATTTGAGAATAATTGAAACTACAGGACTGATGAGCAAAGAAATATAAACGGAAGGACTAATCGGAAAACAAATAACACGCAGCTTGCTCCTCCTGGCCTTTTCGTCCAGGACTCGGGACTTCTCTTCTCGCCGATTATGGACCCTGGGCCTGTGTGATCTCCGCCGTCATTTGCGACATGGACGGCGGACTTGGAGTTCTCGATCTTCGCCGAGGAGATCCCGTGCTTCTCCACCGGTGGCTTTCGATTCCTATCGGACAAATTTTGGGTTCTAGCGAAGGTTTTCTTATTCCATGAATTTATCTTATTTTATTTTTATTTCGGTGATATTCAACACTATAATAACTCACTAATTCACCAAGCGATATATTGTACAGTATAAAATCCACCAATTAAATTTCAGATACCGACTTTCAAGAGATTCGAACCGTATATTTGAATTAATGCATGTTATCAGTTTACTATCTTATTAGCACGAATTCGCATCCGTTCTTGAACTTACACGACCGCTTAAATGTAAAAAATTTCTCTCATTGGAAATGATTTGATATAGTTATTTTATGATATATAATTCCTCTAACTCAATCAAATTTAATGAAAATTTACATTATTTTTCAAATAATATTTGTGACAATTTACATTGATATCATATATAATATTTAACAAATTAACTAATAAAATGCATTTTGTTGGATAGATGTTGATATAGAATTAAGATATTCAATATTTAATTATTTTTTATCAATAAAATTTATTGTACCTATTATTGCCGGCTCTATTCTCTTCATTTTGAGGTCATAGAAAAACGGATAATTTAATTAGAGGAATTCCTTGTTTTCTTCACAAAATTGGAGCAAATCAAAAGGGAGAAGAGTCCACGAAGTCTAGAAGCGAGTAGCCAGCCCAAGAAAAAGGCAATACGATTAGGTTAGGTTGCCAAGAAGTTTCCTTTTCTTCGAGGGATAGTTTCAAGAACATCGCTTGTGTGGGGGAGGTCCCTGCTTTCTTTGGGATTTTCCCATTTCGGAGTTCCCGTCCGTGGTCTGTCCTTGTCGGTGGATAAGCCCTGAAACCGTGTTTTAATCTCAGTTATTCCATCGAAGTTCCATCCCTTCTCATGTTTTCTCGGTGAACTGACAACTGTCCCAATTGCACGCTGATGAAGAAAGATTCTTGCGTCGAAGCATCTCACATCGATCGACAAGTGGTCTACCTCTTGCTGTCCCCTTCTGTGATAAATGGCGATAGCCCTTTAATGGTTTCTTGCCGTTTCTCTCACTTTGAGCTCTTTTACACCGAGACTTAAGAAAGCTGACAACAGGGCATCCGATTCGTTGTTTGGTTCCCAAATAATGCCCAATAGTCCGATTATTCTCGGTCCGCTTTCTGGTGAAGCATCGCTCTACTGACTGGATCTTCGGGAATTGGAGGGCGAACGAGAAATTCTGGGATGTTTCTGCTTGCTGTGTTTGTTGTCGGTTTCGTTCTTGGGGCGATTGCTGTCGTCTGTCTTGGAGCTCTTGGAGTTCTCTTTGTGTTCAGTAAATTGGCGGAAAAGACTCGGAAACTAGGAGAGTCCCTTGTTGATTCCAAGGATGTTGATCTCCTCCTGTCCCTTGATTCTGCTTCCCCGAAGCAGGTGAGCATTTCAATTGTTGTTTGTGTATTTTTTTGTGCACATTCGGATTCCATGTCCTCTTGCTGTTCAAAGCTCTGAGAATTTGATCATTTCGCCTGATGAATTTGATGAGTGGGAATTGCTGAATGATAGCTTGTATAATTATGACGAGAGCTGCAGCGTGGAGTTCACTGGGCATTTCTCAGTAAAGTGTACTGTCTTAGCCCAGGATGCTGTAAATCAGTGGAGAAGTATCGACATGAAATAATTCTCTCCTTTCAGTTCTTCTATGAGAAACATGGCATTCCAATTGTGGGTTTTAATATCTGAGAAGTTTAGCTTTAGTGAAGGTGCTGGAATTCATGTTGGAGATGAAGAATTCCAATTGGCTGAACCAGGTAAATGGGTTAGGTTTGGATTTCAAGGTATGATGCACGTGCTGCTCTGGGATATGTTGGTCTGGTCCTCTGACATTAGCTTTGGCATGAAAATCATTCAAGTGGAAAAGTATATGCATAGGTGGTTAATTTCAACACTTACCTGGTGCATTTATATGCTGAATCAGTTCAAGGATTATGGAAGATCTCATAGCAGTCCAATTATAGGTCTCCCAGTTCTTCTTGACTGGATTTGAACAAGTTTGTTTACTTATCAATGCTGGTGAATTTGGGAGCAACTATGTCCTAGCTGAGCCTTCATTATCACTATATTATAAGGATGCTTAGAGTAGTAGACACGAGTTACTGGATTATGGTTTTCTGGGGCGTTTCTTTATCTCAATGTAATGTGCCTGAATCATTCAATTGTAGCCTTTATCTTTTGTTCAAATCTTCCCCATGTAGGTTGATGCAAACTCATTACGCTAATTACTTAGTCTGAAATATTTTGGAGGGAATGGTTTCATTTTTGTGACATAAATTCCAATATCTGGCACATGTTTATGGTTATAGCACTTTTCATGGTATAAGCCATAATGTTAGATATAAGCCTGGGTGGATCACATATTATCAATGCAAGCCCTTCATTCTTTTAGTTGGTGAGGGATCTTATTCACTTATTGCCTGCTGGAAGGTTTTTCAGCTCACAGTTTAGTTGTCTATAGAGTTACTTGACTAATGAGATAGGGGCAAGAGAAAATAATGTATACAATCCCTTTCTGAGCACGAGCATTTATTTTGAAGTGAAAACACATGGTCCCATTTTACTTACAAAATTTAAGTGGAGATGCATATGAAAATAAAGATACATGATATGTGGATCCTATTGTACTTCAGGGGGACATTTGGGTTCTTGAGTCTGAAAGAGTTCCAAAGAACTGGTCAGAGAAAATATCAAGGGAGCAGGAGGGAAAGAAGTTCATTGAGGTTTCTCCTGTTCGAAAGCATGCAATGATGAAGGATCACTGTCTTATCCTGACAGAATCAGATGGTTCTCCCTGCAGCATTCCGCTGAAAGGATGCGTGATTGAGGCTGTTTCTGCAACAAACTTGCCATCGAGAAAGTGGTAATGTCTTGCTGAAAATATTTGATTCATTCTCAAGACTGTTTTGAGCCTGTTTGTTTCTGGAAATGTGACAGGGAAATTTTGTATTTTCTCATCTGAAAAGATGAGCAAAACATGGGAGAGATGTGTAGATTGCATCTTACTGGACAATGTATTATCCTTGAGTCATATTAATTGAAATCAAAAGCTTCATATCTTCATTTTCTCAGTTCTATGGGGGAAAAATGAAAAACAAAATGGAAACTTCACAATGCAACAGAACCAAATAAATGTTTTAACTGTAAATTTTTTATACTTGTTGATCAAAGTCACTCCTTCTTGCCCTCCTATTATTGATATGCAGGGCTAAGAGATTCCCTATCAAATTGCAAAGCAAGACTTCAGTAATCTACAAAGGAAGTAAAACTTTGTACATTTATCTAGATACTTCATGGGATAAGGAGTCATGGTGCAATGCCCTCCGACTAGCTTCGTGTGATGACCTTATACAGCTTTCATGGTTTTCAAAGTTGCATGAAGAATTCAAGACTTACTTGAACACCTTACATGAAGGGTATCCATCATTTACAAAACCTCACTCAGGATTCTACCCTGAGCAGATAGATAAGGAGAATAGGATGGATGGTTCCTCAAGAGTCCGTTTGATATGGAAAAAGCTTGCAAAGAAGGTTTCTAAGGCTACGACAGAGAATAATAAGTCCACATGGGTGTCCCTATCAGGACGTGAAGAGAAGCGGATGAATGAGAGACATGGGATCTGTCAAGATTCAGTTTCAAGTACAAGCTCTGGGAGAGCCACACCTGTGCCAGGCCTTCCTCCACGGTGTTCATCCTTACCTTACTCAGGAAGTCAAAGTCAGATGTCAGTTGTATCAGACATGGATTCAGATGACAGGATTAGTGTGGATGAGGGAACACTCTGTTGGAATCTGTTGATCTCACGGCTGTTCTTTGACATCAAGAATAATGAAAAGATTAGGAAGTCTATCCAAGACAGGATTCAGGCCGGTTTCTGTTAAATGATGCATTTCTTTCTTTCAATTTTCCTTTGCATGCACCTAGAACAATGTACATCACTAATTTACATATGTCTGGAAGCTTCCCAAATTTAAGCTGTTATAAAAATCTCTCTTTTAACATATTTTAGAGCATAGACCCTGGTTTATGGTCTTTGTAATCTGCTATTTTGTTTCATCCATTCTAGACTTGAGAGAATGGGTCACTTATTCATTTTGCTCAGATTTCACCCCCTTTATATGGGTGTCCTATGAAGATAGGGGTGCTGGGGGTATCCTACTTAGTCATCAAACTCTTTCATCTTGTTTATTATCATATTTGTATTCTCCACGGTCATATTGGGTAGTTCATAAACTCACTTGTTTTTCCTTTTGTTCCTTTCTAAACAATGTGCCACAGAGGACACTCTCCAACATGAGGAGACCCAGTTACATCGGAGAAGTTATCTGCACTAACATCAATCTTGGGAACCTCCCCCCACATATCCACAGCATTAGAGTCCTTCCTATGGACTTGAATGAAATCTGGGCTTTTGAAGTTGATCTTGAATATTCTGGTGGTGTGGTTCTGGATGTTGAAACAAGGATTGAAGTGCAAGAGCTGGCTGACCCGAATTTGGAATCAAACTCTGTCAAGGATGTTTCTTCGTTTCTTCTAGAAGAGTTTGAGCAGCTCAGAAATCAGTTGAATCTCTCAGCCAGGAAATCTGATGAACTAGATCAGAAGGGTGAAGAGGATCCCAAAGTTGGTCAGTATAAGTAAAAGAATTTAAAATGATGTGATTTTGCTTATTCTACTTCTTTTATGAACTTGGAGGAAATTTTATTCTCCTTTCTTTTTACATTTTAATGGTGGAAACCTGGTCATGAAATATTGGTGCTGAAGAAACTAAATTACCTTTTGACCAGAGGGGACAAATAGTTCCACAACCAACACTACATCATCAGCGCCAAACCTCAAGTCAAAGTGGAAATCTATTGTGAACTTGGTAGCCAAACATGTTTCTCAGGTGCATCTTCTATTCATTCCCGAGTTTCTAGCTCTTTCCAGCTGTCTCCCTCTTGTCGCGTTTATGTGGACTATGTGATACTATTTGATGAAAGGTGCCAATATCTTTGCGGATAAGGGTAGCATCCCTTCAAGGAACTGTTCGTTTGCACATAAAGCCACCTCCATCCGATCAGCTTTGGTTCTGTTTCACGTCTATGCCTGAGATAGAATTCAACCTCGAGTCATCTGTGGGAGAGCACAAGATCACTAGTGCTCGAATCGCTTTATTCCTAATAAACCGTTTTAAGGTACGTATACAGATGCTTAACTATCCTGCATGCAAAATGTTTGTTCCTTCTCCAGTAACTAGCTATTTGGTTGTTGAAATTTCATGTTGCTTTTGAACCTTCTCTGTTTGAAGAACATGAAAACAAGGTAACAAGCGATGGTTTGTACTTTGAGTACATTCTTATAATGAAAGCTGCTCTTTTTCCTGATAAAATTTCAGGAAAAAAAGCTTACTTGTGAAAATGGAAACCAGTCAACTTGAATATAATTTTCATCCTCTTGAAACAGGCACAATTGGTGCCTCCTGTTCAAAGGAAATGCTTTTCTCTGGGAAATTCTTTTTCCTTCGTTTCTATTATTTGGTATTTAGTAAAATCATTTGCAGTTGACTGGGAAAGTGAATCGTGTTTTTCTATAGTATCTTTCAACTTTAAGCACCTTCTCATCACCACCCACCATGGCCAGAATAATGTGGCTATAATGGTCACTGTTGATCGTCAATAAGGTCAGGCCCAACTGAAGGAGGTGATCAGGCGGATTCAGGCCTGTGATAATATGATTCTCCAAAACTGACCAAAATTCTCTATCATTAACATGATGATATCAAGCTTCTTTGCTGGTTCTTTTGATCATGTAGGCTTCGATACGGGAAACCATGGTGGCGCCAAACTCCGAGAACATATGGATTCCATTTATGATTGCAGAAAAGGAAGACTGGATCCCCAGAAAAGCTGCTCCTTTCATGTGGCTAAACCAAGACCCTGCTCCCTCTCTCGAGAAGCTCTCCTCCCAAATGGTCAATTTGAGACCAAACATTCCCACCCAAGAATCCTTGAGGGACCATCCTGAGAGCAGAAATCAAAAGCTGAAGCCTGCCAACTGTGAACAGACACAAACAACAGCTGGTAATTCCTCATCAGATGCCTCCTCGAATGCTGCTGAGATTCCAAAAAAGAGCCAGTCGTTGCAGGACCTGACTACCCCACTACTGATGGCAAATGATGAAGACCGAGAAGAACGTGTAGACAGTAAGGAGGTTTCTGTGAGCGAGTCACCAGGGAGATCTGTTAGTGAGTCTCCGACACGATACACAAGCATGAGTTCCGTTGGGAGTCAGAGTAATTTGAGCACGGAAGACGATCAAAAGCCCAAGAAGATGGGGAGGAAGGCGAGGATGCTCGACCTTGGGAAGAAGGTGGGTGAGAAGATTGAGGAGAAGAGGCGGCACATGGAGGAGAAGGGTAGGAACATTGTTGAGAAAATGCGTGGTCCTTAGGATAATAAGCCCATAGCATGATTTCGTGGTGCGTTCTTTGCATTTAGTTGCTGAAGGAAAACCGTGAGACGAATGTGTACATTCGCTGGGAAACTGATTGTTTCCTGATCACTCTGCATTCTTTAGATGCCCAATTTGATTTTTACAGCCTTCTATGTTAATCTCTTACCGTCATTTTTCTTGCTTCTGGAACCGATCATCGCAAGTAATTCAAGAACTAGCTTTGCTTCAGTTTCTCACTTGCTTAACCAAAAAAAAAAGGACTCTTACCAAGATCGATCAGATGCCTATATCAGTTCAATAAGAAGGTGAGAAGTAATGAAGAATCAGACCAAAAGAAGCCGTGGACATTTTCAGGGTGATTAACAATCGTGATGTAAATCCTAGCTTCACGGAAGGAAGAGGAGGGAACTTGGGTTTCTATCTCCAAGAATCTACAGTCAAGCCATGAACCGAGCAGAGGACTGACGAGAGTAAGGCGCTCACTCGACTCGAGAGAGATGCCTGGGAAGCAATCACCTTGTCGGTGGCTCGTGGTGGCGGTGCCGCCTGCACGTTGGTGGGGAGGTCTGGCTTCTGAGGCGGCAGTGGCGGGGTGAGCTCCTGTTTCCCGGGCGGGAGCGGTTGAGGCATGGGAGGAACGTTAGTAGTCAAGCTGGATGAGTCTGGCTCCTCGTGGATGGAGAAACCGAGGACATCCCTGATGCCGTGGACTGAGACGGAAGAGGTGGAGAAGAGATCAGGCCGAGTGAGATGTGACCCATTAAGCGTGAAGTTGGAGCGGGAGTTGTTGGTGATGAGGATCGACCTCTCCAGCAGGAGAGTTGGGAGCCTGGAGTTGATCGGGAACAGGGTCAGGTCGGAGAAGGAGAGCCGCTGAGGGACGACGTGATAGGAGAAGAGGAGGGGGTCAACGGGCAGCGGGTCGGGTGCGGAGTGAAGGCCGCCGGAGAACGATGAGAAGGCGGAGTCCCCGGGGACGAAGAGGGTGGCGGAGATGGGGAACATGGAGGGGTCCGAGGTGGAGAGGATGTTCGCCCAGTTCCCGAAGTCACCGGACCCGATCAGCGCGTCGATGATGTTGTACAGCTGCTGGAGGCGGGGTTCGTCATCGGTGGCCTGTGGCTGAGCTGCCGTAGCCGGCAGGGGAGAGGCAGCCGTGAGGGCGTTGGGGGCTGTCGCGGTGATGAGGAGGGCGTAGCAGAGGAATGGACTTAGGAAGTTCGCCATGAATGACATGCGAGAGCTCCTTGCCGTTTCTTGAATTGGCGCGGGAAAGCCCGATGATAACTGTATGGAGAGGGAGCTAAGATTTCCAGGTGTAATCAGCTCTAGGCATCATGTATTATATACACACACATATTAATTCTCAATTATAGATTCAGACTTGTCCCCATCCGGCTTAAGTTAGGTAACAATTAGCATATCATACTCTAAATTAATTCACACACTATCACGAGCATAATAAATTTGTCAAATATGTCTGATTATTATATGGTATAAAAATCGAAATTAATTATTCCAGGGATCTTCCAGTAATTATTTAAAGAAAAGGGGTAAACGTGCAATTATTCCTGAAAAGTTTTGTACGGCATCCCCCACCCTTCGTCGCCATCTTCACGCTCAGCCTCCGCTCTCATCAAACAGTAAGAGGGAGAGGAAGGAGGAGGAGAAGAAGAGCCACAGACGGCCAATGTCGAAGTCTTGCAAAGGTCTGGCCATGGAGCTCGTCAAGTGTCTCAGTGAATCTGATTGCGTCAAGGTCCAAACTCTGCTTATGTGTCCCTGTGTTCGATCCTCTTAATGCTTTTGCCAGGGTCTGACGAGTAGTTCTCGTCGATTGATCAGGTTCAGAAGCGATCGTACAAAGAGTGCGCGGGAGAGAAAAGCCCGTGCATACCGAGCGACTGCGTCGGACTGAGGGAGACCTACTTCAATTGCAAGAGAGGCCAGGTACATCTTCATCTCCTCAGATCGCTCGACTCCACCTCTTGTGATAATTTCTTTCTTACTTTTCCTTTCCCCAGATTGGTTATTTCAATTTTTTTTTTTATTGTGAAGTCGTTGAAATGTGTTGATAAATTACTGCGATAGTTAATCTTCATGATATTCATACATATTGTTCTTGTCCCGTTTACAAATTTGATCGCAGGTTGACATGAGAGCCAGGATCCGGGGAAACAAGGGCTATTAGCTGCAGAATGTTTTGTAAGTTTTTTTCTGAAGAAAAGAGGAAATGGGATAGATGATGTAGGTTGATTAGTGCGAAGATGTGTCACACGGATCAGTTTACTACGATGAGAATGGAAATGAGAAAGCTCTCTCTTTTTCGTTATTGTCTTTCTGTTACAGCTGTTGATTGAATTCATTTTATCTCCAAATGATAATCCCATAGATTGAGCTCTCAACTTTGCACTCATTCTGTGTTTCTTCATTCCCTTGTAGTTAGCTAAGATTTACCAAAATTTTTTAGGTTTGTTCTGCTGTTGCTGGAAGTTTATTTTTCTTTCAAGCATATGTTCAATTTTTTTTTAATTAGTGCTGAGATTTCTTTTTTCATGACAAATTCAAACTGTATTCTTGTTGATATTTTGTGAAGAAAGAGGTCGATTGTAACATTTGCTAGACTATGTTCTTTATCCATACAAATCATTCTCACGGGCTTCTGTAAGCTTTTAAAAGGCATGGTACATAAAGAGATTAAACATGTCGAAATAATAAATATTATACTTGAGATGCATGCTTGCACGTATCCCAAGATATAGAGTATATTGTTATTATTATTTGAATTGTGACGTACACTTGTTTTGAGAACTGTTTCACCACATTATTAAGCAAATCTTTCCTTTGGATATTGCATCCTTTCTGCATTGCCTTACTTGGGAGTTAGAACATACATCTTGCAAGCATGGGAACCAAGGTATGCAGATATCTGTCCCTTGACTGATTGAGTGGAGTGCTGCAAAATTTAGACAATTGGTAACATCAATAATTATTATGAACTTAATGTGAGGAGATAAGGTTTGGTTTAGGTTTCACCATCCACAAATCTCTTGCGTCAACAACTGTTGTTGATGACAAGCCTATATCAGACCAGTATGCAGTAACAGTAGCTCTTGAAGAACCTCTGTTCCATAGGACTACTGCAACCCTGCTACTACTAAGTGGACCAGCCCAAACCTACATTTTGTTTTTGGGAAGAAAAAATGGATCAGTACATTTTATATAGTTCACAGACAAGAAACTCTTATGTCTGAGTTTTTCCTTGACCATTTACTGAAGAAACTTTTTAAAAAAGAAAAAGGAAAAAGAGGTGCAGAGAAAGTGAGAAAAAGAACTGCAGTTTTTTCACATTTGAAGAAAGGCAGATGAATTGTAACAAAACTAAACTTTGTGTTGAATGAAATCTAAATATAACCAATGTGGTATTCTCATGATCATGGACTCAATGAAGTGAGGAATATCAATTAGGGACATGATGCGAGATAGAGAGAGCACTAGGCTACAGATAGAGAAGAATGGCATACTAATTCCCATAATTTTGGAAGGGCAGGGACTGGAATATGAGAAAAGAGTACGATTATATTTGAAATCAAGCTAAATCCATTCTTAAGTCTGACTCTGCATAATCAGTTAATCTTCTCCCTAACATGACACCCCACCTTCTTGGTGCGAGTTCAGTGAAATATCTTAATTGAATGTCCAAAAGAAACAAGAAGAACCTTTTACTAACCTCAGGAGCAAGCACAGAAAGGTTTCACCTGGGGTTTAATTTGATGATGCAGCAATTTTCTAAGGAGTGGCTCTTACAAGCATGATCGCCATAGATTGTAAAGTGACTAATTTGAAGGTAGTCTTTTTTACTTGAATAATGGTTATTGTGGGAGATAATGTCTACTGAGTATGATGTATGAAAATATTACCTCTAGATCACCATCTCCTTTAACCTTTTTCCCCTGAACTCCAAGTTTGTCTGCTCAAAAGTTCTTGTCAGCAAAAGCTTTTAGAAAGAAACATCATGATGAAGCATGTACTTTTCATACCTTGATTTACAGCTATAACTTCCTTGTTGCTTAACAACTGAAGGGTCACATTGTCCATCGCTCGAATATCGCATCCAATCAACAAAGGGGCCTTAAGAAAATCATACAACAGTACCGGTCAATTTTTTTAGATGATGGGCGATATCTGTGCGAGTGAATATATGCAACATATTTGTAATATATGGAAACTGATCATTATGATGGATTTTGTGAAAATCTAAGATGGTGTAAGCTAATCTTTATAATATGCTAAAGAAAACAGATGAATCTTCCTTCACCGGACTATTGATCATCATCTGAATCTAATTGCATGATGTTTCAAGTAGAAAGTGTGCAAGTGTGTGTGTGTGTCTTTATTACCTTAGCTAATGCCCATATGCTGAAATGTGACCGATATTCTTCAGTGTTCATGCCCCCATTTCCAACTTCAAGCATATCTGGGTCTGGACCAAAGAAGTAAAATATACCTCTACGTATAGAAGTTTACACTTTGTATGACCGGTGATTTACATGAGAAAGGAAATAGCTTCCAGAGTTTTGTAGGAGATGACTATATGTTGACTTTTATGCTTATAGGCAGCTTTTTGTTTCTCATTTACTTAACCAAGGTAGTATTTGATTGATTTATTTTAATAAATTATGGCAAGCTCTCATCTTTGCAAAAGAAATATGTACAAACCAGAAAGTATTAGTACCATTCCATCCTCCAGGTCCAGCATAGGAGGCCCATCGGTCATTCTGATCTGCTAGAGATGTCATCCTAGAGCAAGCACAAACATTTATATTACACTCTTCTGCACTTTGCCACTTTTATTCTCTATAGGTAAAAGAATACTTTCAGTATTGCTGACAAATTCATATGATTATACTCATGGGATAAACAGCATCTATGATTTCTCTTACCTATCCCAGTTGTCAGAAATATCATCTGTTGTTCTCCAGCTATTTCCAATACTTGAAGCCCAGGTTGCAGGATCTTCTTGTCCCCTAAATTTGTAGAGAAGATGTGTAAACAAAGGGCAAAGGTAATTCTTCTCCATTAGTTTTATAATTACTGCAACATTCTAGATTGAATAGCATATACAGATAATTGGAAAGGAGGAGTTGAATAGTTACATAATCTAATCATAGATGTGCATACTGTATACAAAGGAAAGCGATTATTGGCATTTTTGGAGTTGTGCTGAAGACGTATATTTGTTTGCTGTTAGTGCTTATTAACATAAAAAATAACAAAGCTCAACTTACCCTTCACAGAGAGAGAAGAAGATCGGCCTTCCAGAGTTTAGCAAAGCTTTGCTCATTATTGGATACCTAAAGCACCAAGAGTGTAAACAGTATGTAAAAAATGGTTGACAAACTTCTCCAATGAATAACAAAGGATGATGGGAATTGTAACAGCTATCGACCAATGCTGCAAGGAGGAAGGATCTTTACCTTTCCTTGGGACTGCTGCCAGGGTTGTTGCAATTGTCATACTTTAAGTAGTCAATTCCCTAAATATATTGCCGATTATGAGTAGAATGAACAAAAAGCTTAACTAATGTTCCAACCTTCTTTGCCCAAAACAGAAATGGACAGTACCCAGGAAGCAAAAGTTTTTGCATCTTGCTCTTCGTGGCCTAGGGATCCGGGCATTGACTTGCTGCATGTTTGAGTTCTACAAAGAATAAAAACATGCAAATGGTGTTAAACTTTTGTGATTGGAGCTTATAATTGTCAAATATTATTTCCATTATTCTACGTTTCTTTATCTTAAAATGCCTTGTGTATATGTCATCTACTTACCCAGCATCTGAATAGATCCCTAGTTTGAGACCCTTGCTGTGGATATAATCTGCTAATGCTTTGATACCTGATGGAAATGTTGAAGCCTTAGGCACCAACTTTCCCTGTCACAAGTCAAGTTTCTTTATATGAGTACATGAAAGGAAAGCTCTTAGCCCATGTCTGAAGCAACAGCCATTTGACAAGGAACTTGCATAACTGCACCTCAGAGTCTCTGTTTAGTTCACCCCAGCAATCGTCTGAAAAGGCAAATGGAGGAAGAGAACAAGGGGATCAAATGCTTATATATAGTTCCAGTAAAGAATAAACATTGTGCAGCATAAACTGGAAAAAAGCTTGCCTATGTTTATATATTGATAGCCCAATGAAGAAAGCCCAGTTGATACCATGGCATCAGCTGTCACAAAGATAATAAAGTGAGAAATTTTAATATTATGCTTTACATTTCTTCTCTCTCTATGGCAGTCCAGCTAGAGTTAATATATGATTTATTTTACTGAAATTTCTAACCTGTTTCCTTGTTCAGATTTTCATCGATGCAACAATTGAAATGGTTCCAGGTATTCCATCTGGTGCATTTTCACAGAAGCGTTTAGTTTATTCTAGTTAAGGCTTGATAAAGGTATGCATGTATGGTAGTGGCAGTGCAAGATGGAAGACTCCGATCATTAGTTTCTTACCCCATAGGAGGAGTTTTCCCAAGTCCATTATCCATCAGATATCTACGGACCTGATCCCTGAGACTTGGGTTTGTTGTACTTCCACTGGGGATTTGATGGGCAGAAGCTGCACTTGAAATCAGCAAGATGCATATTGCAGTAATGACCATCATCCGACCTCCTGAATTGTTGTCCACCAAGCTGTTCTTTGATGTGAACATGAATTTACTGATCGGCAATTATTGGTCAGCTCCAACTTTCTTACGCTGGGGGACTAGAGTGGCAGCAAGCAGAGGCTGCATTTATAGAACATATGATGCTCACCGATCCCCAAAGGGTGCAGAAGCTCAAGCCGCTCAGCTGGAAACCAGTAAGCAACCAAACCACAATTTACTGCAATTACTGGTTTGTTTTTTTGCACCTGTCTTTATTGTTGTCGTCTTAATTTGACTGATAATAATGAAGTTTTTCTTTGTTCCTCTTACTCCGTTACATTTCCTGGAAGGGTTCTGGTAGCACTCTTTTCTAATTTTTATTATATACTTCATTTCCTTGATGATTTGATAATTGGATTTTGAAGACAAATCTGTCCTGATGTGAGACTTTGAATTGTTGGGTTACATCAGTTGATGGGGTCGTGCCAACCTCCGTGATTGAGGTTGCCAAAGACCAAAAAAGATCCAATGCCCGTTGAGCTTGCCAAGGACCATGACTTTGAATTGTTGGGTTACATCAGTTGATGAGGTCGTGCCAACCTCCGTGATTGAGGTTGCCAAAGACCAAAAAAGATCCAATGCCCGTTGAGCTTGCCAAGGACCATGACCTAGTTGGCTCCATCAGAGGTCGCTCGGTGTTTTCTCCATCCTGGATGACCACCAGTCATTTTGGTTTGTCTCTGACAAGTTGGATTGAGGTAAGCCATGGACAGCTCGGCCTCGATGTCCCAGGGAAAGTCGGCCTGAATTTCCTGTTCGGTCTGCTTTTAGGAGTCGGCCCACCGCAAACACCTGTAGAACTAACTTTGTCGTAAGAGACTAGATCGATTTCCAGAACTGTTTCAGCTTGGACTTCGGTAATTACTAGTTTACTTCCTGGCCTTTGGTCCCCAGTTGCCCAAATTGCGAAGTTCTGATTGTTGGCAAACTACAATCAAGTTCACGAGTTTATTTCCGCAGATTCCCTGGTGAAAAGCTCGTCATCCTCTCTTATAGAAGAATCAAAAGCATGACATGCAATTCAAAGAATCCAACTCCTGAAATTCAGGGCATGTCAAAACTTTTCGTGGCTCACCAATCGTCGGGTGCCAATGGCTGGTGACTGGTGTGGATTGGCTGGCTTTCTCGTTTCAGTGGGGATCAACGTGAACTTGTTAGATCAGCCCGGCGAGCTCTTCCTCACCAGGGAATGGGCCTGGCGATTAGACCCCCAATGATGCTGAAGAAAAAGGCACTGATTGTCAAAGGAAAAGGAAAGGCACGGAGAAGCCCAACATAGTCCCTGCATCTGAGGCCGAAACTTGGCCCATTGGGCCGAATTGGATCCAATCAATAGGTTCGGTCCATTAATGTCAACCCGGGCTCTTCTGATCCGAACCCTTCCCTCTCCACGATCCTCTCTTTCTTCTCTTCGGAGCTCACTTACTTTGCTGTCTCCATATCTCTCCCTCTGAGGTCTCTCCAGTCAAGAGGAGGCGCCATTAGAGATCATCGAGGTCGCTCTCTCTGTCTCTTTCCTCTGTTGCAGTATTTTCGCTCCTCTTCCTAGGATTTCTTCTGCTGTTTCATTTAAATCCCGTGTCTTTTTTTTTTTGGTGGTTTGAGCTCGTGCTTCTGGTACATTCCTTTGCTTTCTCTTGATTCTTTGTGTCCCTAATCAAATGGTGCGGAAGAGAGTTTGAGCTATTAAGGGAAGCAAGACGTAGAGAAACAGTATATCGGAGGAAATGGAACGCATTTGGTGTAAAAAGGAAAATTCACAGCTTATATCTTTTTAAAGTTCAATAGAGCATCGATGGTCTCTTGGACTTGAACCCTGATATTTCTCTGTTAAGCTGGACTGGAGCTCAGTTTTTTTTTTTTTGGTTCTTTTTGGGTTGAATTATGCCATGATATATTGAAGCAGAATGAATTTTGGCATACATTGAACTTTAGAAATCTAATTGTAACACAGATTCGAACTAATGGAAATCGTGTTGCAGTTCTATTCACTTCCAGCCGTTTTTTCCCTCAGGGAAAGAAATGAAAAAAAATTTGTGAAAACATATTGGCTTTTTAGCAGAGTGTCGAATTTGTGTCTGCCATTTTTTGCTCCTGATTTTTGCGACTGTTCAACTGTGAAGCCAAGTAAAATATGGATTTGGAGTCTTTTATTGCATATGAGCCAAAAAATGCTGACTTTCATTTTGCTGCTATTAGTTTGTCAATAGAATTCTTGGCTCACAACAAAATCTCATCTTACTTTGTCGTCTTCACAGCACAACAAACTTTCACATTCCTCCACTATCCATTTTGTGTTCCCACAATTTTATATGCAAATCTGATTTTTCCTTATGTTGTCAGCTTCTCTTAAAGTGCCTGTCAGCACTAGGACTAATGAAGCCATTTCCTTACTACCTTTCAGGGTATATATTTCAGCAAGTCGGAGGGTTGCTACTTGCACTTATTTTGGTTCTTGCAAAATGTCTAGTGGCCCTGGATTGGAATCTCTTGTAGACCGTAAGCAAATCCTAGACTATCTTCTATTTGCTTGCTGAACAAATGATTTTAGCATGTATTTATATGTCCAGATGTCTTTAGCCCTTTGTGGCAATAAAATTGGAAATCTTGATCATCAATTGGGAAAAAGAAATATGGATGCTCAGGTGATGTTGATGGAATCGTTAAGTTGGTTGACAATTTTAAAATTTGTAAAATCTCTTGCAAGAGCAGATATTTGGAAGATTATAATCCTAATATAACAAGGAAATCACTTTAAGATTGTCTAAAATACAAGCTGCTCAACCATCAGGCCAGTACTAGCATAGTCTTGATTTACTGTTGGAGTTGTTTTCCAAGCTATATAATTATTTAATAATTTGTTTGCTTTCTGTGGCAGTTTCTCTTTTGGTCATGTAATGTGTCTGAGGCTGTTTTATGTTCTCCTTTTGTTGGTTAAGAAACTTGTGAAGTCCAAGATATTTTCAAGACCTTTTCATTTCATTTACATCTTTATCAGAAACTGTATCTCTGGTCAATCTTACATAATCTCCTTGCGACAGAAACTATATCAGTAATTACTAACGACGGGCGCAACATAGTGGTAAGTTCGTTGACAATTTCTGTAGGCTGCTTCCTTCAGGGGTAATCATTATATCTTAATGAACCCTTTCTTTTCTGTCAGGGTGTGTTGAAGGGCTTTGACCAGGCTACAAATATTATTCTGGATGAATCTCATGAACGGGTGTACTCGACAAAGGTTTGTCCTCATGACCTAGTTGCCCCCTACTGGTTCTAAACCATACTTGGTCTAATATGTTCTTACTTATCATACTGATCTGCAGGAAGGTGTCCAGCAGCTCGTATTGGGCCTTTACATAATAAGGGGTGACAACATGTAACAATATGATATCTCTTTTGTAGTTTCATGTCCATCATTTTTCCAGGTAAGATACTACAATATTTGTCTTCAGTTATTTGATACATTGTTTTGTTATTGCAGAAGTGTTGTTGGAGAACTAGATGAAGAGCTTGATTCTAGTCTTGATCTATCAAAACTGAGAGCCCATCCCCTAAAACCTGTCATTCACTGACACATCGTAAATGCTTTTTGAAATGTGGAATGAGCAGTGGTTCTTGATGCGTGATCCGGAGTTAAAAAAGCAGACATTGGTTATACTCCATGTAGGAGACTCGTGTGTCTTGTAAAAGGAGCCCGATGGTTTTGTGGATCTGCAGCATGTAGCGTATGAATACTGTTCCTGCTATTGGAGTGAGTTTAAGTTTGATACTGCCAATATCGGTTTTACATGATCAAATACTTCGATTTATCGGGGTATGATGCTTTACCAACGATGCCCCAGTTTTTCATGAGAGGCTTCTGGACTTTGCACCTCAAGTCGTCTATATTTTCAGACCCGGAAACTACTCGCTCCCTCTTTCCCGACCGCACTGCCTTTCTGTCTCCTCTCTCGCCCTGTACTTTGTTTGAGCTTTTCTGCTGTGAAAAGGCACCCTCTAGCTTACGATGGCATGGACACGGAAGCAGCTCATGCACAGCCCCCGATCTTTCTTCATGGAAAATGCCAGTTGGACAGCTAGTCCTCTACTGAAGTGCTGCGTTTCGCACACCCAGCTCCTACCTTGCTGTAGTCTGCACAGGCACACTGTAGCATTTATGGGCATTTAAAGGGACATCTCACCCACCTGCGGCGAGGAGTTCTTAACTTCTTGAATGGGTTTACCCGAGATGATTCAAATTAGACAGTTGGATAAAGTTTAATTGGATGACAGTGGTTTATACCAAAAAAAAAGAAAAAAAAAAGGGAGATGCCACACAAAGCTATCCGATGTGCTTCATTAATGCACCTCAGCACACTCTCTACCTCGTCAGAGATGCTCAGGATGTCGCTGATGGGCTCCACTCAGACGAGAACTCTCCCATCTGCAACATCTAGCCTCTCAGCAATTAGATTCAGCTTTTGATATTGCTGAAGACTCGCTATCATCAATTCATTCCTGACCGTGACTTTCAGGCCGAGGGCCCAGAACTTTTTAGGCCCGATGGGCTGAATCTTGTGATGTAAAACGGGGCCTGTTTCCTTCTCATCCATCCCACAGGAATGTCACAACTGGGAGGATGATACGTAACAGACCCTAAACTACCCTACCTTGATTCACTTATTGAATTACCTTTCAGATTTTTTTTTTGAAAAAAAAAAGAAAAGAAAGGCACCTCTACCTTGCAATGCATTCAACACGTCTCGGACGATGATGATTGATCGGGTCCTTTCTTGGACGGGTAGGTACCCTGTTTCTAATCTCTCGAGAAATACATGGAAAAAGTTTAATCCAGTAGTGGAGGCAAGACATAACAACACTGTCTGTTACGATTTCCCGGATCGTGTGGACTGGTGGGCTAACCGATTGTAAGAAGCCATGGAACTCCTCAAAAAAAAGTTTGGAGAAGCTGCCACAGGGAGGAAGGAGCCAAGCAAGTATGGCTCGATCCCATCGATGGCCTGTTCTCCAGGAGGAAGAGGGAAATGCTTGACTTTCAAAACTTCCATCCTCAATGTTCTTCTGCGAGCAGGCTTGGTGAGGGAAATGCTATCCTCGTCAACCTCACGGTCATGGAACAGCATCTGTATCCGTATCAGACTCTCTTTAGTCTTGTAAATGTTGGAAATCATAGTGTAAGTACAGAAATTGCGAGAAGCACAGCATGGGACCGTAGGATATTGGATCTCAAGCTGATGGCTTTGTGTACTTCTGATCAATGCCCGGTGAACTCTGTTCCCAGGCAGTAACTAGTAGAATAAGCGCTGCCCAGTTGGGGAAAGAGACAAAAAATTGCCGGTGAAACCTGATCTGGGTGAGCGAGTGCTCTGCCCTCCTAATCACTCACTCGAGAATGTCAACTCAAATCCAGAGATCTGTCTTAGGGGAAAGTGCACATCTGTGTGCAGATATGAGTTAACCCCTCGTAAATATCAATACGCAGTCGGTTTCATGTGGTTCGCCATACGGATGTGAAACAGTGCAAGACATGATGGGAGTTCCATTAATTGATTGCAGTAGAAGGCACGTGCCCGTGTCAAATGCTCCAATGCCAGTCGACTAGCATGGACTTCAAATTGGTGTACATTCTCCTCTATGATTACATATGATCTCCTATCCAAATACTTAACCCTCCATCAACTTTTTTTTTACTCAAATATAGATAAAATTATTGAAGGGTAAATTTTTCATAAGTATATAATATATTCTTTATTTAAAGTATCATTTTTAAATTAGAAGAAAGGATGTTAGACTAATTCGATCAACTCATATAAACAGTATTTGAGATATATGCTTCTTACATGTAAACAGTATTCGATCCCCAGCTCCCAACGGTTCAATCATCCTATAAATTAGGGTTTATAGAATTTGAAGATTGAGGAAAGATCATTAACTTGCCCATCAAAAAAGGGACAAACCCCTCGGTCGTCATAGCCGTTCTCGATTAAAACAGCTGAGTATATTTTATATATATATATCACATCACATTGACCCATGTAATACTAATGCAAGATCCTAGATCTACGCTCAAGCTTCACACCAAAGCATTGACTACTTACCTTTATGGTTCTTCCATCTGATTTAATTAATCGATTCGATGCCGTGCCTTATGGCCGAGGCAACATACCCGATCGACTGATCCCTAGTGTTTAGTGTTAGTAGTGGCATGCGTTCATGTTGCAATGAAGTTCGTAAGTGCAGTAGCCAGCGCTAAGGGTCACTATGGTCCTTGTATGAATATTAGTTAATTCATACCATTGGAAATCTCTAACTTTTGTCAATATGATTTATATTCGAATTTAGTAAATGAAGAAAATAATCCACGATTACGAGAGTTTTGTAATTTAATAGATTGAGGAAAACTCCAATTTTGATTAGTGGGTGATCATTGGTCTTCCAAATACCATTGCAGCACATTGAAGAAATTTGTTCTAAAGATTCCAAGATAGCTGTCTTTGTTTTTCCCTTATATTTGCGCTATTTTATCTGTAGAATTCTAATATCATAAGTTATCTAGATTCGGTTAGTCCACTGAGCATTTACTCATCCATTCGTAAATTTCTCTATTGACATAGAACAAACCTGAAATCTTAATTAACATAAAAGAGTCTCGATCCATTCCGATGATGATAGTTGTATTTCCCGCCTTGTGAACATTCATTAACCTTTTCAAACTCTCTCTCTCTCTCTCTCTACTCGTTTTGCTCTATAAATAGAACGAATTGACAAAGCAGTTTTCTTCATTCCTTCAATTTCATCTCCTCAACCTCACTGGCTAATACCTCTGCAGAGGGTCCCATTAGCTGGAGAAAAAAGAGAGAAACGATGGTGACCCTCCTTCTCTTCTTAATTGTGGGCTCCGCTGCCACCCTCACCGGAGCCAACCTCTACGGCAGCCCCACGACACCGCCGCCGCCGCCATCTTCTGTGGATGGAAAGGAGCCCCCGCCAAAGTTGATCGTGTGCAACGACCCACATACCCGATGCTACGGTCGGAATATAATCTGTCCGCAGCAGTGCCCTTCCTTTAAGCCTGCTGATCCAAAAGCCAAGGCCTGTTATATTGACTGCTCGTCTCCTACATGTGAAGCCACTTGCAAGAGTGAGTCCGACTCCATGAATAACTTGCGAAAAAGAACGTTATAGTTCAACGACTGAAACGTTGATGAATGAGACAATCGATCGTTACATCGAGTTTTGTTCTTGTTAAATTGATCAGTAATGTTATGTGTGAGTAATGCTGCTATATGTGCTTTCTGTAGATCGGACTGCTAACTGCAATGGTGTGGGGTCGGCCTGCGGGGACCCGAGATTTGTTGGAGGAGACGGAATCGTGTTCTACTTCCACGGCCAGACGAACCAGTACTTCAGCCTCGTGTCCGACTGGAACCTCCAGATCAATGCCCGATTCATCGGCCGCCGCCCCGCGGGGAGGAAGCGTGACAACACCTGGATTCAGGCACTCGGCCTTATGTTCGGCCGCCACAGGTTCACCCTCGCCGCCAAGAAGGTTGCCAAGTGGGATGAGGGCGTCGACCAGCTACAGTTCACGTACGACGGGGAGACCGTCCTCATCGCCGATGGCCACCTGGCCAGCTGGGCCGCCGCCGACAGCAGCCTGACCGTCGAGAGGACGGCCCGGTGCAACAGCGTAACGCTGACGCTCCCCGGGATGGCGGAGATCTCCGTGAGCGTGGTCCCCATCACCGAGGAGGACGACCGGATCCATAACTACCAGATCCCCGAGGACGACTGCTTTGCCCACCTGGAGGTGCAGTTCCGGCTCTTCGACCTCTCCGAGAGCGTCGAGGGAGTGCTGGGGCAGACCTACAGGCCGGACTTCGTAAGCCCGGTGAAGAGAGGCGTAGCCATGCCGATCATGGGAGGCGAGAACAAGCACAGGACTTCTTCCCTCGTGTCGGCCGACTGCAGCTACTGCATCTTCTCGCCGGAGCTGCCGGGAAAGGCCGGGACTCTCCCGCTGGAGCCGACCAATGTGATACAGTGCACCAGCGACATGAGCAATGGGCGCGGCGTCGTCTGCCGCCGCTAGAGCGTTCCGCCGGCTGCTGCCGATAAACACATAATATAATACTGGGCAGAGGTGGAAGGGTGGTTGTACTAATACGCTCTAGACTAGACTAGTTGCCGACCTAGCTAGTTTAGGTACAAGCAACTTGCCAGGTTTGTCTCGTCTTTTCTCTGTCTTTGGAGTAGATTTTACGAGTGAAAAATGGTTATGCCTTATCTGTACTAAATGATAAAATCCAGTGCCATATTATGTGTTGTTTAGAGATATCGACTGGCACATGGTTGATGGAAATAAGTTAAATAATCATTAGGGTGGACTGGGGATCGGGATGATTAAATTGTGTCTTCTTGGGTCACCAACATGTGGACTCAGCATATCTGAACCCGTGACACATGCATGTTCTCATCAAAATTCTAGGCACTAGAGGCCTTGCCAGATATGGTGGGTGCAGGATAAATTCACGGTAAATTATAAGGCTTGATTCCCCGGGCAGCTGATCGGAGAACCTGAGGTTGTCCTGGCAATAGTCGTACACCAGGTGCTTCCTCCGCACCCACCTGAGCTGCCGGCTCCTGTGCCCGTCCAGCCCTTCGAAAGCCGGCTTGTCCCACCAGAACCGCCCCGACTCTCCGCACCGGGCTGCCACATCGGTGCCCCTGCTGTCCTCCATCAGCTCGCATGCATCGATCTCAAAGGACCTGAAACCCAAGATGAATAGAACTCGGCTTACTTTCTTTATATATCACAGTATATAATATATATTCTAACCGAAGAATTAAAGATGTAAGGTTCAAACCTGAACGTGGAAACAAACGGCGCATGGCTCCAGTTGGTCTTGACCCTCCCGCCCTGCGTGGCCCAGTCGTCCGCATTCCACACCGATGCCCGAACTTCCATTGGCTGGGATTTCGGGTACGGTATCCCGTTCACCTCTTTGTTCAGGAACGCTCGGATCGGGATCCCGTCAACAACAAGAAACCTTGTTGATGAGCCAAGCTTAAATTGCTTTACCGAATATTTGTATTTAATTAATTTATTTTTAAAGAAGGAACAGAAGGGAGACGGAGGAAGAAGCAACTTACAAGACACAGTGGCGGTTCCAGAAGAGGGAGTAAGTATGGAAATCCTGTGTCGGATCGAACCACAGCGTGTGCCTCTGCTCTCTGTTCCCAGTCCCATTGGCATAGACGTTTGTCTGGACGAGGTACGGCTCTCCCGACACATTCCCGAGAAACTCGAAGTCGAGCTCGTCATGGTTAGGTCCATCAGACGACATCTGCACTGTCGCCCCCAGTTGATTTCAAGCGAGTTCAAACCCAGTGACAGGGTAATGGACAAATATGCAGCAGATTTCGTGAATCGAAAACTGAAGACTGAAAGCATCTAATAATATCCGTCGAGATCACGGGCCACACTTTATAGCTCACATGAAAAACAGCATGGAAATGCACCAGGGAAAGAGGGGCATACATAGAACGCTGTCACTGTTCCAGCTGAGTCACCTTCAACCAGTTTGATCTGCACGCTCGCCAGTCCAAAAAGGTACTTTTTCTTCGACTCGAACCCGCAACCTGCAACCGATTCTAAGAAACCTCGAGCAATAGTCGTAAAGAAAGAAAGCTGGGGTGTGCCTTGAAAGTGTATCGGGCAAATGGTCTAAAAATGAGGACACGAATGCACGAGAAGATCGTCACCGGAAGATGCATCGAGGGAGAGCTTCGCCTGCTCAGCCTCATCCACGACAATGTTCTGAGGAGCCCAGTAGGGCTGGAAGAGGTCGCTGAAGGTCCCGGTCTCCCCACGGCTCACCGAGCTCACCAGCAGAAGAGCGAGGCTCAACGGCAATGTCAGGGACAGCGGTAGGGAGCTCGAATAGGGCCAGGTCATCACCATGCTGCTATTAGTACTTTCTAGCAATTATGGCAATGTCTGAGCTTCAGAGAGAGTGTTGGAAGCTAATAGAAAAGTAGAGGCGGAGTGAGTTCAAGACCAACTCCATTGCATGTTTATATAGGACAGAGAAGATAAGGTGGATATCTTTCATCTTAAATCATTCACGAAATTGAGTATCGGAGGATTCGGATCGAACCATTTCCCTTAATTTGACTTCTTTTCATGTTTTAGGTCACGTCGACCAATTACAATCCGTACATTGATTCCAGGGGAGGCCGAAACTATCAATAGAAATTAGACGAGACATATGTATTTCATACTTCATATCAAGAATCATCTCACCACGTGGGGGCGACGGGAAATGAAGCGCCAAGTTGGGTTGGAGACTGTGGGTGGTTGTTGGTACCCATTGCAAAGGGAGATTCCATGGCCACGTCAATGTCCACTCATCTCACGAGCGGCGCCACTACCGACTTGTCTTTGGGTTTATGGTAGGTAAGTACGACATGACTGCTCTGGTTCATGCCTCACCGGATCCAAATATGAAACTCACGGTCAGATATTCGCAGACAGATTTCAGCAAAAATATGCCAAATGCAAGTCGAGTTATCGAGTAAAGACAGATACTGGGAGTAAGATATTCATATCAGAAGTTCAATTCACGTGGAGAGGATGTTGACGAGCGATTCGTCACCTAAGTCCAGAGCGTGGGATATACAAATATACAAATTGTTGGCCAGGTAGGTATGATGCAGGAGGCAGGAGGGGCCATGCTAGGACCGGGACCAGCTGGGGAGATCGAATTGTATTAGATAGTGTGATGATATGAAATCTGACTGTTTGATATGATAGTCCATATTTAAATTAACTTTGTTTTTACCGGAGTGAGAATTTAAGAACTAGAGGTACCATGACTCTTGTTTGCTAGGTGGGGAATGAGAATAACAAGAAGGGATGAATGGAAAGGGAGTATGGTGCAAAGTTGTCTTCTATAGATACATGTTCATATTGGATTATGGTAAGGCTGACTTAAAGGGGGTAGGAATGAGTTGTCCTCAACTTTCACAGAATCAAATAGAGCAGCAGCCGGTCATGAGGCATCCACGATCAATAAGGTGTTTCAAGGAAGAAATCTGTCAGTTGCCATCGGCTACAAAGTCGGCTCGATGCAGTCACATTCTCTCTTTTAATTTTGATCATGCACATGATAGAGGAGGAGACACCGATAGAGGCCAAGAATGAACTGACGCCTCAGTTAGGAAACACTTCAATCTCCGGCAATTCCAACGTCGAAAACTTAACCTATTTGCCACATCTTCCCTTTTTCTTGCCGTTCATGTGTTAATGGATTGTCGTGATCATCCCGACTCGCTCTATGGTATTTCATCTCTTGAGAGCTCACCCGCTCTTGTGCACAAGAAGAGGACGCTAATTTGCTCAGAACATGAAATTGGTCTGAAGGAAAGGATGAAATAGTTTGCATGTTTTTGTAGACAAAAGCAGGCACAGGTCGACCAAGCAATGCCCTCTGGAATTGGCACACACGAGACCGAGTTGCACGTCCATTGGAGGTTGCCCATCCGTAAAATAAGGGGAAAAAAAAAACCCCCCGAGCACAAGCTTAAGAAATGGAAGAAACTCCGGCTATCCATGCAATGAGAGGTACAAGTAGGGCTTTGGGCCAAAATCACCTATTTGATGAGGGGCGGAGAGTTTTCGTTTGATCTAAAACTTCCAATAAACTACTCCAGTGTGTCACTCTGCATCAAGTTGGAGCTTTAGAAGAATGCGCAATGTGAAAACACAAGCAGAGGGGCAGATAGAAGGCACGCAAAACTTCAGCGGCACATTATACATGGAGTTGCCTGCAAACAATGCAGGCATCTCAGGAAGCGGCATGACCCTCTTCTGCAGCAGCCTCAAAGGTCTCCCCCGCAACAAGTACAGGGACCTCGTCGTCATCCTCCTCGTGGACTGCAGCACCACCTCCTTCTGCTGTGTTGCCCTGTTTCTCGTACTGCTCTGCGAGCTTCTTCAAGTCGTCCAAGTTATCAACTCCCAGTTGGTTGAGGATACCAGGAAGAATATGTTCCAACTCTGGAGCAGAAAAGGAACTAAGCATCTTAAGAAAGATGCACCAACATATCACAGGAAAATTCCCAATATATCATCAAGCAGAACTATGATTCCATCAAAGGAGAGGCACAAGGAGTGGAAAGGAAGAACAGAGAAAATATGAGATATTTACTCTTGGTTTGAGGAGTCCCATTGACAACCCATGTGTTAGCAGCGATTGACGCTTGAACTGATATACAGAAGAAAGATCATAAATTAACTTCATAGAATAGGGGATAGGACATTTATCGACTGAGAGTATAAATTCTGTAAGGTTGATTTCACCTTTGGGGTTAGTAAATTGCATGACAATGTCATCCTTGAAAATGTTAACCTCTTCAATGGCAGGAATAGTATCGACTCCAATCCTCTTGAGGGTGCTCTGAAGCCTCTTGTCATCCGTGTTGGTTGTCTTATGGACAGCCTTGTGCTTTCTGCAGGTGGAAGATAACTGATAAGATAAATTACACATAAAAAGCCAGTGCAAGAAAATAAAAGAGGGAACTATATCGAACACATAGTAAAAGAACACGAAATTTAGCAGGTGACAAGTTCATAATTCCAAAAGGGCAGATCCATTGCTCGGGACCTGACAAACAACTAATAGAGGCTCCAACAAATAGAAAAAGGTAAATATCCTTTTCAAAAACAAATCACAACAAAGTTTATGATAGCTGTAAGATTCCCAAAGTGAACAAACCACCATGAGCTACTTGATTCCGAATAACTCAGAATGCGAAATGGATAACACAGTTCTACTGGCTAGATTTAGTTTGAAACTGCAAGACGAAAGAAACAGGCAATCGTGCAATTTTGCAGAAGGGAAAATACCCCAAAAATAATACAGAAGCATCAAACAAAACATTTTGGTCAGGCAGCTGAACATGTGGTTAAAAAAGGGAAAGTCGCAATAAAATATCCGGGTATGAGTTCAACTATAAGGAGAAAATTAAGATATACTCCTATTCCTATCATAGCCACCACATATAGCATATCATACAATGCATATCGATCAGGACAATGCAGCTAGCATAAGATCACAACATGAAAGATTACAAGTACCCAAGAGGGGTCATGATATTCTTCCGAAAGAAAAAAGAAATCATATGTTTCAAATCGGTAATGATTTTATAAGTTTTCCCTGGTTAGAACCAATTTCCAGACCTTCTCATGGTACCCTTTCCACCAGTGCGGACTGAACCCGCCATCTTCATAAGTTTCTCCCTATTCATCTGCAATACGAATCAGGAAAAACTCAGTAAACATGCATTAGGAAAGCATAACAAGCTCATAGTTCAGAACAAATCAAATAATAAACGAACATAAGTGGAAAAATAATAATAATAGGGCATACAAGACATGGTAATGGTAAATTTATCTCCTTGAAACCCCTTTTCGAGAGATGAAACAATCTAAAAGTTCCCCTTAACTTATTTAACAGAATGAGAGCTTTAGACAAATATTACAACCCTAAAACCCCCCTATCGCTCAACAAATACTAAAAAATTGGGAGGCTAAGTGAAGAATCTCTCTCCTTGCTCTCAGTTGAAAAGAAAGCTACAGGAAGAGAGCTAACACCAGCGCCAACCAAACTTAAACCTTTTCGAGCTTCGATCAGCTCGAAAGTGCGGCGAAGCGACAGATGTCGTGACATGGCGAGAAATGACGGCAAGATGAGATCAGAACTAGGACAAGACCTTCATTACCTATGCAGAAATCTTGGGTTTCCAAGGAAATAGGAGGTTTTCGGAGAAGAAGTGAAGAAGTGAGAGATCGACTGCTCTCAGACGGCGCTTTCTTCAGAGGGGAGAAGGGAGTTTCCTTACACTATGAGGTGCCCGCGAGGAAGGTGATTTGCAGGGCTATGTGGTCACCGGACGGTTGTGGAGCAGCTGATGAACACGTGGCATGATCTTAATGAGCGGTTAATATCACCATATTTCATCTAATTTAATTTGATTTGATGGATGGTAATGCCCGTATTATTTCTATGTAATTCTTAAATTACGGTCGAGTCATAAGATTTAATCAATATTTATTAATTAGGACTCATGACTTGTAATGCAGAAGCAAACTGGCCCTCGACCAAAATTAGGATGTAAATGAATTCGGTTTCAGACTTTGGGGTGCCGAATGTAATTTCTCCAAAATACGCAATCTTCAGGAGTCAAGAGACTGATAATGGTATAGTAGAAAAACGCTCATCGTCAGCTCAGCCTCAGCTCCCATGGCGGACCTACATCCCATCCGATGACTCTGTGAATTCTTCAGGGTGATTATAGAAGTGATAGCGGAGCTCAAATGTGGCTCGTCCTATATTCCCCTGCGATTTCTCCCGCATTTTCTCTCCTTCCGAGCTGGAGACTCGCGACAAGCGATGCCAGTAGCAGCAGAAACAGCAATGAAACAATCTCCCATTGCCGGAAGCAACAGATTAGGTTCTTTTCATACCGTAAGGCCAATTTCGGTGCAGTCGCTTCTTTGGCTACATGGACAGAGAAGCAGGAGAGGAGCACTCGGAGATGCGACAGCTTGGAGGTTTCTTCACCTGACCACGGCGGAAGCTCGGCGGAGGAATCCGAGGGACAGTTCATCGTTGTGAATTTCTATCATTTTGTATCCATTAGGGACCCAGAGTCGGAGGTCGCAAAGCACCTGGCCTTCTTGAAGGTAATGCTTCGTTCCGTTAGAGTCGGTAGCAGAATCTATGGTGGTTTCAGGACATTGATATTGTGGTTAAACTCGTTAGATGAGAGGAACAAAATTAATCATGCCCACTAATTTGATTTGAGCTGAGATGATTACGCTATTTATCGAATTTTCTTCTTGTGGCATGTTTACTTGCGTGCTCAATCATGTTGAAAAGAGAAGTTTGACCATATCGGTATGCAAACATGTTTGAAGAATATAAAACCTTGGGCAAATCTATGAGTTTTTCTTTTTTGGTTGCAATGGCAAGTATTTCCCTGCTGCTGTGAATTCCTACAGCTGATGCAATGGTCTCTGTGAGTTGTCGTTGACAATTACCTTTTTTCCGTAGTTGATGGGCATTGTTATCTACAACTCATGATGATAACTACACGAACTTTGAAGGATCCAGATCCTTCCTTTTCAGCGAAGGCATGGATCATATCATAAAAAAAAGTTTCGAGTGATCATTTCCCTTCTATTTCGATTAGTTGGCTGGATAACTTGGGAGGATTGGAGGGGATAAGTTTACTGAAACGGCTGCAGTCCATCTTAAATGTGTATGATCACCTGACTACATCGAGTTGTCTCATATTCTGATGTTGTCTTACTTCTCTCAGGATCTTGATGTACATGGCCGGATATATCTGAATGAACAAGGGATCAATGCACAGGTACTGTTGCACTCCATCTTCAGATATACATTACTTCGTAGACAATGTAACTGAAGTTTGTTATGCATACCTACTGTAATTTTTTTTTTCTATAAATATAGTTTTCTTAACAATTCCACAAATTGAACTCATTCTAATCTTTCATGATGTTTAGATTAGTAAAGAATGTCTCACTATTATTATCATGTATCATCACTGTGCAGTTCAGTGGGCCATCAAAGGATGCTCTGTCATATGTAGAATGGTTGAGAGAAGACGAGAGATTTTCCGACATACTAGTTCAGGTCTCTCCCGCTGTAAATGGGCATGCATTCCCAAAGTTAAAGTTGCAATTTAAGCCCTTGGTACAGGTAATCCATGTAATGTAATTATTTGTCTGTTTCAGCATACCTAATGAGGGGACAGGATTTATTTTTTCTACTCTAGGTCTTTCATCTATGAAATAAATTTTTATCCTTTAATTGCTTCTTTTTGCCCCTCAGCTTGAAGGGGGAATTTCAAATCTGCCTCTACTTGATCCTTCCATGCGTGCAACACCTTTATCACCATCCGAATGGAAGAAAAAGCTTGAGTCTGCAGATGCATCAAATGGGCAATGTGTTGTATTGGATGTAAGGAATGGTAATTTCAGCTTGTGGAAATGCTCTCCTCTTATGTTTCTACAACTAAAATGGAATATCCCTGTCATCTATATTTTATGTATTTATGCTGGAATTTAACCTCAAATTTTCAAAGTCAGCAACTACCTATGACATGTTTGGATCCCTCATATATAGCAGATTTAACAAATGCTGCTATGTATGAAATGAAAATAAATATGTATATCCTGACTTAATAAAGTTGAAGAAATGGTTGAAATCATTGCATAACTATCTGAAAAGATTTTTATAAAGTGATCCCTCTTATTGTAGATTTAGCTAGAGTGGCAAACATATGAGCATGAAGATGATTGTCTTTGCTTCTTAGTTGTTTAAATCTTAGAGAAGAATAGTTGAAATTAAGGCTTAAACATGTTAAAAGAATACTACAACCACTACTGCCGAATTGCTGGCACTATTCTAAATACATGCATCCTCCTATTGCTGTCACTGTCTTCTCATAGATAATCTCAGATGCTTCTTTAATATTTTGTTGCATCACTCTTTTAAAGGATTTGAATTAATCTCAACAGGGTATGAGTGGGATATTGGTCACTTTAGTGAGGCCAAACGTCCTGAGGTGGATTGCTTCAGGACTACGTCTTTTGGTTTGTCTCAAGCAGAGGTATGATTGAACATTGTGAATAGCAGTCATTTATTTTTGAAAATATTAACATGTTATTATCAGAAAATAGTTACATGTTCTGTAATATTTCTAATTTCTCTTGGATCTCTTATGGGAAAACTTTTATATGATTTTTGTCTATCAAGAAAACTGAAAATGTAGCACTTTTTGTGCTCTACAGATTGTCTTTTAGCCCGTTTTATTTTTTATATTTTTATAAAAACTTGCATTTGGCTGTTGCCCAGGCCAGGAGCACTTTGGATCCCCTTGCTGATGCTGACAGAGAGAAAACAGAAATACTAATGTATTGTACTGGAGGCATTCGTTGTGATGTCTATTCTAACATCCTGAGGTAGTCAATTCTTCACATTTATCTGTTTTCTTGCATTATTATGGTTTGCTCTTATGTTTCATGAATGGCTTATGTATGCTTCATAATTAGTCTTTTGGTAATAACAGTGAAAATTTCATGATTGCCTGTTTGGAAGCTCAATTAGATTCTGAAGGTTCTAGATGTTTGAATTGAGAGTCGCTGTCTTTCATAAGAATGTGGGAACACCAAGTATCAATAATTTATTTATCTATATTTTCTACATATTCAAGATAAAGCCGCATATAAGACTGTAATACTATCATCTTCAATTAGAGAGCTGGACAGACATAAAATTCTGTTACTGATCTGCTTTGTTCCGTAGTGCAGAAAAAAGGGCTTCAAGAATTTGTACACCCTGAAGGGAGGCGTCTCTCATTACCTTGAAAATGAAGGCCCTGCAGAATGGGTGGGAAATCTATTTGTGTTCGACTCACGACTCTCTCTTCCACCTTCTGCATACAAACCTGAGCCTCTAACTGATACACATATACGGGAGAAGGTGTCAGACAAAGATAAATTTGCAAAGTGCCATATATGTGGTACATTAGTCCACGAATTAAGACACCGGAATTGTGCAAATCTTGATTGCAACCTGCTCTTCCTGTGAGTACTCTCTTTCCCCACTCTCAAGTAACCCGTATGACAGCCCAAAGGAACTTCCTGGTTTTTCAATTTTAGAATTTTCTAGTGGCCACTCGTCGTTTTCCCTGCCTCAGTGGTATTTATTTGTCTGGTCTATGTAGATGCTGCCAGGACTGCCTTGGAAGTTTCAGAGGATGTTGCTGTTCAAGTTGTACAACTGCTCCTCGTCTCAGGCCTGTCCTGCCTGGACACCAAAGATACAAAAAATGGCATGTGTATCGGGATACGGAAGTGCAAGCGAACTGATCATTTTTACCTGTATATACTTAGCAAGCCGTGATCAGGTATTTTATCACATCTCAGTTCTTGTATCTGCACCATTTTCTCTAGAGTTCTACCTTAGGTTCCAAGAGCTTCAGGTTAAAACGGAGAGTTGCTCATTCGGGGTCTCTTACGAATTTTTTTCCCCTGTGGAGTAGATGAATCCTTTGGTGCAGAAATATAGTACTTTGTCTTAGTCAGCAAGAAAATTCTGTATAGAATCTTGAGATAGGATTCTACCAAAATGATGCCTCTCAAAATCTCCTGTTATGGTGAAACAACTCATTTACATGCGCGCAGACCTTCACAATCAACCTCCTGTATTAACTGCATGCAGAAAAGTTCATGAAACCCATTACCACCATGATACTGCTTGATACTGAGCTCTGATGCCACTTGATACCAGGATGTGAGATGAAGATGAAACTAACGTCTCCGTAAGAGGGCATGCTTTGTCGGACTATTAATGGAGATGTTGAGTTAAAAGTATTTTAAATTAGGGGAAATGGTTTATCGACCAGATTAAAGAGTAATTAATATATCGTGGGTGTTGGTTCAGAAAGGCTCTCCACAACTTTCTTACACTGGTCAATATATATATAGAGAGAGAGAGAGAGAGAGAGTATAATAAGAGGATAAAACGCCTCATCTCTGAATGATCTCCGATGGTGACTTTGATGAACAGTGTAGTAGATACGTTAAAACAAGTGGTCTGGGCTGATTCTAGGCCAATTTAAAATTAGACTGAAATCTTTTAGTCCAGTTATGAGTCATAATTTAGTAATATATAAACTATCCTGAAATTGCTCTACATGTTAGGGTGGTTTAATAAGAAAATGTGTCGGACTGGTTCAATGAGAAAATGTATTAGGTCAATTCTTGTTCAATGTTCCTATTACTGAGTAACTATCCTTTTAACTTAATAAGAGAGCAGTTATGATTATGTCCGGACCGATTTTGAGTTTTGTCAGTTAATTCTAGATCAAACCGGCTTGTTTAATATCTCTATCCAGCAATAAAGACACATGGATAGATGGTACTCGTTCGTGATCATGATGAAAACAGTGCATTGGGTTTTCAGTTAAAAAGTGAAAGATTCAATCCGAGAAACGATGCTGAACTACGTAACTGAACCGAATAACTAGTTTGCATATTATCCACAGAGTCTATCTTCGATCAAGAGACTCTCCACCGCTCAAACTCTTTGGATCTCATCATGAAGGAGCTAGCATTCCGGTGCCCCCCGCCCCCAAATCTCTGCAAAATGAACGACGAGTCCCTATCATCCCTTTTCTTCCGACTAAAGCATGGCAGTGATACCAAACCGGGTTCACTGATTCCATGAACTTCGTATGGTCTTAAAATGGAATATACCTGCGAGATCAGGGTTGTATCTTCACTGCCCTCGCTCCGAAGGCTAACTTTCAGCATTTCTTCGTTCTGGAGCTCTGGGACACGGTACACGACAGCCCCGATTCCCCTGAAACGCAACAAGAGGATACTTATATGACAATATTGTGTATAAAAAAAAGTAACATCTCAAGGCAGTAGGATGATGAACTGTTCTTGCAGAACCTTTTGTATCCTCTCACTGCCTAGAAAAATGGGACACGGTCTACTCTTTATCGACGAGAGGCAGACTAAATGAGACAAATCTTCAATTAAAAAACCCACACGGATGATCATTTGATCATATATTTAAAATTGCCACTAACCTCAGATTCATCTTCTGGCTTTTATCAGCTAACTGTTTTCCCAGCTCGCTTCTCAATTCTGATATGGGGTCTGCATTGACAGCCTTGAAGACAATGTTGTCGATGATCAGAGACTTATTTCACTGCATAATCTAACAGAACCTCTTCAAATTACGAGAGGGTTAAGTGCGTCATGTACCAAGCAACGTCCAAACTCTCCTCCACCAAGGGCAACTTCGTATGATTGGAGGAGAGCCCTGTCTATTAGCTTTTGCTCTTGTGATAAGCTCAACATGCCTCGACTGATAACCGCCTCCACGTCCAAAGAAAGAAGCTGCCGACATTAAAACATGATAGTACATTATTTCATGGTGGATAAATAACCAGATCAACAGATTGATCAACTGATTGTGCGAGAACGCCTATCCGAGAACACCCAATTAAAGTAGGACTTTGGAATTCGGGGAAAATGATCTCCTAGTATAGAGGAGATTTTTACCTATTTCCTATGGTTGAAATGATTTCTCTCTGGTATTTTACTCAGTAGAAGAAAATATTATTTCTTCTTTATATTTCCCTTCGATTGGAGAGGTATAAATCATATCCTATCTTTGAGCCTTCAGAACAAGAATGCACTACAGGACCATAGGGAAGTAAGGCATGGGTGTTTGTCCGTACATTTTTATTCTGGGGCTCATGGTCCAAGCTTTATCATTTCCTTGTTGACCGAAAGTTAAAAATGTCATTCTGTGCACTCCTTTAATTCTCCAGGTTCTTCTAAGCTCTGTGACTTCATGTTTTTCTATCAGTATGACCGCATGCTTCAGTCTATATACATGGATACACTTATAAATTGTAAAAAGTTCATTGGCCAACTGGCTCAGTTTAAAATGCCGTGCACGTCGTTCGAAAAAATTGACTGACTAGAGCACTTGTAGTAGCAGGTCCTCAACCCAAGACTAGTGCGAGTCTGCAAAAGTGTCACTCAAGCACACCCTATGAGCAACCATCTGTATAGGAACTATGTGATATCTCCAGGGACACTGTCGACTCTTCACTTTCCATGATGATCAACTTTATGAATAAAGATGGATATACCTGATGAAACACAGAGGGGTTCACCCTGACATCGAACTCGATATCCATGTCTTTCAAGCCACTGGAGAAAGCCTTACTATTGGGCAGTTTCCATCTCCACAGATCGGCATCCTCGATGTATTTGAACAGACTCCTCATCTTATCGAATTGCTCGACTTCCACGTTATTCTCAGCAAGCCTTTGCTTGAAGTAATCATGGGCAATTGTTGCTCCACTCCTCCCCATGTCGATAATCTTAAAAACATTCCCAGCAGTGTCACCACCCAACATCTCCAGTGCAGTCTTGTGGTGATCTAACACGACTACCCTATCAAAAGCGGGAAAAAGTGATTTACTTTAACTCCACACTCGTTGGCAAGTAAATAATTAACTGAGCACTTGCAATTGCAACGCAAACATATGCGATCCTATGAACTTGACATTCGTCAGGAAAACATACAGATGGCAATTAAAGTAAATACTCAATCAGTACATAAACTCGGATCACTAGACGGCGGCCGTGGCTGGTAGCGAAGTACAATTTGAAAATGCAAAAAAAAAAGGTTATTCCTTTGATTTTTTTAGAATGCAAAGGAAAGTTGCATCTTTTCATGGAGAAACACGTATTATCGATGCAGTCGACGCTTATTATCAACCCTCTGTACCACTCAAGAAACAGAAAAAACTGTCCCAGAGAATGAGAAACACACATTGAAAGGGAAAGGGAGATAAGTACTGAAAAGAGTACCTGTTGACTTGAGAAGAGACTTCTTGGACGAAACCAGAAGGACCCACATAATCGAGGAGGTAAAGTTCGTCGATCTCATGGAGAGGGAGCTGGTGGGGCTTGACGGGGCTGTAGACTCTGTTAGGGAAGAAGAGCGCAGAAGTTGAAGGTGTGGCAGAGAAGTAAATATGAGCTGCTAAGGCTGCAAATGCCCCGTCAGGGCACGGGTAATGGTACAGAACGGCGGATTTCTTGAGGCCCGATACGGTGGTTGAGGCGGCGTTCCATGCCCAGTCGGCCCCAACTGATGATATCATCTCCCGATTTCCTATCAAAATGCTTCAAGATGGGAATAAGCAATCTGTAGAAGGAGAAACCAAACCGAACCAGGCAATCCCTTATCCGTGCTCTTCCCTATTGCAATCGCTGAGCAAATTGTCGGTGTTCCTGTCCAGCTTACCAGATAGATATGCTCGGCAGTTATTCGTCCGACATTGACGGTTCAATCTTACGAAGGACACGCTCGCTGGGTTGTCTTCATGTCTGTTCCATAATAGGCCGATTCTGTGGTTCGTAAAATGGGCCAGTCCACGAGCCCACCATTTCCCCGCCTCGCCGCCTTCCGACATGTTACCAAGCGAGCATAGCGCTCCTTCGTATCTCCTGATTCTCCTCCTTCCCCGAGCCGGATATGGCGGCATCCACTGCCCTGTGCACGACTCCTGTATGCTTCACCCCGGAAAAGATTGGAGTATCCAATGCTGGGAAGCACTTCGTCTTTGCTTTACCTTCCACTTACTGGGACGAGAGTAGAACTGGGACGACACAGGAGTAAAAGGACAAGTCCGACGCTCAGTTTGGCGAAATGTTAATGACACGGTAACCCATTGTTTCTGGTAGCTTACATTCCTATCGTTTACTTTTTGCCTCGCTTCTTCCCTTTGACTACAAATTGTCAGAGCAGAATAGGTTGAGATTTTTTGGCGGTGGGTGTTTGTCCTTTTTGTTGTAGTCTTAGAGCAGGAATTACATCGTTGCTTTAAGCTATCATGGTGACCTTAATGAGAATAGCCGCTCCTCGCGGCTTGCCATATTGCTTCTCCCTGACAGAAGGAGGTTTGGATCTTTTAATGGATTGTGTGTTTTTATGTACGAGGAAATATAAACTAGTAGAGACACTCTTGGTCTCTGGCATTGAGGAATATTTTGATCCTTAGCAAAACGATCTCTGGCGTTGAGGAACATTTTGCCTTCATCAGGTTGTTCAACATCTGATTTGGGCATTCATAATATTTTCGCCTTCACACCGCAGTACTCTCTTTTTGAACCACCGAGGAGAGCATAAGAAAGGCTTCTCAAAAGCTTGAGCAGCTCAACCAAGGTGAGTCGATTCCATTTGCTTTCATTGCCAGTTCTCGACATGATGTCTGTCTCTTTCGATACTGAAACCATGTCCCATGCTTTCCAATACATCTTGTGATGGATGAGATAACAAGATAGACTGAGATGGTTCGCTGCCGAGGATGATCTGATGAAACTCAGAGGGCCGTCGAGTGCTGAATACATGGCAGACGTGGTAATTTGGTAAGGCGTATGTGGAACCGGAACTGATGCAAGGACTGCGAGGATGATATGAGATCGTGAGAGCATAGCTGCTAGGGATTTCGGGAGGCTAAGATAAATTAGATACTTGTTGCATTATCTTCTTCTGCCACGTCGGATGACGGACGCAGCTGCGAGTACAGACAGAGTTCTACTCGCCTTCACGGCCACTCACATATTCCGGCAGCCTGACTTCCATTCGGTCGACGGACGTGAGGGAGAACAACTGAGGCGAAGTGCGGCCGGGGAACGATTTATCCCCTGAATCAATTCAGTTTTTTGTCGTCTCATGGCCTAATTAATTTAATTTAAATATGGATTAATAGGTACGTCAAACTTCCATAACAAAAATTTGCATGCATGATCACTAATAAAAAAAATTAATGTAATAATTATATACTTGATTTAAAATAAAATATCACAAATTTAGCTATTTACGTTTACTTTTATCTCCTTATTACCGAAGGTAATAATTGATTCCGGATAATCGAAAGTTCGTGCCAAAATGATATTGATATAAAAATCTCTTCTTTTTTAAAAGGGATATTGGTATAGTCATTAAGACTATAAAATACCGATCTATTGAATGCTAATGCGATGACTAAATAATACAAAATTTGTATACAGCCGGCATAGAAACAATGTACAAGACATAGTTTTTAAAAGTATACCGAATTGAGAACCGGTCAAGACATGGGTTTATGAGTTGGATTAATGGTCCAATAAGTTGAATTGTAGATTTAATAAATAATATTAATGATATAATATTATAAATAAATTGATATAATACAATAAGTTGATAATGATTTATAACAAAAATTTATTATATGAGTATTATATTAATCCCAAGTTTAACATAAAATATAAATATAAGTCCAGTAAAATAAAATAATTACATTATAATATATTTTTATTTTTAAAAAAAATTTAAGTTGACCGGTTTTCTCACCGGTTCAATTGGGTTTGCCAATTAGACCGAAACTAGCCAGTACAATTGGAGTTGAACACATTTTAATTGTAAATGAGTTAAATCTAAAAACCACACCGGGTGAGTAATCGGTTCCAGATCCGATTTTTAAAACTGTGGTACAAGGAATATGAACGATATTGCACGGATATGTGATATGGAAGTATCTCCGATTCTCCCCCCTCAAGTTCGAGCATGAACATCGAGGATTTGGAGGCAAGGTCGCACACGATACAAAAATTAGAGAACACGGTCACTGTGCATTGCATATCATCGATGAATTTGCCAGTCGAGACAAGATTGCACGGAAATCTCGAACCGAGCAGCACTTCTTCTCGAGACAAGATCCGGACCTACACTTCCGAATTGGCCCAAACCGCCCGTCAATCGGGTGGTGTGCTTTTTGAGAATGGGTTCGGCTAATTTCCTCCTCCCTCTTTTCACGAATTCCACAATTTCCGGTCATGTGTCTTGGAGCGCCTACACCCATAACCCAACTAATTTCACTGTTCAATCCATGGTAAGCGTTCCGTCGGAGACATTTCAGCTTGTTGAGAAAAAGCTTAAGTGGGGTTGCAAATATTGGTCACTCGGCAATCCCGGGACAACCCGAATTGGACCGGAATGTGAGAGCCGAGAGTGATGGGCTCTCTCCAACGTTGCGGTGGTCCCCAGCACAGTCACCGCTTCCCTGGCGATGCGAGACCCCAATTTGTTCTGGGTTGATGATGGGTCGTGATCTGCTGGCCCTCTTCTTGGCCTGCGTGATCCTCCACATGTCCACCCCCGATGGGAAGAATCAATTGCACGTGGGCCGATTAGCTACGCCGGATCTCCGCCGCCCATGTGCGCTGTCTCCGACCAGGGTGGCCGCAGCTTCCACCCGTCCCTCTTCCCTGGACACGAGCTTTTGTTTTTGTCCTTGGATACAACCATCGAGGATGCTGTACTTATCAAAGGGAGAGGTTTGTTTCGCCGCCACAGGGCGGCACGTGTATGCGTGCGCTTCAACATAATCATCATCGAGCTCGTCCCGGAGGCTCGTTAGCTTGGTGTAACTGGCGACCACCGTGCCTCTCCCCCTTGCTCAAGATGGCTTGTGGGCTCTTCCTGAGATCATCGTTCCTTTAATTTGTTCCACATCTCATATGTGCATCGCCAGCGTAAGCAAGGCCTCCCCGCAAACATTTTATCCAGTGAGTTACATAACAACCACGAAACGATCATATTGTCGCACGTTTCCCAGAGATCAAAATCGGGCGAGGGCGCATTGGGATGCGACAGCAGCAAACCTACGTGAAGTAGGAACGATATATGTTCTTAAATATGAGAAGGTTTTGTCTGAACTGGCATAACACATTATTATCAATTTATCACCACCACATATGACGTTACACATAACTCAATAATCTTTAAAAAAAATTAAGAAACTCTTAAAACCATTAAAAAGATCTTAATAAATAAAAGAATAAAAAATATATATATATATATATATAACAATGAAAAGGAATTAAAACCTCAAAAATATTCGAAATCCTAAAGATTTCCTAACCAACATGGACGCTGTACGCATGTCGTCTCATGATTAAGTTGTCGCACTAGTAGGACATAATGACGAGACACACTTGGTTACATTTTGTCAAAATTTGCCTGGCCCGATAAGACCGTGCCTGAGTCAAGGGTTGTATGGGACGGCCAATATCATACGGGGCCGGGCCAAAGTTTTCAGGCTGAGCCCGTGCCACAAAATTTCAAACAGGGTCGGCCCGACAATTTGCTAAATTGTCTTTTAAAAAAAAAAAAAAGAAGTCATCTTTTACGTTTGAATCGGACGACTAATACGAGCATAATATAAAACAAGATGTCCAATAGCAACTACTTGATGAATTGGTGCTTATTAGGCTGAGCCGAACAGTCGAATATGCATTCTGGGCCGTGCTCGGGATAGAAGACTTGTTCGATCACCATGTTATCGAGCCATCAATGTTTTCGGGCCGTGATGACCCGACCAGATCATGCTAACATACATATTCAAGACGGCATCAAGCTCTACTGACGTGTTTAAAAAAACCGATGACCATGAACAATCTAGCTGGAAAGCGCACTGAATAATGACAAGGCAAGTTAGGGAAATTACTAAAATACCCCCTTCGACCAGATGCTCTCGATTTGAAGGAGCAGTTTAAGCAGCCAAAGGAGAAGATGAATGGAAACCACGATCATCTCTATGAAAATGCCGTTAGCATTAGCTGCCAAGTGCAGAACCTACGCGCCACTATTCGTTCCAATGGGAGACACATTGGTGAAAACTCTAATACTCATGAGCAGAGGTATGGAGGTAGGGACGAAGGCGTGGGAGCCTTGAAGAGGATCGGTAGGATTGGATTTCCGGAGTTCACAGAAGAACTGGATTTTGATGGCTGTGAACCAATTTTTTATTTTTATTTTTTGAGTTTGATTTAACCCCTCATGGGAGTTGATGATTATGCTTGTGCCTATCTGCCTAGATGACAACGCTCTGGAGTGACACCAATCGGACATGAAAAGGCATGGGGCGGCAAGGGGGCAGATCACGTGGCACAGTTACATTGAGGTGATGGCGGCTCGATTCGATCAGAAATTGTATGAGATGGTACATCGAACAGTAAACATTGACAAAATCAACAAGCCAAAAAAAAACATGAATTTGCCTTTCAACAATATTTTATTTTTATCACATCTTGTAACGTCGGAGATTAAAGCGTCGCCGGAAAACCATTCAGTCTCGTCAATCAGCACAGTCCGATCCGCTTTCGTCACCGCCAGCGAATACAGAACCGAGGCCGCTCCCCAATGTGAAACCAGAAGAGTCGTCACCGCCGCCGCTGTTGGCACCTCCGCCCATCGCGCTCTGCACGAACTGCTGGGTGACTGCGCCAATCGTGCTCTGGGTCACCGTGTTCACGAAGTTGTTCCCCTGCTGGCCTCCCGGGCCAGCAGCAGCTAGCGGCGGCGGCTGCTGCTGCTGCTGGTACATCTGCTGCGCGGGTGCCACCGTGGGGCCACCAGCAGGCGGCATATTGTTGCAGTAGGTGGCGGTCATCTGCTGGGGCGGGTGTTGATAGGTTTGCGCTGCTGCGGGAGCCGACGCATGGTGCTGCATGTGCTGAGCCTGAGACTTGGGGGGTTGGGCGGCGTTGTTAATACCGTATGAGCCAGGGTGCGAGGGGTAGTGCTGTAGGGCAGGCCCGTAAGATTGTGGCTGCGGTTTTGGCTGTTGCTGCAGCTGAGGCGGCGGAGCCTCTCCACTTGGCATTCCGCCTAATCAGATACGAACCGATTATCGGTAGTTGTCCAAAATTCATTTCATTGTCGCAAAATTTGGTCAATGGTGTGTGTTGTTCTAACACTAATCTCAATGAACCATTTGACTTGAGATCCAATAATTTTTTTTATAAGTATAACAAAATTTATTAATTATGATAGAGATAGATGAAAGTAGGGACAATGATCCAAGAGATTTGATAGGATCCATTATTTTTCTTTCTAGGGTTTGTTATAATATAATTTTCTGACGCCGGGTTAATATGGATATTTTTTTAGTAACTATAGATATGGTATATACTAACCGGCAAAGGAGGCGCAGTCAAGATGGACGTCGAATTCACAATAAGAGCACCGGTAGAGCCAGTGGTTCTTCCCGGTGCCACCACACACGTCGCATGAGAAACCCCTAATGTCATAGGGCGGGAAGAACTCGAGGCTGAGCTGGTGGTCGTGGCGGGGATGGGCAGTGGTGAGCGGCTTCGAGGCGCAGGTGGGATGGAGGTCGAAGTCGCACTCGGAGCAGTGGTAGCAGAAGCCGGAGCCTGAGTGGCTGCAGCCGTCACAGTTGAAGGTGGAGCTACCCTGGTACGGCGGGGCAGGAAGGAGGGACAGCGGGTGCTTGGGGTGGGAAGGGTGGGAGATGAGGGGTGGCATCTGGGCACAGGCCGCGTGGAGGGCGAAGCCGCGGCCGCCCTGGAGTTGGCCCACGGAGCAGCTCCTGCAGGTGTACAGGTAGCCGCCGTCGAATCGACGGGAACAGCAGGAGCAGATGGCGATGCTCAAATTCATCAGCGGCTGAGATTGGATGGTGGTGAGCTGGAGGGGGTGCGGGTGGCTGAAGTGGTCGATGTACGGCTCATAGCTCAGCTTTCCCATCTCTCTCTCTCTCTGAGTCTCTCTCTAATTGAGTCGGGCTGTTGAAGATCGACTATAAGAAGAAGAAGACTCTCGGGGACGTCGCGTGGGTTGGGAGAGAGAGAGAGAGAGAGAGAGAGAGAGAGTTGACTTAGAGGGGGCAGCTGAGTCAACCATTTCCGCGTCGGTTGTCCCTTGCGAGTTGGGCTCGGCTGTCTTCTACCTGTAGATTGAGACATTCGCACGGCAGGAAGATCTCGTCTTCCACTGTCCATAGACGAAGGAAGACGATCAATAAACTATGAGAACTTAAAAGATCTTGTATTCACTTTCTGTGAATAAGTGAAGAATATCAACAATTACGGTAGTTCTATCATTCATCGAAACAGTTCAATTTAAATTTGTCTGTACGATATCTTCATGTACGGCTAGAACCACTCCCCATTCAAAATCCGCGACCTAATTCCATGCCCTGATGGAGATGCATGTGAGCCCAGAGGTCACCAGCCAGCCAGCCACGACCCGTCGTCTATCGGGGCAGTTAGTTATGTATGACCAATCAAGTGATCAACAAAATGTCACATTCGAGCCAAGCCGAGTCCAGCAGAGGTCGAATTCCACAAGTTTAGTCGTTGATCCACTGGCACCCAAGTACCCGCCGCCCCGACTGATGCTTCCGATGACTAAACTTACCCTTGGCGGTACCCGATTGACTCGTGCCATCATAATTGAATTTATATTTTTTCAGAAAAAATATTTTTTTTAGTTTGTACTACATAATATTTATGTGTCAGTCGAAATGTACATTGAGATTGGTCTGTGATCGAACCAAGATATCTGAGAAAATTCCTATTGACCAATATAACCTAAGATTTGATCATTGAATCACCTATTTGAGAGTTTAATAAGAAAATCATTCGTCCAACTCTAAGTTTGTGAGTGAGAAAAATATATATACTTACAATGATCCATATTTTATATTATTAAAATATAATTGGGAGAGGTATATTCTAAGATATTAATTACTATTGCCTAAAGATGAAGAAGTTACGTTCCCAGATTAGTGTGGGTGCATCATCGGATGGGAAAAAAATTGTATTATATCATATATATATATATTATAAATTAATGATAATTATGAGTAAAAACTGTTTCAAATATATGATATATTATTGTCTAAAGAAATTTCAGTAAAATTTCACCTCGAGCATTATACAACATGATACACGTGTAATATTCCATTTGCACACGACAGCTCCTCGTATGAGCCAAATAGGTGTCCTGTACATTAAGACGCTGGAATTAATCTTTAAGATTTATATGGATAAAAAAAGAGAGGGGGTGTGGCGGCGGAATCAGTCGTTGAGAACGTCGACGACTTCAAAGTCAACGCATCGATCGTCGAGGAAGGTAAGGGGTAGCACCCTGGCGCGTACGTCGGCAATCGTGCAGTCCCATCTCTCCGTGTTAATCATTTAGATGCTGGATTTTTTTTCAAAAAAACTTAAATTTGAATTTTTAATTAAACAAGAGATAGATAATTTTTTTTTGTATAAATAGCCGGTATTCACTTGGATTTTGTCCAGTTGACTAATCTGAATCACCCCGAGTCGGCCCATTTAAGGGATTAAGAGTTCCCCGCCGCAGGTGAGACTCGAACTCGGGTCCTCTCATTGGGATAATGAGTGCCAAATCACTCGATCACGTCCACAGTTGGTAAGAGATTGATAGTTAAGTTATACTTACTAATTTTTAAATAGAGGATATGACTATCTAAGTTCTAAATCCAACTGATTTCTCCTTAGACAAGCTGCCCTATAAGAGAAAATTGAGATAGTTTTCACTAATATATATATATATATATTTATCAAAATATTTTTTTAAAATTATTTTATGAATGAGAGATTCAATTTTGAAAAGTAGATGTCTATTGGACCTTTCTAGTATCAAATGTAATCTAGAAAAAGGGCAGAGTGAGATTGGAATGGTTCAGTTTTCCAACCAATTAGAACAACCATACTCAATAATAGTTGCTCGATTTCATCCAATACTCGACCGTAGATCCGGTTGATACGGCAAGTAAAGATGCCACGGCAACATGTACAATCAACATCACACGATTATTCCGTAATGGAGTTAGGCCCCGTGATGCTATGATAAGATGATTTGCCCTAATTCTAACTAATCACAGAGACCCCTTCTTTCCAGCTATATCAAGTTCATGAGCTGAATATATGCGCCTAAGTAATGTAAATTGGTGTTATAGATTGCAATGCAGGAGGTAAACCCCAACTGGTGTGGCTGCTGTCCTCGGCTGTGACAATGGTTGGGAAAAAGGCTTCTGAGTTCCTGTGTCAGGATCGGCTGTGAGGTTGCAAAGAGGTTCTGGAAGTGCTCAGTGAAGTTTGTGGCAATATCATTAGGATTCGAAGTCCAACCCCGAGCCCATCTTCAGAGAGTCTATTGCATTCCTCTTTCGATTGGTGATAGCCGTTGCATGGAAGAAATAAGTCGGAACTTGTAAGCCAGACTGCCCTGGACTTTTCTCTCCAGTGTGGCTCCTCCCTCCTTGGATTTTCATCAATCTCCTAAGCGATCATGGCTTCTTTTTCTAGATTTTCCATTGTCAGCGCTCTTCTTTCTGTGTCTCCTCCACCTCCAGCTCGACAGTTAGCTTATGAACCTTCACTTTGACATGTCCGAAGGTTTCCCGATTCCATTTCTGCGGTGCTTCCCTTGTGTCTACAATCCTCATGTTCATTCCATACATCGGCGAGCCAATATGTTGAAGTGACCAGACATGCATTATCAATTGTTTGCCAGATGGTTCTCGTAACCACATCTCTTCAAGTAGAAAAATGGATGGCTTGTTGCTTGCGTCTCCTTTTGCGTTTAGCAGGAGGGGTGCATGATCTGACGCCGAGAATGGGAAGATGCTTGACCGTTGCTTGCGGGAATGTCTCTCTCCAGGTCACATTTGCTACTCCTCGGTCGGGTCGTTCTTTGACATGTGCTCTCCTTTCTCTTCGATTTTTCCATGTGAACTGGTTTCCAGTGAGTCCCAAATCTACTAGTCCCAGCGAATTCATCAGACGTTCGTGCCCCGAGCTAGCTGATCGTGTGCATGGTCTTCCTCCTTTTTGTCTGTCTGGCTTGGAGACTAGGCAGCTGCGCCATGGCCCCCCATATGAGCTAACTACTTCTTGCATTGCTTCCCAAGACTCTGCCTCCTCCTGCCAGTAAGGTGATCCATATGTGAATGTGCACATCCAAGGGGCAGTCTGTGAAGAGTAGAATATGGCATCTACGTAATTGGGTGTGACCTGCAAGATCTTGACATCGATATCTTCTTTGATTGCTGAACAGATTCCTTCCGCCCTTTCCAACCGCTGCATCTAAGTAGATTCTTGGGTAGCCTAACCTTGCGGTGATGTCTTGCATTCGGCGAGTGTCACCGGACTTGTGACCTGAGGGAACGTTTTGTCACAGGTCGGCCTGCCTCCTCGGCCTCTGGATTGTTGGAGGTGCTCGGCTGATGCGCTCGGTTTCGAAGCCAATCTTTTCAGGCTGATTCTATTCGGCCTTGTGCTGCTTGCCCCCTCTATCCTGGTGGTGTGGTCTTGGTCTTTCTGGGTCGCTCTGTCTTCTGTGGATGAGGCGTGTGGCTGGGACATGATGGGCTGATGAGAGGCTTGTGGTTGTGTGGTATGGATGGCGGATGGGAAGCGTCCACGTACTACGTTTTGGGTGTCGTTGGCAAAGGTCTGTTGCTGGGCTAAAACATCCAGAGTTGGGTTTTAGGGACAGCAGTGAGCTTAGTAGTGCTGGGTCTAAAACATTTCTGAGAAATTATATATAATAATGAAAAAAAAAGATCGCGCAAAAATGGATTGTGGAATCTGGTCGGATTCCATTTCTCTTAATTTATGCCTAACCAGACACGTGTTTATCAACAGTGGAATTCATCACCATTTATTCGATATCCGTTTCAATAGGGATGGATGGCCTGCGGCATATGAGTCAAGCAGCTGTACCAGGCACCGCACTGACTCTGAGCTCGAGCTTCATCACCTCCTACGTACGACATACGATTTATGTCTAGCACAGCCTTGAGTAACCTCACGGCACGCGCAAGGCAACCGTCTTACCCCCATCCCCCACAATGCGCATGTAAATAAATGAACATTGAGGGCTATGTCGCTGCTTTGAAGTACACAATTTCTACCACCAGGGAGGCCGCTGGGGCTGAGATATGTTGGCTCGGCTTTGACATCTCTTCCTGTAACGCCAGGCGACTTGGATTCGTCTTGCTGCAAGGCCTCTCCAGTAGGGCGACACGTACCTGTTCAGATGTGAATTCGTGGCATGATTCCCTGACTGGTTAGCCTGGTTTTTGTGAAATACTCGTAGGGAAGTAAACCAGTTTCCTGAAATTGCAGTAACAAGTCTGGTTTCGACTCATCTTTCATTTCCTTTCATTGATAACGACGATATTTCTCAAAGATGATAAAATGTCACGTCCGACATGTGTAAGAGTGTTCTAGTGAGGTTACGAACGAACCTTATGGCTCCTTGGACCCGAGGGTTCCGAAAGAATCTTGGGAAGAGCCTGGTTACTTCTTCAAGGTCTGCTGCTCGGAGGGCAAAAGCTTCCACGTTCGTCAAGCACGTGACGGTCCTATAACTGTGCAGTCTCTGCCCAGGTACTCTCATTCCTTTCCTTTCTGCAATAGATAATCGAATTTTTTGTTTTGGTTTTGGTTTCTCCGTCATACATAGGAAAAGAGAAATTTTTCTCGTTGTAGTAAAAGAATTTACCCTTGTTCGAAGAAGAATCCTCGAAGCACCATGCTAGAAGTTCCTCTCCGCAGACATCACCCTCACAAAGATCCGTGACAACCCCGTCTTCTCCCTTGCTCTGCAGTTTCCCACGAACGATAAAGAACATCTTTTCGATCAGACCATCGCGGTTCAGGATCTTGCTTCCTTTGATGTACGTCCTCTGCCTTAACTTCTCAAAGATCACATCTAAGATAGGAGTATTCATGAGAGCAAATATCCGCACCTGTTGCACGTATAATTCCAGTTAAGCCATTTGGTGTGAGAACATTTGACTTCTAGATTCTAGGAAAAATTCCAACACTATATCTAGATATGAAAACCTGTTTGGTACTTCAAAAGGAATTGATTTACAATCAAGAATTATGCGGTCACCTGATGGACTGCTGCTACTACAAAGTAAATATATATGAAGTGAGGCGTAGAATGCATACTTTTTTGTCCACAAAACTGAATAGATGGCGTCTTATATCTCTCTGAAGATCCTCTGGTAAGTTCCCTAGAAGCAATTCTTCATTGGCGCCCCTGGTGGCAGCCCAGTTGAATCTTTCAGCCCGACGAACTCTCCTGCAAGATGATGTGGACTACGATTCTAATTTTCTTATTGGCCAGAAGATCATCTAGAAGGAAATGATTATGTTGGGAATGGAAATGAAATAAAAAAGAAAATAGTCTACTTTCGCAGCTTTACTGGCAAGCGCCTGTGCCTCATCCACATTTCAATGTCACGGCCTCTCAATGTCATTTCTAACCTCCTGCAAGGAACAAGGGACATGGAAGATCTGCAGTAATCTGTTCATTCGATATCTCGCATATTGTATTTGTTCAATAAATCCAATACATGAAAGTCAATTTCGAAATTAACTGAGTCAGATCTTGCTAGGAAAGATCGAACTTAGTAGTCTTGAAATTTGCATGCACAGTAATGCCTAAATTCCCTCTTTATGTTATAACAGAATATGGTTTGGGTGCATGAGGTTGTTCGTACAGAAATAACAAGGCACGAGATAAGTTATCGCAGAAGAACAATCAGACAAGGGGAGGTAACCACTATGATACATAAAAAGACACTATTGCCATACTAAAATTTCCCAATGCTTTACACGGCACTATATAGATGAAGAGATCATTACTCCAAAAGCTACTATAGTGTCTTAAAGTTAAAGACACTATTCCTTTTACTTTTCCTGAAGAACCGTGGGTCTAGAGCAAAAACCGTAACATTAAACTTCTATAAGATCTTGGCACTGCAGGTAGAGATATTTTGAGAGAAGGGAGATTAAATAAATTGTATCAATGCCACAGAGATATTGTCTGGTGAAAGCTGAATATCTCACCTTTTGCCGAGAGCTTGCAGAAAATTTTGCATATTTCCAATAAGAAGAGCAAACAGCAAGAGACCTATTGCGATGACGGCCATGGTGAAAATGACCTCCCCCGGAAAGTAGCTAGGAGTTTGATTTCCAGCTAGAGTGCTGATTTGCTTCAGCAAAAAACCATCAAATGCTGTGAGACCATCACGTGTACTTTTGGATTATTAGCTCTTTAGATGCTAGACAGCGATAAGTGGCTAGTGAGACCATCAGTTGTTATTGTTGCATTTTGAAGCCAGCAGGTTAATGCATATCGAAGTTTGAACTGATAATAGTTCTTTATTCAAAGAATGGAATAAACTCACAGATTCCCCTATTTTGCAACAAATGCAGAAAATAATACTGCATAATCAGACAAGAATCAAATACTACAGCCATGTTACACACAAGATAAAGAGATACCTGCAATCCCCAAAATAATGAGTAGATGTATCTCTTCGCAAGGCTATGTTCTGTGGTAAGATTGATGGCCTTTAGGAAAATTCCTGAATGAATATTTTCTGCAGAAAAGCAATTAATGATGTCTGTATTGTTTATCCATAGTTCCCATGTCTTATTGTGGTGGAATGAATCAGCCCTATCCCCATTTCCACAATCCGTGAATTCACACAGAGCAGCATGGTGGCATGCATCTCGAAGACATCGACTGACCCGCTGAAACGCATCAGAAGAAGAGAGAAATTTGGCACTGTTAGGCAAAGGCAGGAGAATAACTGGGGACATGTCAAGTTTCGTCCACAGATTCTAATGTGCTACTTGGAGGTCCTTTGACAGAGAAAACAAATTTCCCATTCTAGAGTTAAGCACATTCTCCAGGAACAATTTTTCTCCCTTCTAATGACTTTGTCAGGTCTTTGTTGATAAAAGCCACGATAACTTTACAAAATGTAGAAGTTGGATTGACCTATATGTTAATAATATGCAGAAATGAGAAGAAATAGTTGTATAGTGAAAGAGCAGAACACACTAAACTAAGGTTGCCTATGCTCAGTTTCATGTGTCAATATTGATAAAAGTATTACTCACCTGTAGCCCAAAGAGGTACCAGCATGATCCAACTATGTGGCTGAACAACACATATGTCATGAGATTTATAACGAAATTGGCCCATGCTGATTCAAAAACGAAGCCAGTCGAGCCAGCAAGCATATGTAGAAGTCTACATAATCGAGGAATGTAAAGAAGCATGCGTAAAAGATTTTTGGCATAGTCTGCTGAAGCAGATCCATTTATTTGTGGTCGAAACAAAAATGTTGTAATCTGGAAAAAGCAGCCAAATCAAGCAATTGAGAGTTAAGAGTAGCACAGGAATATGCTCATACAAGAAACTCAGAAACAACTGCCATCAAGCTTTAATAGGCAAGCAACTTGCTGCTCTAGTTCTATCAGAAGTGCATCATTGTTTCCAAGAGTCTGTTTCTAGTCCTCTAGTAACTATATTGACAAGGATGGGATCTTGGTTTGCTAGGTGTTTACTGATATCCAGAGAAGAACTAAGATTGACAACTTCCATCCCATTGTAAATTATCTACTTTCATCAGCTCTTTACATCTAAAATTATTTTTATGGACAAGATCTCCATGTATCGAGCCTTTTGTTTTGGAAAGCAAGTAACGGTTCATCATTCATGGGAATTGTTTCAAGGCAAAGATTTATCAGCTCAGGATCAAATGATTTTAAATTGAAGGAGAGAACACTAACAATATCAAAGCTAATCTGAAGATAAGAACAAATGATTGAACACCCACATAAATTTCAGAAGCAATCATTCTCTGCATTGATCCTCTTGTACATTTTGACATCATTTGTATGGTGTACAACAATGAATGATACTGAATATATGTAGCAGAAATGCTTGGTGAGAACGAAACACTTACTTGTGGAAGGGGCAATGCAACAAAAAGATCTATGAGAAAATACCCCTTCAGGTAATTGAGAGCAATTCTTTTCGGATGGTCAACCAAATCTCCAGCACCGAAGACTCTAGACTCAGGAGCAACATAAGCCAATCTAAACTGCACAAAGTTAAAGAAATAATATTGTTATATAGTCAATGACTCCAGATGACCATCAAACAATATTTCAAGCAAAGCTAGGGATATGCAACCCTACAGAAGATGGCTATTGGCAAATGATCATAAATATCAACCAAAGCTTAAAACAGAATCGATTGGATTATGGAGCTTTTTCCTTCTTTTTTTTTACCAAGATAAAAGATGTGTCATGATTAAATACAAAGGACCAAAAACCATATCAAGATAAAGAACTCAACTCAAAGAAACATACTCAGCAGATACAGGAAGTAAGATATAATCAACAGCAAGAGACGTCTCAAGATGCTGATGAAATTGCAGCTTACCTGAAGAAGTATGTGGAGGAAGTAAATGATATCAGTCACACTTCTAACAACAATTAGTGTCACAGTCATGGTTTTGTTCGAAACTATACACTTATTTTCCTGCACCCAAGGATGGGAAAAATCAATAAGAGAATCAAGACTTTCAAATTTCAAGACATGGTCATACCATATTCACGGGTAATAGCTCATCAATAATGTGGCAAAAAAAGAAGCTTTAAACAAAGAGTAGGCTCTCCAAGAAACTAATCGGGTTGACATTTTCCATCACTCTCATAACAAGGAGGCAGCAGAAAGGTGAGTTTTTACCAACTGAATCCCCAGCAAGAAGAAGAATAGAGGATCAACAAAGACAGCGACCAAGCAAGTAATGATAAAGAATTTGTTCCACTTCTGAATAATTCTAGCATGAGGATTCATAACACCAGGTACATGGCTCGAAACACAAGAAGATAATCTCCTTGCCCATCCCTTCGCATCCCCATAAAGGGCATTATAGAACTGCAAATAAGAATAGCAGATGAAGATTTACTTGACTACTCTAAATAACCAATCTGCATCATCAGCATGAGTGCATGGAATAAATCAATTGCATCATCAGCACGAGGGCAAGTTATACCTGTTGCATATTGCAACTACATCCATATAACTAACTACTTGGATAGAGTTAATCCTGTAAAACATAAATACATCTAAGATGTGTGAGATGTGATTACAGTGAACCAACTGTTATTGACGTGAACAGCAGCACCCAGCAAGAAAAGTCATGCAGGGCATTGGAATCCTTAGCACTCCCATAATTCCAATTTCCACTAGCACACTTCAACACCTTAATTCGGAGGGATAATTTTTCTACTCTATTAACACCTTTGCACATACAATTGGTCAAGAGAATTGAAATTATATAGACTAGTCAGTGTACACGGGAGCATGATACTCAAATATGTAAAGGTGCAGATGCCATCCCACGTTTGCATTCCCTTTTTTATGTATAGTCTAGAGCTCTTCAGCTCAGATGTAAAAAACAAAAACTTAGATAAGGAGACCCTTGAATTTGTCTGAATTGAACGCCACATGCTCTACCAATATAAATGATGAAAACTTCAGGAAAGAAAAATGGTGGACTTTAGCATATCAAGATAATTTCTTTGAAATACCACACAATAGCATTTAAGCTCCTGATATGAATTCAAGGAGAATCAAAAGAAATAGCTGTGGAATAGTAGGGAACAACTAATGCCGCAAGAAAACAACATAATATATGTTTTTTGGTTCCAAAGAGAAGGACACTAAAAAAGTAAGAGAGGACTTCCAAAATTTTCATAGCAATGATGCATCTCTCAGAGCAAGAGTCCAGTGAGAGGTGGAAGAAAATTCCAGAAGTTACTGCAGTTGCCCAACTCCAAGTAACCAACAGGTCGAGTCAATAGATACAAATCAAAGGGCCAGAGATTCTTGAAAGAAGCTTTGTGGGAAAAGAAGTGATCTGAAGATAAAATGGTACCTGATCAGACATCACTGAACCCTTTGATGTTTTACATTTTGCTTCTTTGGAATTGTAATATGTCGGGCATGTCATGCAGTAAGGATCATCACACTCGCCCAGTTGCCCAGACCTCATCAAGTGTTCATACTTGCCGGCATAACTGCCTCCAGGACGGTCTTTCTGATCCTTCATACTGAGAGAAGAATATTTTGTTTTTGTAAGGTCTGCCTCTCTGCGCCTTCCACCACGCTGATTCAAGCGAAAGAGATGCTCAGGTCTTGGGCCACGATAAATTGGTCCGCTCATAGTTCTGAATTTTGTCTTTCTTTCGCTGCGTAAAGGTCCAGTATGACCCATATGATCAGTTAGATTTTGATAAGTATCCATGGAGGACATTGATGCACTCCATGTCCTAGATGTTAATGCTCGAAATCGGGTATCTTCATAGTCAGCTGAAATCTGCTGTCCCGCTGCTGAGAGCAATGAAATTTTATCTTTATCGCTGTCATCCATCATCCACAGCTGTGTAGATCTGCAAAAGATAAATTTAATCAGCAACAGCTTCCAATTTCACATTCAATTCACAGAGACTCAAGAAACACAAGAAGATGTATAAAGTCAAGTGATGTAAATCTGTAGGAAGTATAAAGTCCAGATTAGAGTGAAAAAAGCAAAGCTAAAGATGGGGTGAGCCATGCATTTACAAACGAACACTTTCAATTTCAGATTCTTCTCTTCGCAACTTTGTCCTTCAGAGGCATGACGAACATCATGAAGAAACTTGCAAAGATGACGAACAGAACTTTCCCAGAAATTCATGCTTTGTCAAACCAAGTCAAACGTCCTCGGCGTTCAGAATAAAATGAAGAAAATACATGTAACTGACCGCAACTTTGCACGGAGCGGGGACTCCGCTACGGTAAGGGGATGAGAGCACACTTCGAGTATGCTCACAACCGCAACCTGCTCACCTGCTCAGTATGATGCTGCCAAAATTAACCCAGCCCTCGGAGAGCAATGACAGGAGAGCTCAGACAGGCCTGAGCTAGCTAACAACTTCGTCCTAGCTGGAAATCGAAGTCACTGCAATAAGTTGACGATTGGCCTTCAATCTCGAGCACCGGTTGCTTATGCTAGTGCAATATCCGTACCGGAGAAGCTGCTGAGAGAGAGAGAGAGAGAGAATTCATTTCGATCAGTATTGAGAAGACTTGAGAACCGACGAGGAGAGGGAGACGAAGACTTGGGGGGAAGATGGTGAGGAAAAAGAGCGGGAACCTTAAAGAGGCCAGCTTTCCATGGACCCGGTTCTTGTAAGCCCCAATGTGTCAGTCGGCAGATCTTCCATTCAGCTGTTACGCACCGGCCGTATTCATTTCGTCGCTGACTATTATAAGGCGCCGTGTCTGACGGTTAGGCAATTTCCTTGATAGTGTAACTTGAAGTCTTGATCTCGAGCGGTGTTGATCCTAAGAGTATATATGTGTATAATTTATGGTTGCTCACGGTTCGGTTTAGTTCGCCGAATCACCAAATTTATCAAATTATTAAAGTGGTTCAATTTAGTTCGTATATTATTTGAACTATAATCATTACATACATGTCTAATTAAATTATTTTGAATCGATTTTATAATTTGGTTAAACCGTCCAAATTATTTTTAAAAAATAATAAAATTTAACAAATTACATATAAACTAAATATTAAAATATAATAAAATAAAATTGTTAAAAAATTAAAATTATAAAAAAAATATTAATTAAATTAAAACTAACAAACCTATTTTAAATAAAATTTAGTATAAAATAGTAGAAAATATAATACGTCATAAAAAAATATATCTAATTTATTTTTAATTTTTAAAAATATTTTTATTTTTAATTTTTTAAAAAATATTTTAAAAATATTTTATTTTTATTTTTATTTCATTTTTAAATATTTTTAAAAAATATATAATTTTACTATTTGAATTATTAATCTAACTATTTAAACTTAGTAATTAATAACATAATTTCACCTTTAAAAGCCTTAATACATGAGAGTCAACTAATTTTAAACCAGTTTTTTTTTGTTTGATTTACAGTTCAATTTAATTCTTTAATTCTTTTTCTACAACGAGAGTTTATATCTATATTTAATAATTCCAAAATTATCCTCCAAAGTTTTATGAACTTATTACTACGATAACTAGTATCTTAGGGCGCTATTGAACTCTTACATGCTTCCTGTTACGGCCATGAGCTATGAAGCCGGAGAATGGGCGTACCACAAGCCGTACCCTCGAACGTGTAGGTGGGTTAGCGGCATAGCCTGCACGCAAGATGCACGGCTGGTCAAGTGTGTGTTGTCGATGGTGTGATCAATTGCAAGTCCATGGTGGACAAGTTATGGAGATGGTCACAAAGCGTGTCGCAGATTGGGCCACCAGGGAGTGGAAGTCGGGGAACGATCAATCAAGGCTCGGTTTAGCTAGTGCGAGGGATCAGATGGTGGCCAATGGAGTGTCACTATTCACAAGTAGGCGAAATGTCGCGTATGGGCTGGTGTAGGATGTCATGAGCATAGCACGATGGCCAACGCTCAAGGATGCTGCGGGAACAAGATGTGACCGAAGCAACGGCACTCTGGGAAGTGCGCACTACCTTGATAGGCACGCAGACGCTAAAGGAATGCCTTAACACTTAGCGTTGGTGAGTTGACTACTGTGAAGATTTTCGGATAAGTCTTAACCATGCTCGAAGCACCCTTGGATGCAAGCAATCCCGATCGGTAACGACGCTGTGACTTCATAGGAGGCGATCATGGAACGTGGCACTCGGAGGAGAGTGGATCGGATCGAACCGATGTGAGTCAGCGCTAGTCATCAGGATCGCGGTCAAACAGACAATCGGGAAAAGATTCCGCTCCTTCGGGGATATGACAAATCAATCTGTTATGGAAACAATCTTGGAGATTGGCAGATCAACGGCCGAGATTGAACAGATCAAGATCTGATGGAGAGAATCAAGGGATTCAAGATATATCAGTTGTTCATATCTTAGTCTGTTAGCGTTCTCTATATATTCTGAATGAGGCCATTCTCATTCTCAGGAGAACAAGCAAGGGAAACAAATAAACCAAGAGTTCTCATAGCAGGAGAGACACGAGAGTTCAGAGACTCCCAGAGAGTCGGAAAGTAAGTCAGAGGCAAGCAGTCCGGCGTTCTGGAGAGAAGGCACAAGATGGGTGGGGAGTGCAAGCAGTAAAAGTTTGTGAGGCATATGCTCGTGTGACTGCGTGTAAGTGTTCTGATCTGGGATTGGGTTTTTCCGTGTACTTATAATAGCTAGTGAATACGAGTTACGTTTTCCCAATTGGTTGTTCTTGTATTTCCTTGGATGACTTTGCTTTTAACGGTTTTGTGACGAACAGATGCTCGACGGTATGCAGCCGGTGTGTGTGTGTGCTGGTCGACAACGGAGTGTCGACGCTAGCGGAGACGCGAAAATTTGTAGCCACATTGCCCATGACACTTCCCATCCACGTTCCTTCTGCCAATTCTTCCCCGGAAATAGTCACTGCGACGTTCTCTTGTCCTCCGCCACCTTCCTTTTCTTTCTTAGGGCCTCCTCCACATATGTGCTCGTCGGTCTCACGTCACGACCTTCTATGTCGAGTCTCGGATCATCCACATGCGACATGAGGGAATTCAATCTGTCTGAAAATCACCTCCTGAGTCGATCTCTCATTACTCCATTTTCATTTCTGGGTCATGCTTTAGGTTAAATAATCCTCTCCTCCTCCTCGTGACCGATGCATCCATCCTTGTGGTTTCATGCAGATGGAAGATTGCGATTGGTGTTTGCTCGCATTGAGTAAGGTATTAAGCGGAATTTCTCCTCACTTTCGTGCATTTGTTTTTGGGGGATTCTCTCTGTGGCTTAGACCCTCCTCACGTACTGTTCTCTTCCTGAACTGCGGAGTTAATACCGCACATTTGCGAGGAGAGCGGGAAAACGACACCGGAGAAGTGTAGTGGAGATCCTCTCTTGTTCGTGCCGAGTCCGAGTCTGAGTCCAAGATAAAAAAAAAAATTTTAGTAAATCCTATAAAATCACCATAAAAATATAAAAAACTAATTATTATCTTAATTAAGCATTTAAAAATATCCAAATTTCTTCCTCCACTAAATCAATAATTGTAACATTTGATATTTTGTAATGAAATTTTATTGAATATAAATTATCATTCAGCTTAAAAATTATGAAGCGGTGTGGTTTAATGATGTCTCACCGTGTGTGGGAACGAATGATTGCTCATCACGTGCACATAATAGAAAAGAAAAAAAAAAATCCTTACGCATCGCAATTTCTCGGTCCGGGATCAAAACCGGTCAGCATTTGATGTATTAGCGGTGTCTGATGGCGCCATGGTTTCAGCACTGGACTTCTGGTTGGCTTGTTGGAGCGCATGGACTGGGTAAGGATCCAATTCTTGATGGTAAGCTTTAGGTCAACATGAAGCTGCCTTAGTTTCTAGTTTCTACTCAGGCCGGGTCCGGGGGGTTGGCGCGGACATCACGAGGCGTTGGAGTAGGATTGAGGAGGATCGTAATGGGGGAGAGGGATGCAAAACGTGGCACGACGAGGAGAGTGAAGATTACCATTTTTTATGGTCAATTCTTTGTATGGTAACCGAGCCGATGCGCTAAGGGACCCTTCGTAAGCCACATAAATAAGCCCAGAAGGATAAAAGCCATAGCAAATCAATCGCTTCTCTCTGCGCCGGCAGCCGCTGATTTCGCGTTGGAGTTTTCTGGGGGAACCGACGCCGTCTTCTGGTCGCTCCTTTTCGTGTCGCCCAAGGCGAGAATTACATTTATAATGCAATTCCGACTCTCTCTATCTCTCTCCCTCTATACATGTATGTGTGTGTGTGTGTGTGAAAAAAAAGGGGATCAGCGTTGAATAGGCTTCTCTAGATGGAACGGGTGTTCGTCTCCTTCAAGAAGAAGCTGAGGAAAAGGGAAACGGACAGGGCCGGTCGGCCTGCCTGAGCTGCTATCTCGACTGAGGCACGGTTCTGAAGATTTTCTGCGTGGTGAGCTCAGTATTTGCGGCCTCCTTTTTAATTTTTAGAGATTCACCATGTAGGATCTTTTCGGTTCTCTCTCCATATATTATTCGATTTAGTGTGCTAATTGAATGTTCCGCGTCTGTTCTCGGTTCTTGCTTCTCTTTGTCGTCAGATGAACCTGCACCGCTGGTGATTGGAAGGCGGTGGCGGCTGCCGCCTTTGAGCGGGAGATTCTTGGATTCGGAGCGTGGAATGCTTTCAAGGCCCGCCCGCCGGTCCCTCGTGTCAGGAGGGTTTTTATCCAGGCGGGTTTCAGCCGCGTCATGACCCGGCGAGAAGCGCCCTCCTCATGCTTGGGGTCAGGTAAATGTAAAACCATAAAAACATAAAAAACTTTTTTTTTTTTTTTTTTTTTTTTTTTGGGTACTTTTAAAAAAGAATTTACGGTTTATTTTTTAATCTTAGAGATAAATAATTACTTTATTTTTTCGTTGAGGAAAAAAAAAGGGGAATAAAACGGGCACGAGGGGCTTAGCTGATCAGGAAGGAAGTTGAAGAAATTGAATCCATCCTTCGTTGGATATTCAATCTTTGATTAAGAATACTTCAATCTTTTTGTATAAAGAAAACTCAATTAATAAGAATTTATCCGACCAAATCATCCATCTAGGTCGAAGAAAAGTTTTCTGCTACTCCTTAGCCAGGGAAAAAGGTAAAAAATTGCATTTTGGCTCTTATCTTTGGATCTAACCAGTTTGCACCTTGAAGCACGCCAGTAGCTTCACGAGGACCCTCCAATAGTGAGCTCATGCCGGTCATGGTTGATCTGCGGATTCCTTCTGTCTAAATTTGCTCTCAAATACTATCATTGTTACATCAGGGAGCATGCCGCAATGGACAAGATCAAGGAGGCTCACCGGAGAGTGATGGTGGCGAACCACCCCGATGCTGGAGGAAGCCACTACCTCGCATCCAAGGTCAACGAGGCCAAGGACGTACTGAGGGGACGGAGCAAAGCCTCGGGATCCGCTTTCTAACTCCTTACATGGAATCATTCACATCCTACGACTGGAGCCTGGAGCTGCAATTGCAAGCTACACAGTATTTGCTTTCTTCTTCCGCACGGCAACTTCCCTGTTGCTAATCTGCCGTCCGGCTTTGCGCTTTTCAATCTGTCCCCTTTCGGGTGGAGTTGATTTATTATCAGTAATGTAAATATGCCATTGATTTGGATTGAAGGGGCGGTTCGCTCCATTCTAATGTGACATTATATCTAGATGCGCCGTAATTTCACTTTACGCGGTGATTACGGTATTTAAACATTGCCTGCTTTGTGGTTTATTATAATATTATATTGCAGTTAAATTTTTCTATCAAAAATTACAGTATTTATTTATAGGATTTAAAAATAAAAATAAGTTCATTTCTTCAAATTTGAACCGGTTGCGCAGTCATTTGTTTTAGTCATGTAACTAAAAAGAAATTTTAAAAATATTCAAACTTTTGATCTAAGATTTTACCATTCTCCACAATCAAATCTCTCTTACAGACTTAACCAAAAACTTTCTATGAATAAAACTTTCGGTATAAAACAGCATTAGTGTTTCGAACAGCCTATTAATACTCATATCAAATTGCTCTCTAATCCATACAAGGATCTCTTTTAGAAGCAGAAAATTTGATTCCACAACCCTTAAAGAAGCGCAACATTTGCGGTCAGAATGAAATTGCACGCACAACAAGCATCAACAATTGGTACAATAATAAGCTAACGGACATAATGAAGTATAAGCCTCGTTACTTAGAAAGCTAGAGCTAGCAAGTTTTAGACATTTTCATGATACCATGAATTCATAGTAAGCCAATCGAAACACTGCATTATGAGAAGGAACATGTCACACTCATATCCAGTGACAAAATAAAAGCAAGCCAGGGGCAGGAAACCAGCTGCTTGAGAGTTGATGTGAAATGCAGAAGGTGTCCCAATTCTCACTCAAAACACTCAGCAGAAGAAAGAAAAGGATAAAAAGAATACACTGCTATCCTCCTATTTACGTTCAAGTCGGGGGGAGGACGAACAAACGAGACCAAGCACAGGATCTAAGCAAACTTGACCCAGCCAAAAGCAAAAGCATATCTCAATTAAGGGGTACGAAAAGGGCCTATAACCAAAATCAAGAAGATCAAGCACATTTCTCGCATCTCCAAAACCCAGCAATTAACTACGCATGTCATAAGAATATAAACACTTCCTTGGAGTATGAAGACGAGCTTTTAGGGATGATAATCACGGGACAAATCCAACATCCTTGAAGTACTCGTGCTCAAGAGCTTTCCTTGCTGTAATTCTCCGGCTTGGATCCAAGCAAAGCATTTTCTGGGGAAAAAAATCATAAACATAACTTGAGGTCTTTATTATGAGATGAAAATTAAATCAAAGTCAGATTCAGCAGCAGCAGATCAATGTTGCTTCTCAAGCTGCACGAATCATTGCAGTCGGAAAGAATAGACACTTCTGCTGATAGAAGTCAGGCGACTAAGCTTAGATTATAAGAGTAAATTGTGTTGAGATATACCATGATAGCACACTTTATCTTCCCAATTTCACTACATACAGGTTCAGGTTTTCAGTCTCCTTATCTTTTTCATCCTCAGCCACTTTACCTCTTACCTTTCCTTTTTCCCCCTCGTTTGACTTTCTCCTACTGTATATAATGATTCAGCAAGTTATTTTCCTGTAGTTCCGTAAGAGAAATTTGTATGTGTTTCATATGGTTCATGCTTGCTTCGAACTTGCTGAAGAAATTCATGATGATAAGCATCAATAGAGACAGAGAGTGCGAGCATCTTGATTAAGTTCACTCTCATTTGCATTATCTACTTGTTTACAAAATTTAAATGAGAAGATTGAAAACTCACAGAAAGAAGATCAATTCCAACTGAATCAAGGCCTGGGACCACCTCTTGTAGGTTCTGCAAGTCAAAAGCCGTATATTTTAGTTTCAAATATAAATTATCCAGCTGTTCCACCATGCAATTTATTTTATCAAACAGTATGAGTACACAATATCAGAATGAAGCAGAGAACAGGCAAATACCTTTGGTGGCCACTTGGGAAAAGCTGATTTAAAATCAGGTAGGGAAGTCACTCCAGGCCACACATCTTCATTGGGAGTGCCCAAGATTCTTCATATAAGAAGAAAAAGCAGGTTAATTGAAATATGCTGGCTTCACCAATCCTTGGAGATAGCCAGTGGGTTGCAAGTCTATAAGGGCAGGCGACTCTTGATGAATATAAGTTTTTGATATTTGGAAACCAATAAAATTGAGTGGCAATTCCTATGATCTGATGAATCAATTGCATGTTGATGGGAGTACATGAGCAAGAATGAAACATCACTAGCCAATTTTAAGGATTCAGCTAACACTAAGCACCTGAAAATCTTGAAAATCTCATCAATCTCAGAATCTCCAGGAAACAAAGGACGCTGGTTCACCATCTCAGCAAATATGCAACCCACTGACCAAACATCTACAGGAGTAGAGTAGTGACGAGAACCTAGCAGTATTTCTGGTGCTCTGTACCATAATGTTACCACCTACATTGAGAATCATTTGTGAAGAGTATATATAGAACTCCACATTAAAAACATCGTGATTTGATCATATTTTTAATTTCAAGGTGCACATTACTGATAACAAAATGAGATCGCCTTGACACTATGGTGACTGATCATTGAAACATTAAATATAGAGAGGGTATCAATATATAAATGTGTATAGACACCTCATGTGTAAATGTCCTGACAGGGATTCCAAATGCTCTAGCAAGCCCGAAGTCAGCAAGCTTCAATGCATTAGTTCGGCGGTCTATCAGCAAATTCTGAGGTTTCAAATCTCTGTGAAGAACTCTATGAGAATGACAATAGGATATGCCCCGTAAGATTTGGTATAGGAACGTCTGCAGGCAAAACAAATGGACGTTCATTTAAAATAAGATTAATAGGCATTAACAGAAATCCCATTGAATCAATATGCATATAGGGAACACACTACACTGGAATTCTAGAGAAGAAAAATACACATCTTAAACAAGAACCTATAATTTTCTTTTATCAGTGAGGTCCTCTTAGAAAATTTAAACAAATCAATACATAGAGACATCAATTTCTAGCATTCAATCTAAGATGAGGGTATACTAGTCGAGCTTAGAGTGGAACAGAGTTGAAAATGCATAAAGCCTCCACTCACTTTGACTAAGCGTGGATCCTTGGAAAACTCTGGACACGTATCCATGTGCTTCTTCAAATCCAAGTCCAGATACTCAAAAACCAGATATAGGCGTTTCTCACTGTGCACAACATCCTGAAGCCTGTGGGGCCACACAGTGTCAAAATATTCATGTGTTGCTTTGAGGTGGAAAATTAGTTAAGAAAAGCAATGACAAAGAAGTATGAGAAACAGAGATCTGAAATCACTTCAGACCTTTTATAAGGACACAGCGTAAACAATTCAGTGTTGGGTGAACCTTCAGAAAGCATTTTAAGTCAGTAGTATCTTTCCTGTACTTTTCTTTTGCCATATACGAGTGACAACCTTTATTAGATACCACAAGCACAAATGCATGTAAAGTTGGATCCTGTACTTAGAACCATAAAAATGAAATATGAAAACAATGTCTCCCATTATTAGACTAAGACTGCAATCTATACACAGCAATATACCATTAACTAGTGGTCAACTGAAGAATCAAAGAATGAAACCAATGTCACTCATTATAAGACTACAGCTGCAATCTACAACAAGCAATATGCCATAGAGCATTGTTTGACTGTACTTTATGCACGCATTCCCTAAAACATTTACGAAAAATCAATTAGGAGATCTATAAGATAACTAAATTAGATATAACAATTATCCAGGAAACAAACTCCAGCTAAATAGAGCAGAAGCTGTAGTTGTGCACCTGAAGCCTGAAGAAAACATAAAATCCACTTAATAAAGTTCTCTCTAGTGACTTCTATAACACAATTCAATGTCAATATTTTTCTTGATATAACAAGGAACACAGAGACCACTAGTTTTGTAGACATAGTTCCCACAGAGCTAAGTTCTTTAATTATACTAAAAATGCATGCCAAGGCAAGGATGAGCTGAATTACACTGGAAAATGTAGGGGGAAGTTAGAGGAATACAATTCTTATTGTTCAGACTGAAGGAAAAACAGACTTACAGAAAGCTCAATGAAGTCACACACATTAATCATGTTTCAAGGATGTACCTGACTATATTTCCATGTTGCATTTCTTTCAGGAGTGAAATTTCCCGAATCGCAGTGCTTGGCACTCCCTCATCTTCCTGCTCCAGTCGTATCTTTTTCAGAGCAATGGTCTCATTAGTTAAACGATCACGGGCCTTGTAAACCACACCATATGTCCCTTCACCAATTTTCTCTACTTTCTCATACTGTGACATTGCAAGTTATGAAAATGATAAGAATAAAGAAACGAATTAGAGATTGGAAGAAAAGAAAAAATTGATAAATAAGATAGGATAACCATTTACCTGATCCATGGTCCAGAATCAAGAGCCCCGCACCTCAATAGCACCTGACACCTTCTTCCATCAATAACAAGCAAAAAGCAGCCATAAGCAAGAGGAGAAAACACCAGCATTCAATAAAATGGAGCATAGTAAATTCAAATGCCGCCGCTCTTAATTTATCTCGCTTCCAATTACTTCCATCTCTATCTCATATTACTCTCCTTAAAGCAGACTAAATGTGGCAGAGATAACACTTTCAAAACTCAAACCGTCTGAGCCAACAATACTTCAAAAGCATACCAATGGAAAACAACCGCAAGGATACACCTCTCAACCTACATAAATTATCGATCGAGCTACAGAAATCGTTACCGCCGCTTCTGGTTATTAATCAACAGATCGGCTCCGGAAGAAAAAAGTAACACCTAATTCTGCATTAGACCAGGGGACTCGATCCTAGAGCTCGACGATCGAGCCAGCTAGTCCAAGCAGTTAGTTCGACCGCATTGCATCGGCTGCGAACCGATTCAGCTATTGCTATCAGTATAGAAGGTACCACAAGTGCGATAAAGAGACTGGGCTTAGAGAAGCTTGCCTGGCCGCAGGAATGGCGGGTGAGGGGCGGGGTTCCTGGCAGCTTTTGCTTTTTCTTCTGCTCCCTCTCTCTCTCCCTCCTCTCCGTGTGTGTGACTGATGAGAGCAGCGTCCTTCTTATTGGGGGAGAGGGACAGAGGAGATGGTGCGGACCGTGGTCAACACAACGAGAGCCTCTTTTTGACATTATCCCGTTCGGTAATTTTCAATTTTCATTTAATTTTTTTATTCACCTTCACGTGACTCCTCCTTCAAAATTAAAATTTCCAATTTGCCATTATTATTTCAATTTACAGATAATAAATAAAAGAGGTGTTAGTAAATTCTAATTTCCGTCAAAACCCAACTTGTATTTTTGACATTAAAAACTATTCTTTGACGCATTCCAATAAATAATAGTCTAATTTCTACTATTGACATTACTAATACTATTATTTTTTGTGGGAAAATGGTGGCATAAATCTTGAGAATTCAAAATGCAAACTAAGTAGGACAATTTCGGGGTACAGAGATTCTGATATAATTACTGAGAAGAAGTGACCCGAGATCGGATGGAAGATCCTCAAAACCTGAGGCGCTCACCAGATTTGGATAGATTAGAATATTATTAGTTTATGATTTAAAATTTTTATAAATTAATATCTAAAAATTAATAGTAAATTATGAGATATTATGATATTGATAGAAAAAAGAGTGTATAAGATTTTACTCCACATAACTTATTCTTGGGTGTCACGAGAGATTCCACTGTGGGTTGCTAGAATTTAATTCATAGTTGAGCCGAAGTTAAGTATCAAACAATTCTAAATTCTATCTCAATCTCAACCGTGTGGTAACTCAAACTTAACAAGACTCAAATGTAATTTTAAAAAAATTAGTCTTATCATAACTGTTAAAACCATATAAAATTATATATAATACACATCAAATTACATGTTGTCTGCTTATTATTTCTCAATATTTGTGAATCTTTACCTTCAAGAATCCAATGAACCATTTTTTTATTATGATAATTGAATCTTTACTGTGTGTGTATATATATATATATATACATTCATACTACTATGGATGGAAGAGCTAGTAATTAGTCCAACGTGGAATTTCTAAAAATATCCGTGAAAATCTCCAATCCTTTCTGCAGTCTGGGCCACATCCAGTTTTAAGCCCATGAAGTCGGCCCGGTAGGGTTTCTATAACGGGCCTCGACACCACTGCTGCAGCCCGGTCTTCTGAAATACGGAGATTGCAGTACGCTCCTGGTGCACTTTTTACCTCTGGTTTGGTTGGAACTCAAATGAGGACGTGGGTAGAGGCTAATGTGATCTGATGTCGCACTTGCTTCATGCATGGGATCGAGTCATCCATGGAGGAGGAGGCTGACTTGTTGAGCTGGCCGGAGGGCTCGGGCAGGGTGAGGGATTGATTCGAGGACTTGGCCAGAGCCTAGAGGGTTGATCAAGAACTTGTTCATCACATAGATTAAGTGGCCATCTGATCATTTTGTAGATCAAATAGTTTTCTTTGAATAATAGGAGAACTGTTTATATTAGTACTTATTTTTAATAATAAAATATGAAATTATAATTTAATTTAAAATTCATTATAATATTAGATGACAATGTGCACTAAGATACATAATTTCAAAATCAGCCCCGACACCGTCCGTCCCTCTTTTTTTTGGGCTCACTATGCGCCGGGAGCATGTAATGATCTCTCTCCCGCCTCTGTACTTGTTTAGAGGTTCCATTTTCCCGCCAAAATTAAAGAGAAGGCCCATTAAAATACTCGGCAGGGCGGCGGGGGGAGAGAGAGAAGGAGAGGGAGAGAGAGAGAGAGGGATGAGCACCGCGGCGATGAGGAAGAAGGTCCAGAGGAAGTTCAAGATGAGGGGCTACGCGGTCAAGGTGGAAGCGGTCGACGTCATCATCTCCTTCGTCTCTCAGTTCTCCGGCGAAGAGGAAGAAGATGAAGCCCTCAATCTAGTCCTTGACCAGCTCGAGCACGAATCTCGTACGACTCGGTTTATTCTTTCCATCTTCGACAAGGATTTCTCTTTTCTTTCGTCATTAGCGGCCCTTCGGTGTATCTAGTGTCCATTGACACGAGTCCTTGTGTTATTTCGGGGCAGTGAAGTCTTCGATAATTGACAAGGAACCCGTGCAACGAGTGGTGAATCTTCTACTGGAAGCAATGGCGGCTGCTGACGAAGGCCCCAGTGCTGTTTCCCAACCAGCAGCACTTCGAGTGATTGATGCATTTGTCGTCCCAAAGTTTCATTATGATCCAATCAGGAAGATCTTCTACGAGTATGTCTTCATGTGACCATCCCATAGTTATCCTTCCCCTTTTCCTTGTTGACGTTGAAAGCTTGAAATTGTGGGCCTTTTTTATTTTAATTCAATAGTTAACCGATCGATCCAATTCCTAGAATGTTGCATTTACGGCCATTCGATCGCTTGGATCTATTCTGTTGCTTGTCCAATAACCACAATTTCTTAATCTTTATTCCCCCTGCTTAAATAGTCTTACACCCCCACCCCCATACTTGAAATTTCTACAACAATGCGTACCTCTCCTGAAACATTTGTATTCTGCACATATGGCACTGCTTTGTACAACTCTGTATTCCGCGCATGTAATTCTTCCTGGTTGAAGGATACTCTGCTTTCTTATGATGAGCTGAAATCATTGTCCATAGACGTCATCTATTAATTTCAGTTAGTTTGACGGCATTTTGATATTTGTTGCACTTCACATTTAATTATGATGCATCTACTTATTGGGCAGATAAGGGAAAAAATTATTCCTCAGCAAACTGTGAGTGTTCTTGCCTGTAAGAGACATTCCAAATTCTGTCATTTAGTCTGTGTTCTACTAATGCAGGCATGTGGGAGGCCTACCTATTCATGGTAATGCATCTGCTAAAGCGGCTTTGTATATGGATAGGTTTCTGTTGCTATTTCAGAGACTATCCCGTGATCAGTATTTCTCAAAACCTGCTTTTGATACTGAAATGGCACATCTTGGAAGCTGTGAGGTATTCTTTCCTTCCTAATGTCAGTCTGTAGCAATTAAAGAGAGGTTAAATATGTAGACTTAAAAGGTTAAGCATGTATTCTGAATTGCAGATCTATTTATGTGAATGCCAGTTACACTTGTGCAATCCTCACAAACTTACATGACTTTATAGTGTTTTGTTTAATCATTGGCAGCTATCTTCAATTCAGTCTCTTGTTGGTCAAACTGGAAGAAGGTGGGTGATGGGTATAATATCTCAGCTAGAGGATGGCCATTTCTTCTTGGAAGACCTTACTGCTTCTGTAGAAATCAATCTAGCTGATGCAATATCCTTACTCTGTAAATGTTTCTCTTATTTGGTTCTGAACATGAAATCAAGATTTTGAGAAAGCAGCACATTGACTAGAACTGGACCGGGCATTTTAACATAATTTATGCATTAGAATTTTTCTTCTGCATCTTCTGGCTCCTCGAACTTTATGATGAGTCCTTATGAGTAATCAGCAAACCCTTGCATTTTGCTCAGAGTGTCTAATTTGATTTCATGATGTTATTCTTATTCTTCTTTTTTTCTGTCTGTTATAATTTGAATGTGTTTGGTCCAAAAGGAGAAGGCTAGGATACAGATAAAAATATGCTAATCTATTAGCCAATCTGCAAATAATCCCTTACATATTTGGTGATTGATATGTCCAACAATGTCAAATGATTTGTGTTGTTTCTCTGTGTTAGGCATTCCCTTTTACACAGTTTAGACTGTTGCTGTTAATTTTATACTAGAGAGAATGCAGTACTGTGAAGATGCTGCCACTGTTTTCTTTGACAAGCAATACAAGATAACAACAGGGTTCTTTTCTGAGAACACAATAGTCGTAGCTGAAGGTGAGATGCTTTTGGAGGGAGTTTTCAAGGTCAGACTTTTTCTATCTTGGCCGGAAGCTGTTTCTGATATTTTTGTCAATAACCTTATATTCTTCCATACTCCTTCTGTCCTGGGAGGCTTTCCACATTGGAAAAGGCTTCTGATTCTTCTGCTCCCATCAAGCTTTACACCTCTTTAGACCAGCTTGCTGAAAGAGGATTTTTTTGGTTCAGTTCTAAGGGTTGAATAGTATTATGCATTATAGTAATTTCAACATTCAATTTACAATATGGGGGCCAAAGACTATCTTGTGGGGGCTCATCTTGTTATTCTTTTCTTTAATAGTTTATATTGTATACATGTGTATATATTTTCTATGTTCATTGCCTGATTATATATCAAGATTGCTGGTTGCTGGTTCAGTAGTAATAGGCAAAGCTCACACAGATTATAAAAGAAAGTCTTCCTCTATGTCTGTTGCAACTTTTTTTTTTTTTTTTGACAATAGCAAGTGATCGTAGTCTCCTTTTCCAGCAAATGGGTGTAATTTGAAGATAGTCTCAGAACCATTTCTAATTTATGCATAAGATGTTCACTGCAGTCGTACCTTTTAGTGACTGGATTAAATTGCTAGTATCTTTCCCAAGAATAGCTATATGCTAAGAAAGATCCTGTGCCTTTTGATGCTTATCCTATTGTGAAATCCGAGTTTCATTTTTCTTGTTTGAAAGGTCTTGACATGTGGATTTCCTCCCCTGGAAGACAGAGATAAGTCCATCAAAGCATTATCAGGGCATGACTTTTTTGGAGGTGGTATATTAACCAAGGAGGAGACTGTATCCACTTTCAACGAAATCGTTAACCAAGTGGACTGTGATAATACTTTATTCCATTGTTTGACACTTTTCAAATCACCTGCTGCTATCCGGTTTTCCTTCACCATTTTATAGCTCAGACTTGTTGAATTAGAGAAAAGGGCAGTAAATGATATGTTTGTCATCTTGTCTGACATTTGGCTGGACAATGAAGAGGTTGTTCACCATTACCTTTTCCTCCATCCAGTTTCTACATTCCATGTCCAGCTTTATTTGATTTGAGTTAGTCTCTTGTCCTTAGAGAAGGCTATGGCAAAGTTACACACTGTCATAAGTGGTTTTGAGGATGTGGAGGTGGTTCCTTCTTTATTTGTGTTCATGGGGAATTTTTCTTCTCACGCCTGCAACCTTTCTTTTCATTCATATAGCAGCATCAGGTGAGGATTTCCTGGAAATTCATCATAAGCATATGCTTGCATCACAAAAATATTTTTTCTTATTTGACTACAACAAAAGGTAATCGACATGGCCATGTAGATTGCAGTTTGGCAAACTAGGGCAGATGATCAGCACACACCCCCGACTAAAGGAGCAAAGTCGATTCTTATTCATACCAGGCCCTGATGATGCAGGTCCATAAAAACTGGATTGCATATTTTGCCCTGAAGTACTTTTCCTAGACCTCATTAGTGCAAGAATAGTTGATACATTCCCATACAATCTTTAACAGGTCCATCAACAGTTCTTCCTCGGTGTGCTTTGCCAAGGTATATCACTGAAGAGTTTCAACAGCATGTTCCAAATGCCATTTTTTCAAGTAACCCCTGCAGGTAATCTCCAGAATACACAACTGCACTTTACAAATACCTGCAGCATTGGTCGATCTGCTTTTTCTGTTCAAACAAATTCCTTTTCATCAGCATTAACCATCTGATGTGATGCCTAGCAGAATAAAATTCTACAGTCAAGAGATTGTGTTTTTCCGCCAAGATTTGCTATACAGGATGCGTCGCTCTTGTCTGATACCTCCATCCACTGAAGAGACAAATGATCCTTTCGAGCATGTAACACTTCAAGTTGCACTCTCCAAAGTTTGGAACATGTTTTTCCCTTAGGTTAGCATTTGATGTGGCTAAAGACACTAATCATGCTTATTCATCACAGTTGGTTGCTACGATAACACATCAAAGCCACCTCTGCCCCCTCCCTCTGATGGTTCAGCCCATTATTTGGAATTATGATCACTCCCTCCATCTCTACCCTACTCCACACACGGTAATGTTCTTCAAGTTCTTACATCCTGTGGTATATGTTGTGCAAGGACATGTTATTGAATATTTTCTCTAATTGCTGGAACAATATTACATGCTGCTGAAACCTTCAGCATTGTATAAACATAGAGGAACTAATGCCCGTAGCACATGAGAAACTTACATCCCGTCACGTTTCTCCGCATTCAGATTGTTCTAGGTGACAGAAGCGAGCAAAAGGCGTTCACCTACGCAGGAATCACATGTTTTAATCCCGGTTCCTTCTCAAGTGATGGCACTTTTGTGGCTTATCGTCCTTGTACCCGGGAAGTTGAGTTGTCAGCACTGCCAGAGTAGAAAGGCCTGCGGCATCTTCTTTCTCAACCGGACGTTATCCATCACCAGAGTTACCTTACAGGTCAACTCATCTAACATGTACCATTTAGAGGAAAATTTTGTACATCATTTAAAGCTAAGCAGAAGCTATAGATGTATTGCTTGTTTGAAGCATCACATTTATCACTATTCTATTCATTACAGAGTTTATGTTGATTTTGGGTTTGCCCCCCACCTTGTGTTTGGTCGTAATTGAGTCTCAAATCCTTGATTGTTCGGTTAGCCGACTGTAACAGTGAGTTTTCCAATCAGGCGTCGAAATGCTTTAGTACTTCTAACTTTAACTAAGATTTTATGAATTCATAAACTGGAAAACTTTATCGATTAATAAGCAAATTGATTCAAATTTCAATCAATTAAGTTTCATTCAATTTTTTAACATTGGATATTGTATATAGTTAAAAGGGTTAATTATTTAGAAAGTCGTTGAACATGGTTTGGGATGGAGGAGGAGGAAGACAAAAATTTTATGTAATTGTCCTCATTTAAGCTTGTCCTCGTCCTTATCAGTAAATGTTAGACATGTCACATCAATATTGTTATTGTAAAATGTGATGATAAGGCCAAACAGACCAAGTTAAGAAGTTCGTGTCCAACATATTTAAAATGGTAGACATGTCACATCAATATTGTTATTGTAAAATGTGATGATAAGGCCAAACAGACCAAGTTAAGAAGTTCGTGTCCAACATATTTAAAATGGTGAGAGTTTGTAATTTTCCAAGTTATAAGCCATTGAAAAGAATATTTTAATAAGTTTGTACAAGTGAATTTTCTTTATCCTTTTGTTGGATTTGCACAATTTAAAATCTATAAATTCATAATTTTTTTTAATTATGACATAATAAATTTGAATAAGAAATAATATTAAAAATAAAATACTATTGCAATCAATATTATCAGTTGAAAATGGATTTTTTATAGGGTAGTATTAAGGGGGAATGGAATATACTATCGCAATTATTCTCTAAGAACGGATTTTCATTGATTAACAACAAGGCCAAATTGTAATTAACTTTTTCGCTTTTCAAGGTGGATTGTGAAATTATTTCTTTGGCCAAAGGATTATTAAAATTAAATTAATGGAAAAAAGTACATATTTGGTCGTAAACATTTTTTGAGATATTTTTAATTGTGAACATTATGTTTTAATAATAAGAAACTTTGTTGATGTGGCAATAAAAATGATAAAATAATGAATTAAAAAAGAGAGAGAGAGAGAGAGAGAAAGAAGGGGCCGAACCGAAGGAAGGTTGTCTCCGGTGGCCACCCCTCCCCCTTCAGGTCGCTAGCCTCCGCCGATGCTGCCGGACTCGAGATTACTCTATGGACTCCAACGAAGCGTCCAAATATCGACATCCACCAAGAGATTCTACCCGAGGTTCCTCCTCATACTGTGGAGCGACATGGCTGGTCCGCAGCGACGCTCGGACCCTCGCCGGAGTCGGCTTAACATCTTCTAGATGGCTGGCTGCTCAGTTGGAGCTTGACGCGTTCATATGGCTGCTCCTCCTCATCACCGATCTTGTTCATTCTCGTCGTAAAAAAAAAGGGTAGAATATGCGATTTTCACGGTGCAAAAGGAAGAGGAAAGGAAGGACGGAGAGTATTTGTCGGTGGATGTCGATGGATGGACACAGCTTCGGAGTTCAGTTCAGGCAGTAGTCCCAAGCCCGAGAGCATCGGAGGAGGCGGGGCGGTCATCGGAGATAACCTCCCTCCATCCCCTCAGTCTCCACCACTATTTTTTTCTTTTTTCCTTTTTTTTAAATTCATTATTTTATTATATGTATTTGTCACACCAGCAAACCTTTTATTATTAAAATAAGGTGAGGACTAAAGTGTACCGAATTGGAAACGTTCGGGACTAAATTATTATTTATAAAATGGCTTTAGGACAAAATTGATAAAAGAGTCAAAGATTAGGGGCTAAATGTGTGCTTTTTCATTAAATTAATTTGAGAAAGTACTTTCGCTGTAAGAGGCAAAGATCTGTGCCGTCGGCCTCAAAGCCGATGGGGAGTAGACGGAAGGTTTGGAGATGGATCGGGTGGGAAAAAAACCAGAGCGGAGCGAGGTTAGGTTAAACTGAACATGGATGGACCAACAAAGGGAAATCCGGGCTCTGGCAGGTGCGAGTGCCGTTACCGGGGAAATGGGCAGGTGGCTTTATGCATAGCGTTGGGGATCGTCATGCCTGTAAGGGCCGAGCTATGAGGAGTGAAGTCCGGGCTTGAAACGTGTAGGATTTAGGGTATAAGGGGATTGTGGTGGAAGTGGATTAGGAGATCATGGCCAGAGCAATTGATTCCAGAAGCACTTCGGTGTGCTAAGCATCATGGGAGGAAGTAACGGACTACGTTATTCATCACACTGGTTGCCATTTCTCTCCCACCCTTCCTCACTATCACTTTGTTCATCGATGGCCGATCCTTCATCTCTGTCGCCCCCTTCTCATATCGCCAGGACAAGACCTCGTTCGTCTCTCGCTGTTCTCAGGCCCAGGTGTTTTGCTATCTCCAGTAGGTTGTATGATTATCTCCCAATCTTACTCCATTGCTCCCGCAGAAAGCGATCCCTTCCCCGCCCTCTCCCCACGCCCCCAAGATTTGCCTAGAACTTCTTAGATCAGTGAGGTAGATCTGAAGAAGAAATGCCTCAAGGAGACCTGCCTATGAACCCAGAAATCTAGTCGGAAAAATTGTTTTTTTTTTTTTTCCTTGTCCTCTCAACTGTGATTGCGGTCGATTAGGGACCGTTTTGTGACTGATTCATGGCTGTTTAGTGGCTGATTTAAGGCGCTATAAAAACAGTTATTTGGAACTGAAAGCATGTGTTGGCCAAAAAGACGTTTGCTTTCTCAAGAAGGCCTTATTATAATCTTAGCATGTCATCTTGTTCTCCGTAGATAGAAAGCATTGAATTTATCCCACTGATGCTTTGCCTTCGATGGTGCTGTGATGATAATCATTTCATGTTCAATCCAATTAGCAATCTTGGTTCAGGCACTGATTAATGCTATATCTTAGGAGAGCAGCCTCGAGGATGAGAATGGTGTGGGATTGGTATTGTTTGATCTTGAGATGATTTCGCATGGGGAGCTAGCTTATCCTGTTATGTTAGATTAGATACTCATGGTTTTGACGATGCATTTTTTGTATCAGAGCTTGTTACCAAGTGTCACAAGGGTCGGAACTCACCCGAATTTTTCCGCACCTGCGATGGTGCTGAGCAGTGTCCCGTACACTCTCAGCCAACCCGAAGCACACACACGCAGCGAAATAGCTTGGCGAGGTTTAGCAATCAAGGATCAAGATCGAACAATGCAAGGTAAGGGAAATCTCACTTGTATTCACCAACACGAATTACAAGAACACCCAAAACCCTTACATAACCTTGCACGGCCACGTCCAAGTATATGCCTCGTACTCCAGCACTTGCACTCCTCACTTGGACGGGTGAACTTCACTCCAGGAGTTCACACTCAGCGTCGGGGACTGGTCACACTGTCGCCGGGACTTCCTTGCTCGACTATCGGTGATAGAGTGTTCTCTCCAACTCTCTCCAGTTGCTCTCCCCTTCTGCCTGCTTCAACCTTTGGATCCGGGGCTATTTATCCTTGCAGGGGGCAACTACCGGCCCTGGTTTCCAGGAGACACCTCAGCTCCATAATCACCCACTTCCACTCTTTTAGGGGCTGCAGTTGGATAGCTTGACTGTTTGCCAGCACAGTCACTCGGCCAGCACCTTGACCGAGCTTCCATCGTTCCACGATGGAAGTATACCGGGTCCGTCTAAGTGTCATTCGTACTTAGTTCGGTTGTGGGCACCGCGCCCTTGCCTTGGATCAATCGCATGGAACATTAGCGTCGCTCGACCTCGAGCGACTTCCCTAGCGAGTCTTCGGGAGAACCCGCACGCCCGTTGCTTGCCAGCTCGCCTTTGAACGGGTCATTAGGGAAGTTAGGGCGTCCAGCCCACTTGGCCTTGACCGGGTCTTGCGGGAGTGCTCAGGCCTACACAGCCCGCCACCTGTCTTCCGCCTTACTCGCCCAAGAACAAGTCTTCCGGGCGGTTAGGGCGGCCAGCTCACTCCCTGACCGAGTCCTTAGGGAAGTTGGGAAGTCCAGCTCGCCTTCCCACTTAGCTTGGCCCTCGCCCTATATATATATCCCATTGATCCTTTGGCATTCCTTCCCTCGATCCTTTCCCGGGCTGCCACGCTATCGAGGGTCCGCTTGGCAGCCATTTCCGTATCCGAGCATTAAGGGGCTGACAAACCTCCCCCACTTGAGGAAGCCGACGCCCTCGTCGGAATAGAGTGGAGGTACTCCTGGATCTTGTCCTCGAACTGCCAGAGTGTAGCCTCCTTTTCCCAACTCGCTTCCGACATTGGCAAACCTTTCCATAGAACCAGGTACTCCGTTCTCCGGTTCTTCTTGCTGTAACCTAACACCCGTCGGTCCAGCACACGGTCAACCTCCCTTTCCAATTCCGTGCGTACATTCAATGGCGCACGTCTTGCCCTAACGCGGTCCGCATCCGCATCCTCATGGTAGGGCTTTAGGAAGCTGGCATGGAAAGTCGGATGAATCTTCATCCTCTCGGGTAGTGCTAAGCGATAAGCCACGGCTCCAACTCGCTTCACCACCTCGAATGGCCCATCATACCGCTGAATGAGGCCCTTGTGCCATCTCTTGCTCGTCACTTTCTTCCATATTTGGGGTGTCAATTTCAGCATGACCTTGTCACCGACCTGAAATTCTAGCGGTCGACGCCCCTGGTCCGCATATTTCTTCATGCGGCGGACAGCTTTAGCAAGGCTGTCCTGTGCTTCCTCGAGCATTTCCTGCTTATTCCGGGCAAAACGGTATGCAGCAGGACATGGCCCTTCCTTCTTTTGAAGGGCCACTTCGGAAGGGGTCAATGGTTGATAGCCCAAAGCGAGCTCAAACGGGCTGAACCCAGTGGCTGAGGAACGGTGCAAGTTGTAACAAAACTGCGCTGTGTCCAACAAATCCAGCCAATTCCGCTGACTAGCCGTGACATAGTGTCATAGGTATTCTTCCAACAGTTGGTTCATCCTCTCCGTTTGGCCATCCGTCTGCGGGTGGTTCGCTGTTGAGAACTTTAGTTCTGTCCCCATCATATTGAAGAGATGGGTCCAAAACCTCCCTGTGAACCGTGCGTCTCGATCACTCACAATGTCCGTCGGGATCCCAAACAGCTTGACCAAGTGGCGGTAGAACTCTTCTGCCGCCGTTTCCGCAGAGCAATTCTTTGGGGTAGGCCTGAAGATCCCATACTTCGAGAACCTGTCTACCACAACCATAACTCCATCAAAGCCCTTAACCTCCGGGAAGCCACTGATGAAGTCCATAGAAACCGATACCCAAGGTTTCTCTGGAATAGGCAAAGGCTGCAACAAGCCTGCTCAATGCGCTGTTCCACCTTGTCTTGTTGACAAATAAGACAAGTCTTGACGTAAAGCTCAACGTCGTTCTCCATCTTCGGCCAGAAGTAGGAGCGTGCCAACAGCGCCAGCATCCTTTCCCGTCCGGGATGCCCAGCCCATTGCGCATCATGATGTTCGCGCAATAGCTGCGTCCTCAGCCCTCCGCCGGGGACAAATACGTGACCACCCTTCGCATAAAGCAAACCATCTTCAAGCCAGTACCGTCGCACAGTACCATCTTGAACCTGCGCAACTAGCTTTTGGTATACCCGATCCTCCTTCGCCTGATCCTTCAGTTTGCCTACGAAGGTGGACTCCAATTGGGTAAGCGCAGCAATCGTCTCTACTGCCTTCCTGCTCAAAGCGTCGGCAACTTGGTTGTGGCGCCCCGGCCTATGCTCCCACTCGAAGTCATACTCGGCCAGGAACTCTTGCCACCGAGCTTGCCTTGGGGACAACTTCTTCTGCGTCTTGAAGAAAGTGTTTGCAACATTATCCGTCTTGATCACAAAAGAGGTGCCGAGTAAGTATACCCGCCATGCCCGTAGGCAATGCACAACCGCCAACATTTCCTTCTCGTGCGCGGAGTAGCGTTGCTCAGCCGGCTTCAACTTCCAGCTCTCGAATGCTACCGGGTGCCTATCTTGCACCAACACTCCGCCTGCAGCACGATCTGAAGCATCCGTATGGACTTCGAACGCCTTATCGAAGTCCGGCAGCTTCAGCACAGGTTCGACCACAACCCGGGACTTGACCTTCTCAAAGGCGTCTGCGCATGCCGCATCCCAAGTCCACGGTTTGCCCTTCTGCAGTAGATCGGTGAGAGGGGATACCAACTTCGAGTATCCCTTAATGAACTTGCGGTAGTAGTTTGCCAACCCTAGGAAACTCCGCAATTCGCCCACCTTGTTGGGAGCCATCCACTCCCTAATGGCTTGCACCTTTCGGGGATCCATCTTCACCGTGCCCCCGCCAATCACGTGTCCAAGGAAGTTGATTTCCTTGGTGCAGAACTCGCACTTCTCCTTCTTTACGTATAGCCGGTGTTCCCTTAGCCGCTGGAACACAAAACGTAAATGCCCAAGATGGTCCTCTAGGGACCGACTATAGATGACAATGTCATCGAGATACACTACCACAAACTTGTCTATTACATCATGAAAAACATCATTCATAAGATTACAAAATGTGGCTGGTGCATTGGTTAAGCCAAATGGCATCACCATAAACTCGTATGACCCATACCGAGTCACCATGGTCGTCTTTGGCGTGTCGCCCTCCGCTATGCGAACTTGCCAATATCCCGATCTCAGGTCCAATTTGGTGAAGAACTCGGCTTCACTTAGCCGATCGAACAAGTCTGCTATCAATGGCACGGGGTACTTGTTCTTCACAGTGATCTTGTTCAGCCCGCGGTAGTCCACACACAACCGCATCGTGCCGTCCTGCTTCTCTTGGAACAGCACCGGCGCTCCAAAGGGCGCCTTCGAAGGTTGAACTTTCCCCGATTCCAGTAGGTCCTGGAGTTGTTTCCGTAACTCCTCCAGTTCCTTAGGCGACATCCGGTAAGGAGCTTTCGCTGGTGGCCTTGTTCCCGGAATCAACTCGATCTTGTGATCTACCACCCGCCTTGGCAGTAAGCCCTTGGGCAGCTCCTCAGGCATAACGTCACAAAAGTCGCCTAGAATTCCTTGCACCACGTCAGGAACGTCCGCGTTCGTGCCCAATTCGGGCTCTGACTCATGGATCGCTACAAGGTAAGTTGGCTGGCCCCTCTTCTAGCCTTTGGCTATTTGCATAGCCGAGACCCTTTCGGTCCTAATGTCCTCCGCATGGTTGAGGCCCTTGAATCCCCGAACGAAGCAAGGCTTCTTCGGGTCTGAGATGAACAAACCAGACACATGTGGCATGACTGAAACACAAGCTTTCATGAGAAAGTTGTTACCGAGTATTACGTCAAAATCGTCCATAGGGATGATCATGACGTCCATGGCCCCTGACCAATCGCCAATCTGGACCGGCACTCCTTTGGCCATTCCAAGTACCGACTTGCTTTGAGAGTTGACGGCTTTGATGCGGCTGGCCTGCTTCTGGATCCGCAATCCGTAAGCTTGCACAACACGATCCGACACGAAGTTGTGCGTTGCGCCAGTGTCCACCATTGCCGCCACTTCCTTGGTGTTCAGGGTCATCGGTATATCATCAGTCCCTACTCCTGCGCCTTTCTTCCCGATCGAATGGCACCGAGAACTTGGAGAGGTGCCACTCTAGTTTGCTCGTCTTCGGAGTCGGAGTCGGAGTCGGTCCTATTCACCAAGGCCGACAGCTTCTCCCTCTTCGGGCAATCTCGAGCACGATGGGGGCCGTTGCAGATGAAGCACCCTGGGTGGGTCTTGGGGTCCTTAAGAGACGAACCTTCCGTCGCCTTCCCCTTCCCCTTGTCTCCTTTAGACGTTCTCCCTTTGTCGGCCTTGCTAGCACCCTTGCTAGGCTTGGCCGCCTTGTCCTTCACCTTCTCGGCCTGCTTCCCCTTCGGGTCGCTCTTTGATATGCGGATGTCCACCAACGCATCCGCCTTCGCCATTGCGGTCTAGAGGTCTTGGACTCCTTGCCTTCGCAGCTCAAGTTGAGCCCACGATTGAAGACCCCGCATAAAGTTGAACAATTTGTCCAACTTGGACATTTCTGTGACATCAAGCAATAAGGAACTAAATTCCTTAACATAGTCACGTACCGTACCCGTCTGCCTCAAGTTGCACAATGCATCCCGAGCAGCCCACGAAGTGTTCGTGGGAAGGAACTGCTCCTTGAGTTCCTTCTTCAGTACTGGCCAATCTCTGATGCGTGGCCGCCCGCCGGTAGCAGCGTCCTGCTCTCGGGTTCGCCACCAGAGCTTTGCATCGCCCGCTAAGTACATGATCGCCATTAAGACTTGTTCCCCCTCTGGAACTTTTCCTGCCTCAAAGTAATGCTCGATATCCCACAAGAAATTTTCGAGTTCCTTGGAACTCCTAGCGCCTGTAAAGGCTTTGGGTTCAGGTATCTTTACCTTCGCCCGAGATCCCTCTGCTTCGGCTACTCCAGCAGCCAGCGCACGTCGGAGGACGCTCACCTCCTCCTTCAACCGAACAACATCTAGAACTAGCGCTGCCAGAACATCAGCCACAGTTCCGTTGGCTCCAGACGTGTTGCCGAGGGACATTTCCAAAGCCGTGATTCGATCTCTTAGTGCATCCATCCGGGACATCCACAAGTCACCGGTCGCTTGCTATTCCAATCCTCGCACACCGCTTGAACACAGCTCTGATACCAGCTGTCACAGGGGTCGGAACTCACCCGAATTTTTCCGCACCTGCGATGGTGCTGAGCAGTGTCCCGTACACTCTCAGCCAACCCGAAGCACACACACGCAGCAAAATAGCTTGGCGAGGTTTAGCAATCAAGGATCAAGATCGAACAATGCAAGGTAAGGGAAATCTCACTTGTATTCACCAACACGAATTACAAGAACACCCAAAACCCTTACACGACCTTGCATGTCCACGTCCAAGTATATGCCTCGTACTCCAGCACTTGCACTCCTCACTTGGACGGGTGAACTTCACTCCAGGAGTTCACACTGCCGCCGGGACTTCCTTGCTCGACTATCGGTGATAGAGTGTTCTCTCCAACTCTCTCCGGTTGCTCTCCCCTTCTGCTTGCTTCAACCTTTGGATCCGGGGCTATTTATCCTTGTAGGGGGCAACTACCGGCCCTGGTTTCCAGGAGACACCTCAGCTCCATAACCACCCACTTCCACTCTTTTAGGGGCTGCAGTTGGATAGCTTGACTGTTTGCCAGCACAGTCACTCGGCCAGCACCTTGACCGAGCTTCCATCGTTCCACGATGGAAGTATACCGGGTCCGTCTAAGTGTCCTTCGTACTTAGTTCGGTTGTGGGCACCGCGCCCTTGCCTTGGATCAATCGCATGGAACATTAGCGTCGCTCGACCTCGAGCGACTTCCCTAGCGAGTCTTCGGGAGAACCCGCACGCCCGTTGCTTGCCAGCTCGCCTTTGAACGGGTCATTAGGGAAGTTAGGGCGTCCAGCCCACTTGGCCTTGACCGGGTCTTGCGGGAGTGCTCAGGCCTGCACAGCCCGCCACCTGTCTTCCGCCTTACTCGCCCAAGAACAAGTCTTCCGGGCGGTTAGGGCGGCCAGCTCACTCCCTGACCGAGTCCTTAGGGAAGTTGGGAAGTCCAGCTCGCCTTCCCACTTAGCTTGGCCCTCGCCCTATATATATATCCCATTGATCCTTTGGCATTCCTTCCCTCGATCCTTTCCCGGGCTGCCACGCTATCGAGGGTCCACTTGGCAGCCATTTCCGTGTCCGAGCATTAAGGGGCTGACACCAAGCATAATGCGAACCAATGCACTTTCCTTTCTAGTGGCACAGCTCAGAGCTCCCCCATGTAACTCATTTATTTATTTTTCCCTCTAAACTTTGCCAAGAGATCCAGCAGAGTCTAAAACCATGTGTGTAGGGCTTTGTGATGCGCAATGACAAGGCTCTCGAGGCAAATTTGCTGTTTGTATAGTAGGCAAAATCATTCTTTGAACGTCTCTGCTAATTATCCAAGTTTCACTAAGTGTGAGCACAACCATTTATAAGTTAAGGATTATTTCATATAGAATATTTTGCCTCTTAATAGATGAGTTGAATATAAGGCAATTGAAGGGAACATTTTGTCAGCACAACATCGGATTTTCTTATATTAGAGGCCACTATTGTAGTTGGCAATAATATATCAATCGTAAAGTAAACTCAAATAGCAATACTTAAAATAGAAAAATACGAAACTTACGACACAGTGAAGAAAATTAACAGAAATGAAAAGGCAATTGAAGTTAAGGTCTGTGACAGTTGCAGTGTCATTAAGATAAATTCGACCCCTCCTAGGTGTGCTAAGGTGATTTGGTCGATTGTCTCCCATAATACAATGATAATATGAGTCGAGAACAATACCAGACCTTGACCTTGGAGGCGAACCAACAGATGGAAGAACACGAAGATATAAAACCATGCTCAAGAACCAAATAAGAAGTGCTACCTATTTGTTGAGCAATTTGCTCAATTTATAAAAAGAAAATGGGGTAATTGCTTAGCATATCAATAGGCACAAATCACCTTTAATGTTCGGATTAATAGTATGTTACCATTAATCTATCAATTAGGGACCGATACATCATTAATTCGAACATTGAGAATGAGTTCAAAAAATTATTTATGAATAGCCTTTATTTGTCAGATTAAGAGTATAATACTACTAATCTGTCTATTAAAGGCTGATTTATTATTAATCAAAATATTAAGAATGAATTCGAAAAATCACTCATAAATAACATGTAATTATCATATTAAGAGATAATCTATTAATTAAGGGTCGATTCATTATTAACCTAAACATTAATAACGAATTCGAGCGTTAAGAATAATTCGACAAATTCGAGCATCAAGAATGACTCAAAGAATTCAAGCAATAAAAATAAACCAATAATTTCAAAAAATTATTACTAAATAGTTTTTAATTTTATGAGAATAATTTATCATTTATAATCAAATCATTTCTATTAACCAACAACTAGCTCTGATAGGTCCGCTGTGATTTCCTTAAGCTTCCTTGGAGTAATAGAGCAAAGGGAAGAAATTGCCACAGATTATGCAACAAGAAAGCCTCCCTCTTAAGTTTAAATCTAACGCCAGCCATTTCTTGAAATTAAGCCCTCAAAGAGTGTTTGGAGACAAATGCAAATTCAAAGACAAAGACAAAAAAAAATCCGAGACCCAATGTCAGGATCCAATGAATGACAAAAAAAATTCCAGCAAGCTTGAAGAGCCGCATGCGGGTGTGCCTTTATTTAAGAAGAGGACGAAGCGCTTGTCGACCTTGGAGGAGCAGCTGAGGCGGCTGGGGAGCTTAAGTCATGAGGCCCACCCACGGCGCATCTTCTAGGTTCACTGCTCTCTGCTCGCTCTCCAGCGTACTGCCTCTGAAACTCCTCGTGTTAAAAGAAACAAGAATGTAGTCGGACAAGAAAGAAAGGAAGAAAGAGAGAAACGGGCAGATTCTTCGCAAATGAGAGCGAGAGAGAGAGAGCGAGACGGGTTGTCGGTGATAAGAAAAGAAAGGAGAAGATACGAAGAAGTATAAAAAAATTATAATAAAAATTAAATTAAAAATAATATGACGACACTAATTTTGTTTTTTTCTACTCATTTATATCACCTCGTCCGTCGTCTCCGCAAAATTTTTTTCCCACGGCCTTTACACGTGCCCTTTCGTGGTTTGCTCTAACGCACAACCAGGCAGCTGTTTCACACGCACCTAATACTTGCGAAGGGGGTTAGGTCTCCTTTGTCACCGATCTCTTCACCCCCGGCTCTCTCTGCAAATTCAGCCGCCCTCGTCTGTTCCCCTTTAGCATCTGGCCAAAACCCCTACGGCCGAGATCTAACTCGGTTTGAACTCAGGTACCAGATTGAAATGAAGTCAGATCTAGACCTAGCTTCGACTTCGGGTCCAACAATTGAGGTAAAGTGAGATTGCAGTCCCATGTAATCTTCAAAAGACGAGTCCGGTCGGCTTCTGAATGCGAACTCCTCCTTCAACAACTGGGAATTGTCGAGGTCAGCTCTTCCGCTCGGTTGCGGAGTCGAGGGGAGGAGGGACGGCGAGGCCGGCGGGAGTCTTAGAACAAAGGCCGATGGTGGGTGGGGGAAGGCGAAGAGTGAGTAGTGGCTCAGCTGAACTTCAGGCAGAAATGAGGGTTGGTGAAGCACGAACACAAGTCGGTGATGAGAAACTGAAGAGGAGAGAGAGAGAGAGGAGTGGATGGGCCAATGTGAGAAGATGGAACATTTTATTGGAGAATTTAGCATTTGCCGAGAGCCGACGAGCATCCATATTGCGACGAAACCCTAATCAGAATAAATGCTAGCTTTATGGGAAATGCCAAAACCCGTTACACGCCAATCATTTCCATGATCGATTCGCAGCAGACATGATAATACTTATAACTGCATACTCACTCAATATATCGAAGATGATAAGGAAAATGAAAATAACAAAGACGACAGGCAGTTGCCGATATCGATCTTCCGTATAAGAACTCCAGATATATATATATATATATATATATGATAACGTGGTAAGCGATAAGTTGACAGCTAGGAAGACAGTGCATGATGTAGGTCCTGAAAGGCAAAAGGTCGGCCTTGCCTTTCAGCGCGGTGCGGGGACAGTAGTGCTACCTGTGTTGAGGGGCAACTTCGGCCGGTCTGGGGTTTGCAGCTCGATCGGCTTGGGGTGGCGCATCACAGGTCAGCCACCGGAGAACATGGCCAACGACCTTACCGGCAACCGTAAGAGCCTTCAGTACCATGCGGAACAGAGAGGAGAAGATCAGCTGCTTGATACGTCCCCGAACAGGAGGAAGACGGGGTTGACGGCCTCCGGAGTCTACCTTCGGTCCCCTCCAGCTAAATCTGGAGTCACAAATGTCTCCGGCCTCTTCAACCCTGTGACAAGCCATAGGTTCGCCGATATGGCTAGAGGAGCTTCGTCGGTATTGAGGCTATGTGTCGATAATTTCTTACAGCGGAGAGCAAAAATGGTGGTGGGGTTGTGTAGTTTTAGTCGGAGGTGCGAGGGAGGACGTGCCGCGAGGAGTGTATATGTGGGAGACTTGGGCATGGAAGTTCACAGAAATGACACGGAAGCTTCGGCTCTTAAAGCAAGCAACTGTAAGTGCTCATGTAAACATCGCTTCTTTTTTTTTCTATGAACTAAAATGAAATAGAAGAAGATGAAATAAAGAGGAATGAGAAATATTATAATAAAAATTAAATATATAATATTTTAATTATTAGATTAAAAATAATATTATTATATAAAATTATATTATATTTATAATAGTGGACTAATAACAGTAGATATTAGTTTTTGAGCACCCCGCCCCGTTTATTACCCAGAAAGGTCAAAGATCAGAACTGACCGTTGGATCGCCCTCTGATCACACGGCTGCAGATCGCAAGACGAAATCATACGGCCGGGGCCCCCAGAAACCCCCACAGCTAAACAGTCGTGAGCCTCACAACAGATTAGAAGTGACATCATATGAGTACCGTAAAATTCCTTATTTGGCTTTAAAACTTCCGTGCAAGTGGATTAGAAATATATGTATATATATGTGTGTGTGTGTGTGAGAATAATTATTGAACTGCTACTAAATTCCTTATTTGCCATCGGATCTTCGGTGCAACTTGCAAGTGGATTGGAAATATATATTGTATATGTATATATTTGGGTGAGCATAATTATTGAACTTGAATAGACTGAAAGCGTTATGTGTGTGTTGAACTATGGGTTTTTAGGTGCATAATCACCATGGATAGTATTGTTAAAAGTACGATCGGACTGATTTAAAATGGGTCTGAAATTGTTTGACCAGATTACGGTTCCATCCATTTACTTAATGGATTGGTCTGGTTACGTGTTACAGTTTAAGTAAATATGAACCGGCCTGGAACTGTTTATAAATTGACCGATTAACGGTCATAGCCGGTTTGACCAGTAAACTGTCCATCTTTTTAATTTTTTTAAAAAAATAATTTTCAATGAATATTTTTTAAAAATTTAAATTGACCCAACAAAATTCAATAGTTGATTTTTAAGATTTTTGGTAGTTCAAATTGGTTTTCAAGGGTTCCGGTCCAGTTTAATAGGGTAACGGTTGGAGCCGGTTACAGTTCAATGAGTCTATATTTCGAAATCGGCTTGTAATGGTCCCAAACCCACTGAGAACAGTTATGAGCAATTCGAGCCGATTTCAAGTTTGAACGGTCTGATTTCAGTTCGATTACGAACCAATCCGACCGGTTTAATATCTCCACCGACCATATGAGCCTAAGACAAGGAATTTAAAACCGAATGGGTCACTTCCTCTGGGGCACGGTCCTTTTCTCCGCGGTCCCTTCCATCTGTCTGCGGTTAAAAAGCCGACAGCCCAACAAGAAAAGTCAGACGAAATGGAAAAAAAAAAAAAGAGAAAAGAAAAAAGAAAAAGGCGTGAGAGGGGGAGACAGCTGGGAAGAATGAGACTTAGAAGAGATGGGAATCGACCTGACCGACGGTGAGTGCATGAGGGAGGGAAGATAAACGGAAGAGAGGTGTGTGTGTGACAAGTAGAAGAGGAAATCTGGACAGGAAGTAAGCTTTTCATGTTGCAGGAAATCTAAACTAATCTTTATCTTCACAATATATATTTTTTAGTTGCAGTAATTGTCATCCTAGATATGGTAATTCTTTCTCCTAACCTCTGCAATCCCTTTTCAGCAAAAGATTCAAAAAAAAAGAAAAGAAAAACCTCCGCACACCTTTCCGAGGGTCCCTCAATGTTCTATTTGTCAGCTATACCTGCAGGAGGTTCAATTCACGATTGCAGGTTCATATGATGCTCGATTACCCTTTTCATCTGGCCACACATGTTCTAGTACAGTGCAGTCGGTAAGAATTCAATGTTTGGAGGCACTTCAATTTTTGCACGGCCTTGGCCTCATACATTGCGATCTGAAGCCTGAGAATATATTGGTGAAGAGCTACGGCAGATGTGCGGTGGAGGTCATCGATCCTGGGAGCAGTTTCTTTGAGACTGATCATCTGTGCCCCTACCGTCCAACTTGGGACTCCCGTATGACACAGAGATAGACATTTGGTCACTGGGTTGTGTATTCTGGTGCAGTTAATACGTTAATTAATTATTCCCGGGAAATATCTGAATTTGTTTTGAGCCTCCCAGGTTCTCTTTCAAAATGATTCAACTGCAACGCTGCTTGCTCGTGTGATCGGTGTCATCGGCCCCATCGAACAAGGAATGCCGGTTAAAGGACGAGACAAGTACAAATATTTCACCAAGAATCACACGCTATATGGGCGGAATCAGGTAAAAATGATTTCATCTCTTTACTTCCCAATGTTAAAGGCATTTATTCACCTGAAATTGGATCCACCAACAGTCCCCTGTTCGCTTGGAAAAGATGCACTCCAATGGGTTACATTAATCACGACCATAAATCTGCGGAATTGCGAGACCACTTTCCGGGAGATGGGGCCCCTCGGAAATTGCAGACAGAAATTCCGTCGGAAACAGTTGTCGGAAAGAACGCGTCGGGAAATTTCCGGGAGAGACCTGTCAGAAATGTATCTCGGAATTTTGATAGGCAATTCGTGTTCCAGGAGTCATTGTCTGTCCACTCGCATAAAATCCTCCTTTACTCAGTCTACCAGTGATAAATTCATGACAAACCATGAATGAGGACAATACGCAATCTGCCTGGTGAAATGTTGAAGGTGTACGTACCCCGTAAGTGGCTATATGCCCTGGTCACATGCTTCAGTTCTGTGGTAGAGCCTGGGACCGTTGGTGAAGAGACCTGTTCAGTATTCACCGAGTCTGTTACAGTAGTCTTTTATCGTGATAGTTGATCCTGAGTAATAACCAGTTTCTAGCTGTTTCAATGCTGTCACAAAATACCGATTTTCCTTGCACCATGAGGTCACTCTCTTTGAAAGTTTTCGCCGCAAACAGATTTAATCCCAAACGTCCCTTTGACAGCCAATTAATATCTGTATTATTTATTCTTGCCACGAGCCTCTTCATATCAAATTCACAGGGTTTATCCCGAAAATTATTGAGTGGGAAGATGGGAGGCTGGGTTCTAGTGTCCAATCCTGATTAGATCTGTCTTACCTCTCTGTTATCTTCTGGATACCAACAGACTTGAGTTCCTGATCCCGAAGAAGACTTGTCTGAGGCACAGCTTACCGATGGGTGACCAAGGCCTTGAAGCACCCATCCCATGGCTGTTGTATCCTTACGAACCCATTTCGTCTTGAGCACTAGTGAGGTTAGGACAGGTGACATCTTTGCACTTTCTGCTCGAAAGGCGGGTCTCATGAAAAGGGGGAGGGGCATGATGATGCTGTGCTACATTCCACATCTCTTGGCTCAAGCTTCCGTGAAGGTATCGAAATGGGTTTAGCCCCCTTCAGATGATTGCCCCCATTCCATCATCACAAACTCAACAGACTGCTGCTGGAATCGGTTTCTCCACCGATTTACTGAAGCTGTGTCGGGGGTTGTCACATGAAGTAGAAGAACAGTGAATCTTTTCGTGCCCGAGATGTTATCATCGGGCTGTCCTTCCCTTTCTGTGTCTCTGTTGTTCAGGTGGGATGGACTCAGAGGAATCTGCTGTACATGAGTGATATGTTAATGAGGGGTATTCAGTAATCGCTCTTTCAATCTTTTATCTGTTCCTCCATTTTTTTTGTTACATGAAGAATACGGTTCCTTTCTCTATTATGCTGACGCGCTTATTCTAGCTAAGATTGATCCGGGGCCATCTACACGCAATTCCTGGAACACTTTGCACCCTGTGGATGAGGATGCAATTCATATACACAGTCACCGCCTAGAGGGATATTGAGTCATGTTTACCGAAGAGTGACCATCAGCAGATGAGACCATGAAAGATCTTGATTTCAGAAATACCGCTTCCTCGGCACAAGCCCTGCCCTCCTTTTCGACTTCAGTCATGGCTCTGAACAATGGCTGGGAGAGGGGTAACTTTGTGATGCAACTAGGGAACTGATTTCACCTGCAGAGGGACCATAGAGAGTCAAGAGACCACCACCACAGGAATTTGATACCATTTTATTATAATTTCTTAATGTAACCGAGTTGTCGTATTGGAATGATAGACGACAGAATCTGCTGATCCATCTAACGTTGGACCATGAGACTTGACCATCCCGTTTTCCTATGAGCTATCCCGAGTTGGTTAGTGGCCCTTCCCAAATCCTTCCCTTTGAATTGACAGGGAGTATTTACCGATAAAAGAAAAAAGAAAAATAATAATCAAATTAATATTCGCCTTAAAGGAGACGGACCGCAGATCAAATTTTTGACCCTCTTCCCTTTTCCTCCTCCCAACCTTCTCTCTGTGCTCGTCGGGGAGAAAGAGCAGGCGATGGGGAAGCTCATGACGATGTTCATCTTCGCTATCTTAGCGCTCTGTTTGGTCGATCCGGCGAGATCCGATGCTTCCGATCATCGGTACAAGGAGGGAGATGCGGTCCCTCTCTATGCCAACAAGGTCGGTCCGTTTCACAACCCCAGGTAAGTCGACCGGATTGTTCGCCTGCCAGATGCGTTTCGTGTCATTCGGTTGCGTTGAGATGTGGATACGGTTTCCTCGAGCTCGGATCTTAGTGTACCGGCCCGGCGTAGATCTGACTGCTCGGTCAATGGAATCGGGGCACCACTCACTTAATCGCAGCAGCGTTTAGTGTTTCTTCATCATCTACTGTTGATCTTATGCGTCTCAGAGAGATTGGTAGAAAGAGAGGAAAAAATTCATGTTACGCGTGTCAATCTGTGCCATTTCTGAGGAGAACGTCTTTGGAGACCATTCTTTGATCGACATCGTTGTATTTGGCTCCTCTCTGGATTTAAAGCTGGAACTTTTGCTTCTTCCCCATACGATGTCTGAATAGATAATAGAACATGGCCAGCCTTGGCATTTTATAATGGTATTTTCTGGGCTCAGTAGTTTCCTAGAATACGAGGAACTCGTGCCAAACTGTTAAAGCTGACCTGCTTTGCAATTCGTTTCTTTTCTTTTGATCTGGTAGATTTTTCTTTGTCTCAAATGTTTTTGTTTTATCTATTTATTTATTTGCTGCAGTGAAACTTACCGCTACTTAGATCTTCCATTCTGCACGCCAGGTATGCATCTACGTCTGTGGCAATATTCTTTCCTTGTCTATCTCAAAATCCTGATTATTTATGGTCGATGCCATTCTCTGTTGCAGCTCATTTGAAAGAGAAGAAGGAGGCTCTCGGAGAAGTATTAAATGGTGATCGTCTTGTCAGTGCCCCCTACAGGTTGGACTTCTTGAAGGACAAGGAGTCGGAGACTGTTTGCAAAAAACGGCTCAAGAAGGAAGAAGTATCCCAGTTCCGCACTGCAGTAAACAAGGATTATTATTTTCAGATGTACTATGATGACCTACCAATTTGGGGATTCATTGGTAAGGTGGATAAGGATGGCAAAGATCCTAGCGAGTACAAGTACTTCCTTTACAAGCATATTCATTTTGACATCTTCTACAACAAGGACAGAGTGATTGAGATCAATGTCCGAACAGACCCTAATGCCCTGGTAGACCTAACAGAGGACAAAGAAGTTGATGTTGAGTTCGTGTATACAGTTAAGTGGAAGGAAACCGACACTCCTTTTGAGAAGAGAATGGATAAGTATTCACAGTCATCATCTATGCCCCATCATTTGGAAATCCATTGGTTTTCAATAATAAACTCATGTGTCACGGTTCTTCTTTTGACTGGATTTCTTGCCACCATTCTCATGCGAGTTCTCAAGAATGATTTTGTCAAGTGAGTTAGATTTTCTTTTCTACTACATGCAATTTTCACCTATATAGCTCCTTGATATTGTTTTCCCCTTACTCCCTTCTATGCAAATAAGGTGCATTCCTGAAACTTTAGCGGTTCACTCCCTGTTTATTTTCTCTTCAAATAGGTATGCACATGATGAGGAATCAGCAGAAGACCAGGAGGAGACTGGATGGAAATACATACATGGGGATGTTTTTAGGTACCCAAAATATAAGTCTCTGTTTGCAGCAGCACTTGGTTCTGGAACTCAGCTGTTTACTCTGTAAGTAACCAGATGTTAGTTTGAGCACTAGCTATACCTTGAGAACTTTGTTTCTTTGTGTAAACATCTCTGTCATTTTCTGATTTGGCTTGTGCTTTATTGCAGCACTATATTTATTTTCATCCTGGCATTAGTTGGCGTCTTTTATCCCTACAATCGAGGGGCTCTGTTCACTGCATTGGTTGTCATATATGCACTCACATCTGGAATAGCAGGTTACACTGCCACCTCCTTTTACTGTCAACTGGAGGGATCAAACTGGGTACGTTCAAACAGAACCCCACACCCCCTAGCCCTCTTTGTGGTTTAGACATCTGCTTGTTGATTATTCTCTCAAACCTTCCACATGACAGGTTAGGAATCTGTTGTTGACTGGATGCCTTTTCTGTGGGCCTCTGTTTCTCACATTCTGCTTCCTCAACACCGTTGCCATTGTATACACTGCCACAGCTGCTCTTCCTTTTGGCACCATCGTGGTAATAGTTCTCATTTGGACTCTGGTAACATCACCGTTGCTGGTATTAGGGGGGATTGCAGGGAAAAACAGCAAAGCAGAGTTCCAAGCTCCCTGCCGTACTACTAAATATCCCAGAGAAATTCCACCATTGCCTTGGTACAGGGGAACGATTCCACAGATGGCAATGGCAGGCTTCCTACCATTCAGTGCTATTTACATTGAGCTTTATTACATATTTGCCAGTGTTTGGGGACACAGGATCTATACAATTTACAGCATCTTGTTCATCGTCTTTATCATCCTCCTGATAGTCACAGCTTTCATCACTGTTGCTTTGACATATTTCCAACTTGCTGCGGAGGACCATGGGTGGTGGTGGAGGTATGAATCTTCTTGTATATCACTTAATATCTCCCTCTTTATGTTGCAATTATTTGTCCTAATTTGTTTTTTGTATTTTCACGATGATTTAGTTACATCATTGATTATACATTGTACAGTGATATTTGTTTTCGATTACTTGATTATTTTTCTTCTACTTGATTATGAAGTGGCTTGCGTTACTGGGAGAAGCTTATGACAGACATTTAATTTCAAACTAACAAAATGAAGTTCGCTGCTGAAAATATCTAAAATTAAATAATGGTCCTGCGATTATTGAGTAAATATTATTGTGTATTCATAAAAAAGAGAGTAAATATTATTTTGGTAACTGGCTGTATTAGTTGTTGAATGTGATGCTTCCCCTTGCCGTTGTTCTATCTTGCAGTCTATTTTCGGGTTGCCGTCAGGGTTTATTTTTCCGTTAATATTGATTAAGAAAATTCCAGATATAAAGTAGGTTGATGTAAAAAGTTTCCTCAACGCCACTAATTCCTGCCCTGCATTTGGCAGATCTTTCCTATGTGGTGGATCGACCGGCCTGTTTATCTATGGCTATTGCCTGTACTACTACTATGCTCGGTCAGACATGTCAGGTTTCATGCAGACTTCCTTCTTCTTCGGGTACATGGCGTGCATCTGCTACGGGTTCTTCCTGATGCTCGGGACCGTGGGTTTCCGTGCGGCTCTGCTCTTTGTCCGTCACATATACCGGTCTATCAAGTGTGAGTAGGTAGCCCGTTGTGCCTCGTCCAAATCTCCAAAGTCTCCCCTCCTCCCCCTTTCCTCTTTTGTTCATTTTCGTTCACAGCTGCCATGTAGAGAGGATTTTATCGAGTAATTTTTGTAGTTCTGTAGGCAGTAGATTCAAGGTTTCTTACTAAAACACGTCTACCAGGAATTCTGTTCTACTGTACGATGGAACTGTCTGGACAAAAATAAGTCTCGTATTGTCGCTTCCTCAGAAACTATGCATATCCTTTTCCACTTAGCTGTGTCTCTCTTAGAGATAGATACTGTGGGTACCATTTGGGCAATCGGGAAGCTTAGGATAAAATAACTGCATCCCATCCGTCCAGCAGTCACAACTCTCGCAGCTGCCACCGCTGTGCGATTCGGGGCCCCTGGTGGTTTGATGTCTCGTCCCATGCATGTTTTTACTAAATTAGCCTCTTCTTTTGATTTTGGGGGTAATCATCCAGTTGAGGATTGGGATATCCCTCTCGGCTGCTTGTTGCTCGCTGTTCGTACATCGGGTTGGTGTGATCGTGAGGGGTTGGAATTCATGCTTTCATTCCACTCTCGAGTCTGCACTCCGCAGGGTTGTCGTCGAGGAGCCACTGGGCCTTACCATTGTCCACCGGGCGAGGAGGTCTGGCCGAGTACCATTATTTCAAAGTGGGGTACAAGATATCAACCTCTCACAATGGCATTCTAAATTTACTCCTTTTGGGGGGGGGCACAGAGAAATTTTATCTCACCAACCGATTCAACAATATATAATCCTAATAAATGTTCCACGACACAATATAGTATCTCATGAGAATATAATCCTACGTTAATAAATATGAAAAAAATATATTATAAATTTATAAAAAAAAAAAAAATTAAAAATTCACATGTACATTTTGGTTACCTGGGTAGCGGCTTCGTCGTCCCACACCTGGCCAGCTTGCGCCTCGAACCTCGCATGCAAACTCCCAATAGGTTTCATACTCGTCCTTGTCTTACTCTACCTTCGACAAAGTGCAAGCCACGATCCAAGATGCCTATTGCTCTTGAGCTGCCCTCTCTCTTTTGGCTTCTCGTCGACATATCATGACGTGAAATTAGCAGCAGACGATGATGTCCGAAGATCGGATCTTTTGTTTTGTTCCTGTTCATTTGCTTTTCTTTTCCCATTTGTTCATATGCGACTACTTCATGTTTGAATTTCTGTCTAATAGTTTACTAAGATAAAGTTGATATTTCCTCTTTCTTTCTTTCTTTCTTTTTTTAATCTCCAGATAAGATTTTGGATCTGAGTGAGGCTAGGCCGAAGAATAGCTCCGCTGGAACGAATAAGTGGAAATATTCCTTTCTACACACCTACGACACGCATCAACAGTCAAACTCATGGACGACGAGTCCCTACCAGGCGCCCCATTAGTCGCTCGTCCAGTGATTCCGGGCTATCAGAAAATGTATACGGTCTGATGAACAAGCTCGGTTTCATTTTCGTGTGGCCCTTTTTTTCCTTCCTCATGGTATGGATTTCCATGGCCATGTGTGATACGCTTTCCCTGGTCTTTGCCTGATTTTCAAACTTCCTTCTGTCAAAAACTATGGCCATGATCTGCGGTCTAAGTTGGACTGTCTTCAGAAGTCAAGTCTTTCAAGTCCCAGAAAGCAGAGAGATTAATGGACTACCCCGCATCCGAGGTGACGGAAATGAATTAGGAATTCGGCTTTCTCGATTGACCTGAGAACTTTGTTCAAAGGACAGCAACGTTTATTCATCCGAAATAAAAGGCCGGGTTCATTTCTGAGGAAAAATGGGTCGCCCATTGGTAATATGAATCCATATGATATACAAATTTTGCATCAAAACTATCAAAGTAACTTATGGCCGGGGGAAATAAATGAATGGATAAGAATAATGCAGACAAACTATGTGTATCCTTCTCCTAGTCCTTCAGAATGACCTCTTGATGTTTTTGAAGTCGGCCGACTCGATGCACTCGAGCCCCGTCCTGTAAGGGTTCATCACCTTCAGCAGCTCGGTTGCCTTCTTCTTCGTCTCTTCGTCGCACCCGCACTGTAGCATCAGGAGGAGCTTCTGGAACGCCCCGACTTGGAGGGCTTCGACTAGTGCCTTCCCCTGCTCGTCCCACCGCTCGTGCTTCACCAGCCTCCACAGGGCCGAGACGGAGTATTTGGTGGTCGAGGCCGATCCTCTCGGGAGCTTCTTCACCAGAACAGGAACCGTGAGGCAGTTGGCGTAGGCCTTGTCTCGGCCTTCCTCGGATCCGCAGAGCTCGTCCAATACCCGTAGGGCCCTCTCGCAGGCGCTTCCTTTGGAGTCGATCAGGAATTCTAGGACGGTGTTGACCAGGCCCATCTCGAGGAACTCCAACTCGCTCGAACGGGCGCAGGATATGAGGTTCCATAATATGCTGAGGGAGGATTTCGTGATTGCCGGGCAGATGGGCTGGTCCACGAGCTTAAACAATGCTTCTCTTGCACCCTCGACTTCCCCTAGCTCCTGCGCATATTTGGGGTTGGAGGAGACCTCATCAAGGGCTAAAACTGCCGTCTTGCAGGTCGAGAGATCGCCGCTTCTCGAGAACCGAACGAGACTGCTCAAGGAAGCCGGTGACCCCAGGGAGCTTTGGGCTTCCGTATCAAGCGGGAGCATCCAGCTCAGAGCGGATAATATCTCCTCCAAGAGCTGCAGGACCGAGTTCCGCTGACCCGATTGACCTGCAAATGCATGAAAAGCAGCCGACAGGACCGAGCTGGCCCCATTAGCAACAATGCAACTCCGGTTCCTATCGCTCTCGCTGCCCCAACTGTTAATCTTCTGAACCGATTCTAAGCAGTGGTCGTGATCCAGCGACCGGGCCGATTCTTTCAAGCCTGAAAGCATCCATGAAACCTCTAACGGGGTTACTGGGACTCTCGGGGTCGGGACTCTCTCGATTCCGAAGCGGCGGTTCTCCACCGACCAGTCCTGGATCAACCTCCGGAGCGCATGGTTCGGGATCAGATCGAAGCTCTTCAGCACCTGACTGGTGACGGGGCAGATAAAGTTCTCACCTTGGAGCCATTTTTCAATGCTCTCCCTATCGTAAGTGATCCCAGAGGACATGGTCACAGGATCTTTCATCAGATCGAGTGATATTGGGCAAAGGAAGTGCTTCGGGATCGAGACCTCTAGCTCAAGTTCGCCCTTCTGCCGGGCGGCCATCCTCGACCTTCTTCTCCACCCGAAGCCCATCTGTTAAGAAACTTCAGATTTAAGAAAGAAGCCCAACTTGCAGACAGATTCGTGGGAAGATTGATAGAATTCTTCAACTTCTGTCTGTGAGCAATGGGAATGAGGCAATCCGGGCTTATATATTTGGGGGCAGAGAGAGAGAGAGAGAGGGAGAGAGCCTCTAAGGTTCCAACACGGTTTTAGGTTCAAAGTTCAGATTTTCAACAGAAAGAAGGCGCGGAGGGGCAGACGACGAAATTCAAGGAAGGTGTTCAGACGGAAGGATGGGTTTTGTTTTCTCTGCATTCTGCACCCTAACGTTTGTTTTTATTTTTCTGACTTTTTTTGCTACACCGAAGTTTGTACTGCATCAAGAAAAGCACCCTGAAATTTCCACTTCGATCCATTCATTCATCGCAGTCTGCAGTACGAGAATCATTCAGTTTCAAACTTTGCATCAAATCCACCACATGATTTACTACATGAGCCTTTTTGTACTAAGATGAAAAAAAATAGTGCACGAGAAATTTTACCGATAAATGGCAATCGATCCAAAAATATTCATGATATCAAGTTCAACATGATGTTGCTGTATCAAACCTTATATCCGGAGATGGTGCATGAAATCCACCTTATATGGATCGAATCCATGACCGGCCCCGGGATCATGGTGCAAAGTGCGATGAGATCGAAACTTCAATGCCCATTATTGTACAGAGCAAAGTCGAGGGGTTGAAGTGGGACCCAATCAATTCTGTGTTTGTTAGTTAAGACAGGCATTTGAATTTTGACCGTTCGTCAAATTTGGGGGAAACGGTAAAACCCGAAACGCATTCAAAGGGGGGGGACGTGGAGGGAGCGGGAGAGCCTTCCCAAAGGAAGCAAGGAGACGTCACGCTGACCGGCCCCCCGGAATGCTGACGAGTCAACGCTGACTGCCCTTTTATCCTACGACGTCGCATGTCGCCCGGGCCCCGGTCCTCCTCGTACCGAGACACGAAGGGCAATGAAATCGAGGGTGATGATCATCAATCAAACTTGGACGGACCTCTGCAACTCGAGTCAGCTAATGCTTAGAAAAGACCAAACGTCTAGAAAGAGAACTTTACTGAGCGTAAAAAGTTACCCTATGCTAGACTTAATTTGTGCATAGTGCAGATGATCATATCAGTCAAATCGAGTTTAGACTTCTCGACTAGTCGCTTACAGGTGTCGTGCAAACGTGTCCCGGGCGCCGTCGGGTTGTCAAAGTACGATCTTACCCCCGTCCTGCTTATTCCCCCCTAGTGATAAAGGGGTTTTCGGGATGGATACTTCCTGCATCCACAAAGTCTAATTCTCTCGGGCCGCAGCTCATAATCGAATTCAAGTTACAGATCGCATTATCGGACAAAGAGCTGAATGGTCATCCGTTCTACTTAAGACACAACCAAAACCTCATAAGAGGATCAGTAACACCAGGAGTTCACCCTTATTCAGTCCAGCAAAACAAATGCTGTACAAATCGGGGGGAAAAAAAATCACTCGCCACCCCAGTAAAATGAAAAAGGTAAGTACATCCTTCCATCTCAGTACCAAACTCCGCGTGCATCTCGGAGTCGAGCTGTGTGCTCCTTGGCAAATGAACATGCGAGGCCTGAGCAAAATGGTTCCGGTCAAAGCACCACAGCTTCTGTCGGATGGGGTGGATGACTCTGTGCAAAGTGGTAAACTATCTGATCTCATTCTGAAGCTTATGTCCAATGGAACGTACGATCATTCCTGCCTGATGTAAGGAGAAGTGCTCAGTTCCGTACTGTACATTGATTCGTCCCCGGCAAACCCATACATGTTCGCTTCCTTCTCATCATCCCACCTAAGGACTTCCCTCACATACCTGAAGGCCCCATCAACTGAGGACCGATCCCTGGCTCGGGTTTGCCAAACAAAGAGCTTCTCGCTCCTGATGGAGTGGTACAGCTCCTTGAATTTCACCGCCACAAAGAAATAAGCTTGAAGGGCAAGTGCCTGATTGCTACTGTGAACCCTCACGGGGTTGAACTCGGTGAACCACTCACAGGCTGATAAAGGGGACTGGTTTATTTTTTCCTCAAAGGCATCGTATTTGTTCAGGAGGAGAATGAAGGGAGTGTCCCTGAAAGATGGGTGTCTTGCTAAGCCCTCGAACAAGTCCCTGCCAGCCAGCATTTTGTTGCAGAGAGTGCCATCATTACCTTGGGAACACATCTGATCGTAGTCACTCAATGCAATACAGAATATGACTGCCCTCACGTCTTCAAACATTTCTAGCCATTTACACCCTTCGTGGAGGCCTTTTGAGTTTATGCGTATTAGTTGATACCTGTGCATAAGGGGAAACCTCATCAAACCAAGCAGGAAACATCCCAGAAAGCAAATAAGAAAGATAACACTTAACTGGGCTAGGATTGTCTTAAAGATTGAATTTCCCACAGAAAACATCTTCTGCAAAAAAAATATTTTCTTGGAGAAAGGGAGCATGGAAGAATAGATACTTGGCCATTGGTGGTGGGCAATCGATGTTTTCACTGTACATTTCAGACATCAGACTTCTATCGTCAAATGAGAAGTCGATGAAGGAAACTCCATTGCTTGGAGTGACTCCCTCAGCATATAAGATATCCTCTTCAGAAGGCTCATACTCATTGCTTGATATCTCAATTACCTATATATAAGATTAGGACCACATTAATCAACTCTGATAGATGTAAATATATATATGAGATATATGAGCTGAACGGTTGGGGTTATTGAAGGACCAGATCTAATGTTGAAGGAATACCCACGTAGACATACCCTATCTAAAAAATATTTCGCAACACCAGGAAGAGAACCCAATTCACCCCTTCGCCTGTATGTTTCCTGAATAGCAGGGTCCTTCCAAAGCTCATCGACAATAGGAGCATACTCTCGTGTTGCAGCAGGAAAGAAAGCATCTAAATCTCCAGTTGCCATTATATTGAGCAACCAGTCAGAAAAATGCTTAAATCTTTGGTTTATAGAATAGATGCATTGCATACTTTCACCAACGCCTCTCTCACCTGAATTTATTCAGAGAAAACACATCAACAATGGAAATACAGGAGTTAAAAAGCAAAACAGAAACCATACATTCTCTTAGATGCAGGAAAACAGGAGGGTGACGTGGCAAGTCACTAAAGTCAGTCAGTTGAATGCAACTAAACTAGGAGACCTTTCTTCTGCAATAGGAGAAAGCGGGTTTTTTGCTTACAGGAGGCAGTTCAAGAATGAATTATGCCATACCTGAGAATGATTCTTCAGTTTCTATTCCATCCTGATTTCTCTCCATTAAAGCTTCCTCTTCAAACCGTTCTCGGCCTTCAAGTAATAAACTAAGGTATCTATACATATTGCTTTGGATCATAAGCTTACTACTTTGCAGCTCTTCTGCAGTGAACTTATTATCGTAAAGAATTTTTGCCTGTCCAGAGAAAGAAATAAGTATATTGAGTGGCTGAAGAATTTCTTTTTGCTCAACCACAGGTGTGAATATGGTCCATGCTGAAGTTGAAGTAAAAATTCATATGACCGTGGAAGTGAATGCTGCAGGTTGCTACTTCTATATTACAAAGTGATGTGCCTTGAAGCTTACGTGCTTAAAAATAGTGCTAGTTCCTGCTCCTTCGGGCCCAATTAACAAGAGTTTCTGAACTCTTCCCTGCTCCAAATACTCTGGCACAGATCTACTTGAAAAGGTGGACGAATCTTCTTTTGCACCTTGACGATTTACAGGTGGCACAGGTAACGACAATAGCGAACTAATGAAACGAATATGCGCCTGCCTACCAAAAAGCAAATTCAACTGAATAAAAAATCAAACCAATACTAAATGACACCTAAAAAATATGAAATAGTATCAGATGGCCTAGACTAAATTCTGAGAGAACCTTTTTCCATATCCTTCCCTTTATGTTATTTTGACCTTCTTCCTCATATGATCCGTCATCATACACCCAAAAATGAGTATCCCTGGGACACTGTACGTTGGCCAGCTGAAACAGAAATCACCAATAGCTAGGAAATCAATGTAGAGGCAACACAAACAAAATTAGCCAATACAATGAAATGAGCATACACTATAATTTCACATGGAAAATGAGCAACTCCATTGACAAGGAGCTTTCAAGACATAAATACGTCAGCAATGAAAAAGAAATTTCCATTGTTGCAGAGGCTCCAGAATTTCATTGAATGACCATAATTATATGCTCCCAGCAAAAAATCAACCTGTCTGGGCTGATTATCTAGTAATTTAGGAGGGACAAAGGGCTCTCAGAGAGCACAGCACTTTGGCCTGTCAGAACTACAAGAAATCTTCCTTTAAATTTTCAATTTAATTTGACTATTGAGATGTCCATAGCTTCCGTATCAAAATTACACTCCTAATATGATCAGAAGAATGAAGGACGATCACCTTCAGAAACTTATGGTACTGAGTTTTTTGGGACCGAGATACATGAGAGATGCCACAGGCCTTTTCAGTTAAACAAACTCCAAAGCTCTACACTTGCGAGAGAGACTTGCCTCACTTTACTTCATCATAAAAGAAGGGCCCAGCACCAGCCCACACTTCTTTAGCTGTCTTTATTGCATATAACGTTTTAAGCAAATATGATGGCTTTGCACTTGCCCTTTGACTTTAAATGTCCCTCTCAAACATTCAATGTGTCCCTTTCACATGTAAGTGCAGTTGTTGGTCCTTGGTTTAGGATAGACTTACCAGGTTCTCTTCAATGCCAGCTGTTTCATCTAAATTCAAATTTCAACTATCCAACTTCCTAATGTCTAATAAATGCCAAGTTCTCTTCAAACTACTGAAAGGAGCCCAAAAAAATATGAGATGATACATTTATAAGGCCGAGTTGCATGCATGACATTTAGCTGAGTAACAAAATCAATATTTGAGTGAAATCCTTATCTTATATTTGACATTCCCAAACATGAGTTCAAATAAATATCTTGAGTATATGTCACCACAAAAAACACTGGTAGATTTACCCCCTGAAGTCACAGCTATCTAAACAAGAGTAACTTTTGCAAAAATAACTCCCAAAAATGTGCTGCCAGATCTTTTTCCCCAGTGCTACTATAGCCAATTCTTTACCTTTCAAAAGGAGAAGCTTTGGGGTGATTTAAGAAATAAATGCATATAAATCAAAAGCAATTCCAGTTCATTGCTTTGCTTCAACCAAGGGAATTTACCTTCAGCACTCTGAGTTCCACCTTCGTAATTTCTCGCCCATTTATGTAGACCTTTGTATCCCCATTGCTGGCATCGATCCGAAGCTTACCCCCAACATTTAATTTGGAACTAATTATTCTATCAGGTTTCTCTCCTTCCTGAACACCCATAATCCGCAAGAGTTATGAGAAAAGAAATCATAAAGCATCAAATTCTCTTCATAATAAGAGCACAATCCAACTTCAGACAAAATGAGCGTTCCTTTTTACCTTCCCCCACAACCCAGAATCCTTATCATACCAGTAACTACCAGGTTTCAACTTTTGTGGTGGAATCGGGCAGCCGAGAATCTCAGCCAACTCCTCCTGCCTCAGCTGCCTCCCGTTCACATAGAGCTGCTCAGGCCTCAGCTGATTTGCGACACACTCCTTTTCAGCCTTCATTATCTGCCTCACCTCCAGGGGGCTGCAAACCCTAGCCAAAATCCTTGAGCACTTTCCGAGACCTGAGCGTCTTGCTTCATCAATCGGCTTCCCAATGCAACCAACACACTTTCTCCCCTCAGGCATCGATCCCATGGCCTTCAAGAGGCAGTTGCCGCAGTACTTGGCCCCACAAACGAGGCATGACTCTCGCTCTTTCAGCCTGTTCCCCTTCCCACAACGGCTGCAGATACCACGCTTCGTAGACGCCGCCTTCTTGGCGGCGGCAGACGGGGAACCTGCAGCAGTGGCGGGGGTGGTGGAAGCCGGGGACGAGGATGAGAAGCTACCATCCTCATAGTTATCGTTGTCTTCGAACTCGGAGTCCCTCGGAGTGGTGAAGGTTACTACAGCACCACGTCTCGGCTCAGCATTCTCAGCTCTGTACTCGGAATCGTCCAGATTCAGAGACGAAAACTCCACGCTGACTGAGCTCACGTTGTCCCTGTCGTCCAGCTCCAGCTGAGCTCTGGAGCCCGAGGACGCTCTTCGGCTGTCAGCCGGAGGATCCTTGAAGACAGAACCATTCCGAGTGGGGAAGAACCGTGAGATCCGGCCCGGCGGTATCGGGGCAGCAACCGGAATCGAGGAGGAGAGGTCGGATCGAGTCGATAAGGACACGGGCCCGGCTATTTCGACGGGATCGACCCTGGGTACGGCATAGGTGACCGGGGGACCGTCGTACTCTACGGCTATGGAGTAGTCGAGGTGGTCCTCGTCGGGGAGAGGTGCCCCGGCGGGGAGCATTTTGCGGAGAGCTTGCTCCCAGGCTCTTTTGTGGTCCTCGTCCTGGTCCGTCGCCATGGAAGAAAGCCGCGTAAACAGGCGAGTGAAGAAGGATTGAGGAGGAGGAGGAGGAGGAGAGAGAGAAAGAGAGAGAAAGTGGAATTGAGAGAGAATGAGTATAGAGAGAGAAAGAGAGAGAGAGAAGAGAGAGCTGTTGTAGTTGGAGAGGGAAAGCAAACGGAGCTGACTAATGGCAGCGGTGCGAGGCGGCGGCGATCCTGTTAAATTCGATCCCGTCTTCCGCCCGTCGTCGTCTTGCTCTGGCAACTCCGGTTCACATCGTTGTGGTCGCCACGTGTTCGTACGTCGTTCATGGGCCCGTGGAGAAGCCCACATCAGGATGTAGGTGGGCCAAGCTTGACCCTTTCAATGAATGGGCTCTTGACCAGCCAATAGAGATAGAGGGGATGGATTCTTCCGGTGGACTCTGGTCTCTAGTGGATTCGGCTGATAAATGTGGGAATCTGCAGTCGGGAACTCGGTCCCTTCCGAAACCACAGACGGCAGTCTCCCACTCACCGCGTGACGCGTCAGCCCTCCTCCCTCCCACCACTGGATTCACGCTCGCCGGAGCCTCCGTAAGTGGGTCCCGCAAACGACTGGACGACATTCCTCCCTCCGTTAGAAAAAGATCTGCTCTCTCCTACCCTTCCTGCACACTTGAATTTACCTTTCAGCCCTCTCCTTCTCCCTTCTTTTAAAATTTATTATGTGCATTCCTTAATATATAAGAACTTACTACATTATAACTGACATAGATTTTAAATGATTGGAATTTTGAGAAGTAAAATTCCTAATTTATAATTTTTTCATTTATATGATTTCATGTAAAAGATTAAATTCTACTTCGAAAAGATAGTGAAAAGAACTTATCAATATAAAAAATTATTTATTGTCACTTGTAAATTTAAATATTTTGGATTAAAAGATGCAATCTCTTTTGACCCAATAGCTTGCATTATGTCAAGCCGAAGCTTGAGAGAAAAATATAGACCTTGACTCGTAGTTGGTTGATCAAATCGAGAGCCTACAAAACAGAAAAGGACAAAAAGGTAAAATGAAAAAAAGATGAATAACGTATTTCGGTCATTTGAATAAAGGAATAGGGGCATTTCCGTCTACTTGCAATTGGAGTATTATATAACCCAACGGAACCTGCCCGACTTCTTCCTTGCAACAGCGAGAGCCATTTGCAAAGCTGAATTCTCCATCCTTTAGGGTTCATCTTTGTACCTGTTTCACTTCCTATCTTCATCTTCAGTCTCTCCGAAGGTATGATAGAGGTGGTCATACTCTACATTTAGTCTTTCCTGATCACAGAATTTCGCTGTATGTGGCTCTTCTTGTGGGAGTTATCTGATTGAGATTTTTCTTGGTGGGTGGTGCGGGAGTTTTGCAGTGGTGAACAATGGAATCGGCTTCTGTGGCAATCTCGCAGTCTTCACTCGGCTTCTTCAGCCCTTCTTTCATGTTCAGATCGGGTACTGCGGCCATTAACGGACCCGATTCTGTTAAGTTTAGCGGGAAATTGCAACCCTCATTGAAGGTAAATCTTTCTGATTGGATGGATTGAGGATGTTTCTTTGGTTCAATTTCTCTTTTATCTTAGGTTTTGCCGAATTTTTGGCAGTTCAAACTATAAATTTAGATTCAGGGTTTTTGCTTTTCATCAGATTACCGCATACCTAAAATCCTGAGGTTTCTGGTTTTAATTAGCTCTGCAGTTATCACTCTCCTTATCATTAGTTCTCGTGTCTGACCTGTAAAATTTGTCCTCGACGATTTAGAAGACACTTTTCTTCCTAATCATCGTTTCGTTGGTGATATGTACTGGATATTGCCACTTCTTTCGCTATCAGCTGCGGCCATCAATTGGGTTGGAGCCTGTTAACTTCTTTTGTCAAAATTTGCTAGATAGTTGCTGGAGATTTGTTTGCTAATGGTATCTGGCTTGTCCTGCTGCTTGCTTCCGATATGCTGAAAGCTGAAAGGTCCTCCAATCGAAATTTGGAATTTGACTACTTTCTCAATCTTCCAAGCTCAGTTTATTTTTCCTTTATTTTCCTGTTGGTCGCGCCATTTTGTTGCTGACGATAGTCATTCACTTTGGAGGCAGCTTCTTTACTGTCGTCAATTTTGATGCCAGTTGCGTAAATGATGGGATACTTAACTTCAAACTTCACCTTTTTTTATCTCAGTAGGTCCATAATTGGAATGATAGTTATAGGGGTATGTACGTACATTCTTGGTTGTATATATATTTAGCCTCCATATGCGTTTTATGTAGGAATTTGATTCATTACCCTACTTATTGATGTATGGCAGCATTACAGTTTGGCATCTCAGTTGAGACCTGGCCAGTGGAAGATGATTCCCAGAAGCAGGAGAAGCTTGGCAATTAAAGCATCATTGTCTTCAGAATCTACCGGATCATCTGCACCAATTGCTCCGCTTAAGCTGGAATCTCCAATTGGGCAATTTCTTTTGCAGATTCTGATCAGTCATCCACACCTTGTGCCTGCTGCAGTTGAGCAGCAGCTTGAACAGCTTCAAACTGATCGTGATGCTGAAAAGACATCAGAAGAGCCTGCAGCTACTGGCACCAATCTAGTCCTATACAGGTTTGCATCTTTATTGAATGTTGAAACTGCATCACTTGATATCTTAATGAGCTCTGGTCTTATCCCTTCTGTTATTGTTTTAATCATCAGGAGAATTGCTGAGGTGAAGGCTAACGAAAGGAAAAATGCACTGGAAGAGATCTTGTATGCTTTGGTAGTGCAGAAATTCATGGATGCTGATGTATCTTTGGTTCCTTCTGTAAGTTCATCATCTTCAGACCCTTCAGGCCGTGTAGACTTGTGGCCCAGCCAAGAAGGAAAGCTTGAGAAGCTTCACTCACCTGAAGCCTATGAGATGATCCAGAACCATCTTGCTCTTATTCTGGGAAACCGAGTGGGCGATTCCTCCACAGTGGCACAGATAAGCAAGCTCCGGGTTGGACAGGTCTATGCTGCATCAGTCATGTACGGGTACTTCCTCAAGCGGGTTGATCAGAGGTTTCAGCTCGAGAAGACAATGAAGATTCTTCCTGGTGGATCAGATGGAGACGAGCTTAATGTACAGCGAACTATGGGGGAAGAGACCAGAGCAGGTGCCTTTGATGATTCTCTCAAATCTGTAGAGTCTCATCCTGAAGTTTCATCTTGGGCTGGTGGGGTCAGTGTTGGTGGTTCTAGTTATGGTATGAAAACATCCCGACTTAGATCATATGTTATGTCCTTTGATGGGGAGACACTTCAGAGATATGCCACGATCAGATCTAAAGAGGCGGTTAGTATCATTGAGAAGCACACAGAGGCTTTATTTGGAAGGCCTGAGATTGTGATAACACCTGAGGGGACAGTCGATTCTTCTCAAGATGAGCTTATCAAGATTAGCTTCGGTGGGTTGAAGAGGCTCGTGTTGGAAGCTGTGACTTTTGGTTCCTTCCTATGGGATGTTGAGAGCTATGTGGATTCGAGGTATCACTTCGTACTAAACTGAATTATATCACCTTGCATTACTTCCTCTTGGAAAACGGGAGGTTCCATTGACCAGCTTGATGAAATATGAGACGAGTCTATATACTGGATGAAGCAGTTGTCTTCTGTCTCTTGTTTGTAAATATTTATGTTTTCTGTCACAGACCTGGTAATGTTTGAATCTGGGATCTGCAAACCACTCATCTTCCAGTTTTGCTGTTATGGAACATGGGTCAGCTCACTATCTTATCCGATGGTTGGTGCTTTCCAGTACTTGTCTCTTATAGGTATTGTGGCTATTTGGATCCGAGGTCCTTTTGCTTTGCTCCTTTCTTACGGTGGAGTGGTAGATTTCGGTAGTTAAATAAAGAGCAAGCATCGAGACCTCGGCTCTACTCAAGTATGGCTCCTTACTGTTATCATTAACGAGGGAATCGGAGATAATAGAACCTGTAGATCGGGAAATGGAATCTTGAAAACGGTAGTCGACCGATTAATTATTACCCAGACATTGGCTGAGATACCGACACTGTGGGATGTCGTCATTGAGTCGGGTTTATGTGGTGCACGGGTGGACATGTATAGAACCTTGCTTATCGTGATAGAATTGCATCTGCCCCTGTTTAGTCCGTCTGTGTCACCTTTGGAAGCCTAGGCTGCTGTATTCAGAAACTCTATACGCTGCATTGTTAGTGCAGGCCCTCGTCTTCCTTATCCAGACAATATTGTGTGTTAATTTGAACACCTGGAAACCTCGGATACGAATGGAACCTAGGTCCAACGTGTGTGCAGGGCAGGGGGACGCGCCGTGGGATCCCTGACCCGATTACTAGTAAACATCCGCAGTCTCATCTGGGCTATGCGCTTTAGGGTCGGCTAGCATCGACTCTCGGCACGGATAAAAGCTTAAACAACAATTTGAAGCTGTCAGTTCATTGCATCCTGGGCCTATGGTAATTCTGTAGGCCTAAATGCTGTCTAACGCGATGCAATGTTTCGACTTACGGGCAGATAAGATCTCAGGCTCGCTCATGGTCCACATCAGCCCACTCTGTGGGGATTGCCATTCGTTATCGATCTGAATCACCGAGATCTTCCCATCCGAGTACGTGGGACCTCACAGCCCAACACATACGAGGGGGGATGGTGATGGTAAAGCCGAGCTCGACGAAGAATTTTCTGATGACAGAGAGGTCGGCTTAGCTCAAACTCCAGGTGGGCTGGGCTCTACCGAGAGGCGAGCAAGAGAGGGTCGCGTAATTGCTTCGGAAGGGGCTCATTTCGATCCCAAGACTCACGTCACGGAGAGCGAGTAACTCGTCAGAACCGACAGACGTAATGGTACAGTTCCGACAGCAGAGCAGAGGCGAGCGGGTCGCATCCTTTGCCTGTGCACACCTGCTCGATAGCTGGATGGCTTAGACCAACCAGTCAGCAAATTGGATGGTACTTTTGACAGGTGGTGAACCAACTATTTTTACCTACTGTTTCACTGCACTAAATTATCTTACTTAAGCCCCCTTATCAAATTTGCTGCCACATCCTTGCCTTTTTAACTACATTCCCCTTACAAGGAACCGTCTGGGGATGGCATGATCAATGTAGTTTATAATATAGTTATCTTAAGAGGGCCGATACAGCACTCCGCCGGTCGGGACTTTAGAAGATGAATCTGACTAACAAGGATCGAACCGGGTTGAGCCCTATTTGCTCCTAATCCATGCCACTGCACCATATGTGCCTGCCTAATTTCTACACGGGGGCCGGGATATTTTATTTTTCTGGGAAATATTATATAATGTCTCCATATTGTTCTAATTTTTCTCAGCAATTTTCCTTTTAAAAATAACACATAGCTATTGGTCAGGAATATTCACTAAAATGGTTTGTTGGATCTATTTATTTTGCTCTGTGCAGTGTAGAGGGAGGCCTGACAGCTGGAAATTAGACAATAACACAAGTAAAGCAGACATGTTTGTCAGTCTGTAACAAACAGGATTTCATGCAGTAACTTAACATTTGTTCCAAACACCGAGAGATTTTGAATTTGATTATTGACCGTATAACTCTTTAAATATATCCATCTATTCTGTTGTCCACCATTTCTTCTTCCAAACTCAGAGATTTAAATGGAAACTGAGTTTCATCAATATAACTGTGCAGTATTGTTAAAGGCTCCAAGAAGAAGAAGAAGAACAAGAACAAGAAGAAGCTGTCTGCCTGTCTATGTATACTGATATATATATATATGCGTGTATGTATGTATTTATGTAAATACTCAAAATGAAAATGCAAGTGATGTGAAAACTCATCACCTCCATGGATGATTGGATTGGATTGCATTGCTGCAGTGACACCCATGAATTGTGGGAAAATTCATGGAAGCGTGTAATCTTGAAAAGCGTTGACCCGTCCGAGAGGAGAGGTGACTCTTGGATGAATCGAAAAATGGAAGGGGTTCATCTTTGTATGCCACATTTGTGCAGACAAAAGAATTTGACGACGACGAGGATGACAAACCCTTCATAGTAAAGAAAGGCTGTAGCAAACCCGTTTTTATACTACGCTGCATCATATCATTAGATGATATACATAAGGAAAATTCCACTTTTATTCTTGGGTTCATAATTTCAAAGAGAATATTGATATATTGTGTCGTTCGAAATGTTCTTTCGATTGATAAATGGAAGTTTGACGATCAAAGTAATCCATATTTGAGTGGGATCTCGCTCCTCTCCTACTGAAGGGCAGAGTGCCCTCGAGCGAACGCATAGTTATTTAATTCAGCAATGTTGCTCCGTCTGCATTATGCATGAAGACAGAAATTAGAAGGCCCTGCCAGAAAAATGAAATTGAAAACAGGAAATCCTGTTTTTTTTTTTCCCGCGGTTTCTCGGTTTGGCCTTTTGCCGATGATGCCTAGGGCTCCGCAGAGAAAGAGGAACAACAAAGTCAAAAGATGGCCTGAAAAAGAAAACCCTCACGAAAAATGCAAGAGGAGAAAAACCAAAACACAGAACACAAAACAGCGACACTTTCAGAAAAATGATTTCCACCTTAAAGGCACGACACAATGCTTTCAAATCAGTAGCCTTCCCCCATTATAGCCCCCCTCCCCATCCCCTTTCTTTTCACTTGTCCAAGAAAAATAAAATTAATGTAAATCAATTGGTGGATGATTTAATATCTTTTTTAATCTATAAAAAATTAAATTTTAAATTTATAAATAAAAAAATTCATGAATAATAAAACTTATTTCTAGTTAAGCCTGAATTATCAGGTTTATTAAATTTCTACGTATCAAGAATACTGTTTTAAAGAAAGTCATAGGAAGTGCTGCTGCAATGGAGCTTCTCTCACTCCTGTCCCCTCCCTCTTGCTTTTTCTCTCCTTTTTCTTTCTCTCTCTCTCTACCTCTTTGGTTTCAATCATAAAGCAATCGAGTGCAAAATCATTAATGGGGCTCTACCCCTCCTCTCTCTCTCTCTCTCTGTCTTCTGTGTCCTTTTCTGTGTCGTGTAATGGCTCACTGAATTTGGAACAGCCCATACGCACGTCTGTGCAGCTATCGCAAGTATATTCAAGTGAGGTTCTGGTCACCGAACACCGTCACTAAACTTTGCTTTTACCATCGAGCTCTTCCGTGCAACGACCCTCAAATACTGATGCCACAGATGCGTCCTCGAGCATGCTTCAAAAAGGACAGGCTCGTCGACACAACGTGTGGCAAGAGTGTTGGAGGACGTGCTCGAGGACGACGAGCTTTTATTCCAGCGTGGTGGATTCTAGACTCTGCAACTTCTTGGAACGACTCGCATTAACATCTCTGAATATACGTACATACATACATACATATATATATTTGCCCTGACTCCAATGGGCGAAGAACAGTGAGGAAGGAAGGTAGCTAGCTAGTTGGTCTTCGGAAGTTGAATAACTCGTCCAAAGTGCCTACTGTTGAGTTGTCATGTCACTGTTAGTACCATTCCAATATTCTACACCGCCTCAGGAAAATAAGCCGCTTAATATATACATATATATATATATCTGTAAAACTTCAATTCTGACATGTGTGTTCCCTTTTTTTAAATAAACTTTTATGAAAAAAACTTATAATTAAATGAATTTTAGCTTTATAATGAATGGAAATGGTTCAAACTTTTATTAAGAATTTTTTTAAAAACAAAATTGAATTAAATTAAATTTGTCCTAGTTTTCTGCTCAGCTGACCGACCGTATGAAACGCTCTCAGATTAAAATTGGAAGATCTGACAAATAGAAAAAAAAAAGCACAATTTATTTTGCCAAGCAAAAGGGATTATCGGGATGAGAATGACGAGATTGACTTGCTGAAACTTTCAATTTTATTTTTTTATTAAAAAAACTGGAATTACCTTCAACTTAAGTGTAACGACAGCTTCGTATAACACATTTCGCGTACTACTTTACAATCCAAAAGGACACTTTTTTCCTTAGGCTTTATAATTATTTTGACCATTATTATGTCGTATTAGAAAAGTTGTGTGTGTGTGTGGGTGGGTGGGTGTGTTTTGGGGGGTCTACATACGCTCGCATTAAATAAAATATGAATGCAAATAAAAATTAATAACTTAATTACCGTGTAAACATATGAAAAGGAGAGTTTGATGCAACTGCAATACTCGGTTTCAGTCTCCATTAGAAATTAGGGATTAAAAGATGTGGCATATTCATTTCCAGTTTCTCGTTGCTCTTTTTTTAAATTTTTTTGGTGATCAATTAAGAAACATAACAAAAATTTTTACTGAATTTGTAAGAGTAATATACCTATATTTAATATAAAATTTTAAAATAATACAATAACACCCCGTTATTTCTTATATATCAAAAAAAAGTTTATTTATATTTTTATATAAGATTTTATTTCGAAAAATCTCCGGAATACCCAGGAGAGAAGAATGCCGTGTCTGCCGACCGAGCCAGTCAATCTGCACATATACGTTTTCTTCCCTGTAACAGCCGCGCTAGAACTTCGGCCTGCAAGTCTCCAGAAGATAATTCCCAGCAGACTAGGGGGCAAAAACGTTTAGTCAACAGCATCCTCGGGAGCTTCAAGTTTTCTTGGGAATACTGGCCAGAAGCTTCACCAATATTTTCCATAGCTGTTAGGCTGTCGAATAGGTTGTCCAGTCAAAGACTAAACCACACCTAAACCTAATGGGAAACGGGGGCCAAAACTCCACCCCCCACCCCCACCCTCTACAGTAAATTAAAAAGGGACCAAGACGAAGACAAAGGGAGCACGAAAGAAAATCAAACCTCAACATTGGAGAGAGTACGCAATTATTAAATTATCTTTTTTTTAAAGGTATATTATTTGATATTTATAAATTTAGTAGTACATGACTAACTCAGATTTGATCTAAACCATACCACTGAATGGTAGACTCTACCCGTCGTGAATTTTTTCCTCTATTTATAAGATTTGAATATAATAACTTACTTAAAGAAGAAATATGCATTGAACTACCTACCGATGTCGGTCGAATGTTAAATTTAGATATAATTATTAATGAGTACAGGAATCTTCTGATTATGTTTAGAAACCTTTACTATATCTACGACCAATTGCAGGGTTTGAATTATCGAGGGTAATTAAAAGTCCATGCATGGGGCCTTGGACCTCGGATTTGAAAATCCTTAATAAATCAATCGTATAATTTAATATGATTACCTACTGTCGCGACCTTGAAGAAGGGGTTGAACTCGAGAAAATGTTTATTCTTGCGTGCCTTAAATGCCCCAAAGGAAAATGTTCTGTCTTTCTAGGAGAAGATGATAGGAGGAGGAGGAGGAGGAGGAGGGCTTCATAGTATTTTAGTGCTTTGGACTTGCCCTAGAAATTTGTCAATCTGTACGTATGTCGTGGGCCAATAATATCGAGGAAAACACACGCCCCACATCGATTAATTGAAGCGGATCAACTTCTCTTTCCATCCGGAGGTTTCACATTCGAAGAAAATTCGAGTATAAAGAAGATTTTCGACTTTAGTTAAACTAAAATTAAATATAAAAACACTAAATTTATCGATATCAATGACGCATGTGCAAAAAATGGGGCGGAAAATGTCATGTGGGGATGGAAGAGAGTATTATAAGCTTTAATTTTTCAAAATTCTCTGCACAAAGTGGTTGATGCTTGTGGATTTGAAGGGGGAGGGAATATTTGGGAGAGCGAAAAGGAATAATCAATAAATTAAGAAAATACAATATATATATACTCTTTTTCAAGTGGGAAATATATATGTATATGTATATGTATAAATCACGGGAGAATTAGGGTTTTGTCTTGGATATATTTATAATGCGATGGTAACAATACTCTTGCAAGCGGACAAACAAGCCTTTAAGGATCATCCCACAAATTTAGGTCAAATGGGTCCGTCTGAAATCAATTATATCCCTTCTTCTGTGACATTTACGTCCACACATTCCCCTACCAAGGGAGGGAGGGAGGGAGGTGGGGAGGGGAAAGAAAATTGTGCTACGTACTCCTATGCCCACGGTTTCGTCAGGGCCATCAACGTGGCCTTGCTGTCTATCCGACGCGTGTCGCACGGAAAATTCACGATCTAGTAGTTAATTTTTTTTTTATGTGTGTACGCATGCTTAGAAAATTAATCATACATGAGGTGATCATTAAGTTTCACCATTCCCATTCAGTATTATATCTATATCTTTTTGACGGGAAATTGATTGTGTGCCAGTCTAACATATAATACACTAATGTTGTTACTTTGTTTGTAAGGAAAAAAAATGGCATCGAACCATACACACGACTAAAAATGAATTTCACGATCGAGACGATCTCATCCTTTTCTCGTGCGGCAATCACGCTCAAGTCAGAAAATTCGATCTTGGATCAATCCTTTTACTCTCCCTTTAATCTAACCCCTTAGACAAATCATTTTTCAATAAAACCACCGATATATATAGAGAGAGATCCACCGGACCTAACCGATCAAGATTCGACCCGGATCAGTTCACAAGGGAGCGAATCTCTCCACACATAAATTCAATGTACTCACAAGAGAGGAATCAAGCAGGGGGCATAGAGGGGAGGAGATCATAAGCGCCTGTACTCGAACACACGACCTTACTCTAGGAAAAAAGGATGATGAATCGTATCAATTTTTAGTTAAAGCAAATCGTTTGGATTCGTCCAAAGTTGCGAGCTTTTTTTAACAGAATTATCTCTGGTAAGATAGCATTGAAAGGGGAAGACGGGGAATCGATGTGGTTGGACTTCTTTCTTCTTCTTCTTTTTGGCTAACGATGTGAATGGACTCGAAACATAATTGGAACACATCTTTGAAGTTCCAGGAAAAAAAATAAATCAACTTAGAGAATATTTATCAGAAATTAATTTAGAGAATAATCTTTGGGATAAAATCTGAATGGTTGAGAAGAAATATCAAATCAAAGTACGATTATGCTATTTATTACATGCAGAGCGCAATAATAGAATGTAACCGAGAGGTGTGTGTCAGCAAATTAATGGGTTTTGTCCACGTGTGTTTTTTTTTAATATTCCACAGAAAAAGCAATAATATGGCCGACAAGGAAAAAATTCTCCTTTCCGAGCTCTGGAGATAAACAGCACATGGAAAAGGGTTGGCACATCGTGATATCGCACTCAAAATGAATGAGTTTAAGAGATTAAAGTTAAATTCTCATTGATCGGAATTATTGTTCACTTATTTTTTTTCTTCTTTTTCCGATTGTTTCCTGGGTCAAAAGTCTTTTTTTTTATAACCGAAAGAGATACCATATGCAAATAATTGGTAGATGGGATGTTTAATTATTATTATTATTTTATGTTTAATCAATCAATTATTAAGTGCTTTTAGGTAATAAAATCAACAAGAGAATCAGAAAAGGGGGAGACAAACACGCAAAGTTAACAATTTTGGATTAATTGGACAATTCAGTAAAAAAAAAAAAAAAGTTCGTGGAGGATGTGACAACATTGCTATTGTGATCACAATGATGATGATGCCATGGTTCAAGCTATATGTATTGCTTATTTTTCTTGATTAGAAAACACTTTCTTAAATAACTATAATGGTCATAGAAAAAATTCATAACATTCACGGAAAAAATTTTATAATTGGTTGAGATTTATCTCTTTTTTTATATATAGAATTAGCCGATTGCATCCTGAATTAGATAAAATCTATTGGGATATTAAGTATGAAATTGTATATATCAGAAAAATATTGAATATTTGCATAGAGTAAAATTGGCTGTGACAGTGAAGAGGCACCCAAATTATTCCAAATGTTCCACACAAGTATGGTTGAGACTTGTAATTATTTTATTTCTTTGGAAAGTAGATCGATCAATAGCTAGATAATCCATGAGGGTTGTTTTAAGTGGTTTAATACATTTTTTTTCTTAAACATGATCCTTAATTTGATTTTTTTAAGGGAGGATATTCATATTGGAAAGATGGATATCATGCCACTATTTTGTACAAAATCTTTGGAAACCCATTTTTTCGATATATACCATTTGATATTCCAAAATTTAATGCGTTCTAAACAATCTAGAATCGAGTAATTTTACTCGATTAAGGGGCTAAACTGTTCCAATTATGAACATTCACTCCTTATAAAGTATAAGCTTGATTACTTTCTTAAAGAATAGAGAAATTGATTAATTTATACGATTTAATTAAGGAGACTATATGGATTAGTACTCCACCTCATTTTTGCATCTCCTCCCTCGTATCACCATGACAATATGTGTGCGTGCATGCATATACGCTGCGAGCCTGCAAGAACACTTGCCCCATTGTCCCTGGAAGGAACCAAAGAACAAATCATCATCATCTATTCATCATATAATGATCTTCTTGCCCCTGACTTTGCTGTGTCTCTCTGCCTGTGGCTTTGACTCTCTAAATATTACTGTGTCTTTTTCTCCAATGATAGAAGGGGATAGCGAAGGGGGGAGAGAGAGAGATGGAGTGTCATTTTCCTTCATATGCTCTCGAGGCATGTACATACATATATACATATGCATCAGTCTAATGGTGAATCTCCCTTTTCTCTCTCTCTCTCTCTCTCTCTCTCACTGATCACAAACAAACCCTTAGTTTTTCTTTTTCATCCATTGTTTTTGAGTGCCCCGAACCACAGCCCCCTTTTGCTTTCTTCCTTGCTCGAAGAGGTTACTAGAAAGGTCTCTCTTCCTTTTCCAATTCACTCAGTCACTCCATCTTTTGGAGCATATCCTGTCCTCTTAATTTGCTCCCATTTTCTCACCTTTTTCTACTCATAACTTCCCCTGAGCTCATTTTGCACACTTTATTCTCAGCAATCAAATCATTGATTACTCTTTCTCAGAGGCGCCTCCTGAAGAATAGCGGATAGCTTGTCTACCGGTGCTAGCTGAAGCAACGAAGCTGGAGATGTTGAGGCGAGGGAGTTTCGGAGAGAACTTCTCGGATACTATCCCCGTCGCCCCGGATCTCTCCCTACACATAAGCCCTCCGAACAGCACGCCTTCTTCGACCTCCACCGAGAGGGATTCCTTGACCAATTTCGACATCTGGGGTCGCTTCGACTCTCCCAGCGGCTGTGCCGTAAAATCGTCCCACAGTGATAGCTCTGTCGTCAAGGAGGCCGACACTGAGCTCTCTTTAGCTAGAAACAACTCCCTTACCAGCCCCTTGGAGGTGGAGAGCCCTTGGAGATCATCGGAGGAGCATGGATTCTTAAAGGAGAGAAGCGTCAGCCATCGCGGGATTAATTCTCTGCTGGGTGTGTCGGAGAAATTGCAGCCCATCATCGGGACTCCGGTATACCACAGCAACAATGCCTCGTGCAACAGTACTTGGTTCCGCTTTCTGCCCCTGCCCGCAGATCAAAATTGCTACTTCCCGAAATCTTACCCGACTTTTGCCAACCCTACTGCTACTGATCCAAGGCTCGGTGACGGGATGAAGCCGATGGAGAACACTGTGAAGTCCCAGCAACACTTGCAATACTATGGGGGCGGAGAGAAATTGGATTTCTCGAGCAACAATCGGCTGAGATTCATGCCAAAACCGCATTGCAACAGGAGGAATGCGAGGGCTCCGAGAATGAGATGGACGACTTCTCTCCACAACCACTTCGTTCATGCGGTCAAGCTCCTCGGAGGGCATGAAAGTAAACCACTGAACATATCAAAGCTAATCTCTCTCAATCTCATCTCTAATTCCCTCCCTCCCTCCAATCTATTGTTTGGTTATCGGAATTAATTCGGGAGCTGCTGCCCCTCCACCCGAACTTCTCCGTCTGATCCGAATCTTTCACTTTCCTTTAGGGGCTACACCCAAATCAGTGTTGGAGCTAATGGACGTGAAAGATCTAACACTAGCTCACGTTAAGAGCCATTTACAGGTACCCTTTAATCTCATGTATATGTATATATATATGTCTATTATGTAGGGTTAACACTAGTTTTCTCAATGCACTTTACATTTTAATCCTCACATACATCTATAACCAGTCAACCTAATATATACATATATATATATATATAAAGCAAGTCAACTTATTATTCACACAGATTTCTGTATATATCAACTGCGATCAGTATTATCTCTGAAGAGTTTAGGAAAAAATTCTCAGTTGCTAATGCTTGTGCTTCTTTTAATCTCCCATGTAATTCTGTAAACCCCAAGTCCATTAATGAAATCTGAAGCCAGCGTCTGAAGTTCTTCATCGTGTATTATTTGCAAGTACTCATACACACACACACACACAGACATATATATATATATGAAAGTATGATTATGATAATTAACAAAAAAATTGGAATCGTGAAAAGATTGTCTCAAGTAATTAATCTAAGTTTATTTAATTTTGACTTTTTAAGTATAGACAGACAGTGTTCTGATCATCCGAGGGGCACGGGGGTCGATGAATAGCAGCAGTGAATTGAACAGTTGAGCGAGAGAGAGAGAGAGAGAGAGAGAGAGAGTGGGGGGGTGGGGGGAGAGTCCCTGTGCTTCTCTGAGGCCTGAGGTCTTCTCTACTGAAACAGCAAGACAGGTTCTACTTTTTCTTCAGCAGAGAGAGATGGAGAATTGATTGAAAGAAATTTTTTTAAAATATATATTTTTTATTTTAAAAAAGTAGCCATCATTTCTCAATAATAGAAGCAATTACTAACCTTACCAAACACCAAACCTCTTGGGTTATTAGACAAACCCAGAAAAAAAAAATTCCCACAAAACAGATAGGAGGCATTTCCCCAAGTTCCTGGTAATGTGAACAAAAGAAATATTGAAATAAATATATCTAAAAATTAAAAATAATGTTAATATATTAAAAATTATTTCTTGAGAGCTATCTATTTTGAACCTCTATTAACTTTACATTTTATTATTATTCGCATTATTAATGATTTATTTTTCACGTGTTACTTCTTTTAAGGTAATTAATTAATTAATTAATTGAACTCTATTAATGTCATGGACTTCCAACTCATTGTTCCCTCATTGTATTTTTCTTCTGTCTCATGTTTCGTCTTCTCAGATGTATAGGACTCTTAAGAATACAGACAAGGCAGCTGCATCCTCAGGTATACACATAGTTAGCATGTTGCTTTGTCTCGAGCTATGCACTATATATATGTGTGTGTATGCATGTGCCTATGTATGTATATTACATCAAAATGTACGTAGCTAGTATATGGGTTTGGAACTTGTCAAAATCGCTTTTTAACAGTAAACTGTTCCTCCTACTTTCTCTTGGATTTTGGAAAATTTGTCTCCCCCAGCCTCTATATATGTATATATAATATATAAATATATATTAAAGTGCTTTCCTTCAAGCAAGACAGTACAAAAATGTTTGGTCGAATATTTACAAAGGGCTAAATGAAAACTCTTAACATCAATTACTATACCTGTTCGCTCCCGAAGGCCTACATGACATAGAGGTTGCTGCTTATGAAAGGGTAGAAAGTCAATGCAAAAGATTAAAAAAAAAAATGCGTGTCTCTGTATATACATCTATACAACATATAGTTCGAGATGTGTTGGATGCGAACACTTTTACCGGGGATGTTTAATTAGTCCTGTCAAGATCTAGAAGATATTGTGAGGACCGTCACCATTTGTATCATCGGACGTCGCCTGTCCGTATTTTCACTCTCAGTGTTCCAACTCTAACAGCATCTGGTATCGTGATGAGTCTTGAGTTAACTACAATCGTTATGTACGAATCTTTCAGATGGATCCGGCGATGATGATTTCTTGCCACCGGCGAAACAAGTGCATTGGAATGGGAACCACTCGTCGCACGGTCAGAGAGGAGCTTCAGATGAGGGGTACAATCCTATGAACATGTGGAGCAACTCTTCTAGGTATCATAAAGATGATCATCTCAATTCTTAAGCTTCTGTATGAATGAACACTATTTACGGACTGCTCAGAGATTTGGATCCTTATACAGTCCTCGCGTGACATCATTGTCTTCTATACGAAGAATGGCTTCGCTTTCCTTTCCTAGTCTGTAGATTGCATAGCTTTGTTTGAAGCTTGAATTAACGAAATGTTCTCTCTGTTAAAGCTTTTGCCTTTCTACAAGCTTTCTCTCTCTCTCTCTCCCTCTTTCCGGTTATAAGAAAAGTCCAAGCACCAATAAGGCTAGGAGGAATGTATCTATCGGGAAAAAAATATCATGCACGTATATTTTCAGGAACTTATGTTCTACCCAAAGTGAGAATCCATATAATTAACTGATTTGAGTTTATTGCTTGCAGGGAAGGAGATCCTATCAAGCTAGGAGCGGAAACCCTAACTGCACAAGGACAGTCAGAGGTTAGCATCCTTTCGACTGGATTCCTTTTCAATAATAGAAACAAGTTTCTCTGATCGTACCTGACTTACAGATCTATGCAGTAGGAAAATTCTCAAGAATGGTCCAGTGCACAGATTTATTACTGCAATATTTTTAGTTCCTATAAAACGAATGGGCGAATCTGGCAAATGTATGTGTGTGCCTGTGTTGATCTGCTATTGATTGACGGATTTATGAACTGTCCACCGATTCATTAATTAATTTCCAAATGAACATCGTGCATAACGGTCTGTAATGTTGCCCTTTTAACATCGTCAAAATCTTTAGATCTAGCTAGTCTCTGTTGAAGAGTTGAAACCCTAAGGAAGCAAGGCATTACCCGCAACTCTTAAGCTATGTTAATGTCTGGTACTGAATTTTTGCAGGAAGATGACTTTCATCAACCGAAATTCATTTTGGGGTCAAACCAGAGCATCAGCATCGGACCGAACTTGGACTTTAGCTTATAAATCGGACCGAAATGGCAACTTTTTGGCAATTGATAGTGATGGTCGTAAAGGTATACATGGTCCTCCACTATATATAAAGACTATGCAAGGTACGAGCAAAGCTGTAGACGACTATGAGAAGGCTGGTAATGCTGCCAGTACAAATATCTTTTCGTAAAGAAAAAGGGCATGGGGCTCGAAGACCATGCCGCATTCTGTGATTTAGGTTTTGGGAGACTGCTTTACAGAAAGCGCACGGAGAAATGGAAATCCATGGAAGAAGATGAAAGATGAAGCCGAAAGGTTTGCTTCAATTTTGTGTATAATCCTTTTTGGCCTAGCTAAAGCTCTCTCTCTCTATCTCTGGTGCTGATCTGAAATGAGTAATAGATCACTAACATTTCGTGAAAATTGAGGCAGAGCTACAAGTAAAATGATGGAAACTCGACGACTTTGATTACGGTTCTCTGCTCATGATCGGTTATATATTCTTGCCACACCTATGTGTTGCGTTGATGAATTTTCTCCATTTCGACTTATTGTCTCAGTTCGATCTTTTGGGTCTTTTAATAGATCGCCCACAAAAAAATTTATGCGTGTTTATCTTCGAGTCATGAAACAGCCAAAGATAAACACTGAACGACTCTCTCCATACACACAGATTACCGTGTGAACGAAGAAATTAATTTCGAATATCTTGCCTTCCTAATATCGTCGAGCTCTTCATCCGACTTAGCGACGCCCGTCAGAGTGTTGGTGATCCGGTCCTCTCCAAGGAGTCGGAAATCCGACTTGCTACCGGTCTGCCTCACGATAAAACCCGACTCTCGTGGGATCCAAACACAATCTCCTTCCTTGATTCTCCTCCTGTTTGCCTTTGGTTTCTTTTCCTTGGGCCATGTATGATTGGAGAGGGAAAAGCTGCGGGAAAGCTAGCTGATACTTTTTGTGATCCTCTCTGTTGTTGGCAGCAGTTACTTCCTTTATCCTCCCCTTTATTCTGATTTGAAGCCTGATGTTGATGAGTGGACAATCAATCCGCGGCATAAATATCCTTCCCTAAACACGGAGACCTCAGCTCCGCACAGTGATACCACACTCTAATTATTTGTGAATTCAATGTCCATAATTCGATGCAGGACTATCACACATTGTTCAATGAGTTTCGCTCCTCAGACTCGAGTCAAGAACCCCTTAATCTGATATTGAGATCGGTGTCACACCTGTGAACTCTTCATTGAACAAGTAATCTAAGGCATAGGAACAATGATCACACCTATCTAGCATAACATACGTCCCCGTTCTACGCGGTCGCCCATATGAAGGCTTCTCTATGGCCACAGCCGCTCTGGTCGAGACATCGGAACTCTGCAGTTAAGGAACGTATGAATCAAAGCTTCGAACACCGGCGGAACTGGAAGATGCATAGCTCAATCGGAATAAATACAACGATTCCAAGAGATCATTTCTGAGGATGGTCGATGGTTGGATCCGGGAAATGACTCAATAAGCTCCCCGTATCATGGGATTCCTTTTTTTGATGCTGAATCCTTCCTCGAGTCGGGTTTTCCTCGGATTTGTTGGAGCACGATGATCGAGAGCGGCATCATCAGTCATGGCACTGCGTCTCGTCTTTTATTGGCGAATTGTCTCCCGGTGCTGATGATTCGGTTCGGAATATCTTAAGCTTGAGAAACAATCGATTTAATGTCAAAATATCCGAACAATAATTTTTAAAAAAAATCGGATTTTTTATGTAGTAATTTAATCCATTATATGTATTCAGTTGCTCAGTATGATGCGGTTCAGCGATTCGGTTTGGACTTCGGTTTTTTGAACGCCAATCCCCTGCAAGGCCCAAGACTCCAACGAGGAGGATGAAGTTGGGCCTAAAAAAGGACCAGATAGGCCCATATGAGAATACGACGTCGTACTGTGTAAAATATCCATATTCCCACAAATTTCAGGATCCTCCAGCTCAACCGCCACCACAATCGAAAGAAAGAAGACAGAGCAGCAGGCAGAGATTCGCAGACCCCTGAGTCATCATCGATGGTTAATGATTGGCTTGGATTCCTTAAACAAGGGGAAGAGTGAGCAGGAACAGTGTGGGGGTGATGGGGACCCAGTCGCAGAAGTTCTCGATGGATTTCGCGATGGGCGGGGCTGCGGCGGTGGTATCGAAGAGCGCGGTGGCTCCCATCGAGAGGGTGAAGCTGCTGTTGCAGAACCAGGGGGAGATGATCAAGAGGGGGCAGCTCCAGCGGCCCTACGTTGGTCTAGCGGACTGCTTCAGGAGGGTCCTCAGGGAGGACGGTGCCCTGTCGTTTTGGAGAGGGAACCAGGCCAATGTCATCCGCTACTTCCCTACCCAGGTGAGGAAACTCTGTCGAATTGGAGATTGCTTTCTTCAATATCAAATCTTGGAATCTTCTCAGTGTTCTGAAATGCCCAGGTGATGTTGGCTATGTTAGAACGATCTCGTCTCACCGAGTCGTTCGAACAATGCTTCTTCTGGTCGACTCATCTCTGGTTTTTCCCTTTTTCTAATTTCGCGTCGTTGCTGTCATGACTTTGTCTTTCCAAATGTTGTCAGTGCTTCTAGTATCTATGGGTCTGAAAGCATTCAAGTTGTAAACGTATTTGCCCTTTACATTCCAGATGGTATCTCTGCTCTTTTGGATGTAATTTGGACTTGGCAATTAAAATTTTCCTTAGTGACGTTTCTTTTCAAAAGATGTCTTGTTGTATTGTCTCAATCAGATGCTTCTGTGAATCAACTGCAGATAAGAACTTGTTTTTCTTGGGCTCCTCATGGCGATTCTCGTTTGAGTTTTTAGCTTACTATATCTTTGATTGCAAAAAATCGCATAACAATGCTCAAAGAGACAATTTATTATCTATTTAGAGGAAAAGCCTAATATAGTTCCTTGACTCAGATTTTGCTGTTCACAGGCCTTTAATTTTGCTTTCAAAGGTTACTTCAAGAGCTTGTTTGGCCGCTCAAAAGAGAAAGATGGGTACATGAAATGGTTCTTGGGAAATGTTGCCTCTGGGAGTGCTGCAGGAGCAACTACATCACTTTTACTGTACCATCTAGATTATGCTCGAACAAGGCTTGGAACTGATGCTAGAGAATGCCGAATTAAAGGTGAACGGCAGTTCAAGGGACTGCTTGACGTTTACAGTAAGACCTTGTCCAGTGATGGTGCGATCGGACTTTACCGTGGCTTTGGGGCTTCAATTATTGGGATAACTTTGTATCGAGGAATGTATTTTGGAATTTATGACACCATGAAGCCCATCATTTTGGTTGGGCCATTTGAGGTAATCACATTCTCAGTCGCTGTTTCTCTCCATCTTTTATCTCTCTGTCTGTCTCGAGCAACCACCTGTTTTCAATTTTCTGTTCCATCTTTTCATGGTGTGAAGATTTGATGTCTTTGTTCCGTTTGTTTTTCTAGAAACTAAACCATGGTATGAATTCTTTTCCTCGATAATGCGGAGAATGGAAAATAAGGAAATATTCCAATACCAAACAAAAGATCATTTGCTTGTTTTGTTCTGGACGTCTCCAGATTCCTGTTTTCCTGCATGCAAAATGGTTTGAAATTGCATCTTTTCAATCTTTTTTCCCTGGAAATCGTAGGCATGCTCTTTATGTTTGGTGAAGAACATAGTGTAATCTGATGCTTATTAATGATTACGTTTCATTTATGTTTTTAAAGAAGTTTTCTGCAGTTAATCCTTTCTTTAGTGGGATGGTTACTGTCCTTATAGTACTGTATTAATGAATAACATGCGCCATGCTCTCTTTCACTGAAGTCAGCTCAAATCAGGTTCTCTAGTTTTTGCACTGGAAAGGGGAAGAGACATTAAACTTGGATCATTGTTTAATGGACCTTGTTTTGCTGTGAATCAGGGGGATTTCCTTGCGAGTTTTTTCCTGGGCTGGAGCATAACCACGTTCTCTGGGGTCTGCGCATATCCCTTCGACACTGTCCGACGAAGAATGATGCTTACTTCAGGACATCTAGTTAAATACAGGAATGCCTTTCATGCATTTCAGGAGATTATCTGTCTAGAGGGTTTCAGAGCCTTATTTCGTGGGGTCACAGCCAATATGCTTGTTGGGATGGCAGGTGCTGGAGTTCTTGCAGGTTACGATCAGCTCCAAAAGATTGCATCCAGGCACGGGTATCATTTGGAGCCTCAGCAGAGAGTCCTGAAGTGAAACTCCTATTAAAATTAGACTCTTAAAATTTTTCCTGAAACTGATTGCCCTCCACAATAGATGCGTACATATAATTTCAATTCAATGGAGAAGGAAGAATCTGGTAGCTGTTTGGAGAAAGATGAAAAGAAATGGCCAAGTAAAATTTGGCATCACAGATGCCCCTTCGGGTGTACAGACTGCTCACTCCCTTATTTCTTTGGCAAAAATATTGTACCATATACATTATGTAGATTGATTTTACATGCCAAATGATTAATGAATGCCTTCCATATTTTATTGGCTTGGGAAATTGGGAAAACGTTTTCCCATCAGCATGCGAGGTGACTAGTTGGAAAGCTGTTTGTTCTGCAGCCTGCACGAGTGAAATGCAACCAGGCACTCATTTTTCCAGAAAACAAGAAAAATGGGGCAAGCAAGGAATGTTTTCAAATGTTAGTTATAGAAAGACGGAAATCTGACGTTGACCTACTACAAATTGCATTAGGATTTCTTGGTCTAGCAGCAAAGCCTTTCTTCTGCCCATTGCACAAATCACCAAAGCAACACAGCTAGTCACACAATAAAGCACACAATGACATGCCCAAACCACATGAAAGAAAGTCGAGAACCTGTATTACAGGTGTACTACTTTGGTCTTGCTTCGCCTATTTGTAAGCAAGAACTATGACCCATTATCTTAAGACCTACTGGTTGGGTCCAAGGAGCAAAAGGAGGAAGGTCCTGTAATGTCCTGATGTTTCCGAGTGCACTGCATCGTTCAATGTCTTCTTGTACTTCTTGAGGTACTCTGCTTTTATGTACTGCATGTCTATCTCAGTCCTTGTTACTATTACCCTTATAAGAGTAGTGTCATCTGTCCCTAGACCTTTCATTGCCTTACGCAATACCTGTGCAATATTTTGAAAGATAAGATGGTTTTCCTCTGCAAATCATGGAAAAGATAGGGAAAAAACACACGAATAGCAAGATTTATGGGGGAAATTTTAGCAAGATAATAAAGTTATTCAAATACTTGTTTTAAAAACTACACTTTGTCGGACCAGAATGGAACTGCTCAATAACTTTACCATTCAACTGCAGTAGCTCTAAACCCAGATTTTACCTTTGCGAAGTACTTGGCAGGATTTTCCGAGCATCGGAGGATCGTTAAGAGACCAAATTCAAAACAACCTGATGTTTCACTCTTTACTGCCTGATAATAATCATAATTTTGAGTGAGAATTACGTTGAGAGTACAGGGGATTTTAAGAACACTATTAAGAAGGCATGTTACCTTCCTCAACGAGTTCCCATACATGTTATAATAAGCAGAGCCCACAGCAGCCATATGTGCCCTGCTACGTTCACTGAAGATTCTGATGAAAGTCTTCTCATCCGTCCCCAACCTCTTCTCTCCTGCTTTGAAGAGAGCTTTGGCATCCATCTCAACAGTTGCTCTGTCTACTTCCATCCCTTCAGAACGAGGTTTAGTCACATATGCAAGAAGGAGCTGGAAATATTTTAGGAAGAGAAACAATTAGTGATTCTATTCACATTTTGAGAAATTCTTAACTGAAAAGCAAGATAAAATAGAGATAAATTCGAAGGAAAAAAGAAATTACAGAATGTCAAAACACATGAGCTTAAGTAATTCAACCCTCTACTCAAATTGGGGGTGAAGAGCTATGCAGATCTGGACACGAATACAGTGCAGAACTTTGGAGGACAGTGACTTGCTAATTAATTTAAAAGCTTAAACTTGTAGATTAAGGCTCAGTAATACTTCATTAGATATCAAGCAAAAGCTGCATTACGTAAATCATTAATCGCAGGCTCTACCATGCTCAGTCATTTTAGATAAATAGAAATAATAAGAGACAGATCATACTTTCTTGTGGTCTCCAGAGGTGTAGGATTCAATGTCATGCTCAAGATGAACTTTAAATCTCATATGGTAATGCTGCTTGAAGACCTGTATCTGGGATGGAGTTCGAGAACAGATGACTTCTGTGGCCGCTTGAAGATCCGAGGATGCGATGAACGATTGCCTCACAATGACTGCATCACGTGCTGCTGGTTCATGCATCCATAGCAGAACAGCTGTCTGATGGGGGAAAAATCATGATGCGTAAGCAAGCTATGATTATCATTAGAAAGAGACTTATATAAGAACAAAAACTTGGGAAGAAATTTATGTTGGAGACCTCGAGTTTGCCACTGAGTTCAGAAGATAAGCGCTTCAAAATATCCTCAGCATATATCTTATGGTACTCCTGTTGGATGAGAGAACGTTGTGTGGCATCTCTGTGGGCAAGAATATTGATCACAGCAGCAGTATCGCATCCAAAGCCTGAAAATTTCCGAAACAACAGCATTTTTTTTTTTTGGTAAAATCAAAACAAGGACATTACTTTTCATCTATTACAGTTCCTAGCACTGCATAAAATTTGCTGTTCAGAGGTTCTGACAAAGAAATAGCACGTTTAGCGAACCAATCATACCAAAATAACAGATGGATGCACAGAATCAATGCACATATTAGGATTTTACGGGACGAGATTAAGAAATGAGAAAAGGAATGGCTAACAGAACTTGGAAATGGCAAATTCAAGAACGTAATGAACAAAGAACTTCACGTCGCCTAACAGTTCAATCTACCTATTGATCTCACTTCCCTTAGATCCATCCCTAACCTCACATGACTCCAGCTTTCATGTCAAATCCCATATCCACATGACCAAAAAATGACCCGCAGTACAATTCTCAAACGTTCATCCAGAAATTCCTAATCTTCAACCTACGGTCAAGAATTGACCAGGGGATACAAGACCCATGAGAAACAGCTACATCGAGCATCCCTTTTTTGCCTTTTCACCTTAAGCCTGCCATAAATGGGGCAACTTCATACAACGAAGAAGTAATATAAACGACCCAGACAGCATAAAAAGGTGATAGGAATTGAAGCAAGCAAGGCATGCCACAACGACGCCCCCTTTTTCTAAGCAAAAAGAAGATGGCCAACAAAGAAGCCACCAAGAACACACAGAAATCAATCACTCGCAAAAATTGTCAGCACACGCAGAGAGAGAGAGAGAGAGAGAGATGGAGGTAACCCTTGAAAGCACGGTAGAGCTGCATAGCGTCGTCACTTGGGGATGTAAGTACCGGTGGCACGTTGAGAGTCGCCATTGTCGGACCTCCCTTAGATCCGAGGTTCAGTAAGAAACGGAGAAGGATATTATCAAGGCAGAGAGAGCAACGCAGGTCAGCTAACGGTGCTAACAGCCGATCAACGTGACCGAGACAGATAGTCTGATCTTTATAATATTTTGTTTTGGATTTATATTAAAATATTATTTTACATTAAAATTTTATATATCGATCATTTCTTTTTTTTTTGTCAAGAAACTCTTTAATTATATTTATCTATAAATTTTCTCAACTTTTACTCATAATATTCAAATTTATATCATACTTAATAAGAATAAATATTAACCATCCCAATTAACTTATATCAAATGAATTTTCCTCTTTTTTATTTTATTGTTAGAGGACGGATAATTTATTAAATGACATTTATGCCCTTGCCAGGTGGAATTGCCTTGTTCATCCAACCCCAACCTACTCAAGATCACCCTTTTTCACTAGTTTAAAATTTTAAATGGAGTAGTTGGGTGATTGAGTACTATCAACTCCAAGGATATTTTGGTAAAAGGCCTCAGAAGTTATCAGGCACCGAAAGTAATTTCTGTCTATAGTACCCCCCCACCACCCCCAACCCGCCCCCAATTTCAAGAACGTAAAAAATGGCTCCCTCTCTTTCCCTAAATGCTCCAAAGTGCCCTTAGGCCTGAGGCCCTCTCCTTCCCTCCGGTTGGAGATTCAATTTCAGGGATTCCTCCGTACGAGAAATCTCCCCGCATTTATGAGCGCCACTCATCCTTTCTTTTTTTTTTTTATTTCAACATTTATGGAATGAATTTACTCCACCCATCCAGTCAATCCTTCTGCATTTATGAAACCAATTCAAATTTCAATCTATAAAATTTTTCAAGCCATGGTTTTAGATCTGTAGAAATGGTTTCCGGAGGTCTTGCTGTGAACTGGTTGGCAATGGTGAACAGAAACCATGGCTTGGACCGAGCCCTGGGTCCTCGGTTTAGGCCCCCTTAAACCTACCCCTCCCCCACACTAGTTTAACCATTGATCTCTCCTTAACTGTTGAGAATTTGATTCTAGTGGGCACCTGGAATCGATCTCTCTTAGACACCCTATTTGACACCAATATGGCTCAAAAAATACTCTGAAAATCCACTTATGTAACACTAGTACGAGGGATAGCTTCATCTAGACTGAGAATAGGTTTGGAGTGCATTCGGTGAAAAGCTATTACTTGACTTATCAGGAAGGGAGATTCAACAGAGGACACGAAATTCATCCGAGGAATTTATGGGGGTCTTAGGATCTATGATCAGTAGCCTTCTATAGACCTCTACCGAAGACTTTCACTTACTTGGGGAGGGCCCTCACATAAGGATCGCGTGGAGACAACCGGACTGGTGTGTGAGTGATTGCTCTTCGCGGGGATGGGATGGGATGGACACTTGAAGTCACCTTTACCATATCTGATAACTGCCGCAAATATGGTAGCTAGCTGCACTATCATATTCGATTCCCAATCAAAATTTTAGCAACGTGGGCAAAACCACAGGCGAAATCAATGGTCTCAGACTCTTGTGTTTTGGCGTAGATTGGGAAATTATGCAAGGATTGGAAGGCATTCTTCAATGATAAAAGTCAGAAATAAGTAGGAAGAAGTTACAAAAATGAAAAAGATGATTGAAAAATCTCGAGAATGATATTCCTAAAAGATATTTTACAAAAGTTTACTCATGATGTTACATGAATACTTTGAGAAAAAAATATTTTATATTATAGTTATATTATAACAGTAAATTTTTATATTCTATTTTTATCTAACAGCCACTTTTTTTAGATTTTTAAATTTTTCTATTTTTCAATAATTATAAAAAAAATTAACATTTTTATTATTTTCCTAGTTTGAGAGGGGTCCCCACACTAGAGAGCCAAATTGAGAAGGAGCCCTTTTGGATTTATCAATAATATAGTAACAAAACTTTTTTAATACAATTTTTTCTATTAATATTATTGGTTGATGACATTATTTTCCCTTGTATTTTTCCAGATTTCTCTCTGTTAAAAAAAAGGTACTTACGAATCACGTGGATCATGTGAACCCGAGCGGACCTGAATGTCTCCATTAAATTTAGCTAAGTTGAAAAAGAATCCGGAAGTGCACATTTCTAATATTCAATAAAATGATTTTGCGTCCGATTACTTGCCTTGCTTGCAATCATGGCCTCCGAGCCTCGAGGCCGTGGTGCCTTGCCTTTTACGCCCGAGCGAGTGACAAAGGATATCCTCCTCTGAGAGCTGGCAGCCTTGTACGAGCTGCCTCCTCTGGCCACGACCAAGGGCTGGCCGCGGGTCTCGGCGATGGTTGTGGTCACTCCTTTAGTCCAGGTCGATGCACGGGAGGAATGGCCTTCGATTGGAGGGATCAAATTAGAGACTTTTGAAAACTTGAGGGAGAACATTACACCAAACTGAAAGTTTATGGGCCCCTGTGAACATTGCGTGGGGGAGACAAGGTTGAGGTGGTTGGAAATGGGAACACATCCTTCTTATCTAAATATCTCGATTTTAAATTTTTTAAGAAAAAATATTTATAATTATAAGAATTTATCGACAAAAAATTAAATTATTTAAATATCTAAATATCTTATTTGTATATTGAATAGCGGTTGTTTGTAATATTGGTTGGTATGGGAAGCTAAATCGGGGCACCCTTTCACATCTCACTTGCAAGAGTAGTTGACTTGGTCAAGTTAAACTACATAAAAAATAGATTTATTTGTTTGTTTATTTATGGGGTAAATTGTACATAAAGGTATGATTTTGTCACTTTTCCAAAATAACCAAATTTTTTGAATTTGAAAAATAAAAGCACATAATTTCATATAATTCCTAAATGGAGCCAATTCTTCAATTTTACCGTTAAATGCCTAGGTGGCATATCATATATGAAAGTTTTTTTTTCGAGTGACATCAAGAAATTAAAAAAAATAAATAAAATATGTTGAGCAAAGAGGAATAAATAGCCATTTCTTCTCCGGTCCAATTTCATCCGGCTCTCAGAAGTATTATTGAATCACTTAGCAAGATTAAGAAAATAATGGGCTGAGAATTGTTCATCCGAATTCACCACGAATTTCTCCCCCATAGCTGCCCAATGCCTCCAAAAGCTTCCCTTATTCAACAACAAATTCGCTTACAGCCGCAATGATAGTATCTTCAGTTTTCTCACTATTATTTGATTTTTAAAAAAGATTCTTTGAATATGTTTTATTTTTTAAAACTTGTTAGAGCCACTTGACAACGAAAACAGTCACCTGAGATGTGCCAACAACTAAGTATTTAATAATAAAAATAAGGAATTGGTTTGATTTAGGAACAATATAAAATTATATATTTTTTATTTTTCAAATTTCAAATTCAAAAAATTTAGCTTTTTATGAGAAAAAGTAATAATCATGGGGCTTTTATATGCCATTTACCCTTTATCTACATTAGAATAAAGGATTCCTTCGGTTGGCTTGTCCCATCCGAGGGGACCATAAATTCAAATTTCCGTTCGTTTTTGTATTTCACTATTAAAGACAAAGCTGTTGTGTTGGGTCACCTGCTCAGGACAGAAATCGACTAATCTGTCGACGTTCAAGGCCAAGGTTTATCAGGCGTATCAACTTAAACCCTAGAAATCAGGCGGGTCAAAGCTCTGTAAGCGGCTAGTGGACTTATCTTGTTAGAAATATTACTAATCGGGGCCTATGGTGGAAGAAGGTTGGTTTGACTCATCATCTTCCCAAAATCTGAAGTTCATAGGTACCCGGAATTTTTATCCCACATGAACTATCTGGGCTTGAACGAACCCTTTAATTCCTCTTCAAAGGACCTTAAATCGTGATCTGATGCGTCGTTACAGGGCCTGCCGTTTGTCCGAGGCTCATTCTGTCCTACTGCTCTGTTGTCAGCACCTGTGTCCTGTTCCTGCCCTCTGGTTGCAGCATGGCCATGATTATGGCGGCGAGCAAAGCTACACTTGAACTGTCACTGATGTTTACAGTTCACGAACCATAAAACATAATTGGTCCAGGCCTAGTGGTTCATAACTTAGATGCACATGTCCAGCAATTCGGCGGCCCAAGACGGTGTGGCGATGGTGGAGTTCGAGTCTTTTAATTAGTCCATTTGATCACTCGAGACATTGATCATGGCCCTCGGTCTTCATCGACTTTCCGGGTATGAAGAGTCACGATCTACTGATATCGACGTGTTCACTGATCACTGTGGGTTGACGGAACTGCTCTATCCCGACAGTTGGGCTGAGGCACAATTGGATCAGATGAATCATCCATCAAGCTCCGCACGTGCGACATCCACGTCCCCCCGTGGAAGATAATACTATCTCATTGAAATTATTTACTATTTTTTCTCCTTAAATAACAGTTCGGCACTCTCTTGGATAATTAATTAGTGATCTTGACTTTTTGACTACTCCCTTGATGTACATCTACTACCTCATATGCATCATTCGGCCAACGTATGCGATTCTCAAATGCCTGACTCAATGTCTTCTTTATGCACTTAACCTGCAATTTATAATTGAGTTGAATCAATCTATTAATGAACTTCTATTGATCACAAGAATAAAATGTGAAACATTATTCATGGAAAAAAATATAGTAAATTATATCAGTATGGCTGTCTAGTTGCTTACAGGCATCAATACATATCAAACTAGACATGTGTATACCATTGCATAGCTCGTGCTTTTGGTGGCACTTAATAACATGTACGTGTGTTTGTTCCTTTGGTATAATTATGTTGTCTTCGGTGTGTTGTCTTGTTTCAGAAATTCAGTTATCTTGATCAACTTAAGTTCTAATAACCAACCGTTACTAGTCAATGCCATGGGCATAACTCGAACCTCGAGTGCCGGACCAAGAACTGTGACTGGCTCCGCTGTCCGTTACGTCTCCCCGGTGATGGAGGAGGCGTTGCAGGTGGATGCGGGGGAGGAGGACGAGGAGTCCTTGTGGTTGTGCATCCAGGCCTTGAACACCTGCCGGCTCACCCCAACGCTCCTGCAGAGCCCCTCGATCTCGTCCTTGAGGTCCTTCCTCTGCAGCTTCCACCCGAGCTTCTCTGCGAACTGGGGCATCTTCTCCTTCTGCTCCACCGTGACTTCCCTGTCCCCGTCGGCTGGTGATGAAGGCTCCCCGGGCCGCCACGAGGAGTCCCCTGCCACAAACCCCACCATCGTGGGGGCAGCTTCTGCGTAGGTGACCTTGCAGTGGAAGTCTTGGTGGCAGCTACACGAGGCGCAATGGAGCCTGCCGCCACCGGGGGAGGAGTCGTCTAAGGTGAACTCTCCCCAGCCATCGGTGGCGTAGCTTCCCAAGCTAGCCGCATGGTTTCTAAGGCACTCCCTATACATCTCAATCTCCCCTTCCATTCGCTCTCTCTCTCCCTCTGTGTAGTTTTTATCATGCATAGTTTCAGGAGGATATGCATAAGAGGTCTCCTTGCGGCAGGAAAGAATTCCATATCGTAAATTTTCTACATCTCTATCACCGGGAAGGAGGTGATCTCATCACTAATCTTACCACATAATAGTTATTTTTCCTCTTTTACCCTTGTAGGTTATTTATCTTGTAGATCCATTCTTATATATCGAAGCGAGTTGTGGAGCAGCATGCCAGTCTGCTTGACATTGGAGCACAGCTAATCCCTCTGCTGGGAGAGAGAGAGGGCGTCCTCGTATCACTAATGGGCTCTTATGTCTTTCAGCATGGTAAGCCCTTGCACTAAATTTATAGATTTTGGACCCATGAGAATACAACTATATTGTTTACTATCTTAAGGGTAAGTCAACATATATCGTATTCATCAACTTAGTTAAAATAATTCGATATGGAATTGTAAATATGGTTCAATATGTATTTTACTTAAGTAATATTTTAAATTCAAATATCATTAGTAAAAAGAATTTATATTGAAAGAGTTTTACTTCATATGAGCCAATTCAGCTGAAGTGCAGAATCTTAATATCTCATTTGGATATATTGAAGTGAGTGAAATAAAAATTGGCACAGTCACATCATCAGCTGCAGGCCAATGCGAGCGTCTTGCAAAAGCATCACCCAGCTCTAGCTTTTCATACATGGCTGGATTTCGCATCGGGAGCAGCTGCTTGAGCCACAGCATAGGACACAAAAGATGCGAGTGTGTTCGCCCGATCTATGCAAGAATCTTAACGGTAAGCTGGAGGCCGAGAGAGTCTGGCAGCCGAAGAAGGATGTCATGGGATTTCGGTCAATCCGAACGTGGAAGTAATAAGCAAGGGGGTCTATTTGCCTCCATTGATTAACTTAAATGGAATGATGGATTGAAGGGACAGTCTCTTTGGGGGGATCCCAAGTCACTATAAATATGAAAGCCTGCAGGCCGCATGCGACAGTAAGTACCCGACATGTTAGGGCTGCCCTCCAATTTGGTCTTGGGACAGTCAAATCTGACCAAAAAGGCCTACAAAAATGTTCACTTTTGGCGCATGTAATTGGCCCCAGAGCGAGAGATCATGACATTTACCCTCACGTTAGTTATCATGAAGGAAATATGAGAGACCGGATCTATATCCACCAAAATGTGAACTTGTAATCTATGCCTCTGGGATGTTCTCTACATTTTTCGATGAGAATTAACCATTTCTTGTCCTATTTGTTGAGAAAGTATCTTGTTCGATTTAGGGTGTGCCATTATAAGTTAAATGCTTCCATCCCGGCGCACCCTGCCGGACATCTAATCGGTTGTTCGGGTGCACATTGGAATAAGTCGAAGATAAGTCAGATGCAAAAGTGGCTGTGAGTCTACTACACGGAGAGTGATTCTGTACTTCTTTTCCGGAATGTCTCGCCATCTTGAATTTGATTTTTGTGAAGGGAGAGCATCTACAATTCGAAGATTTGTTAAGCCTCAGTTGGTGGAACAGGTAGATACGTGGTTTAGTCGGAGCTCCGTCGAACAGGAGGAAACGAAAAAGGTGAAGGAAATAACCATTTACCCTCACTCTTCTCTCTCTTTTTCGGCCCATTACGAGGGAGCCTGACTAGCCCATCTGTCAGCTCCATGACTCAGAGCTCTTCTCCATTTTAAGGGACCGTCTTCGATCACTTCCTGCACTATTACTTGTCCTCCTCCATCCGGTCGATTACACTGACGTAACGATCTACAAATGACGAACTATCTGATCCTCTACATGACATGGTCACCAGAAGCGTTCATATAATCTCACCCTCCGTATCTTGGATTCGTCTACTACAGTAGAACCACCAGAACTCTTTCCCTACCAACGAAGCGTGAGATTTTTCCTGGTGTGGAAGCTGACCACTCTTCGAGTCATTACGGCCCGATCTCCTCTTCTGGGTCATTACAACAGCATACTCATACACATCCGTGCATCGCGGATGAAGAGCAGAGTGCACACATGCGGCATTAGGGCGTATATTTATACAGCTAAGTTGAGATCTCACGCTGCTGGAACTCATGACGAACACATCATTCCATTAAACCTCATTTCTTAAGAAACATAAACTATTTGAATTGATTTCATTAGTTAGTTTACAGTCAGGCGAATAGATCATCGAATAAAACCTCATGATTGACCTATATCACCCGACTTTGTCTTTAGATCAAATGCACAATCCTCCTTAATCCTTACCATTCTGTGCCAGAGAAATATCTTCAAACAGCTTCTGCTGCCCTTCAAGCTTCAACATGTCAAGCTTAAACCGCAACAGTAAAGAAAATTCAAATGCACACTTTCCCAGGGACCCCTTGGTACCATCTTCAAACAAGCGCAGTCACAAAAACACAGACCATGGATGTGGCTGAAGGCAGATGCCAGTCTATCAGAGGCAACACACAACAGTAAGCTACTGACTATTCCAGCGATTAAGATGTTATGAAGGGAATCCTGTTTTTGCTTTGCAAGTTTCTGTCCTCCTGAACAATACTCCATTGGCCCTCTCTTTCAGAAGACAAAGTTCAGACGGAAGGCTTGAATTGAATCGCTCCAGGAAGGCAGGCACAAGAACTAAAGCCGGCATAAGGCAGTCCTGCAGACGCCCTTGTGAAGAATACAGCAGCAAATCAGCAACACAACAAAAGTTTACCATCCATTTCAGATTCTACCCTCCCTTCTTGAGATTGCTTTCTTGCTCGAAATTCAAGAGAGCTTTCACTCTTAGTCTGCTTGAGCAGACCAATGTACCTCAGCCTTTTATCGTAAATGAGAACAGCAAAAGCAATTAAATCACCGTTTGCAGCAAGTATAGAAGGACTCAAGAGAAACTAAACCAAGATAGCAGGGATTTCAAATAATGGCTCCAAAGACATGTTGAACCCAAATTGAGTACTCCGTCCCTTAAATGTTCTGAACATATTGTGCGAAGAGGGAAGCAGATATTTTGAGGTAAAAAAATGGAAAGCATTTGCATTCCTCCACATAGAGACACCCAAGAAAAAGCTTTGCTGTGCAAAATAGAATTGTGTTCTGCCCCCAAGATAAGTCCTAGACACAAAACAACTCACAAAGAAAAAGGATACCAAGATATGAATCATTAATAAGGATACAAAATCAACCCGAAGAAGCACTATAATTTGATTTTCCACAGGCTGAGCATCAAGAAAGAAGATGCACGAATGTCAAAGCTGGAGCCCCTGCAGGCAATATTCTCAATATTGTCCGAGCAATGCCTATTAAAAATGTTACCCAAGTACTCTCATAATATATAACAAGGCCTGTTTGATTCAAGGTGCAAATGGAAGTCCATTATCTCGCACCAACCATGTAATACATGCAAAGCTAAAAGGATGTTTATCAGGAAGCACAGGAAAAGAATTGAGAAATCATCCCATGTATAATTATTCAGTTTAATCAATAGCATCAGAGTCATGCACTACTTATTCAATAAAAGAGTTTTCAATATATATATAATCTCCCTGTTCTAGGTAAATGATATCAAAACATCCCACACTGACAGGTAAACAGAGAAAGATGTGAAATATCCAAATTGTGCCAGGAACCTACAGAAGCTTTCGGGGAATATGATTAAACAGATAAAGAGGTAACCTGCAAAATGCTAAAAAAATAAGGCACAGACCTCAGCTAATTCCACTGTTTTGTTTAAGCAAGAAACAGCAACTTAATTATCCCTCGACTAACAAAACAGACATGTCCGAGCACATAGAAATTTGCCGAGAAAATTATGAACTATACTCATCCCAGCCATCACAGAGCTTTTGCTTCAGGCCACTGAAATAAATATATACACTGATGGACGAGCTGAAGCAGATCCTGGATACTCACGAGCAAGCAAAAAAATCTATCTGATGGTGACAAACTTATTAGTGCCATGTTTCGCCCAATGAGTCCTTAAGTCAATTGGAATAGCAAAGTTGTATCCCTCTGCAGCATGTTTCTCCAGCACCTTCTTGAAGGCCCCCAGGCTCATTTTCCGCCCAGCAATCCTCGATCCTCGCCTCTTGGTGCTCATTGGGAGAGGATACATGGAAAGTCCTGTGGTACAACATGCAGATTGCCACCCCCCTGTGCCCCAGCGGTAGCACTGCTGAGGTGTCCCAGTGCACGAGCAGATCGGTATGGGGATACTTGAGATGTCCATATTGATCCCATTTATCATGACCTCAGTGGTCTTCTTCACGGTCCTTGCCCGAGGACCAGATGGTTTGATGGAGGCAGTTTCGGGCTTGGGGACCCGAGGGGCCTTTTTGGCCTTCTTTGGCTTTGGTGACCTCTGAGCCTTTGGTCCCTGCTGCCTCTTCTTCAAAGGGCCGTTCACGTTTTTCTCCATCTCCGCACCTACTTCCTCAACTTGAGCCATCATCCCCCTCTCCTCCTTGACCAAGTCAGATGGCTGGCCCATCTGCATGGGGTGGTGAACGGTGGAAGAGGTCTCAGGGATCAAGGAATAGTTTTGGTTTACTGGCATTGAGCTGAGAAACTTCTCCCTGTTGCAATTAATCCAAGTGTCCCTCATGTAGTCCATAGGGAACATTGTGTGTGATGCTCCGATGTCTCGGTGATGGAGGAAAGGACCACCATTCGAAGGCCCCATAAGACCAGCACTTCGTGCGTCGATGAGCGGCTTCTCATGCATGGGCGACATGAGCTGAAGGCCAAGGTGGCCCCGGAGGGGAGGTGCAGCTTCGTAATAACCCCAGTTCTGCATGTTGAGGCCATTATCTCCATCCATCAGAATGAGCTCCCAGATTTCAAATAAGGCAGAAACCAAACCCTTCAGAGAAGGACTAATTCTTTATTCTGTTCCTGGGAGATTCGTCCGAGGCATTTATGTCAATACCTCCCTAGAAACCCCTACGATGCCACAAGAACAAAGACAAAATCAGAAGCTATATCAACAAGTAGAATAGAAACTGACGAGCAAATGGGCAGAATCTAACAAACGATCAGGCGTGACGAACAAAGATGCAGCGGATTACCCAGAAAAATCCAGCTGCCAAAGAATGTGAGAGATCTTCCCAGGCATAAAAGATTTCGACCTCCCGATCCCTGGACCAAGAAAGGAAAGATCTTCAGCTCAGATCTCAGCGCAAAACAGGCAAAACACGCAGACCCACATCGAGATTTCGAAGAAAGGAATAGAGGAACTGATGGGTCAAATGATTCTCGAGAAAAGGATGCAAGAACATGAAGGAGACTTACCAAGTAGACCGAAGAATAAAGAACCAGGTGGGACTCTCCTTCTAATCCTTCTTCTGTAAAGGTCGCTGTCGTTGGCACCTAGAGATGACGACGATGGGGGAGGGGAGGGGAGAATGGAGGAAGTCTCGATGTGATTTTAACCAAAAAGCGGCTATGGATGTTTTTGCACGCCATCCTCACGAGTTTTGGCCACAAATTTAATAATACAAGTTTCGAGGACTTAAAAATCGAGAAATGAGATCAAGACCGGACCAATGTTGATAATTCAGCGATTTGGAATTAAAAATAATTTACGTTGAATTTATTAAGTTAATCATACTTTCATGTCCCCTTCGTTCACTCCTCATGTGCATGTATTGAGGGGGGAAAAAACACCTCATTATGGCTCGATTATAAATCTGCATTTCTTGGGAACTTTCTTATGTGTGCAAAAGTGAAATTTTCAAATTTTGAAGATGAAACCAAAAGCGAAGGCATGGAAGAGCTTTGCTAATCGCTGCTCCTTCACCCACCCTCCCCACATAATGGCTTCTGCTCCAAGGAGCCCGCCCCCACCCCTCGTTGGTCAGCATGGAATCATATACGTACCCCCACATTACTTGCATTTTCCTTCTCGATCTTCTTCCACGTATATGTCCGGGGAACTCGGAGTCTCGATCCATTTAGCGCCCCGGAGGAGCCTGCAGTTTCACCTGTACGACCTGCACTTGCCTCACGCATCGATCCAGGGGAGGGAGCTCATGGGCCTCGCAGAATGAGGGGGTTATCATCTAACCGATCCACAGTTGGGGAGTCTCGGCCTCGTCTTCCTGATAGTTTTTTTTTTTTCTGTATTACAGTCTATTTACACACTCCCCAGGTCATCTTTCGATTTCGGTCGTGATCACATATGATATGTACGAATTACATCCGGTTAACTGACACAGTGGGGTTCGCGAATCAATCCTCTCCTTCATGTGGTGATTTTGATCAGATTCGATATGGGCCAGAATCCTTGACCCTTCCGGCCCACCTAGGAAAATGAACGTTAGTGGAAAATCCAATGGGCCGAATGATGATAAGTGGGCCTACTTAAGCCTCTGAGCCCATGTCTAATAGCAAAGACGAACCCGAAATCAAGAACGAATCAGAATTCGAAACCGAGACATGGGGATAACGGTAGCATCGTGCTCGGTACCGGGTAGACCTGTATTGATGTTTGTTAAATTAGGGGAAATACTAAGATTTTAATTAAAAAATTAATATAGTATAATTTTTTAATTAAATTATGATATTATTATGTCTGACCAATATTTTCTATTCCAGAGAAAACAAGTGAAAACTGGTATGGTTATAAAGTTAAGTGTAAATAAAAAAAATAATTCGGGCCAATATAATCTTTTTGGAGCTAAGTTGACATGGTTAAAAAAGAATACGCTCGAAATTATCCGAATTTGAGTATGATTAATTCATATTATAAGATTATTTGGTCTGACACAATACAAGTAGAATTATTATTTCAAAAAAATTAACAATCTCATATTTCGGGCCCAATTCTGGAGCAGTGTAATTGGCCGATTGAGTCAATTTTTAATCACAAGCTAAAATACACATTTTGAAATAAATTCTTTTTCACATAACTGCGTCAAAAATATAAAATGCCAATGCTGTTGTTCTTCCAAACAAGCTCACGGCCAAATATGTAGTGAAAATAATTTTAAACAGTGAAGCAAAAACAATTCCTCTTCGAACTGCTGGATTGACGGCCGCGCCGATTACCGGAGAGACTCAGATCACTCGTAGAAAAAACCCTATCTGGGCAGGGAGTGGTTGATGAACGACAGAGCCGACAGCACAGCCATGAGGAGGAGCAATCCGGCGGGTAGGCCTGTGGCGACGCTCCCCCAAACGAGGAACTTACCTGCATCCGATTTGTCGTCCTCGTCGAGCTGCATCAAGACCCCAAAGAAGTCGAAGAAGTCATCGACAAACCTCTTGAGCTCGAAGCTCACCCGCGCGTAACTGATTATCTGCGAACATGAAGATGGATCGTGAACACCGGTAAAAAAAAAAAAAAAACGATCCCATAAACTAAACCTACCAGGAAATGTATGCTTCGAGAGAGAGACCTTATCACCATAGAAGTCGAATTCGGCCAAGTAATCGTTATGTATCATCCACTGCTCCGTGCTCGTGTAGTATATCGTGAATGGCAGCTGCAATAGTCCCTTAGGCCATTCCGCCGACTGCAGTCGCCAGCACGCTCCTGAAACAATCTCTCCACTGTCGAAATCATATCGATTTCATATACGATTTACGCATATGATAACGTGTAACGTGGCAGCCGCGATCGATGCCTGTAAGCAATGACGTCCTTGAATGTTCTCTTGTCCCCGGCACTGTCGTTGAGCTTATTCGTCACCATGAGGGCCACGGAAGTGGTCAGAAGCAGGAAGGCGAAGATCCTCAGCATCAACATCCAGGCAGCCATAGCTCGAACGCCCGCCATTTCAGACAGATCGACTCGATCTCGATCTTTCTCTTTCGCTTCTGTGTGGGTTCTTATGACGAGGGATGGGTCTCTCATAGAGGCAACGAGGGGCCTGAGGCCTCCTCGACGGTGTCGAGTTGTTTTGGAGGCTTCTACGTTGTCTTTTTATGAGCAGGTGCAATGGAACCGGTTGGCCGGACGATGGCATTTTACTGATCAGAACATTGTTCAGCGGCTATAATGTCAAGACGTGTTGGACATGATATGTCTTCCGTGGTGTTAGTCGTCCTCGACCGAATCGGGTGGCTGCCGCCGCTCTCCATCCTCAGCTCGTCCAGATTGGAAGTCGGTCTGTCTCGAAATATGATAGTGATGTAGTGATGATCCAATCCGACCCATAGTCGATGATCGCGCTGTGGATCCTATTTACTTCCCTATCAAGATAAATATAATTACTCGCAGAAATCTAATTGACGAAACGTTGATATAAAAACATCAATCATATTTTTTTTATAATTTGAACAAAATTACACGGCAAATATATTATAAAAAATCCAGATTTAATCATAATAAATGAGTAAATGAATAGTAAAATTATCAATAAGGTTTCAAAGCATAGTATAATTTCTTGGTAAAATTATCGTATTTGAGAAGATATAAAATTAGTTAGATTTTGATTAGTACATATAAAAGAATTTTACAATAAAATTTCGATGCATGTATATTAAAAGATGTAATGAGAATTGACTGATTCATATTTGACCAACAGAATGCATTTAAAATGGAATAGTTAGTCTTATTTTTATGGATAATGTTTCTTTTTTCTGTTTTTGCATGGACGTATAAAAATTGAAAGGAAAAAATGGGTGTGGGGGATTTCTGTAGACTAGCAATTTGGGCCGGTCCGACATCTTTCCCGGGCCCAGATATACCATCGTTTCATGCTTTAGTTCATGCTACCTAGTCCGGCCCGAGTGAAGTAAAATAATTGTTTAAAATAAATTTTGGGTTTTTAATTAAATATTTAAATATTATAATCAACGGACTAATTCAACATTTGTGTTATTATTAAGAAAATATTCAAATAAATATTAAAATAAAATTTTTATAACATAATTAACTAATATTTTCATTTCACTTTTTTTTATTTTCTATCTGACACAAGAATTTTCAAGCCATGCCAGATATTGCAAAGAAAATGCTGACCTACTCAAGGTTTTTTTGGCCCCGCGCCAAGGCCGGATTGATTTTTGGCATGCCTAGGTTTCGGTTATGTGACTATAATAATCATATGTGGCCTAAAAAAATAAAATAATAGCATATAAAGCACGTGCTCCTTTTCTCATTATTATATCATGCAATTGGAAGTTATTAGGTCGCTTACAGGCCAGGATTTATTTTATCAATATTAATATTCTTATAAAATAAAGTGCTTGTCCGTAGCAGCTAGCTTCGAAGTATCTTCTGCCCGGCGCCGGCGCTTGGCTAGTGCCAAGAGCCAGGTGCATGGCAACGGCTTGCGAGCTTGATAACGACCGCTAATATAAATATATGTTAGCTCAAAGGAGTTGTCCCCCTCATATACTTCTATTATTTAGAAAATTCATAAGTTATCATTATTTACTTATTATATAATAAAAATTAATATTAATTTTTTATTATTTATAAAATTCAAATTAAAATATAAGTAAATATGCAACCGAATCAACGGCATACATAGATCATATGCATTTCTTCTATATTTTATTTTTTAAAAAAGGAAACTAAACTAGCTGCTTATATATTTTTTTAATTTTTTTAACTTTATAATTTACATTAACGACATCATTAAAGCCTCCTTGTCCTGTACTGTCCTCGTCATATGCGGCAAGCCATCGTTGCCATTATTTTCTCCAGCGGCGTGGCAGCCGCCCCTTGTCAGGTGTCGCCTTTCCCAGCCGCGCAAGAAAACAATTCGATTCATTGTTTAGTTTTTCCCACGAAAAGGTTCCTCCATCTACGGCTCATTCAATCCGTATACCGAAATGACCCTCGAGTTATCCGATCCGATTCTTAATATTGACCGACTAGCAATTGCCCAGCGTTGATGACCATCGACCCCAAATTGCACCACCGTTTACGACGGAGAGTCCCATTTACTCTGCTTTCTCAACGAACTTGCCGCTCGTCGGAATGAGTCATTCTCACGGTCAAGGGACGAATATATGTGCTGAGGAAACTATACGTAAGTTGTAATTTCCTTATTATCACTCCATCTACAAAATGTCCATATTACCGATATCTATCGGTTGATGTGATTCAGTATTTTATAAATTTATCAATTCGGGTCGATACTGCCTATCATATTGATCGCTTGAATCAAACAAAAAAATAATTTTTAGATGTGCTTTTTTAAATAATGTAATATCTTAAAATAAATTTTTATATGATATTATATTAATTTAATAATTATTTAAAATATATTTATTTTTATATAATTAATTTTTACATTTTTTAATATTATTTCGTACTTTTTAAGCGGATAGTAAAAACTCATACATAATTTTTTCATGCTTAAGTTGTGTATTTTTTTATGAGTCTAATATTTTATTAATAAAAAAATTCACATTAAAATATGTAAAGTTATATTACATATTAGATGACGGTATGCTGTGACAATGAAGACGGCACGTTTTTGAAATAAAAATAAATTTTTTTGTCTGCTGAATATATAATCATATAATATTTAGTTAGATGGATGCCCCATCAAATTTAACCTGTAGTGGCGGCTAATTTAGATAATTAGGAGAACTGTGGGCCCCTCCCCTCAATTCAGATAAAGTACCCGTACTCACAAATTTATCAAATTTTAATTAATTCATATTTAATTTTATTCGATTAATAAAAGATAAATTTTTTGAATATAAATTCTTTTAATTTGCAAAAATTAAACCCAATATCTTATTTGTAGTAAACAGATGTCAAACCATCTTAATTAATATATGTTGTTTTTACTCTAAGATAAACATAATTTAGGCGAATGATACGAGTATATTATACAGGAATTGGATCCTTTACCGAGTAACATAGAAGAATCTCCAGAAATAATAATCCAATCTCGAACATCTGTAATGAAGATGAATACCGACTTACTCAACGACGTGTTTTTCAAAATACACTGATACCGTAAAAATATCAGAGTCGATTCAAGCATGTAACTTGTGAAGGGGGAGGAGATGTAAGATGATGAAACGTGTACACGTACCTCCTAAGTCGAACAGATGTTCACATTTGCAATCGTATTCCCTCTTCAAATTGGGCAACTTGCCATATGAGATTCCCTGTACAATAGTGACAAGAGAGACCTACCAGTGTTTTTATCAAATGCCACCTTATCCTCACCCCACTTCTATCCATACATGGCCAACCTCGGTCGGCTTTCATTTGGCAGATAACCCACCAAAGGCAACACCAATTTGCTCCTCTTTTTGTTTTTTTGGGTACTGTACATGGACTGCCAAGAGACCAAAATACGAAATTTTTCGTACCGATTATCACGCCGGACTTTCCGAGTTCGAGGGATGAAGAAGGGAGGACGGCATTGGCCTTAGATACTCCTCCTGAAGTATTCTCCTGTGCGATCTGTATGATACAAAATACAGAACGTGTTGTTTATTCACAGCACCAGCGTTTTTTTTTTTTCCCTTCTCTCGAGTACTTTGATAAGCGACCTTCTCTTGGTGATGGCTCCACCTCACCAACTATCACATTTATTTAATCTGACGAAATAATTAAAAACTAATGATAATGAACGGAATCAACGAGGCGTGATCGACAGTGCAAGGTAGATATATATTTAGAAAATTTTTTTCTATTAAAGAATTTAGAAAACTTTTCATGTGATTTTTTTAGAACTGTTTTTACACTAAAGAAGCCTATTACGGTAATACAGTCATCAATCTAAGACTAAAAGAAATTTAAGCACCAATCTTTTTCATCACTAAAACATTTCGTACCTTCTTTCTTCATAGCATTTCAAAATCTGTATGACGGTATAAAACTTACTGAGAGAAAAAAAATCTTATATCGAATAATTAATACTAAAATCCTTGTATTTAAGAAATTGGATACTAATATCCTATTATATTAAGTTTTGGGATTCAACATGAATTGTTTTATTATAAGTTTAGAGAAGACTTTACATGATATCAAAACGTGTTAACGTATGAACTCACGTCACATAAAAACCTGAGACAGTAATAAGAATGTTTGGCTTATGATTAATTGTTAAAACCCGAACTCTCGTTCGATCAAAGTCACTTTGTCGGTAAAGGCGGATCTCGAGGGAAAGAATCACACATCAAATAATTGAGTTAGACATAAAGTATAATACCCTTATAAAAACGGTAAAAATGGTACAAAATTGAAGAAGGGATGATAGAGCCCAGTTAACGGAATGCCCCCGGCATAGTGGACTGATATCATATCATCTGTTCGTTTCTTTGGATTTAGTCATCATATACTAAAAGGATGGAAAAAAAAATGTTCCTCCTGGATAAGGACCCAAGAACGCTCTCTATACGGACCCAAGCCGTTGGTGGCTCGCACAATTGCAATATTTTGTCCCCGTCACTCGGGCCAAGTTCCGGCCTACAGACCCCACTGCACACGTATCAAGAGTTCCATCGACTTGGATGAACATTTAGGAATGTATCCATGCGATTTAATTGGATCGATCGTCAGGGATCGTGTGTTGTGCAAGGTAAATTCCATGCGAAATGAATGCGGTCGACACCATACATAATACTGACAAGAAAGAGTTCTACTTCTATACAAGGTTTATAAAATGAATGGTGATTTTCACCGGGGGGGCCCACGTGCCAGTAAGCCCTCCATCCTCCCACCTTCCTCCCACTCCCTCTCTGCGTATCCTTTTCTGCCGGCACTACTTCGTCTTCCCCTGTGCTCTCTCTCTCTCTCTCTCTCTCTCTCTCTCTCTCTCTCTCCCCACTTCTATAAATCACTTTTCCCCCATTAAATTCTAATCCATCTATCTCCCTCGCTCTCTCCCCCTCCCTGAAGCTACTCAGAGCTTGCCGTCTATGGCAGTGGTCCGTGAGCGCCGTCAGATCAACCTCCGACTCCCTCTGCCCGAAATCTCCGAGCGCCGTCCTCGGTTCCCGCCCTCCGCGGCCACATCCTCAACCTTCACCTCCACCTCCGGGACTTCCATCTCTGTCAACGACCTCGAGAAGCTCCAAGTGTTGGGCCACGGCAACAGCGGCACAGTCTACAAGGTCCGGCACCGGCGGACCTCGGACATCTACGCCCTCAAGGTGGTCCAGGCAGACTGCGACCCTATCATACGCCGGCAGCTCCACCGAGAGATGGATATCCTCCGCCGCACCGACCACCCACAGGTCGTCCGGTGCCACGGCATCATCGAGAAGCCGAACGGCGACTTTGCGATCGTGATGGAGTACATGGACCTGGGGACCCTGGACACCGTCCTGTTGTCGCAGGGGACACTCCCGGAGCGCACGCTCGCCGATGTCGCGAGGCAGGTGCTCAGCGGGCTGAGCTACCTCCACTCCCACCGGATCGTCCATCGCGACATCAAGCCCTCGAACCTCCTCGTGAACCAGAAGATGGAGGTCAAGATCGCCGATTTTGGGGTCAGCAGGATCATGGGCAGGACCCTCGACCCCTGCAACTCGTACGTGGGCACCTGCGCTTACATGAGCCCCGAGCGGTTCGACCCGGATGCGTATGGCGGGAACTACGACGGGTACGCGGCGGACGTGTGGAGCCTGGGGCTGACCCTCCTCGAGCTCTACCTCGGCCACTTCCCGCTCGCGTCCGGACCCGGGGAGAGGCCCGACTGGGCCACCCTCATGTGCGCCATCTGCTTCGGGGACCCGCCGAGGTGCCCAGGGGGAACGTCGGACGAGTTCCGGAGCTTCATCGAATGCTGCCTCCAGAAGGACTCCAGCAAGCGGTGGTCGGCGCAGCAGCTTCTCAACCACCCGTTCGTCTCCCAGGCTGGGCCATGATTCCCCGGTCGGGTCGGGTCGGGTCAAGTGGAGATCGAACCTAGGGGATGAATTTCACGTTTTTTATTAGTGAGAAATTTCTGTATATACCGGACGGAAATTAAGGGTCCACGGACCACGGTCCTTGACTAATTCCTTCCCTATTCCTCTCTCTTATTCTCGTTTCTCCTTCGGTAAACTCTGCAGTTTCACCCATTACTGCGGCCTTCGAGAACAGTGCAATTTGCTGCTCGAATATTCAATCAGTTCCATATTAATGATTATTTAGCGGTTGAGCCAATTAAGTAAATTTCAAAGTATTTATAAATTTATATACATGCAATTAGTTTATGAAATAAATAAGCTGAAAATATTGAGATTATATAAAAACAGCTCCGAAAAGGTGTTAATTAATACTTATAATTTATATGAATTTTGTTTCTCTACAGTAGTTTTTGAATATTCACAATTTCACACGAACTTGACAATATGAATTCTATTAGGAATATGACTTTAAGTGCACGGGCAAAAACATAAGAGGCATATTATTCTCATTAGTGAACTCTGTAATTTTTTTATATAAAAAAAGTGTTTTTCTATCTCCTCTAGACTAAGCTACCTTCCAAATAATTGGGAAAAAAAAGAATTTCTTAAGAAATTAGAGGGTGATGTCAGCCCCCACGTAAGGAGGCTTAAACGTCAACGGTATTGATTAAAAATCCAATTAGGAGGAGGCAAGGCTAGGACACCTGCCATAAACAGTGTTCTCTGTCATTCGGCTCGGAACTGATCGATAGACTTTTGCCTGAGGAGCATCGAGTCAACTTTCGCGGTCAATTTCAATCCCGTTGCTCCGGTTTCTCGGTCGTCATGGGCGACTAGCCCCACCTTACAAGCCATCTTACTTCTAGTGTGCCTGTTTGGTGCGTTAATTTTCAGAGTTGTGACTGGTGACCAGATGCAGTTATAGTCCGACCCGACTCTTGCTCGAATCGTTGGGGGTTGCCTGGACGGCGTAGGATCCGGGAGCTGCCTAGTGTGCGGGTGATGGAACGCTTGTCCCACGTGCTGGATTAATTTTGCCATGGGGGCAGTTTCTAGGAATGCTCCACCTCGCAAGTTGCCTACGTTTTTCTGTCGCTTTTGCTTTTCATATATTGACATGAACCATTCGGCACTTCTGGGTTTAGAAAAATCGCTTGGTGACGATTTATTCGAGCCATCAATTTCACCTTTTTTTAATATATATTATTATTTACAAACAATTGATTAACTATTAAAAGGTCCCACCATTTGTTTATAGGCTATGTGATGTAATTAACCCTTTTTTCGATTGATTTATTTATTCTGTTTGAAACGTTTAAAACTCGATATGAAAATGATGGACCTACAGGGTTCCTCTTCTGCCGGTATCAGCTGCTGCAAAATCCCAGTTGCATGCAAGGACATAATGAGTGCGATGTGATTCGACTTTTAGCTCGCTCGTATTGTCCCTTTTACAATCGAATACTTTGGAACAGCTTCCAAACATAGCCGACCGTCCACACTACTTTATCAAAGGCATGCTTTGGTTGAATTGTTAAATCGTAAGTGGATTGGATAAGCTTCCTGGTACTTTTAGCGCCACCCTCCCGAGGAGCGATCACTCACTTGATCTGCTGACGCTTTGACATGAATTCATTCATTTGTTTTCTCACTGTGAGCTGCCACGAGCCAAGCAACTAGCTAGTTCCGTGCGAGCTTATGGCAAGCTGAGTTTTAATCATAGTTTTTAAAATTAGATTGAATTGAACCGGTCAGTTGGACCGGTTCGATTGGAGAACCGAACAATTATCAAGTCTAGTTTACTTAATTAATCAATATACATTATAAATTCGGTTAGATCTATTTAAATCGGCCGGTGTTGGATTCGATCGCCAAACCTAACCGAACCAACGATGGAGTCCGATGAATTAAAAATTATTAAAATATATATATCATCAGTCTCAGTATCCATGTAAAAAAATATTAATATTTTATTTTATTTTTATTAGACTTAAATACATATTTCTTGAAGAATCTATATAATATGATAGATATTTTAAATTTTAAAATCATAAATTTATGTTGAGTGTGCTGTTTTAAATTATAATTGTTAATTATATATTATCATCATTATTTGTTAAATATATTATTCGATTAATTAAATTCATAATTCGACTCATAAACTTGCATTTTGACCCATTCCTAGTCTCGTGTCATTTTAAAACTTACACTTTTAATTCGCTCATATCACCGTCTTCTAAGATTGGATGCTTCGAAACAGCTTCCACTCATAGATGGCAATCGAGCTAACCGACGATTGAAAAACCAAAGGTTCACGTTGGATAGGATAGCGACGAGAGGACGAGTCTTGCACATATGCACAAACACGTCGCCGTCCGATGCCGGCCATACGCTCGGGACGTCCCGATCACGGGTGTGATTAGCATGCTGATGCATGAACATGGACGCCACGCCAGCCGTTACCTCACCTCGGCCATCATGCATGACATCTATTTCCTCCTTTTCCAGCTCATGAGTGACGCGTGCGTGTCTGTACACAGTGTTGGGTCTTCAGCCCAACGTTCACGTGTATGCCAATGATTATGTTTTGCAGGCTGTCGGGTAAGGTTAGGCCCGACAGAAGCGAACTTCTAAGGGTTCACAAAGGACAGAGTGTTGAACCGGAAGGCCAACCTTGCTACCCTACTGCATCACGTGGTAAATATGAATTTAGGTACACTTCCATATATATATATATATATATATATTTTTAATGATCAACATCTACTATTCAAGGTTTATATGTAATTGTTTGCGTAAATTATCCCGTTAATATAAAATATTTTACTAATATAATATTTCAGTATAAAATTTTTAAAATATAATTTCGTGATACATTTTCTTTCAAATGTGTTATATTTTAGTACATTTTATCAATTTTTTACTAAATTGACGACGTAAACAGATTACATAGAGTTCCTTCATAATATAATTTCATATTTAAAATAAGTGGATTTTCAAGTAACATAATAGTGAGACCCATTGCTCTTTTTATTCTCCACTATTCACTTTTTCTCTCTCAATTGAGATTCAATTAAGGTTTTTTTACTGTTTAATAACATCTAATTTTCTCTTACGGTATTTTATTTATTATATATATATATATATTTTTTTTACAAAATGATGATAATATAATGTAGTAATATATTAAAGAGCAATAGACATGTGACTTGATCTTAAGATTGATTTTTTTAAAAAAATTATAATAAAAAATTAACTCAAAAAAACTAAAAATTGATAATAAGATAGTAAAATTATTACTAAATATTTTCTTGATATCTCTTTCGTTAAAATTTTGTAACAATTAATTAAATATTTTCACTTATCTCTTCTCATATAATTTTAATTTTCTCTGAAATCGTGAAGCTCTCACATAAGAATGCAAAACTCTCTTCCCCTCCCTCTTTTTCAACAATTTTTAAAATTAAAATTTACTTTTTTTAAGGGACCGAATAGAAGTAGAGTTCCATTTTTTATTCTCCTTAATGAAAATTAAATGAGAAGAGAATAGTGAAAAGATTCAATGGTCACATAATTTTAACAAGAGAGATATTATGAAAATATTTAGTATTAATTTTACTCTCTTATTCCAATTTTTAACTTCTTATTATAATTTTTTTAAGATCAATCTTGAGATCATTACATATTCATTACCCTTTAATATACTATTATGCTATATTATTATCATTTTTTATAAATGAAAATAAATAAATAAATGGTGGTCATGAAAAATTAGATATTATTAAAGTAAATAAATGATAAAGAAAATTCTTAATTGAATTATTGTGAGAGAGAGGGGGAGAGAATGCGGGAATAGTACATTGAGAGAGAGAAAGTGAATAATGAAGAAAAAAAGAGGGAAGAAGTAGATGTGAAAATCCACTTATTTAAGCATGAAATTATGTTATCAATGAATTTTACGTAACTTATCCACATTATCAAAAATTGATAATATTAGTAAAAAAATGATGGAATATATTAAAGTGTAATATATTTTTAAAAAAATATATTATAGAATTATATTTTAAAATTTTTACACTAAAATATTATTATATTAACTGTATAATTTACACATAATTGTTTTCACCAAAAGCTCAGTTCTTATCCAACGTACAATACTATATCTGTATCTTATACGCATATGAGAGAACGATTTTCAGTTAAATTGAAGATCTATGGGCTAAAAGAGGTGGGAATAAGACATGACTAAAGATTCGATAGGAGTTTCCTTGTTGAAAATAGAATAGAATTTTTTTTTTATTTTTTCTTGGTCTAACACAACTAGCATATATTCAGATACTTATGATACTTAGTTAATTCATATTCGAGTTGAATCGATCCATTTAAAAGATAAAATTCTTTTAATGTAAATTATCTATATTACTACTAGCCTATGTTAGAGGATAATATGTTTTAGTGTAGTTATTAGAAGTGATACTGTAATTTGTCAATGGTCAGTACACTTCCATGAAATATGTTTGGATCTTGGACTTGAACCGTACCGATTGACCTGACTCCATGAATCTTGTATCACTTGAGTTCAGTCCGTCCATGAAAGTTGAAACTCTAAATCATATGTATATGAGAGAAAGGGGCATCAAGCCACATGAATCGACCAATGCCGGTTCAGTTTGCCTACTGATGATCATATGATCAGTCTATTATATGACGGTTTCATCCCATTGATCGTCTCGGACAAAAACCAGCTGTTGCATGCAGATATCTGGTGTTTCCGAGCAATAGCCTATTTCCTTCAACAAGCTCAATAAGCTGAGCGCTGCCAGAAGAGAGCTGAGGATGACCCCAAATTTCGCTTGCAACGATCCAACAGTGTCAAGGACTACCATAGAAATCAGCAGAAGGAAACTGATAACAAGCACTTCGCTCGAGTCCCACGCGAGAAGGAGCTATGGTCCAATTATGGATCCGTGCATATAACAGCGCCCGGATTTGTTCACATAGCACAACACACAGAGACTTAGCTTTAGCAAAGTGACAATACGAAAAAACACAAAATCCCAACCGACAAATGACAACGTTACAGTGCCGTCGAACAGCACATGAGAGTACTAAGCGAAGAAGGGTTTCCAAGAAAGCCGGAGGCAGGCCAAGAATAGGGAAGAGAGAAGTGATAGGTTCAGTTCTTTCTCCACCCTTCCTTCACTGGTGTAGGAGGTATTATGAAGGTTACAAGAATCCCATCGATGAAAACCAAATCTACTTTTGGTCTGTATAACAATCATTTCAGGGGAATCCAAGGATGGATTTAGGAGGACGCGGAGTGATTGCCTTCCATGAAGTCGGTAGCTCATATGAGATTTTATATAAAATTTTACATGTAATTTTTATTATATTTGTTTAATTGACCATCCTAAACTCTTTCGTACAGCATTTTGTCCCCATTGAACAAATTTCTTGGATCCATCAATGGGCGAATTCATGAGATTAACTGGTCACCAAATTTCCTCATGCTCAATTCATATTTCCCTTATCTCATCATTTGACAAAGTTTAAAAGCACACAATCATCCCATAATTAAAACGTAATAAGATTGCTACTCAGGGTAATAAGAACCAATATGATTGCTACAGTAAGCAATTAACCTGATAACAGCATCCCTTCTTCTGCATGAGAGCATGGAATATCAGACGAGAACCTTGGGTGCAACATTTTAGAAAAAAAATATATTAATTATCTCGGATGGCATAAAAAAATAACATTAAGAAAGGAACACATGACAAGATTGTGGAAGAACAGCAATAATTAGGTGTCATTAAGACAATTTTGACTCCTCTATCGGATGTACTCAGGTGATTTGGTTGGTCGTCTCTCGGGATGCAATGAACAAAGCAGCAGAAGCTTGCACCAAGCTTCAAACTCCAACAGCGAACCCAAACAGTGATTGACTACCACGAAAATGATACATTAAAACCAGGAATTATATGCTGAAAAGCTGTGTTTGACTCTGAGCCAACGAGGGGCTCAATATATGGTGAAGCGTGGAATGGAGGGCTTTCAAACTGATATATTGCATCATCAGCAAGAAGATGTTCACATCCGATTTCAAGCATTAGCAAATTGATGCGCAGAAGAACAAAATAAATGGGTAGAAGGACGCGCCCTTGCACAAATTTAGAGAATGATTGACTTGATACCAGAGGATCAGCGGAGATTGTATCATCTATTCTTCACTTGTCTCATCACTGTCAAAATCGACAAGATGAGGAAGCGCCCATCTGATGGGCTTCAGCTCATGCAGACGTCGTAGCCACTGTTGTTGGGCTGTATCCCCCATTCAGTTTGTTCTCATTTTCGGCCCACAGTTCAATTCATGGACGGACATGTAAACTTCGTCGTCGGAGTGAAACTCAAGGGGAAGGGGTCAAAACGAGGGAAGGCAAGACAACCACACGAAAGGGAACGGGTAGAATCGACAAAGTACGTAGAACATTTCACGGGTTGTTCCGAATTCGAGGGAGAAGAGTGTCCGTCCCATCAAGGTTGCAAAAGCAAACTGTAAGCATTTTCTTTTGTGATCACAGTGATGCAATTATGCACCCTCCTTAAGATTCAAGAACTACGTATCGTCCCCCCGGCCCTTAATTTATTTGACATATTGTACAGTGATTTAATAATCCACTTGGTTTGGTCCTCCGGACTGGAGCACCGGACGAGGTCGAATCGAGAGCGTATCATAATCAGAAAAAAAGGGGTGGTAAGTCAACCATTGAGTGGTTGACACGTGACATGCTGAGCGCGCCCGTCGGCGTGTGAAAAGTCGAGTTTACCCTGCGGGACCAAGAATGAGGAAGAGAAGCCTGCCCAAATGGAAGATACTTTTTATCCGCATGAGAACACATCGATTGTTGGTTTCGAAAGCAATCACCACCGATGTCTGATGAGCGGTGGAAGTTGGACACTCGACATAGGCCAAGGACATGGATTAAAACCAAAGATATAGACACTAAATCATTCATAGCTAAGATTATAGTTATTATTCGTGTTGTAATATTTACATATTATAAAGTTAATATTTAATAAGGGATTACTCTTATGAATAGTAATTTTAAACTCTTTTTGGAAGTAATTATGCAATAAGAATTTTACGCAAATTTGGGTGTCTAAAACTTTTGAAGAGTCCAAAAAAAAGCCCTAAAAATGCATATCACTCGAGATGATATTCTTATGACGAACTTGTTTTGCATCCATTCCATGGTGACCCACTTGAAGTTATTTTCCCACCATTGTATTTTTCCCATCGTCCACAGTGGTCTGTCTGTCTGTCCACCCACAAGGTGACAAATGGTAGGTGATACATCTTTGTACTAGTAAAAGAATCACGAGGTTGAGGTAGCCATGGAACTCGGGTTAAGTGCCCCGAGGAACGTACGCGGCCGCACCTCGGGTTCGAGTCCATGGGAGTTGAAGTCGCTCTGAGGCCGGTGATTGGGTCACTGCATCCTCGGAATGAGGTGAGTGGGAGGGGGAGCATTGACGTACACGACCATCCATTAACACATTATTCTTTCTTTCTTTTTTCTTTTCTCTTTTTTTTTATCATTGATGTAAAATGACTAAATTTAAAAAAATAGAGTTTTAATATAATAAAATTATAAATTTAATTTTTATTATAAAATCATCTACACACATATGTTCAAATCTTTTTCTGGCGATTTTATATTGAGGTCAACATTAGGACTAGCCCCCATCCCACCAACAACACATGCTCTTCCTCCTCCTCTTCTTCTTCTTCTTCTTCTTCCTCCGGTCCACTACCCACCAACCCCCTCCTCCAAAATATTCAGTAATTTAGGTTAATTTTCTTTTTGCATCCAAACTATTGGTTTAAACCGTCTACTACTCCGTGAAGTGATTTATATTCGAGTTGGGTAAACCAAATTAAATGATAGAACTTTTTCAATATTATTTGATCGGTATTTTCTTGTATTATATGATAAAATATGATGATCAAGAAAAATCTCATTATACACCGTACCAATATATATATATATATATTCAAGAATTTTTCCTCCAGAATTTATTAATTTTCAATGTTTGATCTACATGGAAATCCCACAATTACGATATATATTATGACTAAGATTTTATTTGCTCGCATGTTGAGTTGATTTTTTGCCATTTTATTAAGTTGCAAAATTTATTTCATGCTCAGTATACGGTCCTCTCTGGGACTAACGGACCAATATGGTAAGCCAGTTGTACCTTTTCAGTGTGGATCCAGGAAATTCCGATGATGCCACCTTCTAATTATATTATTTACATAGAAATTTCACCTTTTTAGGCTGTAGAATATAAGGTACCCATATTAAGATGGAGTCAGTAATTATTCAACTGCCACAATTTTTTTTAAAAAAAAACTTAAAATGGCCAGATGGTATTTTAATAATCCCATACCTAATCCCGTTTAAGGTAAAAATCAAAATTACGTGCAAAATTTAAAAAGGGCAAAAATAGAAAAAAAAGGGAAAAAATCTCTTAATGAGATAAAAGGTGGGCCCCACTCACTTCCCCGATTACCATCACCAACCGTTCTTTGAAAAGGTCAGCAGTCAAAATCGATCCTACCATCTCGGTCCAATCTCACGGTTCCCCATTTTCCTAGAATTTTACCTCCCTATTATTTATTAATTTATTTATTCCACTGCTTTGAAAAATTAGGGCCAACCATTGCCGCAATTGTCTACTATAATTGATCGTCAATCGCTTTGCATCCAGAAAAAAGGAGTATCAGTTATTTTATTTTTCAGTATTTAAGACTTAAGTTATGATTTATTAATATAAATTAGTAGAGATATGTTTACATATATTTTCTGTAAATAAGATTTTTAGTTCGAATTTTGAAAATAAAAAATATTTATACTAAGAAAATTTTATCCTCGTAATTAACTGGTTTAACTTAAATTATATTAATTAGATTTTAATAATTTATGAATACAAATTAATTTATTTAAAAAATAAAAATGGTCTTATTTCTATTTTTATTTTATAAATTTTGGAATTTAAATTTTAATTGAAGTGAATATGTCGAATTGTATTGGACTGTTAATCAAATGAGTGGTATTAATTTTTTTTTATTTTAATTCATTTAGGATTGGAAATTAATTTACAGCTCACCGTTCCCGACGATTGTGCGGTGTTCCGGTCTCGTAGTTTTATCATCTGTATTATTATATAAACGGGCAAAGACAGAGCAAGAGAAAACAGAGCTGAGAATCCTCTCTGATCGGTTGCTCTGCATCTGCGTCTGTGGGAGCGCTCCTCTTTCCGTCTCCCCCAAGAAGAGTTAGAAGAAGAAGAAGCGAAGCGATGTCTCTGCTCTCAGATCTCCTTAACCTGAACATCTCAGACACCAAGGATAAGAAGATAATTGCCGAGTACATATGGTGGGTAGTCTTCCGATCCTTCCTTCTTCGTACTCTGTTTTTCGTTTCTCTGTAGTCGCTACGCCTCCCCTTTTCTGCGGGGTTGGCTATTGGATCAGTTCTTTATTGGACAGTGTCGTATCTTGATCTCCTTTCCTGTCGGGTTACTTGTTTTCCACAAAGATTGGATTTTTGATGCACATGGTCGTTCATCGATGGCAGGATCGGTGGATCGGGCATGGACCTTCGAAGCAAAGCCAGGGTTAGGATCTTCCTCCTCTGCTTCTCTCTTTTTCCCATTTCTCTGATTTCGTTTTCACGTTTCCAAGCGCTATACGTCACAAGAACAGTGTCCGACGAACTAGAATATCACAACTTTCCTTTTTTGGGATGTGAGACTGTGATCTTTCCCCTCTGTCTGTATTACGATCCCAGACTTGCCAATATACCAAAGATTACAGCATTTATTGGGGAAGCCTATCCCGGATCTTTGGTTTTGTTACCTTGTAACACTTTCTCTTATCATCTAAATGATTAACGGACATTCGTGCTTGACAGACGCTTTCTGGCCCGATCAGCGGCCCGGCGGAACTCCCCAAGTGGAACTATGACGGGTCTAGCACCGGCCAGGCCCCCGGCGAGGACAGTGAAGTCATCTTATAGTAAGCTCTCTCCCTTTTTCTCTCTCGACTGTGAGGAGCACCTAACGATTACTTGGACCGCGTTATCTGTGCCAAACTGATTAAGAGAACGTAGTCAGTCTACGATATTTGCTGTGCCCGTGATCTTGATGTTATTGTTGGGTTTGCTTTGGTGACAGTCCCCAGGCGATTTTCAAGGACCCATTTAGAAGGGGAGACAACATTTTGGTAAGTGGGAATCGTGGTCGAGTCTTGCTTGCGTTAAACTATGACTTTTGAAGGTTCCTTGGGATGAGAAAGCTTCTTCCTAGATTAATTGTTCTCCGTCGAAATTGAACTAAAGTTCACATTTTTATTTTCCAAGATATGTCTTTTTTAAGTCGTCTTTCCAATTGTTTTAGGTGATGTGTGATGCTTACACCCCTGCCGGAGAGCCCATTCCCACCAACAAGAGATACGATGCTGCCAAGATCTTCAATCACCCTGATGTTAAAGCTGAAGAGCCCTGGTATATCAATTAATTTATTATTTGAACGTATTTTTATTTATACATATTATTAAAGAAAGGTTAACATTATTATTGGAAAAATGATTAAAAAAATCGATCATGCATGGCAGTCGAGTGCCAGTTATTGTTAGTTTAGACGCTTAAATGATAAAGGGTCGTTCTCTTATATGATGATGTTAGTTTAGACATTAGACTCTTAGACGTGTGGTAATGTCACTGATGAGAAAAGAATGCTTATTAACGTTTCACACACACGCATATATATATATATTTTGTTTATATAACTGATTTATTATAAAAATGAAAATTTTCCATGAAAGGTACGGAATAGAGCAGGAGTACACCTTGCTGCAGAAGGATGTGAAATGGCCACTTGGGTGGCCTGTGGGAGGTTTCCCTGGCCCTCAGGTATAATTTTATCAACCCACCATTTCTCTTTTTTGTTTCTCAAAAATTTCATTTTTCGAGGAACCCAGAAATTTAATTTTTTTTCATCATTCTGCAGAATGAGATAGTAAATGTTGTCATGTGCTGAATGCATCCATATCATATCAAGGAAACATAAAATTTGAGTTTTTGAGAGTTGGCATTTGTAGAGGTTTAGCTTCGATTTTTACCCTTAAAACTTGTTACACCTTGTACTTCACTGTTCCCTTTATTTTAAATCATTAGGCTTTTTATGTAATTGGAAAAGAGAGACAGTAAATTTTTGGACTGTTTCTGAGGAACCTGCTAAACGTGTGCCTAGATCTCAGTGCCTTGTCTGCAAGATCTTGCCCGTGTGTTTTGAGCTGCCAAGAGATAAGATCTGCTGTGTTTGCTATCAGTGACTTTTCTATTTCTGATTTTCCTCTCTCACTTTAAATGCTGCCTTCTGCTTGGCTTTATCTGCGCACATATGTGAGAGAATGCAGTGATAGCTGATAAGTTTCTGTGGGTATCAATATCTGATAACAGGGACCATACTACTGCAGTGCTGGTGCCGACAAGGCGTTCGGTAGGGACATCGTCGATGCTCACTACAAGGCTTGCCTCTATGCTGGCATCAACATCAGTGGCATCAATGGTGAAGTCATGCCCGGACAGGTATAGTATATATACATGTATTCCATCTCTCTCGGCTCTGTGATGCGTCTTCGACTCCTGCATTCATCTGACAGCAGTTTCTAATTGCTTGCTCGGTTAATGATCGGTGTTACGTTATTTGCAATGTTTGAGTTGGTTCTATTGTCTGATTGTGTAGTGGGAGTTTCAAGTCGGGCCTACTGTAGGCATCTGTGCTGGCGATCAGTTGTGGGTTGCCCGTTACATCTTGGAGGTAGGCGCATATGACCAGCGTTTTTGTACTGCTTCGTGATGTTCATGGAAAGTCTTGATTTATTGAGTATTGAGTGCTGCATCTTCTCGAGCAGAGGATCACTGAGATTGCTGGAGTTGTGCTCTCTTTTGACCCGAAACCGATCCAGGTAAAACTTTTTTCTTGATGAACCTTTTTCTGCACTATTTTTTCACTGTCTACTTCATTTCCGTGTTATTTCAATATTAATGGCTGTTCGTCCAAGCAGGGTGACTGGAATGGTGCCGGTGCTCACACGAACTACAGGTAAGCAGAAAATCAAGTCGGAAAGGAATCTCTTTGGGGTTTCATTGTGAATGAGTATGTTGGAGCTGAGTGTGTGTATTTTACGCAGCACCAAGTCCATGAGGAACGATGGAGGACTCGATGTTATCAAGAAAGCCATCGAGAAGCTTGGGCTGAGGCACAAGGAGCACATCTCTGCCTATGGTGAGGGCAATGAGCGCCGACTCACGGGACGGCACGAGACTGCTGACATTAACACCTTCTCATGGGTAAGAAAAGAAGACATGAACTCTGCTCGTCTTCTCATCTTATATTCTACCTTACTATATGACACAGAACCGAACTGACCCGAGATTGTAAAGTAGATTAGGCATGAATCCCCATGTAAAAGAACGATTTAGTTGAAGATGGAAACTCCGACGAAGTTACTCAATTCCGATGGTTTTGAATGAACAGGGAGTGGCGAACCGCGGGGCATCGATCAGAGTCGGGAGGGACACAGAGAAGGCGGGTAAGGGCTACTTCGAGGACAGGAGGCCGGCCTCGAACATGGACCCATACGTGGTCACCTCCATGATCGCCAATACCACCATCCTGTGGAAGCCTTGAAGCCCCAGCCCTCTAGGATACGGTCACTGATTTCAAGGCCCTGCCCGCCCCGATGGTGGGTGGAGTTTATCATTTGAATCGTCCGTTGCACTGTGTTTGAAATCTTGCATCAGTTCCCCTAGTGTTCGTCATTCAGTCTGGCTTCATATCGTGATTACCTCCAATGGTGGTCCTTGGGTCTTCGTTTCCTTGGTTTGATCGGTGTCGACAATAAATTGACAGTGTAAGAACATATTTTATCCTATTATGTTTCCGCATTTTCATAATTTTAATTAACTGATGTTTGGATATAATTAGTGCACTAAAAAAAAGACAAAACATCCCATGCTCATTGACTCTCTCCATTGACAAATATTGAATTTAGAACCTTAACGAGAAAAAGGGTAGTATTGAGCTGCGATGTCAGATTTATTGGTTTACCCTTCTTGATTTCTTCTTGTTCCACTGCATGCCTATTTTTCAAGCTTTCGAGGCTAAGGCTGGAATTTTTTTTTTAAGTAAGGTATTAAATTTTATTATAAGGTTATGGTTTTTTTATTGTGATAAATGTAAAATTATATATGTCAATATTCGCATTTAATTTTATGTGAATTTATTTTTACCAAAAAAATGTGAAATGATGTGGTTACATTTATATAAATTCATAATTCTCTTAATTTAATCATATATTTCAAAAAAAAAACCTGTATGAGACTTAGATTGCAAGTCAATTTACTCTGCATTAAGTTCCGCCTTTCAAAAAGGTCCAGATACTTGACGAAGGCGGAAGTTGTGAGCCACGCTTTTTTAGATCTTGGAGTCTCCCCCCATCGGACGGTTCAGAATCCATCGTTGACTCCTGGGATTGTACGGACGAGATCCTTGTCCACCCAAAGTGGAAGAGGGAAGAGAAGTGAAAAACCTCATCTACCCCCTCACGTTAGAGGCCAACAGCCACCTGATTGACCGGAGATGAAACCTACCCCGGGCTCTTCTGGATTTCGTCGGCATTAAGGGGGAGAAATGCCGAATCGTCCCAGAATCTTGTGATTTGTGCAGAGAGTTCACACGCAGCGTTAGGATTGTCAACGACGACGACCGGCTCGGTCGGGCTTTACGGTACATCCACTCGTTGCCGATAGCATTGACAGATACATCGAGCCACATCGAGCCTCGTGCATCTCCGGTCGGGTTCAGGTCGCAGTCAAGGAGCTGTTTCTCTCCGATCCCAACTACCCCCAATTTCCTTGAGAAATTTCGTTGGCCCTGGCTGCTGATAACGTGGGTCCTTCCTTGACTTTGTTGCTATCATTTATCTGAAGAATATATGTGCATAGTGTTGCACATTGGTAGGTACTCGCCTAACCCAGTGGATTCTAGGCCAAAATGCCAAAAAAATAGAAAATAAAAAATCATAGTGGAATAAATAAATAAACAAACAAACAAATAAACATTGCTCTAGAATTTTTTTTTATACCAATTGACATCTAAAAATCCATTGAGTAATAATAATAAAAAATAAGATAGAGAAACATTACCTCGTCTTAAAAATATAATCCTTTCAAATATTATTTTTGTGCATTTATACAATTTAATTCAAACCTTTAATTAATTTATCATTTTAATCATAAAAAATATAATAATAGTGATAATCTTACCACAGCCACGTCCACCACAATTAAATTGGTTTGTTCGGAAAAAATTGACGGTGTGGGCCGTCCACAATGATACAGCAGGGGTAGCTGTCACCGCCTACGACCGACGGATATTTTTCGGGCCGAATCTAGTCCCATCCATTACACGGGAATTTGAATTTTTCTTGTGAGGAAAATTAAAAATATTGAATCTTTTTAGAATTTTCTTTCGATTTTCTACTGACGAAATTACATTTCCAGTACGCACCTTCACATGCAGCTTAGCCTGTGTACTTTCCGCGTGCCTTTGAACCCTCGTCCCCCCGATAACTGATCTGCAGCGGCGAGTTTTTCTCCGTACTCGAGTGACAGAGTACTACCAACTGCAGGACGGCCTCTCTCCTCTACAGCCGGCTTAAGGGTGAACTCAATATAATGACCTGATGTGACGACACCCATACTGAATTTCCATTGACTCTAGAAGATGAGAACTCAAGGTCTATGGACGCACCGATGTGGAAAATTTAACCCATAGAATTTGAAGTTTGAACTTTCTTTAGAGGATAAGGTATGGAATCATATTACAAGTCCCAATCTACTGATATATTTTAGGAATGGGCTTTGCCCGGAAAGTAGAAAGGTGGCCGCAGAAGGCGAACAGTAGTGAGACGTGGATGATGATGATGAGGAATTTGTTGCTCTTTCACCGTCTCTTGGGCCGGGCCTCTGTTTCAGCCTACGATGGATGTGGACCAGACCGAACCGGATCGGCCCAATTAACATCAAGAATGCGGACCACTGCCTCCACCAAGCGACCCAAAACGCAACAGCAAGGGGGCCTGGTGCTGTCCGCCAGATCCCCTCGGAATCGGCAGCCATGTCTGCAGGGCGTGGTCCCCGGAACCGAGAGTTTTATATGCAGATTCTGGTCGGAAGGAGTTCTTGAGGTGAAGAAGAAAGTGATGCAGTAGTCCTGATGCGAGCAAATCTGTTGTACAGATAGATGGTTAGATCACTTGGACCGACGAGGGGTTTCAGTTTTTCCACAGAGGATGTGGAACGTGTTGGCATACACCACAGGAGAGACGGGTTGATCAGTTTGCCGTTCCAGCGACGGTGCATCGTACAGAGTCAGCCTCGAGGTTCGATACATGGAGAAGACAATTCAGAAACAAATTCTCAAAAGCGGATTGCTTTCGCTTAATCCGACCACTAGCCTTTGTTAGTGGGCCAGAGATCTTCCACAGGGCCTATTGTCCAGCTGCAGCCGGCCCGCCCTCGCTCCGCCGCCTCCCACCTTTCTGCCGTCCCGGTGGTACTCCACTAGATGCAGTCCTAAATCCACTCTTCGCCAACGGCCAATGGGATGGCGACACGTACGAATTGCATGTGGAAGTCCTTCAGCTCATATGATCATATCAATATTTGATTGGATCATTGTCCAACTTGGCTACACTACTATTGCCCTGGAATTTAGGTTAGACTCAAGATGACTATTATTACTGGAATTTGGAGTCCCGCAGACCCATTCGTTCATTTTCTGTTATCTCTTCTAGTTTTATACTCATAAATTCGAGAAGTCATAAAAGCTCACAAAAGATTTCAATTTTTTTCATGTTATAATCGATAGTGAGATCACTTATACATATAATTACATGTACATGTAAGTTTAACTAATAAGTTTGTGAGGTCTATATGAATGATATTGAGGATACTTTTTTTTCAATTAAAAAAATTGAAATGAAAATCCACGAAAGACCACATGTCCCTCTCCGAAGGCCAAGAGCTACTTATACTATGCCTCCTCAGCCTTCCTAAATACGAATTTCAGTTTCCCACTTTGAACCGACCTCTCCCCTTATATGCTCTTCCGTCTCTATTCATCAATCTCCACACGGAGTTTCTCCTCTCTCTCTCTCTCTCTCTCTCTCTCTTCCCCCGTGACGGCAATGGCGGCTTTGGGCAGCAGGATCTCTTCAACGCTCCCCTCTTCTTCACCTCATCTCCGAACCCATCGCGGCCATTCAACTCCTCGCCCCATTTCTTCCTCCTTGCACTTCTCTCCCTCCCACTCTTCTTCCTCCTCTTCTCCGTTCACGGAGAAGCACTCCACGGAGAGGTATTCCCGGGACAGCTGGCTCTACAAGGGCGCCGCCGCCGCCTCTCCCTTCGACGGTTCCCTACCTTTCCCCTACGACTCCGACTCAATCCGCCGAAACGACATCGCCCTGCAGCTCCCCGAGCTCAAGAACCTCCTCCAGGTGCTGCGGGAGAAGAGGCGGCGTCAGCATGGGTGCGACGGAACAGGGGAACAATGTCGGCCCGGTAACGTGTACTTGGTCGGGACAGGGCCCGGGGACCCGGAGCTGTTGACGCTGAAGGCAGTGAGGGTGATCAAAGAAGCTGATTTGCTTCTCTATGATAGGTTGGTGTCCCATGATGTGCTCGATCTTGTGGGCCCCGATGCTCGGCTTCTGTATGTTGGAAAGACAGCAGGATACCATAGCAGGACCCAGGTAAAATGTGGTTGTTTTGGCTATAGTTTCTGTCTAAATGTGTGTTCCTGAGAGATCTCGTCCAGAGGGATATGGGTTTGTTTGATTTTGTGAGCTCAATTTGGGGAATGAGTCATGAAACTTTCTACTTTAGTTGCCTTCACTACTGTTCGTGAGAATTTCTAGATTTTAAAGCAAAATCTTTCTCTGATCGGAAGTTATTGTGCTGAGGGGGATTTCTAGTGTGTTGTCTTCGCCTTGTTTGGCTCTTAAGAGTTGAATGTGTTGATGGGCCTAAAATCTCATAGCTTGGTTGCCTGGCTGTGGCTTTTGGCTCATTGATTTCTGTATCCTTTGGTTTCTCTAGCGCCATGAGCTGCATTTAGGAAATGATTTGAAATCGCTCGTTTTAGCTGGTGGACTTGTCATGCAGATATTCGATTTCTTAGAACTTTTCAGCTGAATTTTAGAGTTGTGACTGGAAACTTCAACTTATTCATGTTTGAGATGCTGTTTGAATTCCTCTAGTATTTCAGATGAATTAGGGAAAAATGGATCTTGAAATATCTTCAAGTGATACATGCTGTCATTTTCTAATCTATGGATTGAGGATAGGGGTTAAGTTTCTTGAGTCTTGTTGGACAGGAGGAGATACATGAGTTGTTGCTCAATTTCGCTGAGGCGGGAGCTACGGTTGTGAGGCTCAAAGGAGGAGATCCATTGGTAAGTTTCTTCTTTTTCATTAAAAAAAAAAAAACTTCATATATATGTGCTGTCATGGGTTTTTCTTTATAACTTGAGGTAATTTCCGTTTCTGAAGTGTATCCTGCTTTCTGTAGGTTTTTGGGAGAGGTGGGGAGGAGATGGACTTTCTGCAGCAGCAAGGAATTCAAGTGAAAGTTATTCCAGGTAAGAATTTAGCTCGCAAACTCATGCCTTCTCATGTAAGAAAACTTATGTCAATCAGAAGTTCAGAAAAACCCATCGAGCTCAGATTGTGTTGAATGTGTTTCCATTAGTTATGTTCTTCCACCAGCTGTATTACCACCAGGAAGATACAGTAAATGTTGCTGTTTAATGTGTAATTGATTCATCATTCTTTTTTTATGCAAGAAAATTAAACTTTCTATGCAAATTAGTAATTCATTGATAAACTTGTGTTTACTGCTCTTCAGGTATAACTGCTGCTTCAGGAATAGCGGCAGAGCTTGGGATTCCATTAACCCACAGGGGAATAGCGAACAGTGTTAGATTCCTTACTGGGCATTCGAGGAAAGGCGGAACCGATCCTCTCTTTGTAGCTGAAAATGCTGCCGATCCCGACTCAACACTAGTGGTATACATGGGCCTCTCAACTTTACCTTCTCTTGCCCAAAAGTTGATGCATCATGGCCTCCCTGGTTATACACCAGCTGCTGCAATCGAGCGTGGGACCACCCCTCAGCAGCGAATTGTGAGTTTGATGCATTTAAGCTTCTGTCCATTAAGCACAACCTAGAGTCATTCGAGGCAAAGATCAGTTAATCTAACAGTGGGAAAATTTTTTCCGTCTAGGTGATTGCAGAGCTCAAGGTTCTAGCCAGTAAAATCACGGAGGCAGAGCTAGTTTCACCTACACTGATCATCATCGGGAAAGTAGTTGCTCTCTCACCTTTCTGGCATCATTCTATAGAGGAAGCCACCTCTTTGGTCGAGGCCTAGTGAGGCATATGACTGTGAGCTTCAAAGGCTTTGTTATGATTTTTTCCACCTCTGTTATCAGAAGTAGTGTGAAATTGGGCAACTGCTTCAGAAGGAACGTCCTGTGGGGGAGTTTTCAGAGCTTGTCCATGGTATAACTGAGACTGAGCATCCTTAGATCCGGAAAGAATGCACAAGAGCCCCAAGAACTCTACCGCTTCCTTTCTGAGAAACAAGCTGCCTGTGGAGGTGGCTGCTGCAGAAAATGCAGAATTTTTTCCTTTCCTTTCCCGTTTTATCTTTTACGTTTTTGTGGTGATGTCTCATCTATGGGACTGGATCTGATCGCCGGGATCAAACTTGGAGCTGGGACGATGCAATTTTGCAAAGTTGAAACATTTAGCCTTTATCACCTTGTTCTGTCATTTGGCGAAGTCGCTTCCACTGTTTAAGAGCAAGATAGAGCCGTGATGACAAAGAAGATGTCAGACTTCGAAGGCATGGAGTCATGACCTCCAAACTACAGGTGCAAATCGGTATATATGAAGAACTTTAGTGGGCGAAAGCGGTGGAAAAAACTTCTTAAGAGTTTAAAGTAAAATTTCCCTTTTTATCAACTATAAATTCGAAAAAAAGGCAATATGAGAATAATATAGATGATTGATTCATGTGCCCCTGAATTTTCTTATTTCTCTATTTCCTTCTTCGTCCTTTAAATCGATTAATTTTATTTTTAATCGGAAAAAAAATGGAAACAGAAATTACTACAATTTACCCACAAATTCAAAATGACGTCATAAGACCCTCCCAAAACCCTCCTCTCTCTCTCTCTCTCTCTCTCTCCCCCCCGTTGATCCTACATTAGCTCCGTTTGTGTTAGGCAATCGATCGAGCACTTGCAATGACTGATAGCACCTGATCGCTCTCCCTCTGATAATGGCGGTCCTCCACGGTCTTGCTCCGGTCTCGTCCCTCACTGTACGACCGGGTGGTGATGGACTCTCGAGCTCGTTCTGGGTTCCAGGGAAATTGAGCTTCTTGGGCTCCGTCAGTTCCAATCTTTTCAGAACCAACTACCGTATTCTTCTTCAACCTTATTCTCTCTCTCAGCCTAGACGGGTCCCCGGCATAGTGATCAGAGCAGCGAAAGCGGATTACTACTCCACTCTGGACGTCGGTAAGAACGCCACTTTGCAAGAAATCAAGAGCTCATACCGTAAGCTAGCCCGTAAGGTGAGACTCTGTTCGTTGTTTTTCAGATGCTGCATTTCAATTTCAAGCAGAAAGGCGAGGAAAGCATAGACTTTTAAGTGAATTTAACCGATTGACGAGTTGTGTGGTTGCATTGGCTCATACTGTATGAATTGAGTGCTCATATCTTGTCCGTTTTGATTTCAAACAGTACCATCCCGATATAAACAAGGCCCCTGGAGCTGAAGAGAAGTTCAAGGAGATTAGTGCAGCATATGAGGTGGCTGTTTCGGACTTTTGGTACTTAATTTGATGCTCTTTTGCTAGCATTCATTTATTTCTACCCTTGAACTCCTTTAGTGTCCTATTGATACTCCATCAATCTGGTGCTTCCATGTTACCGTGGTGTTGTAACTTTTGGAGTTCTTGTTCATATGAAGGACCATGGCTTTAATATCGCTGAAAATTGATGGCAAATCAGTTTTTCTCAAGCTGTTGTACTTGCTAGCTTAACCTTGTTAAGCCCCTTTTTGTTTCATGAGCTTACAGATAATTTATATAGGTACTATCTGATGAAGAGAAAAGATCATTATATGACCGTTTTGGTGAGGCAGGCTTGCAGGATGAATATGGAGGTTCTGGCAGCAGTTCATCAGGGGTAATACCATGTATTCTTCCTTGTCTAATTTGTGCTCGCTCAAGTTTGTTTCTATGTGCTTGATGTAAGAAAGTGCATTGTTCATTCTTCTTATGTTTTTCCCCTCACTAGGTGGATCCCTTTGATGTCTTTGGTTCTTTCTTTGGTGGATCAGAGGATCTTTTTGGAGGGGAAGGTGAAACCGGAGGTCTCAATTTCAATATAGGAGGCATGGGAAGAAAGGGCCTTGACATTCGGTAATTATTGGATGTGTTTCAGCTAGTGTTATCACTGCCAATATTCCCAATCACATTTCCTAGATTTACTTATGAAAAGTTAGTCTCGAGTTTGCTTTTGGTTTACAAGAAAAATTGCTCTCAAGTTTGTTCTTAATTTACAAGACTGTCACATTATTCCAGCCTCCAGGTCTTCGGTTTTTTGTTAGATGGAAGAGCTATGAAGACTTTCTTATTCTTATAGTCTTACTTTTTGTTCACACTATTAATAAAACTGTGGCAAATGAAATTGCTTTGTCTTGCTTCAGATATGACCTTTACTTGAGCTTTGAAGAATCAATTTTTGGAGGCCAGCGAGAAATCAAAGTTTCTTGTTCTGAAGTTTGTGGCAGTTGCAGTGGAACTGGTGCTAAGTCTAGTTCATCCGTGAAGTTGTGTACTGCTTGTGGAGGTAGAGGAGGAGTAATGAAAATTCAGAAAACTCCATTTGGAGTGCTGTCTCAGGTAACCTTGGCAAGGAAGGAGCTTGAAAAACACAGACTGTCAAGCATACCAATGATCCAACTCTTTCAGTTTTCTTTCTTTATTTCTTTTTCTTTTTTTGAGATATGTAAACACGTTTCTAATCCTATGGGCTTTCAGCTGCAGCAAATCTATCTGTTCCATATTTTTGAAGTTGAGTTTTATCGTTGTAATATCTTAAATATTGCAGGTATCTACTTGCTTCAGGTGCAGTGGAAAAGGCAAGATTATTACTGAAAATTGCTCTCGCTGTAGTGGCAGTGGTAACATCCAGTCAAATCGAAGTATAAAAGTTGTCATCCCCCCTGGAGTCAGTGATGGAGCTACTATGCAACTTCAGAGAGAGGGAAATTTTGATAGTAAGAGGTATGTAAACTATTGCTTCAATTCATTTGGGGACATCTTTATTTGTTCTGTTTGATTTTGTTTACCATTTAACTTCGTTGACTTTAAAGGTAACCTCCTTTTCTTTTTTCTTCTTCTTTTCCATTCTTCATTATTTTCTGGCAGGGGCATAGCTGGTGATCTCTACATAGTGATCCATATAGGTCAGAAACAGGGAATTAAGAGGGAAGGCATCAATCTTTTCTCAAACATTAGTATTGATTACACTGATGCGATACTTGGGACTATAGTAAAGGTATCTATCTTAAACATGCTCTTCCTGAATTGGTTACTCATAATAACAGCATATAGAGTCTTGAACTACCTCCCGTTTCATGTAGAATCCCTATTGAGCTGATGCTCTTCCAGAATTGGTTTACTCATAAGAACAGCATGTTTAACCTTTAGGTAGATACTGTGGAGGGCATTCGAGAGCTGAAAATACCATCGGGAACTCAGCCTGGGGATACTGTAAAGTTGCCTCGTATGGGAGTCCCAGACATTAGTAGGCCAACTGCACGAGGGGATCACCTCTTCACTGTCAACATCCTTATTCCGAAAGACTTAAGGTTGAATTCCTCATGATCTTTTAGTTCATCAGTCAAATGTTTGGGTGTGGCTGTCATAATATTTAGTAATGATCCTTCATCAAAACAAAAGCCCAAAGATCTCCGAGGGAAAAATGTGATTTATTGGAACCAATTTTGTTATGTCTCAGTGAGGAAGAGCGAGCACTTGTCAAGAAATTATCTTCACTCAGGACATCTAAGAACAGCCGCTCAACACCTACCAACAGCAAAGGTGATGTACTTAATCTGGTATGTGAATCTGTTGAGTATGATATGAGATAATTCTGACTTGGAATGTTTGATGATCTTCGTGCAGGAGTTTCTGAGGGCAACCTTGAGAAGACAATGGACCATTCTCGTTGGAAATCTATTAGGGACTTTTTCGGGTAAGTATCAGATGATCTTTTGAATGGACCCTGTCTGCCCAGTCCTGTTTGGTGAGACCTCTCAAAAACTTGGCTCCTGGATGGGCACAGATGCATAGTTTGACGCACCCAGAAATAGATCCAGGGGAGAACTTGGCATTAATATTGGTTGTGCCAAAACGTGTACCTATATAAAAATATTATCATGTAGTTATTTTCCATATAAAAGAAAAATGATCACAAATTTTGGTGGGCTCAAGCATCTGGTCTTTCCGATTTGTTTCACTAATCATGTCAGGAAGGACTTTGAGCTGGACCATGGGTTCCAGGCCAGGCCTGGCCTGGCAAAATGAATCCAAATAAGACCTGCAGGTCACCATTTTCTCTTGCACGGTAGATCATGTCTTTGATATATTTGGTGACATGTTGTATGCAAAAATGCAGGAAGAAGCATTCTCAAAAAGGATTTGCATCGCTGAGTGTGAACTCATTGGCACCACCATTCGCAACCCGGCAAGATTCCTCAGTGATGGTCTCCATCTATACAGCTTTCATTATGACTGGTATCTTTATCTTGGTAAGTAAGAATAGCTACCTCAAGTTATTTAGAAACTGTAATACGGGCTCCAGTGACTCTAATATACTGAGAGATTAGCATAAAAAAGATTATACCCCGACAAATAATTTCAAGATTTTGTTTTATTTCTTTTTTGTTCAAATCATGTGCTCCATCCCAAAGAGTCGTAAACGTGGGGGAACCAAATATACTGATTGGATTTGCCTAATCCATCCATCCTCTCTCAACATGATTATTCGTTCCTTTTACAATCCAGATTCACTGCATGCTGTTGCTCATACATCTCAGTACTCCTTACTGTTTCCGATCTAGTTACTACGAAAACCGGAAGTGATCGTGCATAAGCATATCAATCTCTTTTCCTTTTGCTTATACATATAAATGTGAGGTAGCGATCCTCCATACTCGCCAATGTGTTGCATCCGTCCACAACAATCAGTTATTGCCGATTGTGAATGTTGGCCATTGGCAAGAGACCAGAGGGGCAGCTGCAGTTTCCCTGAACTGCCACTGCTGCTTGTAGAAGCAATTGTTCAAGTGGCTGCGGCTCACAAACCTAACAGGGCCCTGGAGGAAGCTATTAAGCCTCTCAACCCTATCCCACAGTAATCTGTCTTTTTTCATGTTTTCTGATGTTTCACTAATCACGGTCAAATGTGAAGGTCAGGTCTGGTAAGATTCGACCATATATGTACATTATACTTGGTACCATCATTCGGGTTGCCTACAACTTCTTGATGAATTGGTCTATAGGTTGTTTGACATCTCATTCCTCTTTTCATGGGAATTCTCTTCTCCTCGATGGGATTTCAGTTTTAAATTGAGAGACGTTTCCCTTAATGATTCAATCTTGATTGAATTTGGGCACCCAATAACCTTTATTCAGAGGGGACGTGAAGAGATTTGTCCGCGGACTTCAGGTGGTAGCAAAGATCGATAACTGTTTACTGTTTGATAAACATTTCACTCGGTATTATGTTGGTCAGTTTTTTGTTTCAACCGTCGAGGGAGAGCGCGGGATGATGCTGAGAGCGTGAGCCGACAGTGGGGATTGGCATAAAAAGTGTAACATTCAGTGTCTACATCAAAAAGCTCTTAGCAGAAAACAGCTAATTTGGGGAGGCATTCTCCGACCATCTAATTTTTAATAATAATCTCAATTGATAATTCAATATAAGGAGGTTGGTTGAGCGATGAGGTTGGCAAAACCTCTCTCTCCCTTTATTTTAGTGATTTCCTCACAAGAGGCTTCACTCACACTATCACCTAAAAATCTTGTCATCACATTCATATCTCTCTTTATATTGGATATTTTTTCTTTTTCGACTCAAGTGAGATCCACTGTATATATTGCCCTACTGAATTTATTAGTGGGTATAAAAGAAATTGAGTCACATCCACCTAAAAATTTGATGAGTAGTAATACTAAATTTTTTTATATCCTTATATTTCTTCAATATTACATCATACTCTAAAAGATTGCTCTACCATACAACACACACATATATAGTGCTAGATTTGAGCTTTAGTTTGCATGTAGATGTTCAAGTATACGGTTTTTCATTAATGCAAATTCGAGTCTCACTATCCAGTAAATGATAAAAAGTTTTCTGCTCGAGATTTTTTTTTTAATTTATAAAATTTAAATACGATACCTTATTCAAATGAGTAAAATGTTCAACTATCTCAATGAATTCCGTGATGAATAAGGATTTCTTATCACGCACAAGAAATGGATGGTTTCATTCTTTTATTTTTATCTGAATATATAATTGGGATTAGTTGGGAAATGTTTGTTAGGAGGTCCAGCATCAATACGCTGGACGATGATTATTCCTTTATTCCCCCCACACCACGTCTGATGCGGTGCTGGATCGATGATTGAAGCTAGCCGACTCCCAGTCAGGATCACAACCACATCTACTTACCTGTCTCCTTCTTTCTTTTCCATTTTCATCACATAACATAAGATCATGAGACCGACAGGACACTTGGATTCTATTACCCACAAAAAAAAAAAACAGAGAGAGAGACCGATACGATAATTAGCGATGGGTCTACTGTTTAAATTTTATATCAGGGATGAATGGAGAGAAGGATAAAATATGAGATAAATTTAATAAATCATGTAAAATAATTCATCTATTTATGTCCGCAGCATGCCAGTTGTGTCAACAATGCCTAACACTAGTCTGTCAAATTATAGCAAACTAAAAGTGAACCGTCGGTTGCATTAGTTTACTGTAGACAAGTTTTTTTTCCCTTTAAAGAAAGGAAAATAAAAATAAAAATAAGAGAAAATTAACAGTCACAAAGTCAACGTCGAGTGCATGCGGACAAGAGGGGGAAACAGGAGAGATTGTTAGGTGAGCTCAGTGCACCACGTCATCGGTGACTGAGCCACTAACCAGGTGACACGCGTATTATTCTCTATCATATTTTCTTCTCCTCCTCTAGCCTTCTCCCAACCGCATCGCACGGTGACCGTGGCCGGCGAGGTCCTCGTCGTGGTCGCGGTTCAGACCGTGTTGATCTCACCATCAGTTCCCCTCTTCGATCTCCGACCTCCGCGATTTCTCCCTCCCATTCCAACCACTTCTCTCTCCGTCTTCTTCTTCCTACCCTCCCGGATATCTCTCTCCCATTCCGACCGTTGCGATGTCTCCGACTTTCCCTTCCAGCCACTGCGATTCTTCCATTTTCTCGTTCTTTTCCCCTCTCGTACAAAGACAAAAGATAGATTGGAAGGACAATAGATAGATTATAGAGAGAGAGAGAGGAGCTTAGGTTTCTGCAGATTTTGGGGAGAAAGGAGAAGATCGATGGGAGCAGATTGGAGAGAGAGAGAGAGAGTAATAGCTAATAGGAGTACGGGAGTAAAATTTTAAAAGGTGAATAAGTTTGTGGGGCCGTAGCACACGTGTCGCCTATTCAGCGACCAAGTCCACCGATGACGTGGTGTACTGAGCTCACCTGATAATCTCTCAGGAAGAGAAACAGCCTCTAGAAATGCCCCCTCCAAAATCTTGTCTGATTCATGCGACAAAACAGCGAAGTATGGCTCCCCCAAGAACAGCTAACCACTCTGATGCAATTGCTATATTTTATTTGAATCACTATTTTACTAGTTATCATTATTTATAGTAATAATAATAATAATAAAAGAATATATGAATCCTTGCTGCGATTTTTTTTTGAAACTATTATATGTTCTATCGATGTTCTATCCGGTCAGTTTTTCATATGTCCAACTGTGCATTACACCATTTCGAGGACTTGCAGTCTGGCCTATACAATTTAGAACGGTTGAGGTTGAGTTGCTAAACTGTAAAAATTCATTTCTTATTATGCTATTTAATGGGGTTGCGAAAGGAAAAAAAAAGAAAGAAATTTTAAAAAAATGCGGTGTCATTTTCGTAAAATTCTGCGAGAACAGCAACAGCCGCATCAGGTCCAGTGTGTGACAGGGAACAGAGGCTGCAACTGACAGGATAAAAACCTCAGAGCCGCTGAACTCTCTGTAATCCTGAGTATCATCCTCCTTTCTATATATATATATATGTGTGTGTGTGTATACATATTATTTACTTATTTTGGTTTTTTCAAAATCTTTCAACCTTAAAACGGTACTGACAATTCACAGGCAAGGCCAAAAAGGGGCATCGAGGAAGGCAAATAATTGCCATGAATTTGCTCAGATTAATCCGATATATAATTTATTGAGGTAGATTTTTTATTGAATTTTATGTAAAAATAAAGTTTATACTTTAAAATATAAATATTTCCTAATATGTCGTTCAAATTAAAATCTATTAAATTTGCTATATACCGTTACTTCAGTTCAACGCTGAAGGAAAAAAGGCGGAAAAAAAAGTAGAAAGAGTAAAATAAGAAAAGAAGGTTAGTTGACGATGAATCACTAGACTGCCGTTCACCGCCTTGCCTGTGTGCACACAAGCCAGCTAGGGTTTTTTTTTTTCTATTTTATGTTTCTTTCGTCTGTTTTTTGGGATATTCACTTTCGGTCCCCAAGTTTTCAGTTCTGTCCATTCTTCACCACCATCTGTTTTCTACTTGACAAGACCGTGGAGAGCCGACCACCAACTCCTAAGCTCGTTGACGTCGAACGCTTTCACCTACCTCTCAACCGGCGGAGACTTAAGATTTCGTCGCATCATTGGATGGACTGCTCGGACGATAGGAAAGGAATGGATGAGCTGAATCCCGTAACCTCATGAGATGGATGAGCTCATTTTTAACACTTTACTGTATATTGAGGTGGCTGAATTGCCACTATTGCTGCTGTCTTTTATTATTATTATTATTATTATTATTGAGGAGAGAAAGGCATCTTACAGTGATAAAATATTAGACCAAAAATGAAAATTGGGGTGCCAATTGGTGATACATGAAATGATAGTGTGCAAAGTGTATAATAGGCCACTTTTGGGGACAAAAAAAATGGTTTGTCTTCAAGTAATAGGAGGGACAGGCAACGAACACATAAATTTATCCCAAAAAAAAAGCTTGAAAGACGTAAAATTATCGATAAAAATTTAAATTTAATATAAATTTAGGGAAAGAATGGTATTATTATAATGAAGTATTTGCCTTTATCTTTAACCAACTATGCTTTTGTTTTGTTTTGTTTTTTTTTTTATATTTTCTGTCTGCATCTATCTCTCCTTGAACAGCCTGGACTTCTTCGCTTCCACTCTCCCACTCTTCACCCATAAGGCCATTAGACATGGCGCGGAGAAGAGAGTACACAGGGAGAACGCAATGCAGCTGAGCCATCTTCCTCTTCTTCTCACACTCCCACTGACTCCATAACAAGATTCTCTCGTTCTGCTTCCTACCTTGAACCTGTCACCGTCCCCATTTCAGAAGCCCTTCCGTGGGTCTTCCATTTCCTGGCCCCTCCCTTCGAAAATGCAGCCAGAGGTCCATCCTTTGCTCGCCATTTCCCTGCTCTTTCTCCTTCCTTTCTCCGCCCCGGACTTGGCCTCCGACAGGGCGGCCCTGCTCGCTCTCAGGGCCGCCGTCGGCGGGAGGACTCTGCTCTGGAATGTAAACCAGCAGAGCCCATGTTCTTGGGCCGGCGTTGACTGCGAATCCAACCGGGTCACGGCCCTCCACCTACCTGGAGTCGGCCTCACCGGCGACTTGCCCAACGGCATCTTTGGTAACCTCACTCAGCTTCGGACAATCTCCCTCCGGTTCAACGTCCTGACCGGCCAACTCCCCTCAGATCTCGGCCTGTGCACCAACCTGAGGAACATCTACTTACAAGGTAATAAGCTCTCCGGCCAAATCCCGGAGTCTTTGTTCAGCCTCAGCTACTTAGTAAGGCTCAATCTCGCTTCTAACAACTTTTCCGGGGAGATTCCTCCGAGATTCAACAATCTTACCCGGCTCAGGACTTTATACCTTGAGAACAATCGGCTTACTGGGTCGATTCCTGCCGAGCTGAATATCCCAAAGCTCGAGCAGTTCAATGTCTCGAACAATCAGCTCAACGGGTCGATCCCTGACAGTCTGCGGAGTTTCACGACTACTTCTTTCCTGGGCACTTCATTGTGCGGAAAGCCCCTCCAGTTCTGCTCGGAAGATATAATCTTGCCTCCTAGTGAGCCTGGCAATGGTGACCAAAGCAGTGGGAACAATGGGACCGATAACGAACGGAAGAAAAAGAAGCTCTCCAGTGCCTCCGTTGCAGGCATTGTGATTGGATCCGTTATTGGTTTCCTATTGATTGTTGTGTTACTGATCTTCCTGTGGCGAATAACCCACAACAAGAAGGGCAGCAGATCGGTGGACACTTTTAAGCAGCCCGAGACAGAGCTGCAGGTGGGGAAATCTGTAGCTGAGGCTGACAATGGTGGGTACGGTAGTGGGTACTCCGTGGCAACTGCAGCAGCAGCGGCCATGACTGGGAGTGGGAAGGGAGGAGGAGCTGCAGAGGCCAATGCCAAGAAGTTGGTATTCTTCGGGAACTCTTCAAAGGTGTTCGATTTGGAGGATCTACTAAGAGCCTCTGCCGAAGTTCTTGGGAAGGGGACTTTCGGAACGGCCTACAAGGCAGTCCTGGAGATGGGGATGGCGGTGACAGTGAAGAGGTTGAAGGACGTCAATGTCTCAGCAAATGAGTTCAAGGAGAAGATCGAGGCAGTCGGGGCTATGGACCACGAGAGCTTGGTGCCTCTCAGGGCTTACTATTACAGCAATGATGAGAAACTCTTGATCTACGACTATATGCCCATGGGAAGCTTGTCTGCTCTATTACATGGTCAGTTTTGGCTTTGACTTTATAGAACGTTATGATACTATAGGACGACTATGATTTCTCTGCAGCATCTCTATTTGATCATGAATCTATTAGTGTTTCGGTCTTAGCTTCTTCACTATCACTTCTTTGCGATGATCTTTTGTCCTCTTTATCATTCTGATCATGTGTTTCATTGCTCTGACCAACATGCCATCTAGTTGCTTTAGCAAGGTTTTCAAAATTGGAAGTACGAGGAACAATCTTATTCTATGTCATTTCCTTTGTATTTATTGTTCGATAGGATTGCTCAGCTATTTCAACAATAGCAACAGATCAAGTTTCATAGATTCATGGTATTGTTTAAATCGAGTCGAACTGCATTCAAATGATTTTACTCTGTCAATATATTCCCACCTTGAGGCTGAGGTCAATAGCTGATGTACCTTGCTTGACATTACTCGGGATGGACCCATGCATCTCTAATGCCGTTGTTTGCTGTTTAGAGGTGGTGCCCATGTAGAGTTGGATGATTCTTTTGCTGATTTCGTTTCACCGTCCTGGAGATGAATAGGGCCATTTCGATCTTATCAAATTTTCGTATTCCTGCAGGAAACAAAGGGGCTGGAAGAACTCCATTGAACTGGCAGACCAGGTCTGCTATTGCCCTTGGAGCCGCTCGGGGTTTGGAGTACCTACATTCCCAGGGACCCGTGGTCTCCCACGGGAACATCAAATCGTCCAACGTCCTCCTCGCCCAGTCGCATGAAGCCCGGCTCTCTGACTTCGGCCTAGCCCATCTTGTTGGCCCATCCGTCACACCAAACCGGATAGCGGGCTATCGTGCTCCCGAGGTTACTGACCCAAGGAGGGTCTCTCAGAAGGCTGACGTCTACAGCTTCGGGGTGCTGCTCTTGGAGCTGCTAACAGGCAAGGCGCCTACCCATTCCCTTCTCAATGAGGAAGGCGTCGACCTCCCCAGATGGGTCCAGTCAATAGTCCGTGAGGAGTGGAGCTCCGAGGTTTTTGACCTGGAGCTCCAGCGTGATCCGAGCGTGGAGGAGGACCTGGTGAAGCTCCTGCAGCTTGCGATAGACTGCGCATCCCAGTATCCCGACAGTCGTCCTTCCATGTCTGAAGTCAGGGTCCAAATCGAGGAATTAATTCGCTCAAGCGGACAAAAAGGACAAGTCTCACAGTCGCCCGACCAAATCAACATCGCGGATGACCTCTCCTCTTATCGGTGACTCGATATCAACACAGCATATGTCAAAGGATCATTTGGATTATAACGCCCGTTTAGAGCACACTGTATTTTAAGTCTCGGGCAGATTCCTATGCAATGTCTGGCAAGCGACCAACACCGTCGTAGTCTCTTCTCCAAGAATTACACTTTTGGGTTTGATTATCTGTTAAAACTGTTGCCCTTGTTGTTTGGTGGGTCATTATTATTGTCCTCTGTAATTATTTCGTCTTTCTTCTCACTATTGCCTTTGACGCAACTGTCTATCTGTTCAGACTGAGATGTTTTCAACAGGGAAGTTTGGTGCAGTGCACTTCTCTGATGAATCTGATCTGATCCACCAAACTTTAAGTTCTCGTGGAACTTAATCCGACTGAGATGCTCTCGAACTACTTCAGTATTTTTTTTAAAAAAAATCAGAAATATTCTATTGTTGGGTCAAATTTGGAGTTTTAGAATGGACCGCAGAAGAGCAAATCAAGGACATGAGAATTCTCAATGGGTCACAATCGCAGCACAGGGTATAGGTCCCATGTGGAGGGTCGGCTTCTGCTCCAATCATGATTTGCTTGCATTATTAGTGAACGACTTGTTGAGACAGCCTGCGTGGTTCAGCCATGATTATGATCCTGTAACAATGTCGATTAATTAATTAATTTAATAACGATGCGTCATGTGCCATATCTGTCATTCCCAGAGTGGAAAATTTTTTTTTCCAACTATCATCAGCTTAACGTGTAATGAAAGATTATGCTTAACTACCCCCACCACTTTTATCTTGGATAAAATTTGAGCTGAAATATTGTAAATATAGAATATTAATGATTATGAGATAATTTTATTTATTATATAATAGATTTTATTTAAATATGAATTATTCACATCATTAAAAACTGGTAAGCCTGCTTTAAATTGGACTGACGGCAGGGATTTCTATTTTTTTTTGTGTGTCCTACATATTTGTGCAGCATCCAACCACCCTTAAAATCATTAATACAGTCATATTTCTCATAATTTAATAATTAAAATTTTTTAATTCCGTTTCTCATAATTTCTTAAAATTGTATGCTTCCTCTGCCTCTCCACTCTGAAATTGTTGTCCAATTCTTCTTTTTTTCCTTGGTAGAATGGACTTCTCTCTCTCTCTCTCTCTCTCTATAGATATATATATATGTATATAAAACAAAAAGTAAATAGTTCATTAATCATTCGTTACGTTCCACTCAAGAGACCCAGATTATGATGTAGCCAGCCATGGTGAGGACAAAATCCTACTTCGGAAGCAATAATTTGACCATGCTAGCAAGATGGGTCTCCTCTCCGAGTCCCCAAAATTCACCAGTACCGCTCTGAACTTTGCAAGAGAATCAATCCCTGATCACGTTAACTAAGAATGGTCAGCTCCAGAGTCTCCGATGAGGATCCCCACGCGAATGATCAGTAATCTGCATATCGAACGACTGTGTTAAAGATCAGCCGCGCCATCGAGTGGAAGTAATGAATGCAGCGGAATTTCGGCGGAACCGATGTGTGCATGTGCAGCTTGAACTCGAAGGCCCGACTGAGGACCAACTGTACTTGCACTTCACCGATCCATTGGGTATCGTGCTTCACGGCTCGTTTCTTCAGGCACCCGAGGCCGTGATGTGCCACCACTACGCCTAGGAATCAACAACACGAAAAACTCTGCTATAAATTATTCCCCTTCCTCATCGAGATCGGAGCTGAGAAGAGAATGGTTGGGCCAACAGGTCGAAGTCGAACAACTATTCTACGATGAAAATAGAATAACCCGTCCAGTTTGTGTTGTGTGCACACAAGGTGTCCACAAATACAGTCAACTAGAAAGATCCGTGCTGAGAATTGTCACCTACCTGTATTGTCCAAAAACGAAGTTAGATGGGAGACAGATCGATTCAGATGAGACGACCACCGGTGTAACTTTTCGGAGTGAGATGGCCAGACTCCGCCCATTTATCGGGCCCAGTAAATACTAGGAAGCATGGGCCACAGAAAAGCCCAAAATCAAAATTCGGGAGGCTTAGTCCTTACTTGTTTGTTCATCGTATTGAGAGAATCTACGACGGGGCCCAATTTGCGAATCGGGTTATCCATTTTCTCAAATTTCTTGCACGTGCAAGGGCAAAAGCGTGAAAAACGGAAAGGGGGAAGCCACATCCATTCCATCCACCAAAACTAGACCCGTAAAAAATGGGCCCGGCCCATTCTCGGAATGAAAAGGTGCGCTGTTACGGCCCGAAATATAAAAGTAATGCTTACAGTGATGAGGAAACTTAGGAGAACAGGTGAAATTTTGATTAATTATATATAAATAATTATATTTTAAATGTTATTTAAATTTTTTTAATTAATACAAAATTTAGATTAATAAATTAATTTTAACACATAAAAATTTAGGTTGGGTCGAGTGATCCAAAGCATGAAATACTAGTGACTGGACGGGGATTTTCGAGTCATCCGAGAGTACATGGCTCTGTTAAATTCGTTGTTAGTTCATAAGGGATTTGACTCGTTTCTACTTAAAATATCAAGCTGATAAGTTGCAGTATCCAACCTTCTTATAATCTCACAACATTTTCTTCATTTAATCGATGTGAGATCGTATATATTAACACCCACTCCTCACGTGGTAACGTGGTCTACTTTGTCACGTATCATCAAACACCCACCCTTGATAACTGTCTACGAGTCGGATATTCTTCTTCCGGTCTCGAATGAGGGGGACAATTGGCCACCAGTCGAGCAATTTTCTTCCATACTCGGACTTATATCAACTGACCATGAGCCAAACTTTTAGACTTGGGTCGGGCGAGATGCGAGCTCACTAGCTCTGATACCGTGTTAAATTTGTTGTGAACCCATCAGGGATCGGGGCATTTCCACTTAAAAGTTCAAGCTGATAGGTGGTGATATCTAATCTTCTTATAAGCCCACAACATTTTCTTCATTTAATCGATATGAAATCGTATATTTCCACATACTCGAATTGGCATGACTAACCAAAACCCAACCGTAGAGTCGATTTAGGCAATGATTCCTGTGGTCTCAGTGCAACGATATGGTAGTTGATGTGAAATCAAGTTGTTCCAAGGGCTTTTTAAAAAAAAAAAAAGAAACAGAAGGTGGTAATTAATCGGAGGCCATAGGGCTTCACATCAAAGAAGCAAAGACTGTTTTTTTTTTTTTACCTTGCTTAATATTTCATCATCCCCCACCCGGTTTAGTTTAATATATAAATGATTAGATAATTATTCCTAAAAGGATCACATGTGAAAGCAAATCGATTGCAGTAAGATAGTTATATATGCATATATTTGTCTAATCATGAATAATATAGCACAATAAACTAAGACCGTACATCGAATCTATCCTCAATCCTCTCCCCAACCTGACCAATTGGCATACGACTTTTTCCTTTTTTTTTAAATTAATGGTGTAGAAGGAAAAAAAAAGAGGACAAATATCACATCATTTGGCCTCTCTCTCTCTCTCTCTCTCTCTCTCTCTCTCTCTCTCTCTCTCTCTCTCTCTCTCTCTCTTTTTCCTTTCCTTTTCGCCCCTCTTTTTAATAATCGTGCCACCCACATGCGCATAGAAAAATCACCCACATGCACTTGGGGGGAACGGATTTTAAAGTGCCCTGCCATTCGAGGAGGACCACTCGAGGTAGAAAGTTTTCTTTTTTTTTAATTAAGAATTTATTTAAGAAAAAAAGATTTTTATATTTTTATCAAATTATATGGGTTATTTATACTGTATATAGTGAGTAAAATTGATTAATAAAATTAAAGTTTTCTTATAAAGTATAAGTTGTTTATTTATGTTAATGAGGACACCCATAATTCCATTTTTAATGATTTATCTCTATTGATTTCCGTTAAAAAATTGTACACGGCTTGCTGCTTATGTGTTATTTAGACAATCAGATGCTACGGAGGATAAATTAACGGCTGTTTCACTTATGGACTAAGAAAATAATAATAATTAATTGAATATTTGGGTTATTATGGTGGCAAAAAATTAATAGAGATACTGTATCAAATATAAGGGACGAATGTAGAGGTTTACTCTTAATAGTATTCGTCTTCATGGCGGTTTAGTCTGATTAACAGTGATCTGAGGGTACATGAAAACTTGTATGGACCAAATATTTACATAAGTGATCGAGCAATCCTACACGTACCGAAGGCCTCTGGATCGACTCGAAGATCATACAAGGAGCCATATACCTCCAGCAACAATTCAAGCCTCGGCCCACCGACGTTCTCCTGGCAACCACACCCAAGTGCGGCACCAACCTGGCGGCTCCGATCCAGGACCCCGAGATTTTACCGTCGCCCCAGTTGCTGTGCACCCGTGTTCCCCCTATGCTGCTGGAGCCGGCCAAAGGCCTGGGAGGCTGCCGCATCATGCACGCTTGGAGGGGCCCTAAGGATGCGCTCATCTCCTTTCTGGCACTTTGCGTTCATCAAGAAAAACAAAATTTAACATGCCGAAGCTCCCGCTCGGGGAAGCCACCGACTTGTTCTTGCAAGATGCCTCTCCATACGGGCCCATCTGGGACAATATTAGGGTACTGGAAAGCGAGCTAAGAGAACCCTAATAAGATATTGTTCCTAAGGTATGAGGGCATGAAAAGAGACATTTTCGAATGTAAACAGGTTGGCCGAGTTCCTGGGGCGACCCTTCACCGCTGAGGAGGAGGAGGAGGAGGGCACCATTCATGAGATTCTCAAGCTGTGTAGCTTCGAGAGCATATGATCAAGGCTGAGATTAATCCCGACAATGGCAACTTCCACGATGGGCACCTGTGCTACCAGGACTTCTTCAGGAAAGGCGGGGTTGGAGACTCGACGAAGCATCTGACGCTGGAAATGATCCGACGGCTCGATGAGGTGACCAAGGAGAAGTTCAAGGGAACGGGATTGGCCATGTAAGAGATCAAAGGCATCTAGGTTTCAGATCTTATTGCCCACCGGGGAAGATCACTGGTGTGAGAGTCCTGTACGTCATTGCTTCTTCTTTTCGTTTTCGATATTCAAGTCCCACGTTTATCAGAATGACTGTGTTTCTACAGTCTCTGTGTAGGGTATTGATCAGAGTCAATCTTGATGTAGCATGTTGATGCACGTTTTTTTTTTTTTTAATGATACATCCATCAATCTTCAATCACCACGCATATACATGTAAGGTACCCTTTCCTTAAATTGTTTTATTAAATACAAGTTAAGCTTAATAATTATAATTAAAATTTAAGTTGTTTAGTTATGTCAACAACACCCATGTCTATGAACATTTGTGTGGATCACATTTGTATGATTTGAAATCGAATTAGGAAAAGAAAAAAAACAGACTTATACTGAATTCGAGCACATACATAGCACATAACCGTACCATACAAGATTTCAATTTCATCAATTTTCCCTCCGTGCACGAGCACATGGGTCATTTTCTTACCTGGCTGGACACTTTATGACATAATAATAAATAAATAAATAATTAATTATAATACTAATTTATTCGGTGACAGACAATAAATACCAATTTAAAGCACGCGTTGCATACACGAATATATTAATTCATCAAGATTGATTTCATTTCATTTATCGAGGATAGGGGACCATTTAGCAAAAAGAACCAATCCTCTTCCTCATCTCAATATTTTAGAACATCAATGCATTTATCGTTTCTATAAGATAGTTTAGGAATATGTGATGTGTCACCCCATTCACGTTCATGTGGATCAAATATTTTAATCTCTTCCAAATCTAATCCCACTTTCGATAAATCAGAAGAAAATTATGAAAATATAAGCACATGAGATAACATCAACCGCCCATGTAAAAATTGTGTCAAATATGAATTCGGAACCCTTATGAATTTGATGAAAACCTTACATGATATCAAGGTGTATTATCATATGGTTTGCATGTCATTGTACCCAAGGATCATTAAATATAAGCATCAGAGAGAAAATCTGGCTCATGTCAAATTATCCCAGTGTATGATATTGCTCAATTTATAAAAACTATTGATGGTGGATGTTTACGCGTGACTAGCGTAACCACATTAACACGAAAGGGCGAGCGTTGGGACTTTAATCCCACATCTTAAAATTATAAAGAAAATTTCTAGAAATATGTGATGGGGTGCGACTAAACAACTTTGTTTTAAACGTGAGCCTTTAGAATTTTATATGAAGCATGTGGAGTAAATGATAATACAAATAAAGTATTTGCTACTTCGATATGGGTACGTAGGTCACTAATGTGGACCACGCAGGTATAGAAAATCCAGGCTACACGTATACTGCTTGTGGACCGTATGATGGAACAGTACCGTTCGAGTAGTTATTTCGGACATGCGAATAAATGAGGTCCGGGGGGTTCCGTGTCGAGCCCGTTGCTTGACTCATTAAAGCTCGTAAATGGAAATACCGAATATCATTTTGTGCTATATATGTATGTATATATGTATCCTACCAAAAAAAATTGTATGTATGTATGTACGTACGTATGTATATTTGGTGTGCAAATGAACCCAACGGCCACGAGCAAGTTCATCTCCCTACATTTATGGAAAAACAATATGGGTTCGATTTTAGAAAATACTTAACGTCAAATGTGAAAATAATAATAATAGAAAAAAGGTCCAATTTTCAATTCTATTAATAGTTTTCAATTCCATTTTAACTTTTTTATTGTTCTTTTAATTGATATTATGCGTTTCATCTGCTTTAACAGGTTTTACTGAAAATATAATCTTCTGCTTAATTTAACAAAATAAATATACTGGATAATTAAAAATAAGGGGAAAAAGAGAGACAAGAATTCTTAGTGCACGTGGAATAATTTCTGGCCCGTTAAATTTTGTTTTTTGGCCGCGTGGCCCTTTCTGGTCACATGGTACCTTGTTCTTTTGCACATGTACCCTTAGTTTTATTAAGATATATATATATATATATATGTAAATATATTAAGATATATAATATATACCGGTGATTCGTTGAATTATTGGGATAGTCCAAATTCCGCAATATGACAAAACCGATGAGAGGGATGTCGTTAATTTTCAATATATCTCATATAATTTTATTCTAGAAAAAATATATCTGTAGAGAACCAACGGCATAGGAATCTAACTCAAGATCCATGTTCCTGATCTATGTGTGATTGTGAAGCGGTACTCATCGCATACATACACTTCATGACCAAAAAATAAAAAATAAAAAGAATAATCTTTCTTTTTTTCCAAAAAATTCTTTGATTTTTACTTAAATTTGCTTTCTTGCTTCGGAAGAAACATACTGAGAAATGGCAGTTAATTGTTGTTATGAACTTTTTTTTCTTGATCATATTCAAAAATCAATTAGAGTATAATTAATTTAGATTTAAACCGATTGGGAGGAATAAAATTTTCTCTATTATGAAATTCGAATGTGAAATTTTATTTAAGGAAAAAGTACGATAAATCATCTCACTGTACTTAGGGTGATATTGGTACCATAATTTAATGTTTCGTTAACCATAAGTCTCAATAGGAGATTTAAAAGTATAATCATGGTTTTTTTTCAAATTTTTGAAAATTTGAGTATTGATTGATGAATCAATGCTCCCGTCGGTGGGTGGAAGTAGTCACGGGGTCTTCATAGAAAAATGATTAGGAGCATTTAGCTTTGGGTAGTGGATGATTAATTAAATCTTCTTTTTCGAGAAAATAATCACGAATCTTGAGCCAATTCCATGTTTTACCACCACGTCTTTTCAATTTCATATAAAACAAACGAAAATTTTCAGAATTATTCAACATTGTCTGTGAAGTCCGTCAACTTGTCCGTCAAATCTGAGCAGAAAGACGAAAGGGGCCCTTTCTTCCTCAATGAATTGCATATTGAGTGGACCGTAAATAGGAATTTTAGGGCCAGCTCCTCGATCTTCTCGGAGAACTCTCCGTCCGAATAGGAATCAAAGCTTGCGCTGCATGTTGGCCTGACTTGGAGGTCCTGATTTCCGGTCGTCAATGGATCGGGAATGCCGGAGCCATGTTGAGAGGCCGGAGAGAGTAAGAATAATCCGATCTTGGTCAGTGTTCACACACGAAGATTTCTCTCCTACTTGGTCTCGAGCCTAGCTTTCCCAGAAAACCTTCGAAAGTGGGAAATCATGCTCTCACAAATCGCATGGAAAGGGAAGGAAGAAATTTTGTGCGGGTCAGAGACTTTGAAGTCGATCGAGGTTATCTGTGCTCTGGCCTTATTTGAGTGAGCTTTTCACTTCTGGCGGTAATGACCGCAATTTCATTGAACAAGGGAGGGGAATTTTGTCTTTTCTGCTCACATCTGGACGTGACGGAAAATGGTTATGTGACGTGGTGGACGGTGAACAATTTTGAGAGTTTACGTCAATTCCGTATCAAATTGAAACGATACCGTAAAATGCACGGAATTTAACGTAAAGTTTGTGCTTATTTAAACTAATTTTCCATTCTCCAAAATACGTTAAGTAACCAAAATTACATTCGAAAAAAAAGTAATTAAAGTTACAATAAAAGTACAATTATTTAAGCTAGCCGAGTCAATTCTATTGTTTATGAAAATGTAATCAATCTTGACGTTACGGACGATTTAGCAATACTTTGATTTAAAAAAATATGGCTTTAAAGAAAGGCAAACATAATAATTTAGACATCGAAAACGGCTGCCCGGTGAGGAGTTGGCCCTAACTCATAAATGTAGTTCAACAAAAAAAAAAGTCTCTAAAAGACCACGTGCCACGTGCCGCACCATCGTCGTCACTGGACTCACCGGCGGTGCCCGATCTGAGGCTTTGGTGGCGCACGTGGTTCGCAACCGGGGGTAGCCGGTAAATCCCCGAGAAGTCAAAGCGGCTAGATCGGACGGCTGCGATTGCACCTCTACCACGAGACTTCTCTCCTTCTCTCTCTCTCTCTCTCTCTCTCAAAATATAAGTCGTACCCTTCCTTTTCCTCTCAGTGTCCTCCTCCGCCTAGCTTTTCAATTGCATAAGAATCGAGCTGGAGACGAAATTCATGGTCCAGGACAGCTCCTGTGCTTCTATTTGGGCTTTGCGTGTTTACTGTCGCTGAGAGAGAGAGAGAGAGAACGGAAGGGCAAGAAGGGTCTTTCCTTCTTTCATCTGTTTCGACGAAAGTTCCCATAAATTTCGAGCTTTTCGGGGTATTCTCTTTCTGTGGGCTTTGGAGATGGAGAGAAACTTTCTGGGTTTGCTCACTGTGAAAGAAGAGAACACTGATGTCACCGTTGATTCAGGTGTAGTATTGTACCCTTTTTAATCCTTTTCTCTCCCTATCTCTAGAATTATTGCAGTAGATGTGAATTGCTCTGTTTTTAATTGGACCTGTTGAACGTTTGATCCTTTCTGCTGGGCATTTTCTACCTTGTCTATTCCGCTCTGCCAAATTTCAGTTCCTTCGTCGTTATGTCTGAATTTTCTTTGTAAATCCCGAATTCCATCCGTTGCTTGCGGAGGACACGCAGAGTAGGATGAGAGAGCCAGCTGGTATCTCTCATAGATTTTCCCAGTTTTCTTGTCTGCCATTTTCCACGAAAATTGAAGTAAGATTCCACCTTTGACGTCTTTCTTGCTATTGAATCGGAAAATTGAAATAGCTGCCTTTTTTTTTACATATTATTCTTTCGGTTAGAAATCAGAACAAAAGCTAAAAACCTCATTAAAAAAATTAATGCGAGGCCAAAAGTATACGGAACAAAAGCATTTCTTTGAGAAGTTGAGCCGAAATAACATTTTTGTTCATATACAAATTTTTCATCTTGACTGGGATTTTGCGCTTACAAGTTCTTGGCAGAAAATGCTAATTGGGCAGATAAACTTGTTATGAATTCTTGAAAGAAACGTTTAACGTCCTTAGGAAAAGTTTAATCCCCGTTTGGGAAAATTTATTCTCTATTTCCAGCATTAATTCTCCGATTTGTTTTCAGTAGAAATGTTTAAAATGTAATTCAAAAGAAAATTGACATATTAAAAGTAAGAAAAATAAATAACTTGTGTAACAAAAGAACTTATATAATGGTAAATAATTTGTCATAAATAAATTGTTTGGAGTCGGGGTATAATTAGCTAATGGTAAAGTGGGGAACTGGAAAATGTACCTCCCATCTATATATATGTAACCGATAGAGGAGATAATTGTTCTCAGAAAACATTCATTTTCTGTACAAATAAACATGTCTTTTATTTTATTTTTTTTCCAGTTTCCTATGTTTAGAAAAGTTTTCTTGGGTCTTATCATGTACTGTTGAATGATAGTGTGTGTCATGATGGACCATCAGAAGGAACTGTCATTCTACTGTGCATTCACATTTGAAGGATAGGCCACATGTTTAATGGAGCAAGGATTTACGCAATTTCTTTTAATTTAAATTCTGGTGGCATTATCTTGAGAACTGTAGTTTTCATCTTGAGCTGTCGTTGAAATGAATATGAATGATTACTTCTGTGTCATTCACATTGAACATCATGTGATGGAGCCCAGAACTAATATTCTTCCATTAATAACATATGTGGTCATGTTGGATAAAGCTGGGGTCTGTTCACCTGTAGATCACTGGTCAGTCAAATGGTCCTATTTCAGACATTTATGTTGGAGAGTTGGTTGTGCCAAATACATATAAAAACATACACGCAATTCATATAGCATTACTCTCTCATTTGGGCTCCTTATCTCTCCTTAGTTTAAGTAGAAATAAGAAAGCGAAAAGAAACCTCTCTGGCAAGATTTATTTCCTATTGTGCTTGTGTGCAGCTGGTTGAATATATATAAAGTTTGGTTTACAGGTGTGAGCTGTCTTTAGATTCTTGTTTATCTTAAATATTTTCCCTTTCATAACTAGTTTATATATGAAGGACCATATATTGCACTGATTACAGCAACAGCGGTGTTGCAAAAAAAGAAAGCTCTAACTTCTGCATTTTTCAGGTATTTATAACATATTTTCTGGGCAAGTGTACGTATTGCATGAAAAATGAAACACATGGGTTGTGATTTCAAACGTGCTCCTTCTTAATATTTGCCTGTCCAGGTGTCACAGGACTGACAATAATATATTCACGACTATCAGAAAAGACAGCAATAAAAATAGCCTGCTGCATTATTTATATTCTTCTGTTCTGGTTGTCCTTTCCATTTGAATATTGTTCTTTGATCACAAGCATTTAGAATAATAAATTGAAAGATGTGCCTTGCATTTACTTCCAAGCATATGCTATAGACTATTCATAAAAGAAACGTTTCCCATTTGAATAAGAAGTAAAATATTTCTCTCTCTGCATCTTCTTTTCATGAATTATTGCTGTGGGGACCAACAGCTGAGATTTAATAATGTGAAATTTGCGTCCCAAAATTTTTTATTGATAGTTTTTTAGTGTTTTCGGGCTAATGGGTTGGGAAGTTCCCTTTTCTTTTCATATACTGAACACACAAAAAATTATGTATACATATATATAAAGCACTTCTTGTGCTCTATGACTAGATGCATGGTTGTGTGAATATTATATACTGTGTGCAGCAATAATCAGTCAGATGCACATTTCTGGGCATTTTTATTTTTTAGTTTCCAATGCTAGTTACGTGCCTCTATATCACATTCGCTACTGCTACTATGTACGAAATATCAGTTTTATAGGTTTTGACATGTGAAGTATTGAGGCTTATTCTCTACTGTTTTTCCAAGGGACGGTTTTATCATTCCTTTCTTGTTTTTCTGCACTTGTCTCTGAAGATGTGCTATTTATCTAATCCATTTGAATCTACAGTTCAGGATTATGCCATTGGTTTATTGAACTCGTATACCCAAGCAATTAGTGAATAATTAAATAAAGGTTGGAGTCCATGGGCTCGCACCATTTGGTGATGGGCATATTAATATGCACTTAGGGGTCCCATGTTTTTTATTTTCCTGTGATTTTACAGTGCAAGGTAGAGAACCAGGGATGCAGTGGTCATTTTCAAACAACACCTCGGGTCCATCTCAGTACTTGTCCTTCAGAGCCTCTCAGGAAGCCAAGCCAAGGAAGAATTTCTATGAACAGTTAGATTCAAATCTGAAATCCTGTGCTAATGGAGCCCAGGTTAGCTTTCCTGTAAAATAATCCTTCAATCAGACTTTTGATCGGAGGATGAAGATGAGGATGAATCAGTTTTGGCTCTCCATGGCTGATCTTCAAGTTCTGTGTTCTGCAGAAGGTCATGGTGCTTGACAAGTCTGCAGGGACCAACTACCCAATATCAGCCTACCCTCTGCAGCACATCAATTCTCATCCAATCGGTCGGTCCCATGAGCTGAGGATGTTCCCCTCTTCAAACCAGCCAAAGGAATCCAGCACTGGTACTGTGAGCCCCCCTCCTGTTTTTCCTTCTCATATTTCCCCCATTGCGATAAGTCCACAACAGCTAGAAGGAGTACCAGTCCTGCCTCCTGCTTGGAATCCTCCAACTTCAGGTTCCCTTATCGGTTCCACTGATCTCAGGCAAGTCAGACGTTTGATCTACAACAGCCCTTTCTTTTTCTTGATTTGTAAGGTCAACATGTTGAGAAACACTATCCTTTTAGTGTTTTTTCCTTACTGTCTATTCCTTCTCTTGAAGTAGAGGAAGAGCTGGATAATTTTGCTGGTTCCATGGAATCGAATAGAGCCCAATGCTGCTTGGTAAATATTTTTATCACTCAGGTGGCATAAATTCTAAATTTTCCTTCTGCAGGAATGGTGGTGAACAACATGGAGGTGGGCTGGCACAGCTCACAATTTTTTATGCCGGTTCGGTTAATGTGTTCAATGATGTGTCCCCGGAGAAGGTCATTATCTCTTTCGGCCTCTACTTATCTCAACCTTTTACTGTATACTTGAAATTAAGCTTGTCCTTTATTCTCTAATCTCAGGCTCAGGCTATCATGCTATTAGCTGGGAATGGGGCTTCCATAGCTCATCATAAGACTATTCCTGCAACTGAAGTCTCAGGAGCCTTCAGCATGCCCATAAATGATGACGGGAACAGAACTTGTTCGCCGGCCTTTCTCAGCCTTCCTGGAGCTGTTTCAGTTAGTTCAATAGCTGTTTCGTCATCACAAGGGAACCCAATCTGCAATCTGGAATTGGCCACGGTAAAGCCTGTGGGACCTCTTCAGTCTCCAGTCATTACTCGGCAAGAGCCTCAAACTCCCAGAGCGGCCCATTCTTTAGCATCTTCATCAACACCGTTATTTTCTTCTGGTATGAGAATGTCCGTGTTTTCTTGGTTCCTTTCATGAAATTCTCAAGTCTGGTTCACTCCTGACAGGTGGGCTATTTGTGTTTCTCCTTGCAGTCGCTCTGCCTCAAGCTCGGAAGGCTTCCTTGGCCCGGTTTTTGGAGAAGCGCAAGGAAAGGTCAGTAAGACATGCGAGTTTGTCGCATCATATAAAGCATGGTAATCTTTAGCTCGAGCTGAGAAAAAAAGCTTTGCCCTTTGGCAGGGCAACAAGCACATCTCCCTATCCAGCCAGCAAGAAATCTCCAGAGAGCAGCATCAGCAAAGTTTCGGATGACTAAATGTTCTTTCAGACCCAACCGAGCATGTACCAGCGCATAACATCTGCCCTAGGCAGAGATTATATTGTAACGCGTTTTCTTCAACCTGAAATTGCTATAAATTCCGCTTTCCGTGCTGAAAGTTTTGGCTCCCTGGTCTTGGGTATGTCATGTTTAATCTAGAAACCTCTTGTAGTATTAGTTCTTGTGGGCATATTTGCAGCATAGTACTGAAGCCAAGTTGCTGTTGAGATATCAGTGATTTCAATTACAAGTGTAATATATTAATTTTGTTCTTCTTTTTTTTGTATTCCATCATTTTTTTTCCTTTTCACTAGACGGAATTGATTAATTACATATATATATATCCTAAAAAATTTTGAAACCATACCATATCATATCATCCTTTATGGATCAAGATTCTCTTTTGCCAACTAGTCAAGTTGGATAGATTTGGTGGCCCAAAATTTCTTCAAGTTGGGGTCCATTTTTCCTCTTGATTGCATGTTGTGTCCATCAGCATCCAATGGGCATGACTAATTTAGTAAAGGTAAAACCTCCCAACTACGTAGCTTCCTCATCCGAAATGTTCAAAAATGAGCCAAGAAATATTAAATTATCTCCATCAATCCATCTCACAAAGAAAAGGAATTTGATTCAAAGACAAAAAAGAAAGGATGAATCTTAATCTGGCGGAATCAATTCCACTGGAAAAGGAAAGTGTCCAAAACTACTAAACGGAGTAAATTAAATTCTTTATGTTGAAAAATCCCATAATTCTATCGGATCAAAGCCCAAAATTCTCCTGGATCATCAAGCCGAAATTTGTCACAAAAAGGCCGTTTAAGCACAGAACCGGTTCATTGTTGCTCCCAAGTCCAGATTCCAGACAACATCGTCGTCTTTCAAGTTTCACAGAGAGAGAGAGAGAGAGAGAGAGAATGGAGCCTGAAGAGGTAGTGGAGCTGAGGCAGTTCGTCAGCGCGTGCAAATCGAACCCTTCAATCCTCAACGACCCTTCTCTGGGTTTCTTCAGGACCTATCTCCAAAGGTAAATCAGTGCAAGTCAACTAAGAATTCATAATTCATAATCTTTTCCTTCTCTTCATCGTCTACCTTTTCCGCCCAGTTACTGGCTTAGAGCAGACTCGACCGAACATTTATTTCTGTTGCAGCTTAGGTGCCCGGGTTCCTCCCAGCTCGCAATCGGTCAGACAGGACACTTAAATCTTCCACATTCACTTACTTTGCTCTGTAATCTGTATATATTCATTATGTCTTCACTTCACCTGATTTGCTGGAATTCATGCATTAGTCTTGTCCATCTTCTTGTTTGTGCTAAGCCTTTGAATTGCACGGTTGCTAAAGTATTCACACTGGTACTTTTGGAGAATGATTCTTGTGCGTTTTCTGGCCTCTGATTTCTGTTGGGACGGCCCAATCCTATGTCATTGCTTACTTGGGTCGATTTTGAAGTGGGAGCAGTGGTATTGTATTTATAATATATTCGTAGATGGAAGCGTTAGTGGATCCTGGGATCGATGCAATTTGGGTTTAACAGATGCCGTGGTTTTTCTTCGAATCTGATGGGCTTTTGCCCATGATTTGTTATTTTGCCTTATTTTCCATGCCAGAGACGGGCTCAAAAACCCTTTTTAGGAAAAATGCAGGAGTAACAGGGTATGTGAACTTGAGTTTAACAGTGATTCTCTTTTGGAATATTTGAAGGTCTGGTTTTTGACTTCCTCTTCTTGGGTTCGCAAAAGAAAAGATCTATCTGAAATGAACTGTACGAGCGTATCCCTGTAGAGAATAGTAGAATGCCATCACAAGTAAGATTGGGTATGTGGGTAGAGATCAAAATTGATAAAATTGACTAAATAATTAGAAAAGAGACTACATATTGCAAGTAAATGGGTGAAGTGAAAAGACTGTTGATAGCAGGCACAAATAAATTTTTGGTCTTTATGTGATATTAAGCCTATGCATTATACCATTAGAAAAAATAATTTAAGCAGAAAACCTTGCAAAGGTTATCACATAGTGATATCACTATGCAATCAATTAGCGAATTGCAAAAATGTATTCTGATGACATTAAACATTTTTATAGGGGAAATCTCATGGGAAAATGCTTTAGCCATCTCACTGGCAACCTGTTTGGATGTCTTAAGTGGAGATGTTCTGCTGCATGACTAGGCAAAGATCACTTCACCATGTTGCCCTACTTGACCAATACATAGAAGTAGATTGTAATCTTAAGCTCAAATGCGCACAAAAGGAAAACCCTGAAGTACATGCACCTAAATTGTTTTAGGCAAAAGGAGGCAGTGGCATGTCTGGGACTAGACAAGATGATGATGATGACGATATAGTTGAATCTGATATTGAGTTGGATGAATCTGATGTGATGGTTCCTGATGATGATCCTTCACAAAAGGTATACAGTAGAAGGCATTTCTCAGGAAAATAAATGTAACTGTTGGTTACATTTTCTGCTAACACTTTTTTAATATCATTGTAGATGGGAGATCGTTCTGCTGAGGTTACAGAAGAAAAACAGGAGGCTGCACAAATGGTTAAGTCCAAAGCTATGGATGCGATTTCTGAAGGTCTGCTGTCTATACTATACTGCTATATAAATATATCATGAGTATATATGTGATTTTCTTCTCCATCTGTGGGAACATGTTCACTCAGTTTAGTTGGTTTAGCTTTGCAGGGAAGCTGGATGAAGCAGTAGATCACTTTACCGAGGCAATCATATTAAATCCAAATTCAGCAATACTGTATGCAGCTCGGGGTAGTTACATTGTTGATTGCTTTAGCATTTCTTATTGTCTTTTCAGAGTTCCTCATCCTTCTTGGATTTTTAGCATGATTTCTTATGATGTACCCTTTTCAGCTAATGCTTTCATTAAACTCAAGAAGCCAAATGCGGCAATTTGTGATGCTGAGGCAGCCTTTCAGGTTTGTCCATAAATTTTCAACTTCTCTATTTTTACCTGCTGCTGCTTCCCTATAATAAAATTGCTCTCAAGTGTAGGATATTATATTTTTTGTGCTTTAATAATGATGATCGAACTTTTTGTTCAAGATTAATCCCGACTCAGCAAAAGGATATAAGGCAAGAGGAATGGCAAAAGCGATGCTAGGACAGTGGGATGAGGCAGCCAGTGACCTTCATGCAGCTTCCAGGCTAGATCATGATGAAGAAATCAGTGCAGTGCTTAAAAAGGTACTTTCTGTTAACTGTTCATCTCCTCCCCCTGTTATATGTGATGGTGGAGTTGCTTGCAGGGTCATCAATAAATTTTAGTTGAAATTTACAGGTTGAAGCTAACAGAAAAAGAATCCAAGAGCACCGGAGACGTTATGAAGACTTGCGTAAGAGGAAGCAGCAGATGAAGGCTGAGAGGGAAAAACAACGAGCTGTAAGTGAGAAGTCCTAAAATCTTTCCAAAGATGTGTTTCTATATCTTCCTGCCATGCTTTTCTGAAGCATATTCAGTATTCACATTTTCAATCAAAGTCTTGGTTGTGGAGATGTACTATGATAAGAATCAGGAGTGTCTATCATAAGATTGTTCTACTATTACAGTTGTGGACAAGATTGTGCATGCAACATTGTTGAATTTCCTCAAATTTTACCAGACCGTTGCTATAATATTTGCTATTGTTTATTTATGTAGGAAGAAGAGGCTTTGTCTGCTCTCAAGGATGGTATGACTTCTAGTTGTCTTTCTCGTTCTTAAAGCTATATGGTCATGCCCATTTCTTGCTTCTCTCTGTGATTTGCTCATTGAATGTTAATTGACAGGGCAAGTTATTGGAGTTCACTCTCTCGGTGAACTGGAAACCAAATTGAACGCTGCTTCAAGAGCATCTCGACTTGCTATCCTTTACTTCACTGCCACTTGGTGTGGGCCCTGCCGTTTCATTTCTCCTCTTTTCACGAGTTTAGCAGCAAAATACACTAAAGTCGTGTTCCTGAAAGTCGATATAGATGAAGCGAGGGATGTGGCTGCTCGTTGGAACGTTAGCAGCGTTCCAACTTTCTTCTTCATAAGAGATGGGAAAGAAGTTGACAAGCTAATTGGTGCTGATAAGGGTGTCCTGGAAAGAAAGATAGCAGAACATGGAAGCTGAGCAATCGGCATCTTCTCCCTGTTTTTACCTTTAGCTCTCATTGTACCGATTAGTGTCTCTTTGCAAGGAAGACACTGTTGCGTCTAAACTTGTACCTGAACATGTCTCGTCCATGTGGACTTAATGTTATGCGGACTGGAGAAATAAATGGATCACATATGTTATGAGAGCTACATTGTTCTTGAATATGCTTTCAAAGGGGGGAAAAAGTCTATAGATGGACGTTTTCTTCTTGAAATACGTAGTATGCATGTTACATTGTTTGTGTTCTGACATAGAATTTGCAAAAGACATGGACTAGAATGTATTGGAGCTGGCATGTCAAGAGTGACCTCATTTCCTCTCATTTTTGGAGTAGAATCTCAAGACCAGGTAGAAGAATAGCCTGTAAAGAACTCCCCACGCTAGAAGAATACCAACGTCATACCAAATATTTGTCACCGTGATGGCCACTGTGAACAGGATGTCTTCTCCGATAAGCTTGCAAGGATCTGGAAGGCCTGAGGTTGTACTATGCAATTTGCTTATCCGAACATCACCGAGGGGCCCCCGTGAGGGTTCCGAAAAGTTCCCCATTGTAACAGTGTGTACCTTTAAATTCGTTTGTAAGTAGTGCCTCGAATGGGTATTTGATTGTAGAAACGTAACGGAGCCACCTCCATAGCCAAGGTATTTGTGTCCTCTTGAGGAAGAAGCCACAGGTGAGGAAGAATAGAGCTGTGGTTGCTATCACGACTGCATATCCCGTGATGTAGCTTGGGACGAGGGCACTCACTAGCATAACGTAGGCATTGGTCGTGATGAGAGAGGCATACAGAATCAGCCAGAAGTTAAGGTAAGGAGACTGCCATTTAGCTTGAGAATGTATTTAGTGATGACTGCAAAGGTGAAGGCCTGAATGGCGAAGAATGGGAGGTAGATGAGAAGCGAAGAGATGACAAAGGAAGAAGCTCGATAAGCGTTGTGGGATGTCTCCCTGATGAAGATGAACCTTTCCTGGATGAAGGTCGGGACTGCATCATTGGATGAGAAGAAGACGAGGCAGACCGCAAATACGTAGAAGTTGAGAAGCCTGTTGATCGTCTTGAAGTGGTGATTGTGCAAGCTCTTGAAGAGGGAGGAGAGGATGAGGGCCGTCACAGTTAGGACGATCTCACGCGAGAGGAAGAGCTCAGGAGTCCGGAGTACATTCAGCCCAGCTCGCGAAGATAAGACCAAGACCTCACGGAGCCATGGGTTCGCAAACTTGGGCCCATGAAGCGGTGCATCTAGAGCTTCGTCAAACTTGAACTCTTCATATGAAAACAGCATAAGGATCAGGTGCGGGGCTGAAGATCACAGGGGTCTTGGTGTGAGACCTTGAAGGTTGGTTTTTGTTGTTATTGTAATGGTACTGAGGAGTTGGGTATTGGCTTGAGACTTGGCTCCTTGGACCATACATCGGTGTTTTTCCACTGGGAGTTCTTCCTGGAGTCCTTGCCGGCATCCATGAAGGAGGCCGATGCGGGGTCCCCTTGACCCCATCCTTAACCCTATGGTAGAGCCACACAGAGAAATCCTTGTAGAAGTGGGAAGCCAGTCTTGGGTAGACCCCACTCTGCGTGTGCATGGGCGTGCGGATTGTCTTACGCTCTAGGGAGTAGTCAAAGTCATCATCATCATCATCATCATCATCTTCATAGCCTGACTTCCCTGAATCCACCCCCTGGAGTCCTATTTCCAGCAGTGTAAGTGTGGGATTGGAGATTTAACCTCGATCCTGAGATTGTTCCATAAGGAGTATGGGGTGTTTTCGGCATCTTGGGCCTCTTAGGCGGCTTAGGAGCTGGAGTACGTTCCACTTGATTGGGTTTGATGCCATCCCGCTGATATAGTACAAGAGGCTCGAGACCCACGGTTGATTCATCGTACTCTTTGATCACATCAAGAAGATACTCAAGGCTGTTCTCGCCTTCTGGAACTGGTCTTCCGAATCCTGAGAGATGGGCCGGTAGTGCGAGTGGGTTTCCCTTGCAAATTAATCTTCCCCTGAAACAGAAGCGGATGAGAGGTATACCCTTAAGCTAATACAGAGAGGCAAAATCAGCTACAGTTCAAGGTAAGTTTCCCAGTTTTTTTTTTTTTTTTTTCGTTAGGGAATAGGTGAATGTTTTGTTTTCCATTATGAAGCCTTGTTTCATCTCAGACATCTGACTTCAACGGAACCTACTGTTTTCTTATTTGCGCCAAATCTAAGGATGGGAAAACAGGAAAATTTTTTTAAAAAAAGAAAGAGGATTGGTTCTCCCAAAACAAAACGAGTTACTTTTCTGTCATATGGCCCAGTTTCTGAATCTGTTAATTTTACACTCTCTTGATAGAGTTGGAGCTTCTTTGTGCTTTTTATCAGAGGATCGGATCTAAGAATGTATGGAATGATGCATTGGGCATTTTCTGTCGATTGGAGTTGTAGACTAGTTTATGATTTCATTAGAGAACCAACTCAGAAACCGACAATACCTTGTTAATTAGGACTGTGATTCGGTCTAGGAGGAGCTGAATCCTGTGAGAAGGCTGGTGGATGGTCATGAGCACTATGCTGCCGCCTCGAGCTATGTCCTTCACCTTCTCCACAACACTGCAAGCGCTCGTAGAATCAAGACCGGAGGTGGGTTCATCAAGGAAGGAACAGAAGAGATGGCCTATGAATAATGTCAACTCCAATTGAAATCCTTCTCCTTTCCCCTCCTGACACACCTCTTCTGCCCTCATCTCCGATGCACGTGTGAGTCGCACTCTGTAACATCATAAAGACATAATCAGGAATCTTTTAAGTTTTCCGTTTTTTTGCTCAAACTTTTCTTATTGTATCTTTTTGCCAGGAGATGGAGAAATAGAGCTGTACCTGCAGACCAAGTTGCTCAAGGAGCTCATTGACTCTCTTCTTCTTTTCATGCCTGGAAATCGACGGAGGAAGTCTTACCTCGGCAGCAAACATGAACGTCTCACAGACAGTCAACATAGGAAAGAGCTAGCTGGTCGTCTTGCATCACGTATGATGAAACCATCTTCATGTAGCTTGTGGTAGCCTATTAAATCAACTCCATAAATTTAGTACTGTTCTCTGAAATTCTTCATAGGAAAAGCTGATCCATGTTATTTGAGGTCAATGGAAAAACGGACGAAGCTCTTTTGTGTTCTCGTTAGAAAATAATGAAAACATGTTCAGCAACTCTTCCTAGAATGGATGCAGTGTTCCTGAGAACTCTCATTCGACTAATTCCTTATTCTCAAAGTATACACCTGAAAGATTTTGTCGTTTCTAGAATCTAAGTGACTCACAGGCTTTCCGTCGATCCTGACAAATCCCTCCAGGCTACCCTGAGCTATCCGTCCAGCCAGAGCATCGAGGAAAGTGGACTTCCCGGCACCGCTGGGCCCCATGATCGCCATCACCTCGCCCTTCGTCGTCTGCCCCGAGATATCGTTCAGGAGGTAGGCCTCCTTCTTGATCCAGACCCCGTCTTTCTTCTGCTTCTTGATGACGCTGTAGGACAGGTTGTTGAACTCGAGGGCGTGGCCGGGGATCGTCTTGACAGGCGATGGCCCCACGTTCTTGGCCTTGTCCGTGTCCATGAGGCTCTCGAGGCTCTTGTTCGCATCCAACCTATTAAGCTTCGCCACTGTTCGGGATGATCACCAGTAACGCACTCCGAGCTACGTACCCGCCCTCGCTCGGGTCCGTTTAGCCCCAGAGGTGTCAGGGGAGAGTTTTTGAAGGGGCGAGAGGATTGGAATTTTGCAGGGTCATGTAGAGTATGACAACGTTTGGCGGGTAAAATTATAGGAAGAAAATTGGGAGGTTTCGACGGACAAGGGAAAAGAAGTTCGGCAGCATCTACAGAGACAAAAGGAACAGCTCTGCTGCACTCCTTGGTTTTTCAGTCCTCTGTTGCTATTTGCACTAGATGGCTCATTCTGGTTCGACTCGATGCAGAACTGTCCCTCCCCATACATCATTTTTATGCTCGGCCCAAGCTGATCGACGACTGCCAGCCCGCGTCTTCGATGCCGATCCTGTTTCAGTCTAAGAAGAGCTTTGAATTTCAAGATTATTTCTTATTCTCGCCCATTTGTATTTGATAATACTTACCCCATAAACACATTAAATAGCGTGATTGCATTAGGATGGCGATAACAAGTACTATTCGACAGACGTTCTCCAGCGAAAGAAGATGAAAAAGGCAAGTAGTAGACGTGAAGGAAAGTAGGACTGACAGACGAAGGATTTTAAAGTACAAGGACTGGATTGGCTGTATGAATTATTTGGGGGCTAAAGTGGAAGGCTCTCAAACTAGCAAGGCTAAGTCTATATCCTTTTGAGTCATCCGCCGGCCGGCGATCCCGAAAAGGGGGAGCCGTGACGGACTTTTCCGTTTCTAGGACTCCACATATTTTGATAATAGACAGGAGAGTATGCGTGTCGGGATTCACCGCAAATTGAAGGTCATCAACCTTTCAAACCAATGCACTGGCCGGCGATCAGAGCCGGAAACTGAAGAATCCAGCTTCCGAGTGATCCGCGTTCACCGTGAGGTGCTGCTTAGGGTTTCGCACCCAGACTATAGGAGTTCGTCGTGTTCGCTCGCTATGAATAGACATGTAGCTGAGCTTTTGCACTGTCTAGCAACCACAATTTTGATCGACGATCACTTGGTGCACGAATCAGACTCAACCAGGAATTCCATCACGGAACCGTCGCAAAATCTTAGTATCATGGCTCATGGTAAAGCGCCATGCTTCTGCGGCGTACGATGAAAATGCATCGACAAAATTTTCCATTTCGGCCGCCTATTTTTGTCAAATTTTCTCAAATTCGTCCTCGGTAATGAGTGGTTTTCTACTGGGATCGATCGACGACTGAGGAGACTAGAGTAGGAGGAAGAAAAAGAGCAGAAATCTGAAGTTGTACGAGCATCTGAATGCAAAAGCCGCGGGAGGAGAAAGCGGCGATTGCAAGCATATTCTGCTCGCCGAGATCTCTGTCGGCAACTCAAAGGACTGATCTGCGCTATCTCGGTATCTCGAGCGCATCAGTGACGCATAACGTTGCCTCCTTCGTATTCCTCCGATCAAACTCCTCAGAGAGAACACATCGTAAGCTAAAACAGTTAGCAATGAATTCAACCACTTAGTTGTAGAGTCTGAAGAATGAAAAAAAGATGCAGTGGGAACTGGGACTCGGTGGGTTCCTCTGGGGGGAATATATAAATAAGAGAAGAAAGCAGAAGAGGAGGGAGGAGAGAACCCTAATTTTGAATTGGGCCCGCAAGGTCTACTCCTCTCTTCTTAAGCCGAAAGCCCAATACTACATCGTATGTTCCCACAAGATCTTCATCTTTAGCAGCTGATAATTCGGCTGTCTACCACAATCAATAGTAAGTGATTTTTTTTCAGGGCACACTTGCGGGGGTAGTGCTGTTCGTTAGTAGCTGATAACAAGCAATTGTTATAGACAATGTATGTGATTAAACTCTCAAGGACCTCAACTTTCTTCTGTCAGTATGCTCGAAGATAAACTGCAAAAGATCCCGATAATACACTTACCAAAGGCACTGCAAAGGGTCATCGGATTATGCAGTCTGTGAGGATATGAGTTCCCTAAGAGTGCCTTCTAAAGAATGTTGTAACTATCAAAGGAAGATGTATGCAATATTAGAGAATTAATAGATAGTGTGAATACGATGTTACTAGTATTATTTATCTCGACCAAGATCAATATTCACCAACTTAACAGTGGGACCTGAACAGTAATTGGACAATCAATGGCAAAGACAGAAACTTGTCCCACTCCATTCAGATTATCTGAGCACGTACCTAAATGGCCGATATATCATTGATGTAGTCATTCCACATCTCAGTCGCCATAGCATCTCGGAGTTGGGAAGAGAGCTCAATCTCTTCAGCCTCAAAAGCAAAATCTGGGAGCTGGTTTTCGTGATGCAACACTGCTTGTTGCTCTACCTCTAAAGGTGGAAATGACTCCTCCATCCTTGGTAAACTCCCCTGCTTGTACATTCTAAAAATCCAATCATCGGGTTTCTCCTGACGAATGAAGTTATGAATGGCACAAGTGGCTACAACTAATTTCACCTGCGTCTGTAACGGATAAGGAGGAGCTGACAGTAGTATGGGGAACCTAGCCTTTAAAGCTGCAAAGGTGCCATCAACAGCATTTCTCAACAGTGAGTGCCTTTGATTGAACAGCTCTTTTGCATTTTGTGGATGATAACTGCTAGAAAATTCATTTGAATCGTAGGGTGCATTGTGGTATGGGGACATGAAGCCAGGTAAATTCGCATATTTGGTGTCCACGAGATAGTACCTCCCTGCATTGAAAAGTACCAAAGTTTCAGAAATCTTTCACTCAGAAGTAAAATCCTCCTTGCTTTTGAAGACCTGAAATCTGGGTGTAAGGCAACGGAATTGCTTTTATTATAAAAAAAAAAAAGAAATCTGGGTGTAAGTGTCTTACTCACTTCAGAAAAAGTGTTTTTAACGAAGCAAGAAGAAACTGTTATTAAAGCCATCTATTAAGTGAGAAAATCGGAGAAGACTCTCCAAACCAGAAAGCAACCTCGAGTTGATTCCATCTGACTTTCGCTAATTATGTCAGAGTCCACAGCCAAGTGACATCATAATATTTTCAAATCTATGCTCTCCCCAAGAAAAAAGTTTTTACCTTCAGGAACCTGCAGTTTGTTGCGCCTTGTAAGAGCCGAATTTAGAACTTGTAATTCTGATGCAGAGCCTTCCCACCCAGCAAGAACATAATGGAACTTGAGGTCAAGTGAGCTCGCAGCAAGCACATTCTGAGTGAGTTGCCCATTTTTATTACGAAAGGGCCCTTGCTCATCTATGCCTACCATCACAGGGATGTGTATGCAATCTACCACTCCTACACAATCCTAACAGAAATAGAATTTTTTCAGGGCTATGCATACTGATATAACAACATCTGGAGCAATAAGACTCAGACGGATACTTTTTACCTTGAAATATGGATACAGCCTTGGATCTTCCATAATTTCTCTAGGGACTTCGGGCCCTGGAGGCTCAAAGAAATCTAACGATATTGCTATAATTGCATTCAGCACGTTGTTAAAATGCCTACTGATGGTTTCTCCTGAATATCTGAATAACTCCTGAACAGCTCGAGTGCGCATATTATGACCAACAATAAATAAGAATATGGCCAGCTGCTCCTCTATCTTGATTCTGTTTGTGTGCCGCAACAAGCCTCTGGCTTGCAGAATGTCACAGAGTTTGTAGAATACCTGCTTGTCCATTCGAAAATTGTCCAAACAGGTGTCATTCTCACCATTAAGAACTTCATCCACGAACTTCGCACCCCCGGATGCTAAACCATCAGATAATGCTGCGGGCACATTATTACTTGCGATGAGATCATCTTTCTCATCATCGTAGCTCTCCATGAAAACTATTCCTGCAAGTTCCTAGAGCCATCTTCAGTTAATTCAATACTTTCAGAGAAAGTTCGTACAGAAAATCTAAAACCGTAATAGCCAGGAAAAAGCAAAGGTCGGAAGTGGACAAAGCAGACTCGAAATAATCAACGATAGCAACGGAACTGCTGCAATGAATGCTAAGACAACGAAAATTCCCAGCTTATATCTCATTGTAGCCAGCTCTCGAGGTCCAATTTGGCATACATGATCATAGTGCAAAATCCATGCAGGAGCGCAAGTCATTGCAAATTTATCAGCAGAATTCGCGCCCTTATGGAGATCAACTGACACAAGGTAGCCATTCATCCTCTTAAAAATATAAAACGTGCCCCCACTCCACGGCCACTGCAGTGTGGAACCGTACCTGAAGCTTCAGAGCGCCTGGCAGACGATCGCACCTTTCTATCTGCCAAGGAGGCACGGACTACGTAGCCATCGCTGGAGCGAGGAGGGACCGCCCTGTTAGGGAATCCGATAACATTCACAGGCAAGGCCGGAAACAGAGAGTCGCCGGCAGCGCTGAAGCGCGACCGGGAGAGATCGGCGGTGTATGCACAAGCGAGACGCGACCCGTGAACGGCTCCTGTGCCTCATCAGCGCCGGGTCAGAGTTGAGAGCCTTCACCGTAAGGCCCAACAGAAAAGCCCATCAGGAATGAACCATACTGAATTCATGAACTGAATCCTAGTCCGAACGGGCCGTTGGATTCCACATAGCTTCTAGGAACATTTTCCTTTTCCCTTCCTTACAGCGACGGCTTTGTCGACGTATGGTCGTTTCAACATTTTTATAGGGTTAGCTTATACCAAGTGACCGTCTCTGTCGAACATTCCCGAGGTTCAATTCCACCGGATGCCCAAAAACTCTTGAGGGAGTTCGGGTAAATTTGTGTGCAGACAGACACATGCGTGAGCTTCACTGGGGAGCGGACTTCACGAGCAATGGGAGAATCGAGCATCCACAATTTTGGCAACTTGTACAGAACCGTAGGAGATTTGGCATTATTATCGTTACAAAAAATACATAGTAAATATCAGATAAATAAGTTAGTTTACATCGGATAGATATTGACCTTATTTGATATTAGATTTATACCAGTAGTAGTATTTTTTAGATATTTTGTTCTATATTTTCCTTCGTTACTCAGCCTTTAAGTAGTAGATGAGCTACTATATTACTCTAAAGGGTAATAGTCCACCGGTAAGTTGACAACATATAGTAAGTCGGATTTAAGATTCGAATATCTCGAGAGTCGGTATCTAAGATTTAATTTGTAGGCTCATGACTGTAAAATACATCGTTCGGTGGATCAGTCGGTTGCTATAATATCGAATATTACCACTATCAAAAAAAAAAAAGATATGTCGTTTATCAAATCTAACACGTCTTTTATTTTTTTGGCAAGTTATCCTACATAGCACTCTATTATGTAAAATGTTGTTAGTTGTGTAAGCAAAATTAGTGTGACTTGTTGGACGATTTGATATAAAATAAACGTTATATTAAAATTGATAAATAATGTAAAGTTAACGCATAATCGAAATATCAAAAAATTTGGTGCTAAATTTGAAATTTTACTAAAATTTGTGTTTAATTAAGGTATTAACAATTATAATTCTAATTAATCAAGCGTGCTGGAAACATATCATCAATGATTTTAGGGGAATATCTTACGATAACGTTGCTTTACCAAATCATCTGCGAAGCGCACAATGTCGCACATCAATTTGTATAGGCATGTATTCTCGTTCATGGCCACAGCTTGCGGGCACAATGTCCCGCTCGTGGCCCCAGTCGGTAAAAAAAAAAGCAGCTTTTTTCAGCTTTTTTCTGGCCAGTGAAAGTGACGTGCCGAAGATGCCTCTAACGATGATTTTTATCGATGACTATATTAATTTCTTTTCACTGTCACCGCCATGAGCATCAGCATGTTGGGCATGCAACAATTCAAAGTGAAAATTACGCTTTTGTACTATGATGTCAGAGATTTTATTGTTATCATTTAGGCTCGTCGAAAAACTGGATAAAATGAAAAAAAATACTTAGATTAGGATTTTTGTATTGAGCTTAAATATAAAAATGATATTTATAATTAAAAATTATTAAAAAAATTTAAAAATTAATTAATTATATACTAATCATTATATTTTAATAATTATTTTATTTTTAAAAAATTAATAAGATTAATTAATAAATTATGTTATATAAAAATTTATTTTAAAAAATAAAATAATTATTTAATTTACGAAATACAAAATATTCCTGTCAGGTCGAGATGGTGACCGTGCGGTATGCTCTGAATTGACAGGTGTATTATGGATGATATTGCTAAGGTCGCCCTCATCGGTGATCTGCATCCATAGAATTCCGTTTTTTTATATCTCATTTTTAATTTCCTACTCCACCTAATAAATATAAAAAGCCATTTTTAATTATATTTAAATATATAAAAAAAAAGAGATAATGTACAATAGGTATATAAAAACTACCAATCGGCCGCTTTATCGTCTCTGGCACTCACTCACTCTGTTTTAACATTGTCTTTCTTCTCATTCATCGTCACCATCACAATTTGATTTCCTACACGAATTTCTCAAAATAAATTATTATTAAAAATTGTTTAGTATAGCTAGCTACCCACCTCAATCACGTGCGATAGCTGGATTTAGGATTATCTTAGAAGAAAAATCAGCTTGTAAATATAATATAAAATTTAGATATGGGGAATATAACATGTATAAACTTATATAATATTTGATAAGATATTAAGATTAATTTTATTTTATATTTGTATTTCTTGGTAAAATTACCTATACATGCGATTGTATGTGAACTTATCTGGACTGGTGAGTCCACGAACTGTGAACCAAATTTCCTTAGTAAAAATAATAGCGTGTATGCCCAAAGGAACAAGAATTAAAGTGGCAGCCGGAGGCCAAGAAATGGCTAATTGAGTGCGGCTATTATTTAATGATGAATTCTTAGATCACGTGCATATTACTTAAATGGTTAAATTAAGCACGCTAGACGTAATTTAATCCTGAGAAATTGCAAAACTTCTATATAGTGGCAGGGAAAGTGAGAAAAAGAAAAGAAAAAAAAAAGAGAGAGCCATAATTGCAATTTCGTTTCATAAGTTAAACAAAGAGCATTGGTAGTGTCAAATATATTAAATGAACTATACAATTATGGATCAACGTTGACTATATCAATATTGTACTACCATATAAGACCTGAAAAGCACAAAAAAAATCGTGCATGTGTCGAAATTTCTAGGTTGCTCAAAATATCAAGTTGTACCAGTCTAAAATATGGAAGTAATGTTTATAATAAAGAATTTTTTTTTAATTTTGATTAATTATATACAAATAATCACAATTTTGTATTGTTATTTCAATGTTTTTATTCAAATTAATATGAAAATTTAATTAATTCATAAATTAAAAAATCATTTAAAAAATATAAGATTATTTAAAATGACTTACAACTGGGTCAAGATTGCCCAATCTAACAGCTCTACACCACCACAGAATATTCAGTATAGTGACCTTTTAGATCTCAATCCAAAGGGCAGACAATTAATAAATTTTTCAATAAATTATCGAACCTCAGACATTTTCATGTAGGTTTTCTCGAGTACAGAAAATGCTCACTGGGAAATTATATAGATCCATGTACGAAGTCGGTTTTTTTTTTAAGATCGGATTGAGTCGGTTCTTTGAACTTTTTGATTCGCATTGATCCTAGTTAACTCCAACCAATCAAATCCTCTCGAGCTCTATTTTTTGCAATCAAAAGGAGGAAGAGCAGATAGAGTCGACGGCCGAAAGGCAAAGGGAAAACAATCTGTACATAACTGTCTAGTCAGCAACACGTTTAAGATTCCTTCTATCTTATCCAATTTTCGAGCGCACATCATTGGTTGACACTGTCCCTCAAATTTAGTCAAATATTAGAAAAGGGACATTTTGCCAATAAAAAAAATACACACACACACAAATACAATTATTAGAAAAATGATCCATAGTTTATTAACCGTTTCGGATAAAACCGAATAAATGTATGTCCACAATTTAAGAATAATTGGTTTAATATAGTAGCATCAATTTATAAATAAATCACGAATTTTAGTACAATCCTTATGTCATTTTATATATAGCAATATCAGATATGATTCGAAAAAATCGTGCATAGATTGGGACTTAAATCTTTGTAATAGCTCGAGAAGTACGGAAATTATATTTCTTAAAAAGAAAAACATGTGATAAAATTCAAGAAAATTAATTTAATAAAAAAATCAATTGCATTTTAATATTTATTTAGATACTTTCTTAAAAATTAACATAAGAATTGGATTAATCAATTTATTACACACATGAAAGTCTAGTTCCAAGCCCAAAATTTATTTAAATTTATTTTAAAAATAATTACTTTACCTATTTTAGAATGGGCAGGTGTCCCGAAGCACGAAGTAATCGTGCCCGCGTCGACGATTTGAGGACATTTCGACCGGGCCCTAATTGCCAGGTCTATATCATTTGATTCCATTTTCCCATCCGTAATTGAATCATTCTCCTCCTTCAAGTGAGTAAATCAATTACGAGGATAACAGTCCGATTAGAAATTAGCATCGATATGAAGAGCTTCACTGGTAAAATGGAACCAGAGATGACAATGAGGGTTGAATAGGACATGGGATCTCTTCATCGCAAAAAAATAAAAAGAGAAAAAGAAAAAAGAAAAGAAAATTGATATGTGGGTACAAGACTTCATTTCTCGTAAATATCTCTTCTTTATACTTTTCTTTCTATTATTATAACAGTAATTGTGAGCTTAAAAAGTACGTAGAGAGATTGAACAATAGATAAATATAAATATTTTATTTTTTATTTAAATAATAATAATAATATATTAAATTTCACGTGAAAAATTAAAAAATACTGAGTAAAAAAGAAGTTAGACTTAGATCAGAGAGATTCTTGTCTTGTCTTCCCTGCTCGTGAAACGGGACAGCCTCTCTCTACAGTAATCTAGGCAGCAACGTGAGAGAGAGAGAGAGAGATGGAGCAGGGAAGTCCAAATCTTCCGTAACTGTGACGTGTCCCATTGCACAATTTGCTCTTGCATAAGACCTATATTATTATGTAGTTAGGTATATATATATGTGTATATATCCTCTCCCACCAATCCTCTCGGCTTGCATATTCTTGTGCATTGAAAGCTAAAAGCGAGACCACGCAAGCGGAGGGGAAAAAGTAGTAAGCAGAACTTGAAGAAGAGGAGGAGCTGAGGTTCATTGGGTTGTTGAAGATGGGGTCTCAAGAGACGACTGTGGTCGGGTTCGTGGGGTTGGATGCTTTGAGCCTTGACATGGCTTCTGCACTTCGTTGCTCCGGCTATAAAGTCCAAGCCTTCGAGGTCTCTCTCTCTCTATCCTTTTCATTTCTTTTGATCACTTCGAGATGACTTAAAGATCTTGGTCTTGGTCGAAATGATAAAAGATAATGAATCATGGGTTCCAAGTCCTAAGAGAGGAGATTTTGGGGATGAATCAGATGTGACCCATCTATCAAGACATCATGAGATTGATTTATTTTGTCGGTGTATTCTGATGAGGTTTTACTCTCTCTCTCTCTAGGTCTCTTCAAGATCCAATTTGATGCTTGAGTTTGCTTAAGTGGTTGAAATGATTTATTTTAAATTCATGGGAGATAGGGACTCTGGTTTTCTACAAACTGGAATTCATTTTGCAGGATTGCACAAGCAATGATTTTTTTCTTGATAAATGTTTATCCTTTTCCTTCTGTTGCACGTTGATGATTGATTCGGGTTTTTCTCCGGGATAAAAGGAAGGAGAAAGGAAAGAAAAAACAAGTATCATTTTGGGGCAACTTGTCCTTGAATTAGCTCAGTTTTTCATCATTATCTGGTTTCCCCCTTTCTAATCTTGTAGAAATCGAAGAATAGTGGTTCTGATCACTTGAGGTAGCAAAACTGAATCGGAAATCTTCCCCCCAAAAAACAACAAAAAAGAAAACAGGTTGCCAACAAGTTTTTGATGTCTAGAAATTTCAAAGGGGGCCCAGCAATAACGTTTGGGTCCTCATGAACAGAACAGCAGTGGCACAACCTTTGCTGTACGGAAGAAAACTACATTTAGTTCCCCTTGCTAAACAAAGGGACCACAGCTCATAGGAGTTTCATTTCACTGTTTGTGGTTCCTGTCACTCTTGGGTCAACTGGACGGGGATGAAAGGCTTTTAATTGGGAGTCTTGTGGGTCAAGCTTCCATGATGAGGATAAAGTGCTTGATAAAACAGGTTTCATATTTTCTTCTAAACTTTTATGCTCATATCCAAAATGTCATGGTTGGATATCAATGGACTGTATTGGTAGCCCTCCAACTTGCTAGCCAGTGCATTGATATGACAATCATGAGAATCTCCTGAGGGATCCATTTCATTATCAACCAGCAGAAACTTTGTTCTGAAAATTTGTGTCTGCTACGTACTTTGGGAATATTAAGAACTCTTTTCATTGATTTCCTGGATAATTTTGGTAATAATACAGAAACAAATCTTTAAAGGAGAAAGTAAATTGGGAAGACGTTCCTCGCAAGTCTCAACAAATACTCAGTTACAGTGTAATATTGACTGCAGTTTTCTGTGTACAAGTGTCCCCTTGAATTGGACCAAAAGCATCTTGAATGTTGTGGTTTGCTCAAGCCTAATTTAGAATCTATTTGTTCACCATTACTATGCCTTCCATGGTGCCAAGGAATGATTCTATTTAATTATCAATGCATTTTCGACAAGTTGATCTACATTTCCTCGTTTCCATTCTCTTCATGTATTGTTCACTAGAAGTTCACTTGGAGCTATTTATGTATAGTCCCTTCTATCATGTTTGCGTGGCAGGTTGGTGGGCCCCTGATGGATGATTTTCTGAAAGGAGGGGATCAATGTAACTGTCCTATGGAAGCAGCAAAAGGTAAACATGCATGGATACTGAAAGAGAAATCTTTGTTATGTTATTCTTGTTATCACGGAAGATTACAATTGAATTGTCACCTTCATTTTTGGCTTGCAGGAGCTGCAGCTTTGATTGTGTTAATATCTCATCCTGATCAGATTAATGATTTGTTCTTTGGTCCTGAGGGTGCTTGTAAAGGTTTTCTCTAGTGAACAATGGCTGATCAATTTTAAGAATGTAGTGTATCCATTGAACTCAACTATGTTTTTGTGCATTTGGGTCCAGGATTGCAGCAAGATGCTATTGTTATCCTCCACTCAACTATGTTACCCTCTCATATTGAGAAGCTAGAGAAGCGCCTTGCAGGCAATATGCTTTCGCCTCTTTTTGAAAACAGAAAATAATACATACTTTTTATTCATCTGTAGAAAAGAATTGAACATTAAAATGGAAAAGAGTTGAACTTTATTGTTGTGCAGACGAAGGTAAAGTTCAATATGTGGTAGATGCTTACGTGTCCAAGAAAACGTCCGACAGTGGAACACTCTTGGTACTTTTAGCCTCGTTCTAGTCTAATTTCTTTGACAACAATGGACATGTAAGAGCTTCTTCTGATTTGTTCTGTTTTTCCCCTGCCTTCTGCTGAGAATTTAGATAACATGCTCAGGAAAGTCAGATGCTATCTCCAAGGCACGGCCTATTCTTTCTGGTTGTTATCATGACACTTTTCTTTATTATGATCTAAATTTCAAATTCTTTTGAGCGGGTGCTTATGGAGCAATTCTTTTGTGGGTTTTATATTGTTATGAGCAGCAATCTCCGATAAGCTATTCATCTTTGATGGAGAAATTGGTGCTGGCAGGTTTGTGTTTTTGGCAAGTATAAGAGCTGCCCACTTATATTGTTAGAATTAATATCTGGGTGCTTTAAAAATTATTTATTAAGGACACAACCTGCAGTAAAACCAAGTTGGTCAATGAGCTGCTTGAAGCAATACACCTGGTAGCTTCAGCGGAGGCCATTTCTATGGGTTGTAAAGCCAGCATTCATCCTTGGATAATATACAGCATCATTTCTAATGCTGCTGGAAATTCATGGTAAGAATAATTGTTTAGATAAATTGGAAATGAAAGAGAAATAATTCTTTTTTTAATGCTAAAACATTTATTTTTTTTACAACTATGGACATTTTTTGATTGAATCTTGATGGTATGGTTATAGAAAAGTAGTTCAGAAAACACTGTAGTAGTTTGGAAAAGCCTTTGAATCCAAAGGTTAGTCCTCTGTTTCAAGGCAACATAGGAATATTACTTTGAAAATGTAACAAGTTTCTGAGGGTGAAACCAGAAATATTCTGTTATATCAGAGAGAATTATTTGATACTTCAGATTATTTGATGGCTGGATTATGTATTCTGGAAAATTCGTCTATTTGTAATAATTAAAGATGATGTTTGGTCCAGGGTCTTCAAGAACCATGTTCCACTCTTGTTAAGAGGTTTCCACACAAAACAAAACTTCCTCGATCCTGTTATTAAGAATTTGGTAAGTTATTTCCTCTGCAAATCTTTAATTTTCAGTGCCAAGATCAGCTTTTCTGTGGATTTGCAACAATCTGAACTGAAACTATCTGTTTTCCTGGTCAACTTTTTCTGCTTCAGATGATTATTAGTATATTTTGATTTCAGGGGGCAATTATAGATGTGGCCAAAATGCATACTTTTCCTCTTCCACTGTTTGCAGTTGCTCATCAACAACTTGTTCTCGGTACTCATCAAATCTGCATACAAATTCCAGAAATCCATGTTTAGTACCATCTTTAGAGTATTTTTCTTGCACTGCTCCTTGTCTGTCTTCACTATTTACATTACCATTTTCAGCATGCTCGCATCAAGATGAGGTTGGTGGAGATTTGCCAGTCATCAAGGTTGTTAACATAACACCCTCTTCCTCCTAATTTTTACATACAAGATCTATAGCTTTCTGGAGAAGTTCCTTTATTCCTTCCTAAAATCTACGGACAAAAAAATCTGCACTAACTTTGTCTGCAGATTTGGGGGAAAGTATTTGGAGCAGACATCACAACTGCAGCCAATTCGGAACCATATGATTCTGAACTACTGGCGAAGCAAATAATTGCAGATGCAAGCACTGTTAAGCGAATTGGTTTCATTGGTCTTGGTGCAATGGGATTTGGGATGGCAACTAACTTGCTGAAGTCTAATTATATCGTCACTGGATTTGATGTACTTGTTCAATCCTCCTTTACATTATATGTTGTGTATTATTCATTTTGAACTATCTTTGACTACAAAATTGGCATTGCATCTATTATAGAATTTCAACATGCTTCTGGGAGATCTGTAGGACTTCCAGACTTTGACATGATTTGATATTGTAGGTTTACAAGCCAACTCTTGCTAGATTCTTAGAGGCAGGGGGCTTAATTGGAAACACTCCTGCAGAGGCATCAAAGGGTAATAAAATCTTCGATTCTGAGCCTTCCCCTCATCCCTTTCCATTCTCTGTTGAAGCCATTAAACTAGGATACATTTGTTGGTTCATATTAATTGTGATTTTTTCATCAAGGTTGAACTCAACATATAGAACATTCAACTTTGTAGATGCTGATGTACTTGTAATCATGGTCACAAATGAATCACAAGCTGAAAGTGTTTTGTATGGGGAGTCTGGTGCAGTTTCTGGTAAATACTTGTCCTAAAAATTTGCGTCATCTCGCCTACCTGTATCTGCATTTTCTCTCTCTCTCTCTCTCTTTTCTTGTTTTCTTCTTATATTATGGTTGTGTTGCAGCACTTCCTGCTGGTGCATCTATAATTTTATCATCCACAGTTTCTCCCTTGTTTGTATCTCAGCTTGAGCGGCGATTACAAGGTATATTCTACATTGAAACCATGGATATCATTCTCTTTGAGAGTTATCTTTGGCTGCAACGTTTCTTGTTTTCTCATTTACTGGAAACTCAGATTTGCCTTATAGAAATATGACTGAGTTTGTTGTTTGGTGCTTCTTCATCATCATCCTAGTGCCATTTGTTGCTTTTGTCCACAATCAACTGCAACATCAGATCTTAAATTTCCTTCTGGACTTCTGATTTATGTGTGCAAATTGGAAGCTTTTTGTGGGCATTTTAAATATTCTAAATTATGAATTATCTGCCAATTTTGTAGCTGAAGGCAAGCATTTAAATTTGGTGGATGCCCCTGTTTCTGGAGGTGTTAAGAGGGCCAAAGAGGGAACACTCACGGTCTGAAACTTTGACCATTTTAACTGAAATTGCAGTGTCGTGATTGGGTTATGTGGTTAATCACATTCTTACTTGAAATCAGATCATGGCTTCTGGTACTGATGAAGCACTTCATGGTGCTGGTTCAGTTCTATCAGGTAATGAGCAGTTCACACATCTTGTAATTATTTGTTGCTATTGATCTTTTGGTGTACTGACCTTTTTCTTGTGTTTCCATTGACAGCAATGAGCGAGAAGCTTTACATCATTAATGGAGGTTGCGGGGCTGGAAGGTATGTCTGGGTTTCACGTTTTCCATTTGGTGTACTTGTTGCCTCAATTTTGATCGAGGACTTATCTTATCCTGCTTCCCCTTGAAAACAGTGGTGTTAAGATGGTCAATCAATTGCTTGCGGGAATTCACATTGCTTCAGCTGCCGAAGCAATGGCTTTTGGTACTCGATTAGGTCTTAACACAAGAATTTTATTTGATGTCATAAAAAACAGTGGGGGAGGATCATGGTTAGTCATATATTCTGTCTCTGTAATATTTTAATGGAAGATTTGGTTCTTATTTGAGGCATTTATGTCCTGACTTCAGGATAAATTTTTATATTCTATCTGACCCTACATAGCTTATGTATGTAATGTAATTTGTGTAGGATGTTTGAGAATCGGGTTCCTCACATGCTTGACAATGATTACACTCCATACTCAGCACTTGATATCTTTGTGAAGGATCTTGTAAGGCCAAACTTTATTCTAGTTACACTTTTGCTTCCTAATCTTACATAACTATGTCAGCTTCCTAAATTTGTATTTTGTAACCATTTAAAGGGCATTGTTTCTCGAGAATGCTCTGCCCACAAGGTTCCCCTTCATGTTGCAACAGTTGCTTGCCAGCTATTTCTCTCAGGTGCGGCTTATATCCTGTTGTTGCTTGGCTATATCATCCTAGTTTCAGATTTTCATTGAAAGAACTTTTCTTTGGGTGTAGATTATTATTTATTTTTTGGGGGGAATTTCTTTCTTTTCCATTTTCCTAGAATATTTATGTCCACTATCAATATTTCTAGTTCCTTATGATGTTACTTTGGAGCAGGATCTGCTGCTGGGTGGGGCCGACAAGATGATGCTGGTGTAGTCAAGGTACAGGGTGAAAATCTGACAGCTATAGCCTGAAAATTTGGGTTCTATTCTCCCAAACTTGTTAATCCAGATTTTCTCAATCAGCTTGGTGGCAACATTTTAATGTGACTCAGGTTTATGAGACACTCACAGGAGTCAAAGTTGAGGCAAAGCCTCCAGTACTCAAGAAGGAAGACACCTTCAAGTCTCTTCCACCAGAGTGGCCCATGGACCCCATTGAGGAGATACGTAGACTGAATCAGACCAGTTCGAAGACTTTGGTTGTTTTGGACGATGACCCAACTGGAACACAGACTGTTCATGATATTGAAGTCTTGACAGAATGGTTAGTTTTCTGTTGTCTGCTTGAGATAATTTCTTATGCAAGAAAGATATTTTGACTGTTCACTTCCTTTTGCAGGGCGGTTGAGTCACTTGTGAACCAGTTCATGAAGGGACCAACATGCTTTTTCATCTTAACAAACTCTAGGGCTCTGAGTACTGAGAAGGTAATGAAGATATTCTTCTAATTTCCAGTTCAGTTATTGCATCATATTATATTATGCTCATGGTATAATATGAACAGTTTTTTGAAATTGTCAATATATTAAATGTCTGACTAGATCTGAAAAATTAATATAGTTTCCGATAATCCAAATTTACTAATATCAGGCTGTCGCACTCACGGAGGAGATCTGCAGAAACATAGATTTAGCAGCAAAATTAGTGGAGAAGATTGACTATACTGTAGTTCTCAGAGGCGACTCAACTTTAAGAGGGCATTTTCCTGAGGCAAGAATCTGAGATCCTTTACCGTAGTCTAACACAAATTGCAAGCTTTTAACTTGGGGCTCATAATATGATTTTCTCCTAAAACCTGTAGGAAGCTGATGCTGCTGTTTCAGTTATTGGTGACATGGATGCATGGATCATATGCCCATTTTTCCTCCAAGGAGGCCGTTATACTATCAACAATATTCATTACGTTGCAGATGGTGATTGGTAATAGTAATGATTTCCTCCTTTCAGTATATCAGAGGATATGTTTATTATTTGTTGATTTTTGAGAATTTTCTGTGTCATGGAATACGCAGCCTCATTCCTGCAGGAGAGACAGAGTTTGCTAAAGATGCAGCTTTTGGCTACAAATCTTCAAATCTTTGCGAGGTTTTCATTTAGAACCAGTCTTGCTGCTTTGAACTACTGAAGGTACCAAAATCACAAAATGCGCTTAAAAATGAATTTCTGAATATGTACTTTAGTGGGTAGAAGAGAAAACTAGAGGTCGGATTCCTGCAAGCAGCATAGTACCAATCTCAATCCAACTGTTAAGAAAAGGAGGGCCAGATGCTGTTTGTGAGCATCTTTGCAGTCTGAAGAAGGTAAGGAGTCTCATAAATTTTAGTCAATGTCAATGTTTCCAGTCTCTCAATTGTGAACCTTTAATACCTTTTAATTTTTTTCTCATAGTTAGTTATGATTGAATGAACAGGGTTCAACATGTGTAGTTAATGCAGCTAGTGACCGGGATATGGCAGTATTTGCGGCAGGAATGCTTAAAGTAATTTCCCTTTTTATCACAATTACTTTCTTCTTTTTGAATCTTTTCATTGGTTTTATGTTAAACACATTTGCTTGGTTTTTCTGTAACTTCCTTTTGACTGTTACAGGCAGAGCTCAAAGGAAAGCATTTCTTATGCCGCACAGCTGCTAGTTTTGTTTCTGCTCGTGTTGGAATCATTCTGATTCCTCCAATTTTACCGAAAGATGTGGGTGTAGACAAAGAAAGGGCAGGTGGACTAATAGTTGTGGGCTCGTATGTCCCGAAAACAACAAAACAGGTAAGCCTAGTGATTTCTAAATAATAATTGTTCTTATCCAAGATGTTGACATTCATCCAACACAGTATAATTCTCTTACTTTGATGCCCTTTTCAGGTTAAGGAGCTCAAATCACAGTGTGGACATTTCTTAAAATGTATCGAGGTAATAAATTTGAATGTGAAAATTGTCCCTTGGTTTGACTGGGATACTGGCTAACTAGATGATGAAATGAATTTTCGCTTTTATTCTAATTAGGTTTCTGTGGAGAAAGTTGCCATGAAATTGATAGGAGAGAGGGAGGAGGAAATTCAGAGAACTGTGGAAATGGTGGATGCATGTCTCAGCTCTCAAAAAGACATCTTGGTAATGACTAGTCGGCAGCTCATCACTGGAAAAGGTGGGCCCAGTACTCTCTTTTTCTCTCATCTCTGAAATGAAAATCCAAGAATGAAGCATGCCCATACATTGAATTTGTACCTCATGTGGTAACTTGAACATGGATAATGATTCTTCATCTGACAAACAGAGCAAGATCTGATGGAAATATAGCATAATATTTGTAATACAAGAAATATTTCTCCTCTCCTTATGTAGTACATCAATGTTTATCTGAGCAGATGCTTCCGAGAGTCTGGACATCAACTTCAGGGTGAGCTCTGCGCTGGTTGAGATCGTTAGGAGGATCAAGACAAAACCCCGTTACATTCTTGCAAAGGTACTTCTCGCCCCTTTACATGATTGTAGATGGAGTCTCTCAGTCTCATCACTAGTCTCATCTCACACTGGAAAATTTTTCACAGGGTGGAATCACATCATCTGATCTTGCCACAAAAGCTCTTGAGGCAAAATGCGCCAGAATCGCAGGGCAGGCCCTAGCAGGTGTTCCTTTGTGGCAGCTAGGTCCCGAAAGCAGACATCCTGGAGTTCCCTACATTGTCTTTCCAGGTAAAATTTACTTATTTGTTTATATGCTCTGCATAGTTTATGAAATTGTGAGGTCCCATTCATCTTAGGACACTGAATGCACATTTTTTTCCTACTATTGGCTCTTTTTAGGTAATGTTGGCAATGATATGGCAGTAGCCGATGTTGTGAAGTCGTGGGCTCTTTCTAGCAGACTTCCCTCAACGAAAGAGCTTCTTCTTGTGAGTAATAATATTACATAATATGTTCTTTAAAACCGTTTTAGTGATCTCATTCTGATAACTTTCATGTTATATCATAAGAATGCTGAGAAGGGTGGATATGCCATCGGAGCTTTCAATGTGTATAACTTGGAGGGAGTCAAGGCAGTTGTTGCTGCTGCTGAGGAAGAGCAGAGTCCTGCCATGTTACAGGTGGGCGCTCACAAACCTGAATTTTTTACCTGAAATTAACTACCAATATCATGAAATCTATCGCTTGAACTTCAACTGCACTGCTAATTTACTGGTTGCCATGATTACATATAGTAACATGATACAATGAAGGGTACCTCTTAAAAATTGAATCCCCGCCATAGACAAGCACATTTTTTGATTGATGGCGGCTCTGTCATATCCTTTTGCAGATACATCCTACTGCATTTAAGCAAGGTGGGATTCCTTTAGTTGCTTGTTGCATCTCTGCGGCCAAACATGCTAGTGTAAGTTAAAACAATAATCTCCTAATTTTTATGAGCTTTTGTTTGATGGGATTTAAGCATGAGAATCTTATTATTGCAGGTCCCTATCACCGTCCATTTTGATCATGGAGCTTCAAAGCAACAGCTTGTTGAGGCCATTGATTTGGTGCTTTCCCATTGACTCCAACTAACATAAGAGGCAGTTTTTATCCCGCATTCTCCTTGTGAGCTTTCATCTAACTTTGCCTTTGAAAAATTGTTCTGTCAGGGTTTTCACTCAGTAATGGCGGATGGCTCACATCTCTCCTTTGAGGACAACATTTCCTACACAAAATTCTTAACCCAGTTGGCTCACTTGAAAGATATGCTGGTTGAAGCGGAACTGGGTCGATTATCAGGAACAGAGGATGACCTGACCGTGGAAGACTATGAGGCTAAGCTTACAGATGTTAATCAGGTTCCTTTCTGCTTGATAAATTTGTGCTTTGTCTTTCCATTCTTGATTGGTAATCAAAATTATATTAGATGGTAATCTGCCCAAATGAATCTGCAGGCTGAAGATTTTATCGATCGGACTGGTATAGATGCTCTGGCAGTATGCATCGGAAATGTGCATGGGAAATACCCTCCAAGCGGACCAAATCTAAGGCTCGATCTGCTCAAGGTTCCCTACATTCTAATCCTAACAAACATAAGCGAATGATTTCTAAAAGATCAGAGATGGATCTTTGGACCTAGTGCACTTCATATAACATTCATGTTGCACTACGAGGTTGTCCTTTATATAAATTTCTGGGGTTTGATAAACTCGGGTCAGCATTTATTGAAACTCGGTTTCAGGATCTGCATGCTCTTGCTTCCAAGAAGGGAGTGTTCCTTGTGCTACATGGAGCTTCAGGTGTGCCTGAAGAGCTCGTAAAGGTACATCAAATAAAACCCATGACCAATCTTCCTATCCTCGTCCATTTTCAGTTCGTGTTGCTAGATAGTACCGCGACTGTTTTGAGAGTTAATTCTGAGACTGTCTCTGCTTCTGCAAACAGGGCTGTATAGAGAGGGGCGTGAGGAAGTTCAACGTGAACACCGAACTTCGTAAGGCATACATGGATTGTCTGAACGAGCCGAAGAAGGACCTCGTCCAAGTGATGGCTTCTGCCGAAGAAAAGATGAAAGCCGTCGTCATAGAGAAGATGAAGCTCTTCGGTTCTTCCGGGAAAGCTTAATCGGTAGTATGAGCATGTGTGTTCGATTATTTTCATTTCCCCCCTTTGTCCTATACCGATTCTGTTCCCACAGTATTAATAAGGGAACTGAACTGTAAATGGATGAGCTGCGGAAAGATTTGACTTGTGAAGTCACTGGAGGGAGCTTCTCCGGCTCCTTAAAGGAGGAACGGTTTCTCGTGTCTGTAGGCTTCTGTAAATTTATTGAAGGGATAAGGTGTACTTCGGTTTCGATCCTAGAAAACAGTTTACCTATCGAATCGATTAACCTTCTAGCTGAATGCAGCCGTGGGAGAGACCAATGTGGATGCTCCAACTGTTCAACGTACATCTTCATCACCAGTCTGATATTTCAAAGGCCTTTTTATGCCTTACACGACAGGGCATACGATCACTTAGCTTATACTTTATATGTTCGTGGCTAAACGTCAGTAGAATTATAAGGTAGAAGAACAACTAATGCTCATCCATGTTTCACTAAGCGAGTCAATCTGATCCATAAGTCAAAGAACCCTCTGAAACCTTTCCCCCATTAATGCAGCAGCTCTGAACCATAAGGTGGGTTGAAGTGAACCATTTTAATTGCTTTATCAAAGATTCAGAATTCAACAACATCTGACCCAACTCTACTCCAATGATCAACAAAGGCAGGCCTTCTGATCACAATATGTCATGATAGACCGGCTTGTGAAGATGGAATGACCGACTTCTGCTCCAGTTGCGACAATAAACCTGCCTTTACCAACGGCGAGAAAATTTAAAAAGAAAACCAGAATGACACCATTGCTCTATCCATTCCCTACGCACCATCATCATACAGGAGATAAAAGAAGAGGATCATTTCCGTATTGTGCTTCTAATGATGGAAGAGAATCAAAGGGAGGTGATTCCAGCTTCATCTTCGGTCCATGGCATCATATTGTAGATGGAGAGTATTTAGGTCTTCACTTCACGGTACCATCAAACTCTCAGCTTTTCTGTTGAATCTTGGCTAGTGAGAGCTCCTCCATAGCTGCTCTTCATATTCTGTTTGCTCTTGTCTAGGGCGTTCGGATTTGCATTTCTTGCATACCCCGTTCCTGTTGAAGTTCAAGAAGTCACATCTGCAGAGCAATACCATTAGTTAGAAGATTTTTAAAACCGAGAGAGAGAGAGAGAGAGAGAGAGAGAGAGAGAGAGGAATAGGGAGACAAGAACTCACGAGGGGCATTCCCATTCCCCAGGATTCAACTGTCTTGGTGGCCGGGGTCTTGAGCAGCATTTGCATTTCTTGTTGCTTGCAAAGTTCATGAAGTTACAACTGCAAATCAAAGATAGAACATGAGGGTTTCGAATTTTAATTTTTGCAAAAAGAAAAGAACACAAGGTATATCTCAAGATTTCTTTCTCATCAGAAGTATCCCACAAAACACTCAAAACAGTGTATAGTTAGAAATGGAAGGCAAATGGAAAGAAAATATTAATAAACAAAGGATTCTATGTCTCTACTTCCTCAAGGCAAACTAAATGATTAAAAAGTCCTAATAGAACTCACTCCGGGCAATTCCAATCTCCCTTTTTCATTTCAACGTTATCCCCAGGCCTCTCTGGGCCATCTGCACTGCACTCGAGACACCGTCTGTTTCTTGCAAAATTCAAGAAGTTGCATCTGCAAGATGATATAAGTAAATAAATATAATTACTCTTCCATTGATAATATATCTCACGGGAAATTAAAAAAATCAAATTTTGAGATCAAAGATGAATATTGTCATGCAACATTCTCATAGTTGTCATGCACTAGTTAGAATGTAGGTTGTTTTTTCCACCTGAGAGCAGCAAACCACCATGAACTTACTAATGAAGAAGCACAAATTTTCTACCCTAAAAGAGAAGAGAAGAGAAGAGAAGAAAGAATAAGGTTGCCTTTTTAGTAAAGGCAAGGATAAGATTGCTAAACTTACTTGGAGCAGATCCAATCTCCTTCTTTCATTTCATCAGCAGCATTTTCAGGGCGATCTCCTCTACATTTCAGGCACCGACTATTTCTTTTGAAATTCAAAAAATTACAGCTGCAATATTTGGAGAACATCATTTCATACAGAAAACAGGTGAGACACTTTAATAAATTAAATAGCAACAAGCAATTTGGGCAGGACCAAGTAGTTCAACATCTCTTCCTTTTAAGCAAGTCTCATGTTTGAGATATGTGAATACGAAAAATGAATGAGATCCACCCTTTATGGGCTGATCAAGCTCAAACTTGAACTAGTAAGTGCCAACACTTCCAATAACAGGTCATGCAAACAGGGAAAAAAATTAAACGTCAATCAAGGAAAGAACAATACCAAGCAGGAAAAGAGAATTGTTATACTCCTTGTAGGGGTCGCAGCTACTTGATTCCTTTATAAAGATTCTCATTTAAGTATCTACATCTAGGTAATTTCTGAATTCTTCCATGTCTCACTGGTTCTGATGACCTCAATTCAGTTTATGAAACAAAGGAACATGATGGGATTCACGATCCAGGCAACAATCCCTTAAAAAACCAAGACTTGACGTCAAGACAGAAAAAAAAATGCCAGAAAACACTCCTATCCTCTTCTCATTGTAACTGTCATGCTATGAGTTCTTCTACAGACTAATGTTTCCTGCTAGTATAATTGAGGCATCAGTCTGGCACTTAATAGAAGAAAAATCAAGAGACCTTATAGCAGCATTGTGTTCAGCAAATTAACAACTCAAGATAAGGATCTTCACAATGTACTTACTTGGGGCACATCCAATCGCCCCTCTTCATGTCAACGTCAGTAGACATATTATAGTCCAATTTTTCCACAACTTTTTTCTCTGCAGACAGAGCTTTCACAGTTTGTTTGAGAGGTGCAGGAGTAGGAGTACTCTCACTCAATTCTACTAGCTTAGAGAGCAATTTCCTTGCACAAACTTCAGCCAATTCTCTTCCTGGAGGCTTCTGGTCCCCTGAAGTCACCAGTGGATCCACAGCATAGAACATTAATAACCGCATGACATCCACAGTTCGAGGAGGTTCCAAGTCCTTCGGCACCACATAAGCTCTATCACAAGAATCTCGCAGGTTGCAAGTACCACAAACCTGAATTAACAGAGAAAAATGATTCCTCAAGACAAATAGAGCACAAAATGAGAAAGGGCAAGAAAAAAGTATGGTTAAAATAAATGCATCCATATCATCTATGTGAACTGTGATTTTCGAGAAAATGATGTTATCTAACTCTGATTTTTCACTACCCATCTCACATTTTAGGCATATACATGTGCCATTTCCTGCATGTATCTAATAATACAATTGGAACTGATTCTTCAACTACTGATTTGAAATAGGAAAAATGTCGAGAGAAACAAGCAGCATACATCTCCTTCATCGAGTCGCAAGTGGGCCCGCAGCCTCTTCGCTGAGTTAACTACTTTGCGTTGGATATTAGGGCATCCCACCTCCACAACGGCCTGAATGTCTACAGAAGACAATGATCTGCAGAGAGAAGAAACAATCAATTACGGAAGAGAAAATAAGCCTATCAAGTTGGGATTAACTAAAATGGTGATAAGATCATTGCAGAACAAGATAATTACTTGAAAAGATCATAGCGGTCACGAGCAAAGCTAAGGCACGGGTCCTTCAACAGATTCATCTCCCTGTAGATCATATGGCAGGTTCCATACGTCCCATCGGCCCCATCCTCCTTAACAGGTGTTTCCATGAGGTAGCCTTGGGTCTTCAGGAGGTCCACGAAGGTCACCCATTCTGCCCATGGGTGGAGGGGAGGAGGCGTTGGCCGTGACTGTTCGGAGCTATCTAAGGCCACAGAATCAACGGCTACAGACGAGCAGAGCCTGCGGAACCGGAGGGATAGCGGAGGGAAAGGCCTTGCGCTGAGAACCAGCGGAAGGAGAGTCAGGGCTCTGTGGAGGCGCAGGAGACCAGTCCCGGAGACAAGGAGCTTTGACGCCGACATCTTGCAATTCTGGTTCAATTTGCTGCCATTGAAGAGGAAGGTGAAAAAGTCGAGGAAGGATCTCAGTGGGCGCGGGGCTGAGGAGATGATGCCGACGGAGAGGAGAGAAGGAGAAGAAGATAGAAGGGGTTTATCCCTTCGAGCGGTAGGGTTTAAGTTCGTGCAAAAAGATTTATTACATCATCAGAGCCCAAAATCACCCGCTGGTAGCTTAATCAGTTCCCCCGGCAAAAACCCTGTCCTCTAAAACCTCCTTTCTTTCTGTTCTCTCGGAGCTTCTCTTCTTTCCCTGCACGCTGAGCGAGTCCAGATCCGTGTCAGCTCCATGAGAAACTGCCCGACTCTCGCCTCCAACCTCCTCTACCGGTCCGTCACATCCGCCTCCGGCATCTCCGCCAGCACCGTCAACCGCCACCGCCGTGGCTTCCTCCTCCAGGTTGCGCTCTATGGGAGCAGCAGCGGCGGCGGCTGTCCGTATGCTTCGCGGCGATGGTTCACCTCGCTGCTCGACTCGCTCCATGGGAGTTCATCCCGAGCTTCCGCTTTCTGCCTAGTGGGAGCTGTCTGCACCGCCGCTGCAGCAGCCGCGTCCATCTCCCAGGAGGTCTTTGCTAAGGAGTATCCGCCGCGTGAGGTGGTACCGAAGGACGTTGTTCTCTACCAGTACGAAGCCTGCCCTTTTTGCAAGAAAGTTAAAGGTCTGAAATTTCTGTTCTCTCTTTTGATCTGATTTTTTTACCCTGTTGACTCGTGAATATCTCTTTGTTATGCGTCCAAACTGCAGCAAGTTCTCAGCTGTCCGCTTTATTCTGCTCTTCATTCAGCCTGAAGGAGAGGCTACAATTCATCTATTTCCTATGATCTGCTGCTTGTTGGACTCGAACTTTGGCTTATCATACATATAGAAGGCTGAAATTGGCCAATTCGTGGAAAATGACTTCCCCTGTAATTGCTATATATCCTGGGAAGTGATTGTGTTTTTTTTTTTTTTCTGAATCTCAGCATTCTTGGATTACTATGATATTCCTTACAAAGTTGTTGAGGTGAACCCAATAAGCAAGAAGGAGATCAAATGGTCCGACTATAAGAAGGTGCCTATATTGATGGTAGACGGGGAGCCGCTAGTGGACTCATCAGGTTTTTCCTCCTCTTCCATCAACATACTATCTTTGGGGGTCGATGATCGTTTCTCGCTCCATCCTATTTATAAATGCTGTTTTCACTGTCTTTTGTCCCTTCCACGCCACTTAATCTAAGAATTTGGCCTGTCCATAGGTATTATTGATAAGATGGCCAAAGAGGTTCTTCAAATGAGACAGGCCAATGCAGACTTGGAGGATGATGAAGAAAAGAAGTGGCGCAGGTACTCTATCTTTAACATGGTGATCTTTGTTTTATTGATTGTGGTTTTACTTTATAGATGCAAAAGATAATGATTAAGCTTGTATCATTAGTTGAGGGTATAAAAGTTCCCTGAAACTGAATAACTAGACAACTGAACTGAAGATTCTTGTGTTAAGACTTTTAGGATCTTGTGATTGATCTGAACTTGTTCCTAGCCTACAGTAGCTGTTTATGTTGGAGCAGCAATGAGAATGCAGCCTTTTCTTTGTGAAGAGCTGGTATGATAGTATTGTTGGATGTGCATTCATGATCGAACACTTGTTGAACTCTTGGAAATCTCAATTCCTCCCTAATAAGCTCCATTAACTCCTCTCTTCCTTGAGATTAAAAGCTTCCTTGGATTTAGTTTACATGAAAAAACTAACCATGTTTGCCATGATTTCGTCGGCTTAAGTACATAATAATCTACAGGATTTCAAATATAATTGTTCTTTTTTCTCACTGATGATGTGCAGGTGGGTTGATAATCACTTGGTGCATGTTTTATCACCAAATATATATCGGAGTACTTCTGAGGCTCTCGAGTCTTTTGATTATATAACTAGCAATGGTAACCTCTGAGCAATATTGTTGTATACTTGATTTTTTTTATTTTTATTTTGGCCTTTTCTTAATGAGCTAAGATTTGTGAGATGCCTGGCAATAACCATTAGTTTATCTGTTGGGTTGCCTTGATAATGTATTAAAAGTTCTAGAATATATGATTATAATATGATAAAAAGTTGGTTCCACATTAGATAAAGTTTTTGGAAGAAACCATTTGCAATGTGATAAAAAATTGCTCCATATTTGATCTCTTATCTATCAATTTCTCTCATGCAGGCAATTTCAGCTTCCCTGAAAAAATTACTGTCAAATATGCCGGAGCTGCAGCCATGTATTTTGTATCCAAGAATCTGAAGAAGAAATATAATATTACAGATGAGCGTCAAGCCTTATATGATGCTGCAGAGACCTGGGTAGATGCTCTGAATGGCCAAGAATTCTTGGGTACACTCTTCTGAACTGTCTAATATAGTTATCTTTTGGTGACTTTGATGGTGTTTTACCATATTTCAATGAATATGTGCTTAAAATATGATATGAAGGGAAATAATGGAGAGTGTGTGAGAGGGAGAGAGTAGAGACATCTTCACAGAATTTTGAGGCTTCAATCACAAATTAAAGGATCCAAGCAATTAATTATGCCGATTTCAATTTATGTGATGATTGTGTTTTCGTTGGATTTCCTGCCTGGCCTTTCTTATCCAGACTCAAATCTGAACTACAGCAGAGTAATTTGCGGGTTTCTCATTAGTCCTGGTGGCATTCTGCAATTTCTTCTTCCCTTTAGTTTGATTAATTTTTGTTATTTCTTCAGGAGGCTCTAGGCCTAATTTGGCAGATCTTGCGGTCTTCGGGGTTCTCAGGCCAATCCGCTACCTAAGGTCAGGAAGAGATATGGTGGAGCACACGCGTATTGGTGAATGGTACTCACGAATGGAGAGTGCTGTCGGAGACTCCTCAAGGATTAAGGCCTAGACAATTAAGGTGCCATTTCATCCTTGAAACTGGGTTTTGCTGGTTCTGTACCCTCGGTACATCTACTCATATATCGTAAACAATCTGTCTGTGATACTGCTTTCAGTACTCGGCCTCATGCAGGTTATTGCCGGTTGCTGATTATTCTTTCCCTCTCACTGTATCCCTGATGTGACCGAGCAGTCAGGGTCTTCATGTGTCTCATCGGCCATTGATTTTGATGAATACTACTCAGGAATAAAGCGGAATCGAATGTAAGTTTCGTGATTTAGTTATACTCCCAATCACATGCTATTCGTCTTGATTCATTGAGCGAACTCCTCCAAGGCTATGTCACTGATCTCCACTCATGCATGAGCACCTGCTTAGCGTTACTGGGTGTTATGAATCTTGTAGTCTCACCCTAGTCTCCAACTTGTGGTTACAAGCAATGCTCTAACCGACGAGGGGAGTCGTAGTGTAATAATGTCAAGTGCAGAGACCGGAAGTGTAATTATCTCACATGCTCATTTTTAAATTCAACATTCTGCGGCGCGGTGGTTGAAATTCTTTCTTTCGGATGAATCAGCAGAGATTTTCTTAGTCCGCTAATATCAATAATATTTTCTTTATCAATGTTCATAGTTTCCTTCTAATGTAGATAAAAGTTTAATGCCGTTATATTGCTTTCAGTCATGTCTATTGTCTGGTTCGGTTTGAATTTGCCAACCGAACCATCTATTGGTTCGATTCAATTTGGGATACTCCATCTGAAACATAATTATTTTGTCTCAAAATAATTGAACCATATAGAAATTGGATTTTTAATGATTAAGTTAATCGATCAATTATTTTATGTCAAAATTATCGTAATTCAATTAGTAAAATGCAAATGACTGATGATTTAAAGTTAGCTGAGGCAAACCATTTAAAAATAAATAAATAGTGATTCCTTATTTAATAAATCATTTTTTATTCAATTGAATTTTAGAGACTTGGTTTGGTTTAACTAACCAACCATAATTAACTGTACCAAGTATGTCAAGTAATTAACCAAATCTCTTTTTGACAAAAAAAATAATTGCATCATTCTAGAATCAGTCAGATCAGGTTTTTTTTTTTTATATTCAATTTGCCGATTCAAAGATTTTTTTAATATAGCCTAATCATTCTCAATGTGACATGATGAAATTCAAAATTCCCTATTATCATAAGCCTCCTGTTAGGGCTTTTGATGTCGATTCTGTGTGGAGTAGTGTAATGTCCAAGTTGGGCAAGCCATGTGTGGGTGCACATTGGACAAGTCCTGAACGTTTTGGTGGGCTCGCGTATCCATTTGGGACATCGGCATTGACTAACTGCTAGAGAAAATAAGAAATCAACATATTTTTCTTAATGTCCTAATTATATTCGTACGTGCTTTAATCCTATTAATATATATATATACTTTTATACATCTCAATGCTAAATCAATAGTCGAATACACCCAAGTATGGTCATCAATCAAGATGAGATATAAAAACCTTGACGATTGAATTAGAAGACCGACACGATGCATGAAACGCGCAAACGATCTGGATATGACTATTAGTAAGAAACAAATAATCAATAAATTAATGGGGGTTAAACTAAAAAAGAAGAAATAACAGGGATCAACTATCAATATTTGAAATGTTGGGGTCCTGAGGTGCAAACGACCGAGAGTTCCGTGCATTTAACGGTACTCGTATCTCGTGCTCAGGTTCCTTCCGGTCGAGATTGATAGCAGTATCTTCTTCTTCTACTTCGGCCTCGGGAGCGCCTCCTCAGCCAGTCAAAAACTCATAGTCAGCCTCAGCACACTCGTAAATGGCTTCTCCTTCTGCCAATCTATGGGTGCTGCTGAGATTAGGCATCGCCGGGATTCTGCTGATGACGAGGAAGCTGAAGAAGGCCGTCAGGGAAGACTTTGGCGCTTTCGTGCAGAGGCTTCGGCTTCTTCCGCCTCCCCAGCCCCCTCCCCCTAAAGCTCCTCATCCTCTCACGGGCCTTAACTTCGCCGTCTCCGACGTGTATGTTCGCCTCTCTCTCTCTCTCTCTCCCCCCCTCCTTTTCTTTTCTAGTTCCAGTTGCCCTCAGTTTATTCTTCTATAATTCATCTCTATCTTTTAAATAAGAAATGATTTCCAATGAGAACTGATTGTTGTACTTTACATTGTGTATCTCATAATTTTGCTATCTTGAGCTTGGCTTTTCAAAGTTTAATTGTTTGTGAGAAAATTTCTTGAGATAAGTAGTCATAGAGCGGATGGGTACCATTAGGCTATGAATTTTTGATGTATATCCTTTATTTGGTGCCAATCAAGAGGCCTAGGATTGTGTCGTTCCAATAGAATTTATATCAGAGGGGAGATATTTCCTATTCCAGATGTTTGTTTGGCCTCTATATATCATTAACGTTCCATTGTATATATTATATAAATATATAATCTTAGTAATTTTTTTTAATTGTTAGATATCACTTTCTGTATGTGTTGCAGATTTGATATTGAAGGATACATGACTGGTTTTGGCCATCCTGAATGGGCAAGGACACATGAAGCGGCATCTCAAACATCACCTGTTGTTGCAGCCCTTGTTGAAGGTGGCGCCACTTGTGTTGGGAAAACTGTTGTGGATGAGATGGCTTTTAGGTTAGTCATGTAGTTTCTGGAAGTTGGGATGTTTTTAGTGTACTGCCTAATATCATTGATTTTAGTTTCATTTGAGCAGACACTTCCTGGTCATACAAAATGATCAATAGCATTGTTGAGGGTCCCCTCCTGTTTCTTTTGTCCACAGATACGTTCTTCCTGTTTTAAAGTAGTTGCTTGCAATGATTTTGTAAATTTCCAGCATTAATGGAGAAAATAAGCATTACGGAACACCAACAAACCCTGCCATTCCTGCACGTGTACCAGGTGGATCCTCTAGTGGAGCTGCTGTAGCAGTAGCTGCTGGCCTTGCCGACTTTTCATTAGGTGAATGCTTATGGTTGATTCTATCTCAACTGGACCTTTTGCGTGCTGAAATCTATTATATTATTTACTTTCAATGAAAAGGAGCTAAAAACCAGATGAAGGGAATAAATAAGATTACTAAAACATATTTTGTTAGCTGTTAAGAGTGAAACTGACCTACACAAACAAAACTTTTCCTTCAGTAGGAAGAAGGATTAGAGATGGAACTCATTGTTTGAAGTCACTGTTTTCCTTTACTTATTTTTCCGTGAAAATGAAATTCATTGGTTGGAGGTGAAGATCATATGAAGAATGTTCAGAAAGTTACATTACAGCAGAATCTTGCAGGTGTTGATGCTGTTGGTGGTGTGAGAGTGCCTTCTGCCTTTTGTGGTATTTTGGGATTTCGATCCTCGCATGGATCAGTTACAAATGCAGGGTTTATTCCTGTCTCCACGAGTCTGGACACTGTTGGTATGTATATGCCTTTTAGCATTTGATACATTTCTTGTCTCTGTTAAAGGAGAAAACTTAGTTCCCAGTTGTCAATACTTTCATTTGTAGTGCATATCTAATAGATGAGGAGACTTATGTATATAAGAATGTATGTGCTTTGTGCTTAATTTGTTTTGTCAGCTGATATGTGCATATATATGCTTTGCTTTGCTCTATTCTGATTGATAAATCCCCCAGATTGGATACTTAGGTCTTTGAACATGATATGCACATGATATTTAGGATTTTGATTGAATGACATTGCACATTTTACATTTAGATATTTTTTTGCACGATATACACTTTTTACACCAACTGTTTGCCTTCCTACATTATGTTGATTTGTTCACGTTGTACACTTGACCTTTTACGTATACATGGTTGCTTTTTAAGGTAAGTTTGGTCTATTATCTGTTGAGGAATTGGAATGTAGATTTGTTGTTGAAAATCTAACACTTCTCTGGAATACCACTGAGAATGGCATTTTGTATAATTTTTACATCTCTTTTTTGTGATAAGAACAACATCTTAAAGTGATACTTGTAGACAATTTTACATGATGATCAATACCACATAGTGTGAAAAACCCTGTTGTATGTCCTTTGCCATGCAATCAGCACCTGCACCTGCTTATTCGTTTTTCCTTGGAAGTTGATATCCTTATTGCTCATTAAGCAGGCCAGAGACTCCTTGATAAATGCTGCTTGCTTGATCGTCACTGATATTGCTTTGGTGGAATCTAACAGGCTAACTCTTCATTGCATGAATGCAACCTCTCTTGCAGGGTGGTTTGCCAAGGATCCTAATATTTTATGTCGTGTTGGCCATGTACTATTGCAAGTTCCATTTGCAGTTCAACGTGTGCCAAGGCAGATGATACTAGCTGAAGATTGTTTTCAACTTTTAAAGATTCCTATTTATAGAGTTTCTCAGGTGGTGATCAAGGCAACAGAGAAGCTTTATGGAAGTAAGTTTTCCCAAGACATCTTGGCTTGTATTTCTGCTTGTCATCATTTTTTTAACTTATGCCATGAAATATGATTTCTTTCTTCAGGGCAAATTTTGAAACATGAATCTCTTGATGAGTATTTCAATTCTAAATTACCAAGCTTGAAAACATTCAGTGGCTGGAAAACCAATGGTGGAACAAAGTATTCATCCATGAGAGAGCTTGCAAAGGTTGCTTTGTTTCTTCAAAGGTTGGTTTCGTTAGGAAGAGTTATAATAAATTATTGTTGGAATGTTCACCAATTTAATTTATGTATCTGTTTTCAGTAGTCTTACCTGATTGTGTGATTGAATTGTAGAACCCAGATTCATATTGCAATCACTTAACAACAGCTGAAATTACATTGTTGTATGTCGTAGGCATGAATTTAGACATAATCATGGAGCATGGATTGACACAGAAAAACCTGCTCTTGATCCTCTTATCCCAACACATATCCCTAATGGGCTAGAGAAAACAGATACAGAAGTGGAAAACTGCAAAATGATCCAGGAAGAGATGTGCTTTGCTGTCAACTCTCTTTTGAAGGTACTTTTTTTTTTTACTTTAGTTGATGCAAGTAAGAAGCAGTTACTTTTCTGGGTTCCCCCTCAAGAGTAATTTGACACTTTGAATCATAAATAACTTTCTGAATGAGCTTGGTTTGGATTGGAACTTTCAGTTCCCATCCGAACCTGGTAACATTTGGTTGCGAAAGAAATGAACGCATTGCTAGATCTAATTATCTTTATTTCCATTTAGGATGACGGGATTTTGGTTATTCCTACTGTTGCTGATCATCCTCCAAAACTTGGTGGGAAAGAGCTCCAGTCTGAAGAATACCAAAGTCGTGCTTCCAGTTTGTTGAGTATTGCTAGTATATCAGGCTGCTGTCAGGTGAACTCTCTCTCTCTCTCTCTCACACACACACACACACACACGCACGCACGCACGCACGCACACACATGCACGCACGCATGCACGCACACACAGATGATTTGGAGCATTTGCACTGAGAAATTACAAGAGCCCTTTAACATTAGTCTTCCACAATCTGATTTTTTTCTCTTGTCTATTTGTTTCCCTTCAGGTTTCTGTACCCTTAGGTATTCATGACAAGTGTCCTATCTCAGTTTCCTTCATTGCAAGAGGTGGAGGAGATCGCTTTTTGCTCGACACAGTTTATACCATGTACAGTGCTTTACAGGAAGAGGCTGATCTTGCTTGCAAAAAGAAGTTCATGAAAAATGCTGTTTCTCAAGAGAAGTCTGCTGAAATTGCCAAAGAAAGGTTTTCTATCTGTACTCTTAGTTTCTCTTTTTGTATATCTAATATTAAATTAGATATCAATAGTTTGAACTCCAAGGTTGATGACCTATGCTTCTAGCATGTCAAGCTAAGATAAGTAGTTGATAAAGATGGCAACTGTGGTCCAGGACTAGAACATAGAGTGGACAAAGTTTCTCAGGTTCATTGGGTGTTAGATGGATCCAATTTGGTCTTTGAAAATAAGTACAAGAAATGTCTACGAAGACATGAAACCCCACACATCTGAATTCGGTAAATTCCTGAAAAAAGAGCATATTGACAGCAGGAACCCTTGGTTTCCACAGACATGCAACAACTAATTTCGTTAGGTTCACTTGCAAGTTGTATCTTTACTTTTCTGTGGAACCAGAATGTATATGAGGTTCAATCTTGGTTGGACAGGTCCGAGCGGCTGGTACTAAATGCTAGTAAACTATGCTTATGTAATATTGGAACACGTCACCTGCTTAACCTAAAGAGAGAGCTTATTCATTATCACTGGGTGCTGCAATTTGTGCCTTCTTGGCATCTCGTTAGTATTATTATTTTTTTCATTTTTTTGGTCTCAATGAAGCTGTTTCATTTGATTCAGGGCAATCTAGCATTTAAAGATAAACAATGGCAGAAGGCTATCAGCTTCTATACGGAAGCAATCAAATTGAGCAGCAATAATGCAACATACTACAACAACAGGGCAGCAGCATATCTTGAATTGGGCAGGTAAATTCAGAATGCTTCTTAGGTGTTGCCTGCAAGGAGGACTCAAGACACCAATAATTAAAATACTGTTTGCTGATTCAATATACAAGTGCCAAATTGTTATTGCATTCTAATCTTGGACTCCTGTTTCTTTAATAGTTTTCTTCAAGCTGAGACAGATTGTACCAAGGCCATCAATCTTGATAAAAAGGTAAATATTTCTCATCTGCTGCATCTCTTGTTTTGCCTGATTTTACGTAGAACATTCACCGCTGAGGGAACAAATTTCACGTCCTATGCTATGGAGTATGGATGCCCTCACGTGCAGATACTCATATAGAATTCCATGGTGCCAAGGATGCTCTCACATTATTCTGCTTCACATACTATGTAAGTGTATCTATCTTTTAATTGTCTGGTCTGAAATACATTACAGAATGTGAAGGCCTACTTGCGAAGAGGAACCGCTAGAGAGATGTTGGGCTATTATAAGGAGGCCATTGAAGGTACATTCTCACGTTATATATACATCAAGTTAAATTCTACTGATTAAGATGTATTCTGGAAATTTGAGAAGTTGGATTTTATTTGGTGAAGAATGAATATATGAGAATTTTGCCATTTTGCATAAATTTTGAGTTGCTTACATTTAAGTCAAGCTAAATTGGAGGTGGAGGAACACAATATGTTACCTGCGTCTTCTTTTCCTCGCCTGCAGACTTCAACCATGCACTTGTTCTTGAGCCGAATAACAAGAGAGCAGCCCAATCTGCAGATAGATTGAGGAAGCTGTTCCAGTAGCATTGTGGCTTCTATATATGGTAGCTCCCATCTAGCGATCCCTTGTTCATTCATCAGCTCCGAGGAAAGAACCATTTGAACAAACGAATCACCCAGCAGTCTCCTCTACTTCTGCCTGAGCTGATGTATCAGCAGACAAGGGAATTCGTTACTGAGAGCCCAGACAGAGGCAGCATGGGTTCTCGAGCAGAGCCGGTCCGCCATTCTTGTTTTTGGGAAGTCCCTGAGTGTTGTCCAGTTTTGCACTTCTCATACATGCTTATCATCGGTTCCAGATTCGTACCTCTTTGAGGTGATGGGATCTGGATCTCTGTTTATATTGCAGTTTTGTCAGTTAAAACTACATATGGCATTGCCTTGTTATATAATACTTTTGGCCATCTTTGTTATATAACAGTTCGGGCCTCGCGGTTTCCCTCTGGACTCTGTTGTTGGTCAGTGTAGGCCCCTGAGACACCAAAGTCAGAAGAATCGGTAGATTGTACTCCTAGACCCTCGAGCGTTGGTTGGGGTGGTTCGGTTGTTAATAGGTGGCGTCATGGAATTCACAAATCATCACAACTGGAACAACTGAAAGCCGACTGAGGGGAGGCCCATCGAAGGAACTGGGAGGTAACCAAATATTTGATAGTTGTGCTAGTGGTCCTTGAAATCATGCATGGCCCCATCTCATCCAACTAGTTTTAGCTAATGCAGCAGCGGCCTCCTCGCATATGACCTGGTGAGGTGAAACCTAAAGATTTGATGGACTAGATATCGTGGACGTTTTTCATGCACAAGTTCTTGACCGTCGGTCAGAGGTGTGCGGTCGGGTGCTTTCGTGCTAGGAGTCCCTGTGAAAACCGACGTGGGATCATCTGGCGCGATGAACATCAAGATAATTTACGTGCTGCCTCTAGAGTTGAGGTCCAAACCATTCCCCCCACCAATTCTGATCGGTGGAAGGCTTCCGAATATGAACTACCCTACTCCCCACGGTTGTCGCCGGAGTCGGTGGCAGAAATCCAAGCTATTCCCCCATTTGATTCTTGGTTCATGGGCAGCTTTCAAATATGAACTACCAAATCCCCCCCATGATTGTGGGTGGAATCGGCTCTACCGACGTCAGAGTCAGCTCTGATGCTATATCCCAGACCCTTCCCCCCATGAATATTAAATATTAGTTTTTAAGTTTAGCTGCTCTTGAAATAGCCCGACCTCGTAAATGTGCCAAAGGCCTCTTCCTTACCCACCATATGTGGATCATAGGGCATCGCAAGTGACGTGCCCACCTTCTCGAAGTGAAGGACTTGCCCCAGTTCGAGGAAATTTTCATATCGGCTCCCAATGAAAACTGAGGGAAAAATACGCCGTCCGTTTCAAGAAGGGAGGCCCGCTTCTCCATTCAGTATAGTACGTAAGGGGGAGTCGGGATTTGTCACTTTTCAGGGATGAGTAAAACTTAGCCTTAAGAGTGATCAATTTTACGGTGCTGTGGCGATGTTTCCGAGAGGAGATTAGGCAGATTTAGGTGAAACGTTTCGATCAATAATTAAATCAAATTACAGTCGAGTCGAGATGGCCTTCTCTAATGTCTCTCGGAGACACAAATGCCCCCCCTTGGGACGTGGAAGTGGAAAAGCTTGGTGCTTGGGATCTTGAAGCCAACCGAGGTCTCCTTTTTGTCTCCTTCTTCTTCTTCTCCTCCTTCTTCTTCTTCAGATTTCAATTCCCGCTACCTTTGTTAAATTCGTTGTGAGCTCATAAGGAATCGAACATGTTTCCACTTAAAAGCTCAAGATGATAAGTGGCGGTACCCAACTTTCTTATAAACTCATAACGTTTTCCTTATTTAATCGATGTGGTATCGTATATCTCAACACCCGCCCTCACGTGGCAACGTGGTCTACTTTGTCACGTGTTATTAAACACCTGCTCTCAACAACTGTCTATGAGCCGAGTATTCTTCTTCCGGTCTCGAACGGGGGGAACAACTGGCCACGAGTCGGCCAATTTTCTTCCATACTCGGGCTTATATCAACTAACCACGAGCCAGACTTCTGGACTCGGGTAGGACGAGGTGCGAGCCCACTGGCTCTGACATCATGTTAAATTAGCTGTGAGCCCATAAGGGATCGGACCCGTTTTCACTTAAAAACTCAAACTGATGGGTCGCGGTACCCAACTTTTTTATACGCCCACAACATTTTTTTTCATTTAATCGATATGAGATCGTATATCTCAACAATTAATTTGACCAAAGAGATGAAGAGATTACACTTACGGTCAACAGGATGAGAATGATAACAAAAATGAGTCACACATAGACCTCCATACCAAAAAAAAAACAGTTTTTTTTCTCGGCCATTCATTCTTTATATACGGTGGCTCGAACATACGCTTGCTTGCCGCCATCCAAGACTTCGAGATTGGGTGTGCCTGAGCTGATCGAATCCAAACTTGAACTAGCCGGGGGTTCATTTTGAGGACGGGACTCAACACGCACCCTCCCTCACGTATTTCCGTCTCTTCCAGTCGACACGTAAGCCTATCTCGTTTGCAAAGGCGGGTCTGAGCCTGGGAACCGTATAATAATCCCTAATAACTTAATGATTTTGGCTAGAGATTAGCTCTCTCTCTCTCTCTCTCTCTCTAATTACATTAAATTGTTAGTTAAACGAGAAGTTCCAAGTAAGACACGGCATGGAATTGGACAAATTTAGGGGCCAAGTGAAGGCATCATTTCTAAATTTATCACCTCGATATTTTGGCGCTCGTCCAATAATATGCATATAATTAAATAACTAAACCGTGTTAATGGTGCAGTTCCTCCGTTAATACTTCATGTTATTAGCAGTCGGTCTCATTGAATTCGAGAAAACCATCGAAATACTACATAAATTCTATTTGATCTTGTTGATATTTTGCTCAATTATCTCATTTCGCCTCCCCCTTATGAACTCGACCTTGGACTGTCATCCCTTTCCTTCTTTTTGAGAAAGGGGGTTTGGTGCAGTGGTACGGTCCTCGGTCTAACAATCAAGAGGTTGTGGATTTGATTTTCATAATGAAACTTCCGTACAAAAAATTCACACTCCCTTTTTACCAACTTGGAATTGGACTAATATTCTCTCATTAGACTCCCAAATGGATGATTCAAGAATCGAATTTCAAGTTGAGAGGGTTAACGGGAATTTCCCTAGGAATCTCGGTCTGACAGCGGACTAGTCTCGAGGTGTATTTCGATTGGCCCGGTGATACGGTGCGGTGCAAACAAAAAAGAACTCGACCTTTTACTCCAATATTGAGTTTCGCCTCCCTTAGATACATTTCCTAGATTTGTCTCTCACGTAACCCATAGGTGTCTCACATTAACAGTGAAAAACAATTTTTTAAGTCATTTGTCCATTGAGAAGCACTATTAAGCTATCTTTCTATTTGAAAATTCAATGAATCTTGATCGATTTATATGAATGGTCGGTTGAGGGACACTGCTCTTGTAACATGAAATATTTTCTATTTATAAGATTCAAATATAATATATATTTTTAATAAAAAAAATTCACCTAACCATCTTAACCGAGTTTATGTAAAGATATCATCTTCAATGGGAACCGGAAAGTTCCGGGTTCTGCTCTTACCTATAGAATTTCCTTAGCTATTCATCTTTTTTTTTCCCTTATGTCTCTTTTGAATAGCACTCTCGCGTGATGAATTCGATCTTCGAGGTACTTTCTGCCCTTTTGATGGGAGGCAACCAAAGAGCATGAGCTATTGATGTAATTTGATGCATCTTTATTTATTTAAGAGTTAAATAATATTGTAAAATAGAGAAATTTTTACAATTATAAGAGTTTTAACTGTGAAATATTAATAATAAAAAATATATTATATTATATTTTTTTTCGTGAGGGCACAAAATAAGTCGTAATTACTTACTATATTTATTTTTCTTTCTGTAGTTGACTAATAACTATAGCTTCAAACCGAAATTGCCTTTTCTTTAATTTTGAAATAAAAATTCTCGCTGTATTAATGATAAAAAATTTTGAAAAACAAAAAAGAGTAATTTTTTTGAATATAAAATTCTTAGTATTTTAAAGAAAATGTTTAAAAATTATAAAAACATAAACTAATACATCAATCCTCAAAATTCCAGATCATTTAAAAAAACACTAAAAATTAAATTATAAAAACATTTCCTTTTAGATAATTATGTTAATTTTTACATTTAGTAAGAGTGAATTAATTACACAATTTATTTTTAAGATTAAATAAAGAGTAAATTAGATATTAAAAAACAAGATTAATTCATTAAACGCCATCGAATTGAATTAAATATAATAGTTGATAGCTTCTTATTGGTACGGAATAGAAAAATACTTAGGAAAAAAAATAAAAAGGTGACCTGAACGAACAGAACTGAAAAGCTATAAAAGGATTTACATAGAAAACAGAGCAATCCCTCACTTCTCTCCTCTGCTCTGTTTGCTTTGGAGACAGCAGGCAAAATCCCAGCCTTTCTTTCAGTTCTTTACCTTCCCTGCCAACTCTCAAACCTCTCTCTCTCTCTCTCTCTCTCTCTATATTACTTCACTTCACATGCTCTCACTTCCTCATTCCCCTCCCACCATCCCCATTTCCTCAGACAGTTCAGAGCTCCCCTTGTTTCTTGTTCCTGAAAACAGAGCTTCCTAAAGCTTTCTCCCCGAAGCAGAAAAATGATTACTGCCACGGACTTCTACCATGTGATGACCGCGATGGTCCCGCTCTACGTGGCGATGATCCTCGCCTACGGCTCCGTCAAGTGGTGGAAGATCTTCACCCCAGACCAGTGCTCGGGGATCAACCGGTTCGTTGCCCTGTTCGCGGTCCCCCTGCTGTCTTTCCACTTCATCTCCACCAACAACCCTTACACGATGAACCTGCGGTTCATTGCAGCAGACACCCTCCAGAAGGTAATCGTGCTCGTCGTTCTCTTTACTTGGTGCAAAGTCAGCAAGAGGGGCTGCTTGGAGTGGACGATCACTCTGTTCTCGGTGTCCACGCTGCCCAATACGCTCGTCATGGGCATCCCCCTGCTGAAGGGGATGTACGGCGACTTCTCCGGCAGCCTCATGGTCCAGATCGTCGTCCTTCAGTGCATTATTTGGTACTCGAAATGCCCACCAATCGAAATCAAGTTTTGAGGTTTTACAATCCGAACTGTCGTCTGATTATCTACCTGTCAGGTATACCTTGATGCTGTTTATGTTCGAGTACAGAGCGGCTAGGATGCTCATCTCGGAGCAGTTCCCTGACACGGCTGGCTCGATCGTTTCGATCCATGTGGACTCTGATATCATGTCGCTCGACGGGAGGCAGCCCATCGAGGCGCAGGCCGACCTCAAGGAGGATGGGAAGCTCCGCGTGACGGTGAGGCGGTCGAACGCATCAAGGTCGGACATCTTCTCAAGGAAGTCCATGGGCTTCTCGTCGACCACCCCGAGGCCGTCAAATCTCACCAACGCCGAGATCTACTCCCTCCAGTCATCCACGAACCCGACGCCGCGTGGCTCCAGCTTCAACCACACCGACTTCTACTCGATGATGGGCGGCGGGATACCCGGCCCGAGGAACTCCAACTTTGGCTCCAGTGACTTGTACGGGCTCTCGGCCTCCCTAGGTCCCACCCCTAGGCCGTCGAACTACGAGGAGGAGGCCACTGGAGGTGGAAGCGGCAAGCCGAGGTTTCACGGAGGATACCACGGCTCGGGGAACAACAACAACCCGACCCCGAACCCCGGGATGTTCTCGCCGAAGAATGCAGGCGGCAAGAAGCCCAACGGAACGGCCCAGAGGAAAGGCGAGGACGGAGGAGGGAGGGATCTCCACATGTTTGTTTGGAGCTCGAGTGCCTCCCCGGTCTCCGACGTGTTCGGGAGCGGGACCAATCATGAGCTCGGTGGTGCCAACGACTCGAAGGAAGTGAGACTGGCCGTCTCGCCTGGAAAAGGTATGCCGACCGACAGCCTTGTTGCTGGACAGTAGACAAATCATGCACATTGCTGAACATGGCTACAGTGGTGACATAAGCAATCTATAGTTGTCCACGGCAGTTGTTTGTCACAGACACAGTAGAAACCTACTGTCATAGAAAGTCTACCCAGGACCAATTTTTCTTCTTTTAAAATCCATTACATTACACTTGCCATCCCGTCATATCAAACACGAGCTTTGACGATTGTTCGGTGTGTCTGGATCTGAATATTGCTTGCGTCTGTCGATTTATCTATCACTCGCAGTGGAGAACCGAGAAGGAGAGTACTTGGAGAGGGATGATTTCAGCTTCGGGAACAGGAGAGCGATGGAGAGCGAAGTAGGGGCGGAGAAGGCTGACGGGAAGCCAAAGACGATGCCGCCCGCAAGTGTAATGACAAGGCTCATCCTCATCATGGTGTGGAGGAAGCTCATCCGGAACCCTAACACCTACTCGAGCTTGATCGGCCTCACCTGGTCCCTTATCTGTTTCAGGTATCCGATCCCGACCAAAACTGACCCATCCGGAAGCTTAAGCCGAAAGACCGACAGGAGGGACTCGTCTCGATTGATTTGACTCCATTTCTTCTTCTTTTTTTTTTTCTCCAATGCAGGTGGAATGTGCAGATGCCGAAGATAATAGAGAAGTCCATCTCCATACTGTCAGATGCAGGCCTCGGCATGGCAATGTTCAGTCTCGGTCAGTTTATCTGTTCTATTATCGGTAGACAGACCAGATTCGGAATCATACTAATTATAACTCATTTAATTTTTGGTACATAATCAACAAAAGAAAAACAAGGGAAAAAGGTTACAGCACGCTGTCTTCCACTAGTTTATCTGTGCAATTGTGGTGGTGATGATGATCACGGTGGGCAAATGGCAAATTTCTGTTCTCTTAGATCTAGTTTCGATAAAGCTGACGGGGTCGCACGACCCGGTACTCGGTCAATTCTGTGTGCCGCGTCACTTCGTGCCACGATACCACTGGTCGAAATCTTCTTCCCCGTCTGGTTAATGGCCATGTTAAACTGCAGGATTGTTCATGGCGTTGCAACCGAGGATAATAGCGTGCGGGAACTCGGTCGCAGCTTTCACGATGGGCGTGAGGTTCCTCACGGGTCCGGCTGTCATGGCCGCTGCCTCTTTGGTCATCGGCCTCAGGGGCGTCCTCTTGCACGTCGCCATCGTTCAGGTCGGTGATCCGCTCTGCAATACCTCCCCATCCTTCATCCGGACTCGACCTCGAAATGATCTCTTCGATCGGACCGATCGAGACCGGAATAATCTCAGCAATCTTTACAATATAAACACTACTTAATATCATATCATAATAAATTTTACCACGGATAAAAGCTCAATAATAATAATTCATTTATTTATTTATTTATTGCTTTTGATGCTTGATGTTCATGTGAGTGTAACTGGCGAAAACCGACACAAAATCAACAGGCAGCTCTTCCACAGGGGATTGTTCCCTTTGTCTTTGCGAAGGAGTACAGTGTACACCCCGACATTCTCAGCACAGGGTGAGTACGTTCTGAGTTGCTTCGTTCACTCGTGCTCCTTTTCCTCCGATGATATCCATCGGGGTCTCCCCGAGACGGTGCAGAAGGACTCGTGATCGTCGATCTTTCGCATGGGACGGTCCCAACCCGAGACCGGATGATCTTCCTCCCGTCTGCTCCTGTATCTGTTTAGCCATTCATTAATCTAACCCTACTGAACTCGCAGGGTCATATTCGGGATGCTGATAGCTCTCCCGATAACCCTGGTGTACTACATCTTGTTGGGTATATAGGCGAAGAAAGTCGAACGTTCGAGGGCCAAGTTTTGGGGGACCAAAGCCATCGATCAACCTACTGGTTCATGGAGAGGACAGCGTCGGTAGAAACACAGAGGCATTGAGGACAGAAGAGCTGCTTACAGCAGGGTCCCGAGGAATCTTGAAATCTGTAAAATCATGGGACGGAGTCAAATTTGCTAGAGGGGTATCTCTACTAGTGTTTTTTAATTTTTTTTAAAAAATTTCTTCTCAATTTTTTTCTTCAATTTTATTTTCAGAAATTTAGTGGAGAATATATAGGCTGTGCTAATTTAAAAATCCACACCACATGACCAAAATTCGAGGGTGGCCAACAAAAGGGGAGATACAAAGCTGGGTAGATGATATCCAATTATCTCCTCGCTTTTAATTATTCGTTTTCCTTTTTTCTTCCCACACTATTTGTGTGGTCTGTTGCTGAAAATACCGAATTTCCATTTTTTATTTTTCCTAAATTTTCTGAAAAACATATAAGCGCATAATAAAGATGATTTGAAAAATGCTACCTTCATTTAAGCGCACATGAGATAATGATATTTTTCTTGACTTGAATTTTTCAAAAAATTAATTTAATTTTTATCCTATTTCATATTCTTGACGGACTATTGTCCTTAGAAATATTAGAGCATAGAGAGCTACGAGTCTTGGGAACAGATCCGACTCCAGAGAAAAGGGTTGCAAAATCATTTTTAATTTAAAATGAAGCGATCGAGAGACAGCTGAAACTTAATATGAGAGAGAGTAAAAATAAGCTTTTAGATCGGATGTACTCGGTATAACTAACCCTAGATGTATCCATGTTACATCCACTGGCGACCATTAATGGTAGCTATGTTTTGTTGTGTTGTAGCTAATACTTAGCTCAATCGATCTTAGGAAAAAGAGAGAGAAAAAAAATAAGAAATTATATTTGTTTTACAACAAAATGATTATTATTATAAATATTAAAAAAAAAGAAGAAGAAAAAGGGGGAAAGGAGGGAGGGTATCCAATGCATATCTTTTCACCTCGGTATTACTTTTTCAGTAAAAGATGCCTTTTGTCCTCTTAAAATACGATGCCTTTTGGTTAAAAAAAAAAACTCGATGGGTGTAAATTATTAGATGGCAGGAGGTTAAAAGAGGGAGAAAAAAGAGGATCATGGCAACAAGGTCCACTAGGCTTCATTGGATGATGCACCTGTCACAACAAATTAATTTTTAAATCCTTATGAGTTTCATCCAGGTGATTCTGTATGTTTCCTCATTCGTGAATGTATGTATTGGATCCAAATATTATAAACGATAAAAATTCATAATATCTTGGATTTTCATTTCTTGACATATGGGCAATTAGGCTTGGATTCACATCAATTAGACCTGTTTGAGACTTTGAGTTCTAGGTGATGCATACCCAATAAGGATTGAATCGAAATTTGAGATCTAGACAAGTATGGTCTAGTCCTTAACATTGTGACTTTGCATTCATTTATTTTTCTCTTCTTCAATCTCTTATATTATCTGCGACTTCCTAATTTATGGAATTGAAATAATGAAAAAAAAAGATTAATTTACGAGAGGTGTGATATGAAAATATCTTGTACAAATCATTTCCCCTCATACGAAGTGTCTCAACAATGGCCATCCCACGCAAGACAAAAAAAGAAAGAAAGAAAGAAAGAAGAAGAGGATCGAAAGCATTAAGATTTAGTGAGGTTAAGATCCATGGGACTGCATGAGTGGTAGAGTTCAAAGTATGAGTGATGTATAGGGTAGTTTTGTTCCATGTGAAAGCAACTCCTCTAAGGGAATATAATATGACTTGAATATTGCATAGAACAGAAGGAAAAGAGAGAGAGAGAGAGAGTAAGTCTAGGAATCGAAAGATTTGGATCTTTAATTGGGCAGATCTCCTTTGAACCAGATTTCATTGAGATGCATTTTACTGTGGGTAGATTGAGATATGGATAGTGAGATAAGGGGCCCCCTCCACTGCAAAAACGGGGACGTTTTGATATTGAAAACGGACATAATTCGAATATTTGGGGGGGGTGGACAACAGTCTTGTCTCAAAGCTTCTCCTCCTCCCCCACTTCCTGCACTCAGTTCTGCCATTCTTGTTTTTGACTCATTTCCTTTTCACTACTTGTTCCTTGGACCCTATCGATCAGTTAGTTAAGAACTCTCTTTCAATTGAGGCCACTTGATCCCGGTGATTTGACGTCCTTTCTCCCCGAGTGTAATGTAGGAAGTGAACACTACTGCCGCTTAGTACACTAAAGCATGAATTAACCGGAGTCTAATATAGGTGACGAGAAGAACTCTATCTCTTAAATATGAATATATATATATATATATATGGATATTTGGTGGACACGACCAACTTTTCATGGAAAAAGGAGTGTGGATGTTAATATGGATTTCATGGCACGGGCTTGCTCACGATGTGAAGTTGAAGAAATCAATATGGATTTATTGAGGCCGTTCGATGCCTCTTTTTTTCCCAAAAGAAAGGCTCTGCTCTCGATCCTTATAGATGAAGAAAACCCAAAAATGTGAGTTTTATCCGATAGATCAATCCGATTTGAATCTAATGATAGCTCATTAATTACGTGCGTGGATAGAAAAATGCAGACATGAAAAATAAAATATCATGAGAGTATGATTCTTTATGAATTTTATAGTGATTATTCACCGGACATAATGAAAGTGTCAAATCCTCATTGTTCGATTTCGTTAATTACAAGGGGAGACAGACATATGCGATCCGAGGATGTAATCTTTGGCTCGCCACTCACCATAGAATGCGTCAATGAGTGAGATGAGACCAATGTAATGATTATAAAATTTAACGTGCATGATTTTATGAAATTATGCAAAAGCTCAATGGACTGTAGTGATATACAAAAATTCACATATATATATATATTATATTATCAACCCGTGTGGATTAAAATAGTTTATTATATCATTTCATTAAATTATATTTTAACTTCGAGTCTTAAAAATAAAATTAGCATTTACGTTGAAATAATTTAAATCCGCACCATTAATCGTAGTCCATTTAAATTTTTGATACCACCTAGTACAAATCAATAAAAGTTTCACATACATATTCTACGAGATATTGCATGGATATTTGAAAAAATAGACGTGCACGCTCCTCCTAGCCCTCCAATTGGAATTTTTCCTTCCCATAATTAAATTCCCCATGATTGGATCTTTGACTCCCTTTTATTCTCTCATGCAAATCTTATATCCGATTGGAGATAAAATGGCCTAAAAAATTCTTTTCGAGAATGGAATGTAGACCTTATTATTTTGTGATCGAAGATGATTCTACTACGTACGCAAAGTCCAATTTCTTTTCTCTTGTACATTTTGCAAATTTGACTATACTTTTTAAGAAAAGTTATCCAATTTCTTATACGATTTTGAAAGTATGGCAAATAAGTCTTACAGATTTTAAAGTGACTGAATAAATCATATATATTCACTTTCGTTATATAATGAATTTCATTTCGTCAACATGATTATGATGGTGTTAAATCCCGTCCACACGTCATGCAATAACATGGAACACGTAGGCATAAGTTTAAGCTATCAGTCATGTCTACGATAGCACTTCTATCACGATTAATAATGGAAAGAACTTCAATATGTAATGGAACAAAATATATAGGACTTATTTAATCATTTTAATATTTATAAAATTTATTTATTATATTTTCAAAATATATAGAAGTTATGATGAGTTTATTTCTTTTTGATCCGCTGCGAGGAGGAGATCCATGATTACCAAAGATATGCTAAGGTCAGAAATGATGTACTGTGAAAATTTTCATTGATGAAATCTGATGTGAGAATTCTTGATATTCAGGCCGAGTGTCATTGTGCTTATTCCCTTTCAACCTAATAATTTTATTAGCTGGCACTGAAGGGACTTTGCATATTTTTCCTATGCACACATATTGACATATTGACATGATTGATAAAAAAATACACATATCCGTATATCTATAATAGTGATACAACTATCGATATAAGTTGGTCGATATGAGTCAATATCTATTTCTCTTAAATAATATCTCGGATTCGAGTCTTATTAATTAAAGAAATTTATGTTTATAGGGCTTTATTAACTTAGTTGACTGACCCAACTCGAATTGGATCAGTTAGAACCCCAAGGGATTTTTGTATATCAGTTGGCTGATATGAAAGGATGATGATGTAATTAACTTGCAATTAATATAATTTAAGATAAATAATCTTTCAGCTTGCGATTCATGTGTATACATACATATATGTATAGCCTGGGGACAATTCACTCGCGAATATTCTAAGCTTTTAAATATGTGGAGAAGAAGAGCACGCGCGTATGTTTTTCAAGAATCGAGACATATGCATGCATACATACATATATATATATGTATATGATATCAGAGACCAAGAAAAGAGTACTCCACTCCCCGTGTTGGCGTAACAGAAAATTAAGACCCCTTAGAAAACGGGACCACCGTGTTGGGAAGAAATCCAGTGTTTCTTTTATGGGTGGGATTTCTTCTGCTTGCTTGCTCACATATCACTCGTCAGAATACCGATATAATGTAAAATTTTTACTAAATTTATAATTATTTTAGGACACACATCCCACCCAAAAAATTTATAAACTAATAAAGGATTATGACACTCAACTCTATAATATTTAATCTTTCTTCTTGTTAATTTCGTGATATAAAATTTTATATCTCAACAAATTATAAGTTCTGTATAAAATACAAAGGAGTCGTTTGAATAAAAAATTTTATTAATAATAATCTAATTATAATCCCCTAATTTTATATGAAAAATCATATCGTTACATACCACGAAACTATTCGTACAAGGGCGTGTGTGGTATGCTTGCTCGAAGGAATGTCCACGTTGCTGTTGTTAATGATGATGATAGCAGAGAACCATGCACGCACTCGTATGTGCGGAAAAGTGAATAGCCCAGTAGAGAGAGAGAGAGAGGGAACGCCATTGGCAAACCAAACAAAGCACCAAAAGCTTGCAAAAGAAAAGGCAGGCAACGTCAGTGTCGTTACTGTCAGACGATCATCGATCGTCCCCCACCCCCACGAAAACCCTTCTTCAGAAAAAGCTCTCTCTCTTATTGCCTGACCTCTCTTTCTCCTCTCTGGCCAGCGTTCGTGATGTCTCCCACTTGTTCTTGTCCGGTCGGCCATTGCCGCGGCAGCCCCTCGTGCATCTGTCACATCTCGTTTTCCACCCCTGATCCGCACGTTCACAAGCTAATCTCACACATACACACAAGCGCACACGCACACACAAAATATGTCTGCAACACAGCTTTGGAATATATTATTATGATTTTTTTAGTACAAAAGAAATCTATTAACTTAGAGAATGGGTAGAAGGAATGAATGAAAAAAAATATAGCATAGACGAGTAAGTATTATGAGATTTAATAAATCAAGTTAATTTGAATTTGAATTCGAATCTAATATACTCATATCATGAGAGAGTAATTAAATATATTCCCGGTTATAAGTTTCTTGATTCACGAGCCTTGAATTGATATAACCCGATAATGATATAATTAGCACGTGCATGGGAAATTCAATAGCAAAAATCGAATTCGGGAGCTCTGCTCTTTAATCCCATATCGAGGCATCAGACTCGATCTATGAGCGCTAGCCCGGTCTCCGGTGTAATCAATTAATATCGGCAGAACCACAAAACAATATCCAATGCAAGCTTGGCTGGCTGACTTGAGCCTCCACGGCTTGCTAAAGCAATGCCCCCACCCACCCCAGACCACGAAATTAATCACGTCAAAGAAAATCTCATTGCACGAACCACCGTCAACATAAGATTCGGTTTACGCTCCATATCATATGTTTCTTCTGCTGCAATATCAGACAATTGATTAAATTCTATCTGCCCAGAAATTTGTTGTGATTAGAATAAGGTAATAATTAGTTAATCTCTGGGTTCCTATATTGAATCGTGCACGTCCACATTATGATGTAGACAAAGATCGTTTGTCGGGAAGTGTTTGGTCACATTGTCAGTCAAAATAATTCTCCTCTCAATTCAATGATAAATAGTATCGGACAGATACACCGAAAAAGTTTAAAAAAAAAAACCGGCCTTCAAATAATTGGTAGTTTTTTGGACTCTTATTATTATTTTCTCCTTTTTCTTCCATTTCGTAAATTTTTTTCTGCATCTACACTTACCACTTTTTTTTCACGTGCATCACCGCGAATCAGAAAATATAATAGTTTGTATTTAATTAATTTAAGTTCGAGACTGATCGGTTAAAAAAAAGTGTAACATTATCATAATTATTCACATTTGTTATTAGAACGTTATTTAAAGAGAAAATTGCATTAAATTAATGTTAAATGCACGTGAAAAGTCGATTTAAGAACAGCCACGGATAGGTCTGGTGGTGGACCGAGTCTAAGGTCACTATCCACATATGGGTCACTATAGAAATTGGTATAAAATATAAATAACTTTTCTCAATGAGGAAGAACGATAAGTACATCGATGAGGCAGTTGAAGTTCGATATAAAATCAAGGGATTACGAATCAATCATCATCCAGAACGTCGCTCATGAAGTTTTATTCGATCCTCTCTCGTGCCAAACTGTGTCCAGGGAATATTGATGTACATGCACTTTATTCAATAGCAAAATGACCCGAAGATCCAAAACCAGTGTTGTTAGATCGATGATTCCATCGGGTTCGCAACTTCTAGCTCTCTCCGTGAAACGGGACTTAGGATTGAAGTTAGAGAGATTTTGCTTTAAATACTGTCAATGATTGAGAGGACCTGACGGATAACTAACCTGATTTGTAGCTGAGCAGCACTTTGAATTATTAATCGTCAAATGTGCACTAACCTAATGGAACCGGTCGGTCCGTTATGTCTAGCGGCATCATTCGGTATGCACAACTTGCCATCCAGAGCCCAGTGTGGTGGCCCCGCCGATCGACAGGCATGCGCTTATAATGGGCAATTGATGTGCAAGAGGACAGAGGAGCGAAAGATGGTGGGAATGAGCTCTCAATCATTGCTGATCGGACGGACGGCTGCCCACCGGACAGTCAAATTGGACGGCGGATATGCCTTACACATCAATATGGCCAATGATGCCACCTTTTGAAATTTGATCAATTGGACGCGTTGGCGTCTCCCCCTCCTCTGCATGGATTTTGGGACGTGAGGAGAAGAGGATGTGGGGCCCAGCGTAATTGGTCGGGTTAGGATGGTCAGTCCGATGCTTCAAAGCCATCAAGTGTTTTGGCACGACCGCCGGTTTACCCCAGTCCGACGTGCTTGTGCATGGCCCGCGGGGGATTCATTGAGGGCACCGGTCATATTTTCATTGGAGAAAAGGCACTTTTAACCGCGATCTCTTGTACTCGTATCATTTTCATTCTAAATCTTTGTCTTATTTTGCCATGCTCATCATCAACCTTTCATATTTATTGCTCTAACGGGATTCACGATTGACGGCCCGACTGATTTTTCAAGCCCATGAAGTGGCTGTTTACCCGCTCAAGATTACCGGGACTGGAAGCGATCATATGCCAAAGGCCCAATAATATCTTTTGCGATGTAATGGCTCTGGTTCGTCCTTCAGAAGGCACCCACCTGTTGTTGAAGGATAGGGATATACGCTCGGGCCATGTAGAGGCCTTAAAACGCTCAATCATTTGCCATGTGGTGATACCCATCATTAGAAAAGGTAAGGTCCGAGCAGTCGGCTCAGCATAGCGTGCGGGTGGGTTCGAGCCCCAGAAAGAGCATTGTTCATCTTAGGGACCGTCAGCGTGTGCGGATTGACTAGTAAATCGAGCCTTAATATTACTCCTAGGAATACATTGTTTCGTAATTTCCCTATTAGACTCGACAATGTTCGCTTGATTGGTCATATTGTTATAGTCATTATACCTAGTTATGTTTTTAAACAAATTATTATTATTATTTGTTTAAATAAAGAAATGCAGGCTCTCCGTCCTCCCTTTTCTCCGGCGGACCACCCGCCCAAAGGCCTCCCTTGGCCGGCGCTCCTCGATGCATAAGCCTACCTCTCTATCTGATTGTTGTAAATATTCTCCACCGAAGTCCTTGGTGACTTTAGTCTCGACGGGCCGGGTCCGGTCTCCTCCCACCCCCACCTTTTCTCTCCAGTGGCTAGGTTCGAACTCCACCCGGCCTCCGCTGCGCTCAGCATCGAACCTTGCTTCCACAATCTCGTTGAAGGATTTTGACGAGCCCTAAAGCTCGTGTGGAGAGAGTAATCTTGGGTCTTTCTGAATCTTCAAAATCCGGCCAAGACCCCGGCCAAATCCGCCAAAATAGCTCAGATCTGGCCAAGATCCAGTCGATTTCAACCAAGATCCAGTGAAAGCCGGCCAGTATCGACATAAATGCGATAAGATCCGATCAAGATAGGAATGTTTCGGCCAGAAAACGACCTCACCCGCCTCCACCTGCGGTTGAGTTGCTCAGAGATCTCCCTCTAAAGTCGTGGTTAGCCCGACAACTTTAAGGTATGCTCAAAGCCCTGCTGCTTACGAAAATTTCTTGTGAAGATCTGGATCAGATTGCTGAGGTTGAATGGAATTATAGACATGAGTGGATGCATCCACCTAGTTTTCACCGGGCTCCCTGTAACTAGTAGTAGATTTAGACAAGATTTTAATGGGTTTTACCTTAAAATTTTGTTATGCTATTTGTAGTAATTTTCTTGGTTAAAAAAACTCTTATTTTTAATTGTAATGATTTTAAAATGTTTTCTTCCTATTTTTTATTAATGAATGAAGTACCTATTATCTCGAAATAAATAAATAAATAAATGCAGGATCCCTGTAAATCTGCAGAGGGTTCTCTGTCCTAAATCATGTGAGCCGTATCGACAACCCCCACGTGGGAGTCACTGGATCGCTCACAGCTCTCGGACAAAACGACATCGTCCTTTTTCTTGGCACCCTGCCTGCGGCTCCTCCACAGTCCTCCATCCCCTCGAGGAAGGAAAACGACAAACATGACCAGGTCCCGTGAATCCTTGATTGGAGGGCCGAAGGGCATGCAAAAGGTCAGCTGTAACCTTCTCTAACACGAATAAGAACGACTGAGCCTATCGTCCCACGGGGGCGTATTAGTCCTTGCAATGTTTTCCACCCTCTACTTTGGATGAGAGAGAAGACAACCACACTGGGTGCCTACAACTACTAGTACACCACCACTATCCATCTAGGGAATCCATTGTCACTCTGTCCGATGAGCAACTTCACAAATCTCGAAAATTTCCCATGGCGCTCTGACTTTGAGGAGAATCTTGTTACTGCAAATCATAATCCTACAATAATTCCATGAATAAACCATTAAATTACTAAACTTCGGTGGTGGAGATCACCACCGAACAGAGAACATTGGTGTTTTTACCATTAAGGCCCGCTATTTGTCATTTCCCAAGGAACTTCATTTACAGGGGGCATGTGACTGCTTTTATTTTCTAACTCATGCATGTATAGACTTTATTGATTTCATTAAAATCTTATTAGCTCATGAGATTTCACCGTCTCGGATAAATGTTTCATTCTTCCTCAGACTTCCTGTGATCTCACTTTGCTTGGATGGATTTTTGGATTAGGTCCTAATCGAGATGATAAGCAACGGAGGATTATATCATCGAGAAATGGGGAAAATATATTGTAACACCACTCCACCTCTCAAAGTGTTCAGCAATGAAATCGTTAAAAGGCCATGTATATGGAATAGAATAAGTCCGTATATTTTGTTATAGATAAAATGATATCCAAGAGTTATTGAACCACAATTACTCCAATTCAACCTTAGTCAACTCACTTATTAGGGTAGAGGTCTCCTAATATAAGTTATTTTTTTCACAAAATTTGAATATGATATCTTATTTAATAAAAAGAAATATTAAATTATATTAATTAATTTATATTGTGTCACTATATCCAATTATATTGAAGAAGTCAACCAAGATTCTTGTAATTAAAGACATCAATAATGCAAGGGGACGAGTTGATTGAGTTGGTTCAAAATCCACTCCATTTCTTACATCTAAGGTCTTATAAATGTATATGATTTATGATTAGAAAATTTTTCACTCCATGCATGGATTAAATTCAATTTTAAATCAATCAAAATTTATGGAACAATAATGTTTGAGAAAGAGATACCAATAGTTCCACGTGGCGTAGGTCCATTGGTGAGATGATCCCATCACGGATCCCCGAGCAATCTCCGGCCATTCGACGCTTCATGGGTCAGATCAGAGAAAGAGGCAAAAGGCCACTTCCACATGTCCCTTTTGATGTCTCTCTCTCTTTAAAGTGAAATAACACAGACATTTTGATTACTATATTGGGATATCGTCTTATTATAAACATCATGCCAAAATACACCCAATTTCAAGGCGATCTAGGATCATTGTAATTTGCCATCGGTTGATAAAACAATCCTATATTATAAATAATATACCGACTCAATATCTCCTCCTCGGGATGAACTGAAATTCATAGTACGAAAATAGCCTTCCAATAGATCATTGAACAAGAGAACAATACGGCATAAAATGGTCACCGGCTTGCCTCACACATTGATAGAAAAATTTGTGACCCATTGATATCAAACGACTTGTCTTATTCCATTCCAAGCCTCTAAATATCTTGACCCAACACTGGCCGATGACCTTTTCTTATGAAGAAACAAGAGAAAAAGCTCAAGAGAACTTTGCTCTAGTGAACTGGTCGGGCACCTATTGACATGCTTGATATACCCGCACACATGTAGACATCCTTCATGGGCTACAAATCAACGAAGAAGATTCCATGAAAATAAAATTTTAAAAAGCCATAAACATCACAGAATGAGAAAGAAATAAAATGGTATGTTAGAAATTTTTTAAGAGAACAGTATATGTTAACCATATGATCCCTAGGTAGCACGATTTTATTGGTTAGATGAAACTCAATGTAGAAGAAATTAATTTTTAAACATATTCAATTGGACAACTCAATGCACATTAAGCACTTGTAAATGGTGATTAATATCGAATTAATTTAGTAAAAACCTGCTAACTAAAGGTGTGGCATAATTACATGCGTGTAATGTAATAGCACATGCATTTCCAAATATTAAATAAAATAAATTTATTTGATCTACTTATCTTTTTTTTGTGTAATGACTGTATGACGTAACAAATATAAAAAAAAATAGATGTACGTTGATAAATCTTTATACATGGTGAATATTTATTATATATGGCAGTCGGTGTAATATTTATCCTACCCTAAGCGGCTACGCCCCTCACTCCTATTAAATAACGCTCACAACTCACGAAAGCCGCCATCAAACTCGCAAAACCGAAGCAGAAGCGTTCAGAGCAGCGGGCCGGGGATGCAGCAGAGAGGGAGATCACACAACCGCAGATCCAGGAGCTTCACTCGGACTCGTCTCGCTGTCGAAGGCTGTTGAACTTCCCGATCTCCGCTTCCTTTGCCTCCATTTCCCTTCCTCCTCTCTGTTCGTCTCGCACCTGATTCTCCTTCGTCTTCCTCCCCGAGTCCGCTCGCTTCTCTCAACAATGGCTGCCCAAGGTTGAGCATCTCTAATTCTCATCTATCGCTTTCTGCTCTATGCACGTGTTTTTCATGGTGTTTTCGTCGTTCTGCCGTTGATTCGTTGTTACTCTGCAGCAGGAGACGAACGTGAGGTCCAGAAGAGCTACTGGATCGAGCATTCTGTGGATCTCACCGTGGAGGCCATGATGCTCGACTCCAAGGCCGCGGATCTCGACAAAGAGGAGCGACCCGAGGTTCGTACTGGTCTACCTCCGAGCAGTGCTATTGTATCTCTTTCTTGTTGTCGGCGGATTCAAGTGATTTGATGAAAGACACGTATTCCTTCAGTTTGATATAAGCAGTTGTTCGTAGGTCTCAGGAGACGATCTATCTGGTGAAAAGGAGAACAATATTATTATGATCCGCTTTCAGTGTCGTAGAGAACAGTTCTGTCACATATATGGCCTTGTCTTCAAATTGTCATCCAAAGTAATTTTGTCTGTGTTACCATTTCTTTATTGTTCTTTGTTGCTTTATTGATGTTTAATGATGTCAGCATATAGAAGTTCTCATCAACTATTAACAGTTGCTTTTGAGCTCCCACCGTCAACATCAGTGCAGCTCATTGATCTCTCTTTCATTGAAATGGTACATGTATATATTGAATTGAAAAACAGAAAATGGAACCTCTTATGAGCATCATGAACCAGTTGAGGCTAATCCTTTACTTGATTGCCAACCGGTCAAAAAGAACTCTTTACTTCGTTTAGTTTGAGCCTCTCTATGTTTCATGATTAATTTTTGCAATTTGTTCCAAGTATTACATCTGATTTTTTTTTTGGCGGAATAATTCCATCTGATGGTTCTCAGTTCTGCATCTCCAGAGATCCCTGCGCCATTCTTTCCTTCATCACAACAAATTTATGGCTATGTAATTTCTCCTTTCACATATGAATGGGTCTCCATAAGATCCTGAAATAGAGATATGGTAGATGAAAAACAAAGGTCCATCATCAAGAAAAGCTTTTTCAGTTTCTTTTTTCCTGATGAGATACGGTTCATTGTGGTCGTCACTTATGCATTCTGTAATCAACCAAGCGCTTGCTTGTGATCAATCTGATACCTATTGACTTGTGCATAACCTTTTGGTGAGAGCACCCACACATGTGCATGCTACACTTGGAATTACCTTATCCATGAACTTGTGCAGTGTTCATAGGCCCAAGAGGAATAAACTGTCTAAAAATTCCTATTTACTTGCCTTACAAATGCAGACTGATCAGATGATATATTGATTTTTCCGGGAGATTATATTCAGCTTTTTTATATCTTCAGTTTTTAAATACCTGAGTGGTTTATATGCAGGTACTTTCTCTGCTCCCACTATATGAGGGAAAATCAGTTTTAGAACTTGGGGCAGGCATAGGTCGCTTTACTGGTGAGTTAGCTCCAAAAGCTGGTCAGCTTGTGGCAATTGATTTCATTGACAGTGTAATCAGGAAGGTATGAGTCACCTTTGTTCATTATTGATTTGCAATGGGGAACAACTGGAAGATAGTTCCTTCCTCATGGTGTCTCCCATAAAATGCAGAACGAAGCAATAAATGGTCATCATAAGAATGTGAAGTTCCTATGCGCTGATGTGACCTCACCAGAGCTGAATATCACAGAGGAATCAATGGACTTGATATTTTCTAATTGGTTGCTCATGTATCTCTCAGACAAAGAGGTAATATTTCCTCTCATAACTCAATGACTTTACTTCAAGGAATTGATCAAATAAGGCTGATCTTCTTCTTTGATTGCTATATTGGAAATGCAGTAATATTTCTGCTTTCTCATTCATCTTACTGTTATGCATTGCTCTGTGATACCAGGTTGAGGATGTGGCCCATAGGATGGTCAAATGGTTGAAGGTTGGTGGTTATATTTTCTTCAGAGAATCTTGCTTCCATCAATCTGGAGACTCCAAGAGGAAGTATAACCCAACACATTACCGAGAACCTCGATTCTACACAAAGGTTTGCCACTCAAAATAGTTTGTCAGTTGATGTCTTCTAAAGAAGTAGCAGGAGCATCTACCTCTGTACTGATGTTGATAGTTTGCTTCACATAGATTTAAGACTCATTTTAATTTCATTCTCTTGTTCAAACTCTCCAGGTTTTTAAAGAATGTCACTTGACTGATGCACTGGGGAATTCCTTTGAGCTCTCTCTTGTTAGTTGCAAATGCATAGGAGCTTATGTGAGAAATAAGAAGAATCAGAATCAGGCAACAATTTTTTGCTTACTTTATCCGCTTCACTCTTTACGGCACTATATGTGAGGATGATATTATGAGCACAATATTGGTGCAATGCAGATTTGCTGGATATGGCAGAAGATCAGGTCAGAAGAGGATAAAGGGTTCCAACGGTTCTTGGACAATGTTCAGTACAAATCTACAGGCATACTGCGTTATGAGCGAGTCTTTGGACCAGGCTTTGTGAGCACTGGAGGGATTGGTATGCCTCATTTCAATGAACTTTTGATTCACTTCTGCCATTCTGACATATTTTTACTAGATTTACCTCTCTGAAATGTATGTAAAAAATAAGCAAAAACTGATTTTTGCATAAAATCTAATTTTACCTGTAGAAGGATAGCAAACTTGTAACTTGCTTCTACATATGAAGAGTATCTTTGTAAACATTATCATAACAAAAGGGTGTAACAGTTTCTATGGTTTTGATAATTAGATGACCCACCTAAGTATGATCCTGTGTGCGCAGAAACTACTAAAGAGTTTGTGGAGAAGCTGGAACTAAAACCCGGCCAAAAAGTTTTAGACATTGGCTGCGGCATTGGAGGAGGAGATTTTTACATGGCTGAGCAGTATGATGTTGAGGTTCTCGGCATTGATCTCTCAGTGAATATGATCTCCTTTGCTCTCGAGCGTGCTATTGGGCTTAAATGCTCTGTGGAGTTTGAAGTTGCTGACTGCACGACCAAGGAATACCCGGAGAACTCATTTGATGTTATTTACAGCCGTGACACTATCCTGCACATTCAAGTGAGGCACTCTTTCTCCTGCTTAGTTCCAGTTTCAGTGAATGCTTGAGCTATTATGCATGAATAGTCCACTCTATGGCATAAGTAACTCGTCTAGCCCCCATTCTTTTTCTATGTATCTTTACTCGATGGTATAGATACTTCTATATTCGAATTGAATGACTGTCAACTAGTTAAGTCCAATGGAGATTTTCGTGTCTGTATTTCGCTCTACAATTTCAAGTTTTGCTTTTCATGCTTTTTCTAGGACAAACCTGCGTTGTTCAGATCATTTTTCAAGTGGCTAAAGCCAGGAGGTAAAGTTCTTCTCAGTGATTACTGCAAAAGTCCCGGAGCAGCTTCACCTGATTTTGCAGCTTATATTAAACAAAGAGTGTATGATCTCCACGATGTGATGGCCTATGGTCAGGTATATTCAAATCTATTTTCTGTACTCCACGGCCACCATATTCCATCCGTGCAGAATGCTTATGTCCTTTTTCGTATGTTATCGGGATCTTAGATGCTCAGGGATTCTGGATTCAGCGATGTCATTGCAGAGGATCGAACTGATCAGGTCTATAAAAACCTCTACCATTCGTAAGATTATGTTCTGTTTCCTGTCCTGAGCTGAGTCAGCTGTGTTTTGCTTGTGCTTTCCAGTTCATAAAGGTTCTGGAGAGGGAGCTTCACTCTGTCGAGAAGGAGAAGGAAGCATTCATCAGCGACTTCTCTGAGGCATCTCCTTCTCGCCTTTTTCCTAGATACCCACGCATTCTCGTGTTAATTCATCCGTCTTACTAATCCTTTCCTCGGATGGCAAATGCTTGCAGGAAGACTATAACGATATCGTCAGTGGGTGGAAGGCAAAGCTGGTCAGGAGTTCATCAGGTGAGCAGAGGTGGGGCCTCTTTATCGCCAAGAAGTAACTGAGGACCCAATGATTGATCGGGTTCCCGCTGCTGCTGCTGCTGCTGCTTTATGTTTAACCATCACTCGTTCTTGCTTTAATGCGAAGTTGATGTGATGTTTGTAGTGTTACTTGCTTCTGTTCTCGATCTACAATAAAGAGATTTCCTTCGGAAGAAATCATAACAATGCTAAGTAGCCGTTGTTGATTTGATTTTGACTGCACAATGTTCCCTTTTTACTCTACATAGTCAGATATCCCTCCCTGCGATGCAGCTTTCTGTTTAATTTGATGAATTTTCTTTTATTTAAAAGAAGGGTTGGAAGGAGTGGGAAATGGAAGGGGGTGAGGGCAGTCACGCCGATAGCATAGATCGCAGCACCTCTTACGTCTCCTAGTCACAGATTTTAGATTCCTTAATATGGGAAGATCTCGATTCCAATCATACTCCCACAGGCATTCAGCCGCACAGCTTTTATCTTTTAATCTTTTACTTTCGATTAATATTCCCTCCTACATGGGCTTCAGAATTGTTATTGGGCCTACCCCCAGTCTGCTTAATTACACAAAACCTCCGGATTTCCGACGGCCATTCCCCAGTCCACTGTTATACTGAAAACCCAAATGTTTGTTAGACCAACCTTAGATTGGAGTTTGGTGGACCGATTCAAGTGTAAATGGTTTCCTTCTACTGTTCGAATCCAACACCTTTCTCAAGCAAAAGAAACGGTACAACAATCCGACTAACCCACATTGGTATCCTAATGGCATACTTCAATCTCATCACAAGTCATCCATTCATACATATATATGTACATGTATATATATATATATATATACATATTCCTTCCTCACACCTTAGACTTGAAAAGGCGCAAAAGGCAAAAGCTCTTTCCCCATGGTGAAGCATCCCGCTCGTCTCTTTCACCTATGAAGCTTTTGCTCTACCAAAGACACACGCATTTATATGGATGGTTAGCATTTAATTTCTTCTCTTGGAAACTAAAAAAAAAAGTACTTAACTGCACTCTTGTTTCCCTGCATAATAATGCTACCCAATATACGAAGAATCCCATATGTTCAATTAATTTAATTTGAAATCAAGTAAGATATAACGAGGGAGGGAGATGTGAATGTGAATGTGGCAGGAAAATTATCGGCATGGAGACAAAGGAAGAGGCAGGTGTACATTCATTTATTTTTTTACCGCCTCCTGATAATGCTAACTCTTTAAAATAAAAATATAACAATATACAAAGAGGAAAATAAAATAAATAACCATACTGTCAGCGTCACATACTGACAGCACGAGAGAGAGAGAGAGACAGAGAGGGGAATATGATGACCTCATGATAAAGATAGAGAAAGAGAAATCATTCTCAGGAAGAAGGAGAAGGAGGAGAAGGAGAACAGATCCAATCCATCCTGAATTGTATGTCCCCTTACAATATTAACTTATTTCATATATATACATATCTATAGACACACTCGAGGAAATTTTAGACACTACCAAAGTGATCACTTAGGTATAAGCAAACATTTACTCTTTACATTATAGCATAGCATGATATGACAATGAAGTATCATTAATATATAGTTATATAATATATATGCGTGTGTGTGTGAAGGGAGGAGGAATAGGGAGATAAAAAGATCACGTGTCGACACCAAAAACCGCCAAATAAGGCAATTTCTTATAGAGAGAGAGCGAGAGGGGCTAAAGCCAAACCAACCCTCCAAATCCCAATTCTCCCCCCTCTCTGTGTCTATTATATGAGCAGCAGTGCATAGGTATGGTCAATTCCCTGCCATCAGTCCCTCTCTGTCTCTCTCTCTCTCTCTTCCTTCATTCCTCCTTGGCCAATCCCCATTCCCTTTCTCTCTGTCGATGCTGCCCCCTTCTGCCGGTGCTGTACGTGAACATGGCCGTGAACATTTTTGGAGACAAAAGCCGCAGCATCTAACTAGCAATCTACTGGAGAGGTCACGGAGACAGGCTCCAAGGAGTTCCATCCAACTGTTGTATGAGCGAGCGAGTGAGTAGACGTGCGCATGACTAATCAATTACCTGAGATGGACGAGGGTCTCGATTCTGTGGCGTGGCATGCATGCTTTGACAAAGCAAACTATCGGGGATCTCTTAAGTTTGTCCAAGGTCGAGGACACGCGAATCAAAATGTGAATTCGGATATGGGTACAGGAGGGGATGGACCGACCGCAACGTCGAGGAAATTCTCGTTAAACATGTACTTTTTTTGATATGTATGTTGATCCATCCTTCATGCACAGCTGCCGCATCACAGTAGACGCCCTCCAGATTATCATACCAATTTACGAGCATCATATACAATAGTATTTTTCAAAGCCCAAGGACTAATTCGAACATGTAATCTAGACATGATATATAATTCACACTCATGTGCATATTTCCCACTGTGTAGTAGTAGTAGTAGTAGTTACTTCATGGTAATTTTTAATTGCACACGTGTTCGGCCGTGATTGGCCACGAGAGATTTAGAAAATTATTGGAGACAGAGCTTCTTCCATGGCATGCATGCTAAGAAGATGGAGTGGGGATGGAGAAAGGGGGTCCCTGCGACAGTTCATGTCGGCTATGTCACGCCCAACAGAATTTCTATACATCTTACAATATATTTTCTCTCTCTCTCTCTCTCTCTTTTTTCCATCTTCCTGGACTCTTCAAGTTTTGACCCTTGCAGATACTTCTTCACTTACCTAGAAATGGATAGGATGAAAAGGAGGATATAAGTGGTATAAAGAGATTTCACTAACAGGACTTATGTCTAAGAGATTTCTTGGTTCTAAGTGGAAGATCATAGCGACACAATGAACACTACATCCTCTTTGTTTATGGTGTTATCATCATCATCATCATCATTAGCTTCTCTTTTTTTTTGGGTATAAACTAACCAGTATTAAGAAGTCAGGGTCATGACTAATCCAATTCAAGTGATAAAACTCTCCCCAACTTAAATGTTTTTCACTCATAGGAATCGAACCCGAAACATTTCTTAAGGGAAGGAGATATCGGACCATTTTAACCAATTTATGTTGGTCAGTATTATTATTTTCGTTTAGGTTAATTTGCTTACTCTTGTTTCAACAGTTTAATTCCTCCTTTAGGCAAATTACATATCATATCAGTGATAAAAATACCCACCGGTGATGTACTTTGCAAACCCCTGCAAGTATAACAATTGTAAGTGGTCTACCTTACTCCAAATTGCAATCGATCAATAATTAATAACACAGAGATGCGTGTCCGTCACTATGTATTATGAACCTCCAAGCTTATTATTTCAATAATAGATGCTTTCAATAAGAACTTGGACACCCATTTTTCTTATTGACAAAGAGCTCATGGGTTCACATCGAGCGAGAAGAAGAGGAGAATAAGGGTGAACGATAAATCCCACTAATGGGCATCAGTCCTACAACATTTTGATCATAACCCAGAGGGCAACACTGCTCCACGTAACTCAATTCCCATGGCTCACTCAGCGAGGGTTTTTCAATCCCAAAAGCATTTATATTGTACATATAATTTCGGATCAAAAAGTTAATAAGACAATCTTGTGAATATAAAGAATTGATTGAATACCGTCACTTATTATGTTAAATTGTTTGAGTTGAATATCAACTCTTTTATATATCCAAATTACACATGTCCCAAGTTTATTTGTGAATCATGGTATATACACGTTGTAGTTCACTTCATCACCAAATCTCTCACATCCAAATTCCCTTCTTGGGCCGTGTAATGCCCGCAAAATCCTCTCTTTTTCAATAAAGTTGCAATTTCTAAACAGGGGACATATACATCTCTGTCAATTACATTAAAACACGTCATGTCACATTGCCCACATAGAAGAAAATATAGTTATCTCGCTGATTGGACCAACATGGTCCATCTGCATATAAAGGCAATATGCTTTTGCTTTCAACGCTTCTCCCTATCATGAAACCATTAGCCCCCTTTCTCATGAAAAGAAGAGAAAAGATCACAGAAGATACCCACATGAAAACAACTCATGAAAAGAAGAAAAAAGATCACAGAAGATACCCACATGAAAACAAGACAGTCTCTCTCATTTCTCACCAATCTAAGCATTACATAAAAATGGCATTTTGATGACACCAACATTAAATAGCAAGCATCCAAGTTAGTGATATATATAGCTACTCATTGATTATATGGCTAGTTTTTCAATGGAAGGAACTCGAAGAATTGGTGAGGATGGGCGACAAAGCTATTAATGGCCGAGACTGACATCTCGGTCTCCTTCTCACTGGTGTAGCCGTCCCCGCTCCGAAGAGGGAAGAGTTGAAGAGTCTGGGAGCTCTCGTATTCATCATCTTCTTCCTCTTCGTCTCCATCACTGATGTTAACTAGGTGGGAGTTTGAAAAGATTTCTTCTTGTGATGATCTAATGCTGTAAGGTGGCGGTGGGGGTGGTGGCACTATTAAGAAGCTGGTCAGATGCTGATTATTAGGGGACTTGTCATTGTTAATAGGCTTTGGGTCCATTGCTGGTGTATTTATGAGGTGGGTGGGAGGAGGACAAGATAGTTGATGATGCTGCAACATCGGCCACGCATCATTAACGTTCTTTCTGCACTGCAATTCTCCATGCTCGACGGTCTTCATCCACTGATGATGATGCGCTAGTGATGATGATTTACGCTCTAATCCTCTTCCTCCTCCAGCTTTCGCTGTCGTCTGTATGGTAGATGTTGCAGTTTCCTGCAGATTGTTCACTTGAGTGCACAGCAGAAGAATAATTGGTCCTTATAAGTCAATGACTAACATCTATAGAGAAGATCCTGCTGTTGTACAATGTGCACACCAATCAAATGAACAGATACACCCGACTAGTTCCATTTCGGGTCAGCATATACAGTAAAGAATTCAGGATGTGAAACATTGATCCCAATGCTAAAAGATTCAGATGAACCAACCGACAATTGCTGAGAGGGAAACTGGTAACTATTTCTTTTGTCGTTGAAATCTTCTACAGGGGTGAGGGAAGGACGGAACTTATTTGGATTCGACACCTCTTATTGTTCACCAAGGAATCTAATTACGTCGGTACAAGTTAAAACTCCAAGGAAGTGTCCTTCAATCGGTACGTGTAACATACATAATGGCATTGCATGGAAGTGGCCAAAAAATTGGTACTGATGTACTCAGAAGTTCAGCCCAAGCTAGGGTTTTTCGTCCTTGCCTTTTTCTCATAAAGTTAAGCAATAACAGCAGGAGAAAGGGGCTCTTAAATCTATATAAACAGTAAGAGAAAACCAAAAAAAAGAAAAAACCAGATAAACAGAAGCAGAGCAGAACACAAATTTATATATCATGAAGGCGTGCTTGATCCTACCACTGGCCATTAAAATCAAAGGAAAAGGAAAAAGAAGAAGACTTCTGCATAATGAAGCGCACACATCCCCAAAAAAATTAAGACATATCAAGAAATGAGATTTGGTATCAACGGTATTATTTCAATATGTTTAATATTGCTTTCAACTAGAGACTAAGATACAATGTATTTAATTATCGTCAATAATTTTTTCATATCTTTTATTATTTTATTTTTCTTATCACATTGAATTTGCATAACCTCCATTATAATGAAAATAAGACAGCAGCACAGCAATGTTTCATAACAGCAGCCCCGACAGAAAGGATGTATTGCAGCCTTTTATAAGAAACCTCCTACCCCGTATTTCATTTCCCAACACACAACCAGATACAAAAAGGAAAATTTTTCAGAAGAATTAAAAGAATTTTTGAATTTCTTCTCTCTTTGTCTGCGTTTTCTGCTCGATTTTCCAAAACTTTTTAAGGCTAAAGGTAAAACCCTTCTGTTGCTATGAGATCTTGCAGGTCATTCATTAATCATTTGTGCATAATCAGCCCTTAAATGGCATTTCCTGATTTTATCTCCTCTATTTGAAGGCTAAAAGGCTAGCTAGCTGAGCTACTATACATATACATATAGACTATAGTTACATACAGAAGCAGAAAAAAATAGTATAACAGGTAATATTTTGAATATATTAGAGAGAAAGAACCTCTGCAAGTGCACTGCAGTTCACGGGAGATGCCCAGTTATTGCTGTTGTTGGCATTCTTGTTGGCCTGGTGATGATGATGATGATCAACTCCAATCAAGGTCTTATTACTTGCTCCTTCTGCTGCCATTAAGAAGAACCAAAAAAGACGTAAACTTTCGCATCTACCTCAAAAGCATAATGTATATATAATCTTGCTGTAGACATGGGGCAAAACTAGAAATTGAGTTTAATTGAAGGGAGAAAAACGGGACTTGACAATATAATTTAACAAAAAAAAGAGATAAATTTGTCGAAAATTATATAATATTTTTGACAGTTTTTCTTGACTCCACGAGGCATGAATGCAGGGGCGCGTGGTCCGGTACCCCCGAAAATCCGTCTTTGCTTGCAAAACCCACAGACAGAGAACCTTTACTAAGAAGACAACTCATAACCTAATTCCTCATCCCTACATCCCGTTCATGGCTCTCTCTACTATCTAGGGTTGTTAGTTGCTGCTAGAAGATGTAGAATAACACGAGGCCGTTGCAAGAACCAAGAACTGTTTTTTTCCTCCCACATAAGTTAAAACCCAAGAACTTACTCACCCGGAATCGAATCTATATTTCAGATCATATAAGAATGAAGCTGAATATAAACATCGAGTTTGGTGCCTTCAGTTTTAGTGTTGTTTCCGGCTTACATTTTCCATGCCCTTGTTATAGTTGGATTAGTTAATCAGCATGATTTTCTAGCATCTCCAGATCATGCTTCCATCATAGTTTTATAGTCTAGATCCCATATTATTCTGTAATGCATCCTGATTATTTCAACAGAATATATGTTGATATCTCTAGTAAATGAAGTAAGCCATGTTCTCTCAGAAATCTATATAGTCTACGTTCACCTGTTTCTCTACTTCCTAGGGTTTCAATCTCACGCGGCCCGCTGCCGTGGATGTTCTGGCGGTCGTCCGACTCCATCTGGCGGCGGCGCTTCTGTCGCTCCCTCGCCTTGTGGTTCTGAAACCAGTAGAAGACATTCTTTCCCTCGATCTTTCCATACCGCCGGAGCTGGGCGGTGATGTGCTGGATTTGGTCCGCCGAGGGGGTCCGGGTCCCACGCCTATAAAGCTCCTCGAGCGTCCTCAGCTGCTCCGGGGTTGGGTTCCAACGCGAGCTCACCACAACCTGATGCTGCGGATTGAACTGCCTTTTGCTTTGCTCTGACGTTATCATTCCTACAATATGAAAAGACATTAACGCATGTACTTTCTCTAATCTCAATGGACCTTTTCGTATAGGTAGACATGATATCTAAAGGGGGCAGTCACCAAGAATTCTTTGATAAAACTCTTTAAGATGGATATGCATATGCAAGATGGTTGGGTGAAGCTTTAATCATTGAGGACTTCCTACCTATATGGTTGGGATTCAACGAGAAAACATCAGCGCCATTGTGCGGGTGGCTCAAGCACGGTGAGGAGGTGATCCCGGGGCCGTTGCCACCACCATTCGGGGCGGCTGAAGAGATGGGCCTCGGGATGAGCGGGCGAAACTTACGGCCGTTGAAAGAATCGGCCATGTGAAGGTCTCCTCCATCATTGTACCCCATCATCCACATGATCGACGAACAGCACAACACAAGCTCTCTCGCAGACGAGCTTGATGACCTGGGTCTCCTCGTTCTTGGAATGAGTCTTTTTTGAAGAAGCAAGCTAGCAAGAATGAGGGAGAAAGATAGAGTGAGAGGGGACAACTTTAAAAAAGAGTATGGGGAGGGAGATGTATTGATTGAGAGTTACGGTTCAGAATGCAAGGAAATGCCATATATATATATATATATATATTCACACTCGTTTGCTTTTAAAAATAGAAGATATACGCTATGGTCCATATGGATCTTCATATATATATATATGTGTGTGTGTGTGTGTGTGTAATAAATGAATTCAAGTATATATAATAGAGATAATGTTGAAAAAGAGAGAGAATGCTCAGAGTTTTTACAATGATTAGAAATTTAACCTCTCAGTAACTCAATATTCCACAAATCTATGCGACGAGTCGATGTAAACTTATGTAAAAGTGCATGCGTAAGTGGTCTTACCGAAAACTAGTGCAACTAAATAAGAAAATATTGTACAACCCATAGACTGCTCATAAAGTGTACTTACGTTGTATTTAAGTAAGAATGGGGGATTTAAGATGGCTTTTGAATACTTCTGAAAAAATGGCTTTTGAATGTGTTGAGGGAGGTTTCAGACTTTCACAAGAAAGATTAGGAGGAGGTGGGGAGAGAGAGAGAATGTTGGTGTAGGATTGATAAGGGACAAAAGTGAGGTAGAATGAGGTTGACTAAGCAGAGGGACAGGGAGATAGAAGACAAAGAGCAGAAGGGTAATAAAATAGATGAAAAAAGAGAAGAATGAGTGAGTGAGAGTGATCGAACGAACGAATGGAGATAGAGAGAGACAGAGAGAGACACAGAAGGAACGAGGAGGAGGAGGAGGAGAAGGAGGCATGGAATTCTGGGAGGAGGAGAGGAAGGAGAAAAGGTGTATTGCATTGGGAGATGGGAAACGAAAAACGACGTGACATTTAGGAGAATAGGGCTTGTCTCTTTTCATTCTCTCTAGCACACTCAGAACTCTGGTGAATGATCTCCATCCCTTGAAATTATATATATTCTAGAAAGTCATTTATGATTGTATTAGAGAGTGGATCTCGTAGCGTCTATACTGTAACATGAAAGTGCAGAATTACCGGACTACATTGCCAGCTTGAGCTTAAAGGAAATCAAGCAAGTTCATCGACTTATGTAATGGTTATGGTACAAAACTTTGGAGTCAAGAAGAGGTAACGAATCAAAACCCTGATACATATGCCTACAAAAACAGATGAACCTCACATGAATTCTTACATGAAAATGTGCGCCAGAAGTTTCCCAGCCCCCTCTTCCTTCTCTCGCTCTATATAATTTGATAGAGTTTAACATCGTCATGTAACCGGTTCCTCTAAAAGGTTAATTTTTGTATGGATTGAATGCATCACATTTGGAGGAACATATATTGCATCACTTCTGGAGGCGCACACACACACATATATATCATATGGATCTGATTAAATAGGGAAGATATGTGCATGTGTGGTTGATTGAACTTAAGCTCTGATACTACGATTGATAGGATTGATCGGAGGACCAGACACAGCACAAGACACACAAAGGTCATTAATTGTGGGGGTTGTAATGTGTAGTGCCTTTCACCATTATTCTCAATCCGAACTGCCCCTCTCTATTGCACTCCCCTTCCCTCCTGTTCTGATACCCTCTTTACCCTTTCCTTTGTCTTTATAAACTCTCTCTCTCTCTCTCTCTCTCTCTCTCTCTCTCTCTCTCTCTCTCTCTCTTCTGATCACAACGATGAACGAATGGATGAATGACTGTGTACATATCAATTGGCAACGGTACGGTTTACCATTGTTATGAGTTCCACCACACATTCCCCTTTCTGGCCCTACCCACTCCATCTGTCCAAATCCCCCTTATATATTTACATCATCATTTTTTTTTCTTTTTCAGTAAATAGAGGTGCGAATATAAGAAGAATAGGAAAATTGAAGTGATAGAAGAATTTTATTGACGAACATCGAGTTCTGAATAACTCATTGGTCATGTACCGATGGCCGTGATTTTGCGGATTTTTTTTTATTATATACATACACCCTTTTTGGTTAAATATGAGTGCAAATGATGAATAGATTGTATCTTGGAATGGAGGAGGATTTGCATTGCACTCTATCGCTTGTTAAATGCATCCGAGGAAGGACAAACGCGTCGAGACGATGAATGAGTTATAGTATACTATCGAGAAGCCCACCCGTGCTTCAATTAACTTATGCGCTCATGGAAGAAGGGATATTTTTGTTTTCTCTTCAGACCCGACCGGCACAAAATGGACATCGAGACACATCTATGTTATTCGATCGATCTACATCGCTTACTATAGCTTATTATATACTTTTTCCGGATTATAAATGAGATTTGCAATCGAATATAGAATTACAAAAATGAAAGTCTATATACATAATAAGTAAGTTTTCATGGATAAAAGTTAAATTTATAACTCTTTCGCTACAATGGAAGAAAATGCCATCCATGGAATCTATTTTTTCACAAGCACAATTATGCTTGTAATTTAATGCATGTTTATTTTCTAGGAATAAATGAAAATGACCGTTTTAATTTACTTCCCAAAGCTTTTCTCCTCCTCTTTATTATTATTTTTTTGGGTTCCTTTTTGGTTCCGTCCTTCAGAGTGTCCCCAAAAGTTTGAATCTTGTGCTGAGCCCTTGCATTAAATTCATGTCAGGGGCTCCATCCTCACCTCTCACTGATCCATCCATCCATCAATCTTCCTCATTCTCCCCTCCCCATGTGTCCATTTCCTGCACCATTAGCCCCCCCTCTGTCATCATGGTGAAATGATTCAAGATACATTATTTACACACACGCACACACACGTGCTGTAGCATTCTCTCTATGCATCCCTCCGAGTCTCCAATGGCAGATCATCATTGTTAAATTATTGATACGTAGTTTTCTCTCTTTGGGCCCGTAGGCACATGTACACATAGGACAATGTGGCATGTGCATTACACATATGAACTGTCCTTTTGTTTTGTTTTGTTTTTTTTTTTTGTGGGGACGTGACTCTGATAAGTCAGAAGCATACCAACTTCTCAAAATACCAATAAGTGGCCTATGTACATGACTTGGATTTTCATCTCTCTCTCTCTCTCTTTTTTTTACTGTATCGATCGAGTCCGAATATTCCTACACGGGTCTGACCCCATTTTCTTCCCCGTCTGCTTCTTCGATTCCTTTCTCTATTAATAGGTGTCTGGTCTCTTGTAGTCCCGCTCTTTATCCATTTTTATATCGAATTATTTTATTTCCATATGTTTAACTAGCGTCCTACTCTTTCTTTGACTTTCTTTAATTTCGATCAATTGAAGAAAGTTTACGAATCCCCGCCTGTAATGGTTAATAACTTGTTTTGATTAAATTTAATTATATTAGAGAAACATGATTGAATTAATTTAATTATATCAATTTTCAACTTAGGAATAATATATATTTTTATTTTTACCAATAATATTGTTGATGCACCTCTATTTTCTCCTCTCTCTTTTAAAAAAAAAATCTTTTTTAGGCATATAACCTTTTTTATTATGGAGAAAAATAGTTATATTAACGGAAGGGAGACAAACCCTTAAATTACGACCGAGGATAGATTCAAAAATAGCTGATGCGGTTTCCAAAAGAAGATAGACTATGCATGGATTAGCTTATCCATGTGGGAATTATAATGACTATGTAGATTATCATAAAGGCCTATTTGGGATCTGCGACTAGTCAGCCTCTTGAATAGAAGCAACCTTAAAAGAATGTTTTTTTTTCCCTAAGCCTACATCAACATGGTTATTGAAGCCCCCCACCAAAAAGGTCATGAAAATACAAATTCAAGAAACGGTGTTGCACCACTTATTGTACAAAAATATATATCCGGAAGTTTAATCCTTCATAAGTAATTTATGTCCGAATTTAATTACCACTCTAGGGAGTAAAAATATATAAAGTTCTTGACATTTCAGCCAAAATGAATGGATACCGATTTATGTGAACTGACTCATATTCGAGGGTTCAATTCATTGTTTGTCCTTTTGATAGCCACACAAATATTAAGTGGAAAAAGCAATCCCCTTTTCGTAGGGTTAGGTACCGACCTCGTTAATTATGTCCACCATCAATCTTATGAGCTCCACTAGGTCAGAAGAAGATTAAAGGAAAGTAAGAGGTTCGTGTGAGGCTGGCTATGTCCTGTCTACTTCACTCTACTTTGTCTTTCGATTGCTGCAAATTAGAGTTTCAATCAGGTTAACCCCCCCCCCCCCCTTTTTTTTTCTCCTGCAGACACAATCGAGGTAGACATGTACTAATGATCCGAGGAGCCATTGTGAAGATGTCACTGCTTACGAGAGTCCAATGTGGCTAGGTGGATCATGTTAGGCATTGAGATCTTATTTTTCCTCGAAAAAAAGGCGATAAAGCTGTAAAAGAATGTACGAGAAGAATGCAAATAAAGACCCTCTAACAATACATGAAAAGTTCCATTAACAAAAATCAAATGTGAAATTTCATGATTTTAGGATTTATCAATCCCCCCCCTTCTTCTCAATTAGTTGTTTTATTTAAGCGTATAGGTGTATGGCACACCCTAGCTGGTCAAACCTTCTGATTCTGATGCTTGCATGCATGCATGCATGCATTAGTAAATTAATGCGCATCGATAAGAGGGGCAAGAGCTTTTCAATTTCTCTAACGAATTGGAAGAAACATCCCCAAAGAATTAATTACTCAATTACTTAGTTTTTTTTTTCTTTTACTAATGAGTACAAATTTTCAACCAGCATGCAGATGTAGGCCCTATGACAAATTAATCTGACTGCTTAAAGTTGCGTTGGAAACGAGGCCGAGGGTCTGCCTCGATGGGAAACGGGACACAGGACGCATGTAGTTGGGTCAATACTCCAGAAACAAGATCATTCGGGATATATGGTCTCAGCCGCGACATGGGATTTGAAGGGATACGAATGGGAGTAGCATCGATAATTGATTTTCATACCGGCTCATCTTCTATTAATTCTTCGATGGAATTACGCGTGATTCTAGGCTGCAGGTTAGGATAATATATAAGCAAAGCACGTACGGATACACACCGACCCCCAGACGGTATAGGAACTTGTGATTAAGGTTTCGATTGGGATTCCGACGCATGTGTGCACATAATTAATCGTATAAAAAAGCAAGGCCGTAAAGGGACCATGTCCTTCTAAATCAAGCAATTTGGGCCTTATCAAGGTAAGTTCACGTGTTCTTCAAACTTCCAAGTTTATGTAGGTACTAGGTATAGAGACACAAATATGTGTAGCCCACCCAATGTTGCCCTAGTTTATCCGGACACATTACATGCACGTCTGTACTTTAGTATGTTGTATAATCTTTCAGGTACGGTGGCTCTTGGAAGGGTGGAAGTAAGCATATATATATATGTATATATAAAACGAAGAAGTAGGATGACTCTTATCATTAAAAGCCGATCCATAATGTTTGAATTTTTTTACTGATGATGATATATTATATCAATTCATTTCTCTTTAATATGCCTCATAATTGCTTTTTATAGCAAAACCTCTATTCTCCTCATGATCACTTACACTTCAGACCCATAAATTCGAGCAATTTTATGCGCAAACATATGTGTTTGTTACCTCATCAAGAATTAAAAGTGTATATGAGGAAAAGTCAAATGTCCATCTCATGGAAGCTTCATGTTGCTTCTCCAAAAGCAATTAAATTCATTTATTTATACAGCAATGTGTCCTGGCAAATTTGAGGCCGTGCGTATGAGCCTTACCCGTTATTTTTTTTTTAAATGGTGAATTTGTTTGTCATCTTATCATCAATTACATTCATACATTTGCACGGTACACCCCTAAAATTAAGGGCAAAAGTTGTGCGAACCTCATACGTGCTGATCTCTTGACGACCACTGAGCTTTACAAACTCAAACAACGGTACATCATTTCTTGATCTCACACATTAAAATTTTCGGCGGCTAATGAAACCAGAGGCTGATTTAGGGTTTCATGAGATGTCGACGAGCTTAAAGAGACTAAGATTATCCTTATGAATTTTTTTTTTATATTGAAGTCGATATTTAATTGGGTGTCCTGTAATTTGGAGCTGTAAAAGGTTCCACCCTTTTAGAGTCCAAAGCCCTCGTCGGGGGTGCTGGTCCAAGAAATGATTGGACCCGATCGGATCTGATCGGATCGGATCCACATGCCCCTCTCTTTATCCCCCAAATCTCTTTTGGGGGTCGTAATGGCCAATTGTATATCTTCTAACATTACCAATTTGGAAATCTTTTAAAATGGTAATTAATTGAAATAAGGAGTTACTCTAAGTCTGTCAACAAGATCACTTGGTTTCTGCAATTTTGTCGATTAATTGACACCCTCCTTGATTTCATATCAAATTAACTTCCAGAAGATACTAATGATTTACACAAGACCAGTTGAATCTGAACAAATGCATACAGATGATGAACTTTGACCTTAATATAATTAATTCATAAGATGATGATTGCATATATACATATATAAGAATACATATATATATATATATGCTGGCACGATTGTAGCTGTTTACAGCCAATACGCAAACATTAATATCTGCTACTTGCTAAGTGACAATGCGACATCAAGATCTCTAACAACCAATTGACTTACGCTGCTGTCGTGCTACCCAACATTAATTAATCATACTACCCATTTGACGGCCAGAACATTCGTCCACTATGTGTTTTATTTTATTTTTAAATATCCTTGATTAATTAATCAATAGTCTTCTCTTCTTCTTCTTTTTTTTTTTCTCTTGTGTGTGGAGCATATGAACTGAAAATCTTGCTCAAATCCAAGGCCATTCATCCCCCCCTAATCACAAGATTCAAAAATCCTTGTTTTACGACTGAATGGCAGTTGATATGGAGCCTCGCGCATCTCAATGACTGACTTGAGCTAATCAGGAGTCAGCACGGCATCGATTGGGAGCGGGTTCAAAGAACTCCTACTTCTACCCTCTAAAATTTGTATCTTATCAAAATCGGTCTATATAATATGGATGTTGTACAAAATTTTGAATTTGACAATTCTTATCTTTCCATCATGCGATCTTTTTTTAGGGATAATTTGGTGTCATGCAGCCATTTTAATGCAAATCCTAATGCTTTTTTTCCCCTTAAAATATTACATAACCTTCTTATAGTAATTTGCTACATAAAGTGCATAAGTAACAGTCATATGCAACACTCCTTGATACTTCTTCTGCGTAAACTGAGAGATCATATGTAATGGGGCAGGCATAAATTCTGAGGGCAGGACCACGTGGATTAAATTTGCCACGTGGCCTCTGAATCCCCTCATTTATAGGATTCTACTATTACTCTTACATTTCTAATCAAGCAGGTCCTTAACACAGGGAGGGCCTAGCCGTGAAATTTCAAATTTAAGGCTAGTATATAAGAGACTTCAGTACTTGTTCAACAAGGGATTTTACTATACATGAACCCGAAAAACCATGCTTCCATTGTTTCCGATGAGGCCTGTCTGTCTCTTGCGATCGGTGTACACCGATTAATGGTTTGAGTGCGTATAATTAATGGAGAAAAGCGTAGATCCATGGTTAGGGTTGATTCGATGGTTCTAGATCTGCAGGAATTGATGGCTGTGGGTACATGAAGGAACCACATATCGGTACAGTGTTTACAGTAATATGATATTATATGAGTCAAAATTTTATAGTATCGTATAAAAAATATTTTCGTGCAATAACACACATGAAAATTTTGTGCTACGACCAAACTTTACAAGTATTTTATTTATATTTACCAAATTCTACCCCCAATTTTATATTTATCAAAAGGTACGGTCCCGAATTCCGACTTATAACCCAGTGAAATTTCACTAAGGTGGAAAACTTCCTGTGCTCCAATAATACTCGAACCGAACGGGATCTGATAATTTCAGGGTACATGGAATGCAACTAGGGGTCTAGTGGCTTGGGCCTTGGGGCCTGGCCCATCACCAGCTTAAGAAGTTCAGGCCGAACACGTAGGCTCAAATAGGCCCACGGATAGTAGGAGGGAGGACAGGAGAAGGTTTCCAGCCCACCGAGATGTGATCCTTTGAAGAGCACATTATAACTGAAGACTCCAACATTATGGCACACGACCTTAAATGTTAAATTGCGTGTGCTAAAGAGGAAAGGCTAAGTGAAGTCACGGCCCGCTCGATCGGGGATAAATCCCGAGTCTATTTGTATCTAATGTTTCTAACATCGGATTGGACTTCCCGAGATCCTTTGTACTATAACTATGCTGATAAAATTTCCCAAATGTAGTCGTGGGCACGTGCTGAGGTTCATTAGAGCCCCTTTTTTTTCAGGGCATGATCAATCAATCTGGTCCCTATTGACCGAACTGGCTCGATATGATACCGTAGAGTCAGTACGGAAGCCCATGTACGATACCGTGGTAAAGTTGTAATGAAGTTGTTGTTCGTTGAACAGTTGATTAACATTATGGGATGCTCATGGGACAGTGCTATTAATTAAAACTAAAACTAATTTATTGAGATGGGAATCGGGGACCATGTAATATGGATGGACCATAATATGCTCATCGTCTGGTCCTTTTTATGTCAGGCGACAAGGGATTTCCACATAATCGCGCTATTGTTCACCAATTCTCCTTCTCTCTCTCTCTCTCTCTCTCTCTCTCTCTCTCTCTCTCTCGATTGCAGAGTTATTATTAGCTTTTAAAACTCATGTAGCTAACCGGATCCACGCGATCTAGTGACTCACTGTAGATTGTGCGATGGTTCATGATTTTTAAGCGGCTGATGAGCATCTTCGAGCCCGAGATAGTCGTTGACTTGACCTCAGTATCATTGGCGGTGGAAGGACCCGATCTATGGTCGGCCATTGGAAGACCATCGCGGCGGGTGATGGTAATACGCCCATTCTCTCCGTAGACGGCTTCTCTTCTTTGCATTTGCTTGTTCCGTCGAGATCCAATTTCTCCCCCACATACACTAGTATGGAATCATTTATATCTTTCGATTTTTTTTTAAACATCATAAATAATTCAAAAGGAAGAAAGGGTGCTACGCAAATCTCAGACAACGTTAGCGCAATTTCCACTCACAAACATCAAAATCAAGCCCCCGAGTCGATCCACAGATTAATCTGACTCGACCGGATGGATTTTGATCTTTAGATCTAACGTGCGTGTGCAGTGCAAGGCAGGTGGAGGAAGGCAATGGGCCACGCTCCAGGAAGAGCGTGTGAGGAGCGTTCGACATTGTGATGGTGTCGGAAACTTCACGGTGTTGCGAGAAAGAAACAAACTGAAATTGCTGACCAATATCGTGTGGAACCTGAGCCCCGTCCGTCCGTGTTGCTGGCGCGCCCATACACTCGCACGGCCCACATTTCTTCTTTCCCAACAGGGATGGCAAAACTGACCCGCCCCGGTTGGCTCGAAATGCTATGGATCGGGTCAGACCCGACCCGCACTAAGAACGGGGTTGGCATTTGCCCAACCGGCATGCGGGTCAAGACGTGCCTAGATATGCCTGATGACCCTGCCCCGCCCCGCACTCTTTATATACCATATAATGCACAAATATTACATAATATATAATATTTGAGATACAGTTATTTAATATATACTTATCAACCTAAGTTAAGTAAGATGATTTAATTTTTTTTTTAAATAAAATTTTAAATTCAAGTATTATAAATAAAAATAATTTATTTTAAAGAAATTTTACCTTTAGTGTCTCTACTCAACTTGAACTGAAAATATAGTATAATAGTTTATAGATACAATTAGTTTATATAAAAAAGTTTATATATTTATAATATACGTTAATTAATATTTGATATAAATTATTTTTATTTGTTTCATGAATGGGGTGACCCACCCAGCATGGCTCAAGCTGCGGGTCCACTTAAGTCACGCTGTTGCGGGTCGGTGGGCAGATCTTGGCCTCCAAATCCCTGCCCCCGCCCCGACCCATTGCCATCCCTACTCCCCGACGATGATTGCTCCAACCAAATCTTTTCATTCAAAATAAAGGGAGCAACTTTGGTTAAAAGCGTCTATGATTTACACAGCCCAAGTTTTGAGCTAATACACATACATATATATATATGTGTGTGTGTGTGTGGATCTGTGTCCAGCTTGCTTGTTCTTTTTCTTCTTTTGTTTTTTTTTTTTTGTTGTTTCGTATTTTCCAGCTGTAAAAAGAAGAATTGTGGTTAACGGGCTATTGTCCCGTGGTTACAGTGGTTAATGCAGACATTACATGTATATACATATATGTATCTACATTGTCCTGCTCTCGATGGGAGCCGCGCGGATTCCCTGTGGACCTTTGGCCATGTGTTTCTCTTTTCGGGATACAGACACCCTAGTCCTGACTAACAACCCTCTCTGACACATCTCCTCGAACACTGCTTCCCTTTTCTGTCCTTCCCTCCTTTTCCTTTTCAACTTGACCCTCGAATCTCGATTCCTTTCACAGGTATATTACTTCCGCTCAAATTTATTTGATCTATTTAATGATAAAAAAAATTTATTTATCACTGCTACTTACTATTTTAAGTGAATAGAGTATCATATAATTTATAAAATTATGAGTTTAATTCTTTTATTTTTTAAGAATATGAGTAACTATGCAAGTTGCAGTGGGTTATAGAGAAAAAGAAAAAGAAAAAAAAATCATAACTTTAAACATTTCTCGAGGGGAAAGTCGTCACAGACCACAATGAAACCAGCTAATGCTGACCGATGCTTTCCCTTGCTTTAGACTTAGAGGGCAGCCGTTGTCGTTATCCCAAGATTTTACATAGAATTCTTTGGCCTTTTTCTTTTTTTATGTGAAACACCAAATGTAAAGCAAGTCCTCTTCTTCGCTTATGGGTGAAGCTAAAAACGCTCGAAATTTAGCATGTCCACAAGCATATTTGACATATGACACGGTTCCTTACGACGAGGGGTACAGATATATCTAAATTTGATATTTTTAGACATTTCCATGGAGTTATGATATGGAGGAGAATGACCTGAATTACTTGTAACTCAGTCTATTTGCGAGTGGACTATCCCTCCGAGTGTGTGAGATCAATCGTCCAACAGGTGGACCTAAAACTCCCTTGCATTTGAATGTGCCCGATTAATGGGTACTACTGAAATCACATTTCATACTCAACTGGTGTTGTTTGGAAGGTGCAGTGAGGTTCGACTTCCCCCTATAAGTACACCATTTACGGCACCCACCTGCCAAATGAAGAGATAAAAAGAGAGAGAGAGGGAGAGAGAGGACCCATTTACCATTTTGCACCAGCTCTCAGTTAACACACTCGCTTTCTCTACACTGAGGCTGCAGAAGCTCATCTGGGCGAAAGCTCCCTTGGCTGCAGTCAAAGCTCAGATATACATGGCGCTGCTGGGGACGGTTAAGCTGAGAGCTCTCCTCGGTCTCCTCCTAATCATCATCGTCTCCTTCCACACAGCAGGTATCTTTTTCCTTGCCTTTTTGTTCTGTTCTGTCGTTTCTTGATCTTTGAGTGTTGATGGCCGTTTAAATGGCTCCGCTCCAGAGCACGTTATCCACATTGCTTCTCTAGCACGTTTCTCTTGAGTCCTCCTGCTTAGATCTGCTACATATGTAAGTTTACTTGGCATACAGATGTATAGATATAGTCATCTTGAGTGGCAACATTCGACGCAAACAATGGTATACTGTTTAGGAGATAAAAAGGAAGTTCCAATATGAATTGTGCCTGAAACTTCACGATTGTAGTTTGAGAGTGACGACTAAGTTCCAAATCACGATAAATTTCTTTGCTGGAAGAGGACATGAAAATGCCAGCCGCTTATACCGTTTTGGGATTAGTTGTAAGTAAAATGTCCCTTGGTTCATGCCAATGACCGTCAAAGCTGAGCATTTTCCCGTTTCAAAAGAGGTAAGAGGGCCCCGAAAAATGGGCTTTTATTACAGTTACATCGTGATTTCGACATTTACTAGTGGAACTTCTTAATGTACTCGTTAAGCTCATCAACTTTATTTTTAATCCCCCCACAATAAGAAAAAAAACATGTACGTTTTGGGCAGATGAGGTGTCGGCCACTACCATAACGCTGTTCAACAGGTGCCCCCACACGGTATGGCCGGGCATTCAGCCCAGCGCCGGCAAGCCCATTCTCGCCCGCGGTGGTTTTAGACTTCCTCCCAAAAAGGCCTACACCCTCAGCCTCCCTGCGCTCTGGTCGGGCCGCTTCTGGGGCCGCCACGGCTGCACCTTCGATGCGTCTGGCAGAGGCCGTTGTGCCACGGGGGACTGCGATGGGTCCCTTCACTGCAGCGGCATTGGCGGCGTCCCGCCCGCCACGCTCGCCGAGATCACCCTCGGGAACGACCAGGACTTCTATGACGTGAGCCTTGTGGATGGTTACAACCTCGGCATGTCGATCACGCCGTTTAAGGGCTCGGGCAAGTGCAGCTATGCCGGCTGCATCAGCGACCTCAACCACATGTGCCCTGTCGGGCTTCAGGTTCGGTCCAAGGACAGCACGGTGGTGGCTTGTAAGAGTGCTTGTTCGGCCTTCAACTCCCCCAGGTATTCATAGAGGAAAAAAACTTGGAAATCTTATGTATTTTAAATTTTTAATAAATAATTTCTATAAATCTTTAAATGATCGAGCAAATATAATATATACACATCTATTATATAATAAAATCTATTCTATCATTATAAATTTGACCATATTAGATTTCATCCACACGTCAACATTAGTAACGCGAAAAACAAATGTACATTATAATGCTGTCATATTTATGTCAGCACTTTTTGTCACGGTAAATAATGAAATAAACTTTAATATATAATTAAAATAAACATAAATGTATTTAATTTATTCTGTTTACATCTTCTAAATATATGAGATTTTATGATGGGCTTATATGTTCATTTATATATATTTATATTGATTAGTGATAATTTATGGGACCCGGCCGTGATCCGTAGGTACTGCTGCACCGGGAAATTCGGGACGCCACAAGCCTGCAAGCCCACGGCATACTCGAGGATATTCAAGACGGCGTGCCCGAAGGCGTACTCGTACGCGTACGACGACCCCAGCAGCATCGCCACCTGCACGCGGGGCAACTACGTGGTCACCTTCTGCCCGCACCATCGCTAGAGAGCTGTGCATGTAATATCTCAATAATATATATATATATATATGGGTGTAGTGGCCGTGGCTTACTTCATCGGGGTCCGGCTTTCAGTTTATAGTTATAATGAACACTATTAAAGTGTCGCTCGTCAGATTAAGAGAACGCATATACTAATAGCTAATTATGGATGCATGCATGAAAAGGCAGTGACGAAGAGAATTTATCTCCGTCAGTGCTATATCGTCTATTGATTTCTCAATTAAAAACCATATAGTGTATTTATGGTTTTATTGTTTTTTATTATAATTTTTTTACTGATAAAATTTTAAAATTTACTAAACTAACTTAACAAGTATATATTCTCGGATCCTATCCTATCATATAAAAATTAAATTTAAAATTTATTCGTCCGTAGATTGAGAATAATTTCCATTATTGAACCCCATTTCTATGACATCTTTTTGACTTTGGTGGCCCTGTGAGGTGCATTATTTTGCCGGTCCTGTCATTTTCAAGATCAGTTGATGGGGGGAATCTTTGAGCCCTAGGAGGCCTTTACCGTTGATCGAAATAAAATAAGGCAAATGTGGGAAATTTGATTGGTGGAATGAAATCCTCACTAACTTTAAAATTAAGGAATTTCAGATTCTATTAGTCAGATTTAGTAAATTGTCACCGGCTGCATGGCTGGCTGTACAGATGATCGACATGTCCATTTTAATCATGAACGTGCGACCCAAGAAAACGACCCAACCAAGAGTGGATTCAACGTACTTTTTATGCACTATTGTGGGCCGCTGTATACAAAGGAAAGGAAAGGATAGAACATCTAGTGATAAAATCTTGCTATCTGGACCGAACCTATGCAATTGGTTTTGATAACAAGATCACCACTAAAACAATATATGCCGAGGGAATTCGGAATACTAAGTGAAATTTAAGTAAATTTTATATTTAAACTTTTGAATGTAAAAATTCATAATTATATATTTTGTGGTGTTGATCCAATTGGAATTTGAATTTTTTAGGCACAAAAAAAAAAAGAACATCAAAATGTCATGAAATCTGACCGTGTTGGCAACGGTATTCGAGGTAAATCGATTTCTCTTCAGCTTCAAGAAGGCGACCGGGTTCCGATGGGCACCCGAACATTGCCCAGCCCACCTAAATAGCAATTATCCTTTTTCAACACGGTGGCTTCCACAATTTAGAAGAAAAACAGACCTCACCTAGTGTTTTCGAGCAAGTCAAACTTTGTTGCGTGCACCAACGAACACGAACAAAGGGAAGCTGTCCTCTTCGATCCCCGCCCGTTCGAGAATACTCTTCAAACCCGTACGGTGCATAGACATAACGACTAGATGATTGAAGGTACTAACTTCTTCACCAGAACACTAGTCTTTCGCTGCATTGCGCCATGAGGAATCGATTCTGTATGTTCCTACAGCGGATCCCATCTTTGGCACACTAAAGCGTCTGCTGGGCCGACAGCCAGATGGTGCAACAGCTGAGGTTGAGATAACAGCGGAGGATGCTTGAGAAGATATCCGCCAGATTGTCGCCTCCGTGTTTCGGCGGACAACTGATTGATGCCCCCATGAAGACGACCTACAGCAGCAGAGAAAAATCGGCCCAGTTTCAATTTTCCCCCTCCAATGCATAAACGAGCAAAGTTTGAGAACAATCTGAATATATACATTAAGCTAGACTAGCACGTTTCCTGAATTATTTGATGGACCTCGTATGTTGTTGGGCTTTGTCAATGGGCCTTTGCATGGACCGCGGCCTGAAGCCCATACCAAACGATTAATCGGACCATTTCTTGACAGAGACCGCTTCATGAAAGAACTCATTTGAATGATACGGTTATTCTTTAGTTCGGTTCAACCGGTGGTCCTCAGCAAATTAGGCGAGGAGAACGGCCATTTATTAAAGTAAAATTAATTCTATCGCGAGAAATGGATGAGGGAATCTGTTCCTTTACCTCTGAGAACCAGAATCCGGTTATTTCAAACCAAATGACCGCAATCTGAGCCTAGCATTCCGGTTCAATTATGGTTTTTCAATTAATCGCATTGAGCCGGAGCATTGGTTTGTTGGTCTGTCTGAGTCGCGCACGCGCGAAGGGGACCCCTCCTCGTCTCTATCAACCTTCTCTATGAACGGTGACGGAATTTCCCACGCTTAATCCTCGCAGTCGTCGGCGACCCTCAATTAATCACAGCCGTCCATCTCTCTCCCGGGATCTGGTAGTGGTCGTAGGCGCGAAAGTCTCCTCTCCGCGTGACTGTGACGTTGTCTGTGATGCATCTGTCTCACCGGACAGTTGCTTTAGCGCTCCGCGTAACATCGTCTCCCCCGTCCTTCTCCTCTGCTGCAAACTGCAACTCTATTTCCTTGAAACAGCCAGCTTCGCTCCAATGCGCCATGGCCGACCCGCTCTCCCGATTCCGTCACTGATCTCTCTCTCTCTCTCTCTCTTCGGACTCAGCGATCCCTCTGTGCTTCACCCCCCACCCTTCTCAAACTGCAGAATTAGTGGGAAGATAGCGTTGGAGGACGGATCGGAATGTCGGATTGGCTCACCTCCAAGCTCAAAGCTGCCGAGAATATTCTTCAAAAGGCAGAATTTCTTTTCTCCTATAATTTCAATCGCGTAATTTGCCTTACATTTCTAGTAGGGTAGCTATCGAGGGCGAATTATGCCTCTCTCGTTTGTAGGTGCCTAATCGTGTTAGCGAGTTTAATCTGAATAGCACATGGACTTTAAATTGTTGTGGTTCTTAAGACTGCGTTGCTGTTGTTTCGTTTTACTGGCAGCTGAATTGAGTAAAATTTTGCCCTTGTGTTCTTATTTACGTGATGCTTGCATCTTTATCCAGCATTGCTGTTTAGTTCTTTAGTGAAATTAAATCTGGACTGTATTGACTGTAATGCCGTTGATCTGATGGCTCAGATTGATAAGCAAGCGGCTGAGTCGCTTGGGAAGAATGAGAGGCCTCGATCTGATGATGATGTAAGCCTTGGTACTCCCACGAAACTAAGTGATAGCGTTCCCTTGAAGGATCAATTGAAGAAGAAGACACAGGACAGCTATGATTATGGTGTTAGGTTATCTACAGATTCCAATAGCAGCAAAGTTAGTAACCGAGATGGAAATATCGAGACCACAAGTACCTCAGGTTCTCTGAGCCATAAATCTGCAGTTAATGATGGTGACTGGACCGAGCTATTGGGTTCTTCAAATGAGATCGCAAGCCCCTCCACAGCCAACAGGAGCAATGGGACTACTGTTATCCATGCTGCAAAGAGCAACTCCAGGAGGCCAGGGAGTGTGAGTTCAAATTATTTGGTGTCAGAGCTGAAGAGAAATCAAAGGAGCAACAGTAACAAGGTCTCAAGATCGAGTACGAGGTCAAACAATTTGAGGGATAGCAAGGTAAATGGAAATCAAATCGATGGGAAAGGCTCTTTTCTCTCATATTCTGCTGGGATGAATTTGAAGGCCGATTCAGAAAATTGTGGAAATATTTTGGAGCATGAATCATCTGATCAGGGGGATATAAGGAAAAGATTTATGCAGCCAGTAACTGATGAGGAAAATGTGGAGGATGGCTGGCAGCTGAATCTGAAACAAGTGGATGATTTTTCTGAACCAGCAGTCAGCAAGGGTTCCACAGAAATTGATTTGGCTAAAAGACATGATGATGTGTCATCTAAATCCAGTAGGGCACATGATGACAGCCCCAATGAATTCAAGGGAAATGGAGGAAGAGGAGACAAGTCTGATCCTGTTATTAAAGAAGAGAACATTTCTCGTGACATCAAGACTACACCTTCAGGTAGTGATGTTGGTTTGGAGTCTGAGACAACATCTGGTTCAACTTCTGACTCTGACAGTGAAGATGAACGCCAAAGGACAGAGGAGAGGAGGAGGAGGAAGGAGAAGATTCTTGCTGAGAAAGTAGCGGCTAAGGCTGTTGAGGCCATCAGAGAACGGGAGAACATGATTGCAAGGCTGGAAGGAGAGAAGCTGACCTTGGAGAAAATAATTGAGGGGAGAGCGAAGCAACAGGCTGAAGAGGTCATTCACATGTTCCTTTAACGTCTTCCCTTACGATTACTGTTTTCTTGATGATGTTGATTCTTAGATCTTATTTCTCTCTCATTTCTTGATGATTCTTCTTGCTTCAGGCTTCAGAGCTGCAGAATATAATGATTGAGACAATGGAAGCTGTTGAGCAGGAGAAGCAGAAGCACAATAATACTAGAATGGAAGCCCTAGCAAGACTGGCTAAACTTGAGGTATTGCAATTTCTGGTCATGTAGTTGCATTTGATTAATGATTGAAAAACTTGCAGCAATAGCAGTCTGTCTCTTGCCCTTTTGAATTAGTTGGCATTATGAATAAATTTCTGCTGCTTTTGTTGTTGCTAAATTAAAATATGGTTGCAGACTGCAAATGCTGAACTTGCAAAATCACTTGCAGCAGCTCAGTGGAATCTTGAAATAGAGGTAGAACGACCTTGGCAGATCTAACTTGCTGTCTTTTCATGTGCTCTATGACCATCAAGGAAAATTTCCTTAACTCCTAATGTTCCAATTTTATGCTTGCATTTTCTCGTTGAGCAGGTAAAGAGGGTGGCTGAATTTCGGCGACAGATTGAGTTAAAAGAATCAGCACATGAAGGTGTGTTAGGAGAAATATGAATCTTTCTTATTCCTAATGAGGAACATGGAAGTTTCTCTTTCCATCTGCAAGTGACTTGTGCTGTGAAGAATTCATCTTGACAGGAGCTTGACTTTGGATTATTAAAAAAATTATGTTTCTAAGAGTATTTATTGAAATGAAATGGATTGGTGTGCATGCATAGCTTTCTGTGTTCTCATAGAAAAGAAGTCTTCCAGTACTCTTCTCTTTGATGTGCTTCAAATTTGAATGCAAACCTTTTATTTGCTCTTATAAATTCAATCACATCTGGGATGAATTTTCTGTTTATTGGTCCAATCCATTTTCTATTTGGCTAGTCTTTCTTTGTAATAATATTCACATACTTGAAGATCTCTATTGAAATTTGTGTTCATTTAACAAATACTTGGTTGTTTTTGCTTCTTATCATGAAACCTTATGCTGCAGAAATGAAGAGGAGAATCTCCTGTTCTAATCATACTACAACACCATTGAAGCAGTTAGCAGCTGCAAGGGGACGTGAAGTTGAACGAGAGCTACTTGAAGTGGAATATTCTTTTATTTATGATAAACTAGGAAAATTGCAAGAAAAGGTTTGTTTTCTGACATGAATTTATATTATATCCTAATCCAAAGTGTCTTGGATTTATGGATGCAGATCTTGTAATTTTCTCGCACATATTACAGATTTCTTTTTAATAAAAGTTTTGTAGTCTTTGGCTTTTCCTTTCTTTGTTTTTCTTTTTTTCTCATAAGAAGGAAGAAGGTGCCAGCTGACATTGGATTCTTCTTTATCCTGTATACTTGATGATCTACTTGTCATGTTCAGGCAGAGAGTCTGGAGGCAAATATTGAACTGACAAAGAAGGAGATGGAGGAGCCGACAGAAGTAGAAATTGAACTCAAGCGAAGACTACGCCAATTGACTGACCATCTAATTCAGAAACAAGTGCAGGTCTGTTCATTAAAATCTGATTATGAAGGTTCTTGACGGCCCCCACTCTGTTTCTACCTCAGAATCAGCAAGCATTGCTAGGATTCAATTTAAGGATGTGTAGCAGCATATCTATTCCCTTGAGTAGCACAAAAATTCTCAGTTAATAATAGTTCTTGCTCATGCCCACAAGAGAAACTTCCAGACGAATAGCACCATCTGCATAAAAGACATTGATATTAGTTACAGTATATCTGAGACCTACCGTATTCTGCCAACTGAGCTCACTATCTGTTCACTGTCAGGTTGAGGCTTTATCCTCGGAGAAGGCAACTCTTGTTTTCCGAATTGAGGTAAGCTTTTAACCCCGAGCAATTGATGTCTTGTGGGATTTCATTGATTGAAGTTATACTCTGTAGTACTTTCTTCTCACCAACCGACTGGCTGGTATGCAGGCAGTCTCGAGGTTGCTGGAAGAGAACAGATCAGCCTCAAACATGAATGATTTTTCAAATGTCGCATTGAGAGACGTGGAATCAGGAGTCTGGGATCCCTTCAATTCCAAGCCAAGGCGCTCTTTGCGAGACAGGATTTGGTCAGGAAGAGAGCACATCGGATCACTGGTTCGGCAGCTGGACTCTTTATTCTTGGCTGGTGCTGTTTTCATCCGGAGAAACCCAACAGGGAAAATATGGGCTGCTCTTTACCTGGTATGCCTACATTTCTGGGTGTTTTACATTCTCGTGTCCCACTCTGCACCGTCGAATGAGCCCGGTGCGGTGATTTCTTTGGAAAACCTCGGTAACAATTCCAACATCTGACTCATCCTTATACTTTCTGTTTCATTTTCTACTTCCTAATTCCTTTCTGCGGCTGTTTGTCTGAGCTGTCTTATTTTCGGGGCTGTTGTGGCAATTTTTCTTGCCCGACTATAGTACGAATTACCTAGAGAAGAAGTAAATGTACATCTGACAGGAAACATTATTCGATTGTAAAGATATTGTCTGTTGGTACCGTGTTTTCGCCTTCCCCCTCTTCTTTCTGAATCTCTCCCATATCCTCCACTGACCGACTGAATCGATGTTTTTGCATTCCATAGTGTTAACACGAAAAGGCTCAAAATTCCCAAGCAGGTGCAAGAAGAGGTCTACACTGATGAGTAAAACCCAACGGATGCAGGACCTTCCAAGCAAATGACATACGAACAGGCAAAACACAAGCTAGTTCTGTTGTAGTGCAATTCTTCGAGAAATAGGCGTAATAGAAAGAATTCACAAGCCGGGAGATGTGAAATTGTAAAATTTTAGTTCGGCAACCGGAGAAAGTTCAATGACATGAAACAGCTAACCCATCTTTGCTTCGCTGCCTTTCCGGGTCCCACACGCTCTATACCTTGCAAAGACGATAAATGGCATTAGGAAAGCCAAGACGGACAACGGAGACCAAAACCATTGAAGGGCATTCACAGTTCAAGTGAAAGGGGAACGCGCCCGCGGAGACGTGGCAAGAGATGCACAAGCCTGGCTCGGGCAAAGGGTAACTGCTGTTGCAACTCATGTAAAAGGTGCTCTCACCAGAGTTCTTCCTGGGGAAGATTTCGGCTGTACAGTGGAAACTCGAACAGGAATGCCGACTTGAACCATGGTGGCAAGCTCCCGTAGATATCCGGGGGAAGCAGAATCAGAGGGCTGAAAAGGGAGACACGGAATTTGGTTTTACTTGCGGAACAAGGGACGGGAGGGTGATATGACGATCGGAAAAACGAGGCAATAAAAAGAATCTAACCTGGTTGTTCTTTTGTACTGCCTGTATGCAGCCACATTCCCGAACTTCTTATCAGCAGATATCTGTTCTCCTTTGTGCAAACAGATTGTTATAGGAAGCTCTAGGCGAAGGAGCAGAAGACAGTGCAGGATTGATAAACAAGATCATCCGAAGCTGTAAAGCCGACCTCGAGCAAAGGAATCCCACTGCCGAAAAGAAGCAGCACAGTGATGAATATTGGCCCGAAAACAACGAGCCACTCGGCACCTTCCAGCACTGGCGTGGAAGCAACAAAGATACCCCACCACAGGAGAATCTGAGAGTAACAGAAGAGCCAGGACAGGGAAAAACCGATCAGCCACAGTAGCTCTTGAGTTATTTCGAGGTGGTTGACTCCACGAGTCTTTTAATATCAGGTGGTCCTACCTCTCCAAGATAATTCGGGTGTCGGGAATATTTCCAGACTCCGACATTGCACCACTTTCCTCGATTCTCAGGCGCATTCTTGAAAGACAACTTCTGCTGATCAGCCGTAGCTTCAATTAGAAGACCAACTGACCACATGATCCACCCTATAATATCTTGAGGTCGAAGGCCGGGGTCTCTGCTACTTGCATTCACTATTGTTACGGGTAAACTCACAGTCCAAACCCAGAGAGCCTGGCCAACAAAAAAAAAAAAAAAACAGAAAAAGAAAGAAAGCAGAGCGAATCTCTTTACATAGGCGTGAATGCCTCAACCAACCACCATGAACGAGCATCTTTTAATAGATAGTGAGACCTGGAATGACCAGAAAACAGCCAATTTTCCAATGTTGTTGCGCATGTCATCGAAACGACGATCTTCCCCCCACTGTAAAATTCTAATGGCAACGGCATGCAGATTAGAAGAGGACTGAAGATTTCTGATCTGCATTACTACGACATATTTTGAAAAGACCCAGATCTGTGATCCACATCACTACGAGCCATAAAATAGAGGAACTCTCATGCCCAAAGAAATTTCCTTCGGCAATGCGGTCAGTAACTCACAAAGTTTAAGGTTAAAAGAATCAAAAGAATTTCTCATCCATACCTCATCAACAGAAACAGTCCTAATCGAAGTCCCCATATTACCACGAGCGAAGTTAAGACCACCTGTACATGTACCAGCAAAAAAAACATGGAAAGGGGAATCTTGCACATTGCACGAACAAAGCTATCTTAGCTGGATCCCTAATAACTGTATCAGCTCGTTTTCTTGTAGAAGGGCATCATAGAAATAAACATATACATGGGCAAATCACTGAACAGAGACATCGATAAGCTGAAGTGTTGCAAAGTCTTGAACATAAACTCAGACTAATGAGTCTAAAATACAATGACTAGTGAATTCAGGAGCAGAAAGATGCAAATCCGTTTCCATATTCTTAGAAATCTCTTTTCGTCTTCCATCAATCTCAACTATGCATTTATTAAATCGCCTGAGCAGAAAGATAGATATGATCAATCAAATTCCAAACCCAACAAGACATGGTGAACGATTAATGAAAGCTTGTTACTTCAACCAGTTTATTCAATAAACGGGTAAAAAATTATATAATAATAGGAAATTATACACCAAATAATTTTCAGATTGAGAAGCCACCTGTCTAAAATGCCAAGTCCCCTTCAAGATCAGAGTCAGCACAGCTATAATCACAAAATTCGTGCTCCCTGAGATGATGATGCAAAGCAGCAGCTCCCTCTCATCACTCAATTTTCGACAAGAGCAAAGTAACGAACAAAGAGGGCATATCTGAATTGCTCGAATTATTCACGTAAAAATCTCTAGGCCCCAACAACAACAAGACGAATTTACCGGCAAAGTCGGTGACTTTATCGATCTTGAGAACAGCTGTGATGATGAAAAAGAGGAGCTGGTACCCTACCTGCAAAAAAAAAAAAAAAGAAGAAGACAGATCCGAATCATCCAACAGCCCATGGAAGACCCTGCGTAGGATTCCTCGGGAAGCACGCCCCGGAACAGAGGGACTCACAGTGACAATGGCGGTGAGGGCGAGGAAGTGGGAGTCGATCACTGTTCCCATTTGATGAGGATCGGCCGTCGCAGATTCTCCTCCTCCTCCTGACTTCGTTCAGACTTCCAATGGCACAGCCTTCTTTGGGTGGTTGCTGTGGCTTCACGTATTCCAGGGAATCAAGGAGGTCGTTATTCATCTAACTCTTTGATCATTTAATTTATTTTATATTTCTTTTTTTAAACTTAGTTTCACTTTCATTTCTTAATTGACAATTATGTAATCCTTACAAGGAATTTTATTTTCTTAAATACGATTATTTAGTTAATTATTAACTTTTTGATATAAGTGTAACCCATGATAAAATGAAATATATAATTAGAAAAGAAAAAGAAAGAGATTTATAGTCGGCGGAGTGAAGTTGAATTTTTTTTTTAAAAAACTGGTGATAACATTTTTTAAAATTATTTTATTATTTAAGAATATTCCTTTATTATTATTTTATTTTTCATATGTGAATTTATATTTTTGAAGGAAAATTCTGGATGTTCAGTTGGGTCTTTGGAGCAATCCAATTACACCCAATCCAGCGTTGGAGCCTTCCTCTCCCACTTTCGATTCCGGCGTCTGAATTGTGGTCGGGAATCGTACACGGATGCCTTGCTGCCGTTTCCTCCTCAATAAATACGAGTTGTCAAAATCATGGGTTCGGACTTCATTGTCAAGGCTCCAGAAAAATTTGAGAATCATATCTGTATTATTTATTCGTTATGGAAAAGAAAAAAAAGAAAAAGGAAATAGCAGTCTTTGCTCTAATAAATAGAGAGAACTTAGGCGAGCAAATATTGGTCGGCCTAGGTACAATTTTCTTTCATCGTGGCAAGGGGCGGATCAAACTATCGGGTCGGGTCATAACCAGCCGCCTCAGTCCCTCGGACAGAAGAGAGAGAGGGGCATTAGGTGTTTCATTATGGGGGAAGGTTTACATGGACGGACCGGACCTTACAAGTTGCTCGTAGTGCAGTCACATTGAGATTTACAATTGGAAAAAACATAAATCAGAAAATAAAGTTGGCCCAAGACTGTCGCAAGGTCGGCAGCCAGGAGGGCGTGATGCAACTATGCACCAGACAGCTAATGACCCATGTACGAAGAATAGTAACAAATCACAGGAAAACTCAACGAATATGCAATAAGGGAGATTCCATATCTTCTTTTTGGTCGATGGAGAGGTTCAACATGGAGTCAAACCCAAACTGATTGTGAAGGAAGATCTCATTGCCTGTTAGTCTCAACTGCTGTAACCCCCCAAAAAAATTATCAAAAAAACTCTCTCATTTATTCTCATTTTGATGATATCCCTTGTACCATCAGGACTAAGAACATTGTAACATCCTTGTTGCTTTACGGATTTTTCTATCTGTTGGGTCGGGTTAGAACACTGGTATAACTAAGATAGACATAAACCCTTCCAAGATCTCAACACAATCAGTCCTCTATTTTCTTTCCCATTACTCAACTATTTTCTCCTTGTTGAGAAGATCACAGTGGGCTCGGTCTCAGCATCCGAATCAACCGTCGAGGATGTCTTCAGGTCCATTACTGATTGCTTCCAGCTCTGTGATAGCAGACTTCACGTCAGAAGAGACTTCACCAACAAAGTGGGTCTTAAGAACAGCCACGGCATGCTTGACCTTGGTCTGCTGCAAAATGTACAATTCCCATAAATCTCCCCTTTGATGAGAAGCTGCTTGGAGAAATTCTAACACAATCAAGTGAGAGAAAGAAGAGCTCACAATGATTTCCACTTTCTTTTGGAGAATTTCATATTCAAAGCCATGCACATGCATAGCTGCAACTGCTGCCAATGAGCCACTCTTCAAATGAAAAAAGATAGACATAAGCATTAGCCAACAAGGATTATCAGACGAGTTATCAACTGAAGAAGTAGTTGGAGCTAAGGTTTCAACATTATAGTTTTACAGTTTTAGGGTTCCAACATAGGAATTAAACGATGTAGATTCACAAAACAGTGGCAGACAACGAGAAGAGCATTTCAAAAATTTCAGGCGCATCCTCAAAACTAGCATTTCAGATGGAAGTACCCGACATTGTCTTTGATTCAAACTGCTTCTAAGCAGGTCGCCTCAAAAACTGTTTCCAAGAGCATGTTTGTATACTTTAGACCTTGATAATCATTTACAGTCATTTTGTTTCCTTCCTGAAGATCTATCATTTCATAATCTATTTTAATACTATCTATAACAGTGCAATGAAAACTCGTCTTTCCAGACTAACAGGAATGCTCTTTGTTTTTAACTATTTATTATCCATTGATAGAGAAACCAGTAATCGAGGACTATCAGACTAGCTTTGGCAGCCAAAATTACTCAACTGCTTCTGCATTTTCTTGTTTTTGGCACCAAATTACCCGAAATGGAAGCCTTGCTCAGCCAAGTAAGACCATCACCATACTGAGGAACTCCCATCAACCATTTGCGAAGCTAACAAACCCCCAGCAACCCTCGAGATCTGCCCATTTCAGTTTCAGACAAATTCAGGATTGGCCAGATTGATGGGAGCCATAGCTAAGTCCAATCCTTTTTTTTTTTTTGGGCCATGGCTAAGTCCAATCTGATATCCACTAATCTAGGCAAAACTGAAGTTTGTTTCATTGTTCAATAACTTGAAAAGGTTTTTTCTTCTAGATTAAGATTTTGGAGGCATAACCACGTGCTTTCAAGGCAATGATCGTCTTTCTATTTTGGCTCTCTTAGTTCTGTTTCCCAAAGATTAGAGGAAATCCACCAGATCCAGAAGTCCTGAGATGCTTGGAAAGTTTGCAGTGTCGTATGCTGCCCGCTCACATGCACAAAAGCACATTTACATATCTTTATCAATGAAATCTGCCCCCATCCTTGAAACTCTTTCATGCTGGTCATGCCTATGTTTACATTTCTCAGGCAGAAACCATTCTAGTGAGGCGACCTCAATCAGAAGATCATGATAAACTTCATCCTCTATTAGTCATCCTAGTTATTTACTGTGTGCATCGCATAAATATAGATCCAAGTATTTAGGAAAACTTTTCTGCACATCAGCATGTAGCAAATTCTAAAATGGATCCAAGGAGTTCAGAGCATTACCTGATTGTGTTGGCCAGCAGGCTCAGTAGTAGTAGCAGCAGTGGACCTCGGACGTCGTCCCCGCTGCCTCACAGGCAACCTCTCGGCACCACTGGCTCCAACCTTGGGCTGGTTCTGAGGCCCGATTCCAGTCCCTGTGCCCGCACATTCACTTGCAAGGGGGACCACCTTACGCGGCCTTCCTCGGGCTCTCTTTGGCCTGCCCGCTCCATATGCTGGCAGAGCTGCCTCTTCCAATAGTCTTTTGCCCTGCGTCTTGGGCGGGCGCCCTCGTCCACGTGTCATCTTTGGCATCTTGGGCTCGCCGACCTCGTCTGTCTTTGGTGCCTCGTCGTCAGAGTGCCCAAGCACGACGGGCTTGCGAGCATGGTCAGTGACGGCCTTGCCCTTTGCCGGGCGGCCCCTCTTACGCCGGTGGCCAGGGAGCCGGTAAGAATTCTTGAACATGACAATGCGACCGCTTCCCTTCAAGCTTTTGAGGTGGTGAGTCAACAAGGCCGAGTGGCTCCGGGGCAGGTCGCTGTAGTTCTGCTTCATGAAGCCTGATATCACCTTCTTGCTCGACCCGGTGGCGGGCTTCAGAGCCGCGACAGCCGCTAGTATCATCTACTAACATCATTTCCTCGAAAGATCACTAAAACTGACCCGATGATGCCAAACAAGTTACAATCAAAGACGAATGCAAGAACTGAAGAACAGGGGAAGAGGATGAGAACATACCTCATCGTAAGAAGGGTGATCGCGGGCAGTGGCAAGCAAAGGGGCAGCGTCAGATGAGCCAGGGGGTGGAGGTGTTGGGTCCATTGGCAGCGCAAGAACGCAAAACGAAGGGTCTCCAGAGAGAGAGAGAGAGTCGGAAGAAGTGGGAGAGGTTTCAGGGGGCCAGCCTGCACGTTTTATGGTTAGAGCATGGAAGCGAGGAATCGGAGCAAACACAAATGCATAATCATTCATCATATATTTATTTTCCTTCTACTGCTCCTTACTAATATATATATATATATATATGATCGAATGAGGTACCATTATCGAGTTGACCAGTTTTCGGTGATATAAAAGCCGAACATGTTCACTTCGTCACACCTCTCCTCGGGTGGTTTTTTTCAAGACCAAAAAAGATATCTTAAAACTATTAACCACGCTAAAATTTAAGATAATCAAAATGTATTAAATTTTCAATGTTACTGCTGAGCCGAATCTTGAAAATGAAGCTATTTTTCATGAAAATTTCAAGGAAAATAGGTAAGAGGAAGTTGGTAGGATGAAATTGTTCTTTCTTTTTTAAATTTTGGTTATATTAAAAGAGGTTAAGATTATATCTAATTTAAATTTTATGATGATTAATTAAATTATTTTTTATTTATAAATTTTCTCCATTTAAACCAAATTCAAATATGGGACCGGTTCAAAGAACAGGCATAGAATTGTCCTAGCCAAACTCAATATTAGTTCTTCTAGATAATTAGGCTAATATGTCCAGTCCTCATGAGACCAACTGAAGGAAAGAGGGAAACGGAAAAACTGACACAGTCCTCTGTTTCTCATCTCTGCTCTTTCTCTATTTCTCTCTCTCTCTCTCTGCCGCTAAAATCTCGGCCATTGTTAAGCACAGAGGAAACGGAGGATTGATCAGAAGAGCCTCAGGTGATGCTCTTACTTAAGACTCCACCATTCAGACATTGATCCTGTTATAACTACTAGTTCTTGCTATTTCTTTTATGATTTTTTTTTTGGCCCGTAAATTTAAAAATGTTCCGACATGGGGAGTAGTGGTGAGCATCATAGACGAAGCTCTTCGCTGGTTTCAACTCCGCTGCTTCTCCCCTCCAGCCGCGATATTAATAGCCCTCCTCCCGATTCCTGCGCTCCTTCTTCGCTCCATAAATCATAACTCAAGGCCCAAGAAAAGAAAAGGAGGATGAGGGAAGAAATGGAGAGGTAAATCTGACACCTTGCACTTGATCCTGCGTGCCCCATTGTGCTAACTTCGAGAGCAGCACCACCAGCATCCTCGTTCGCATGGCCGCCGATCCTCAGAAGGAGGTCGTTCATGTCCCATTTCTTCCTTCCTTTCCCGTTTCGCCCCACTATGGCGCGTTTGGATCTCTTGTGAGCTGCTTTGCTAAACATGATGGAGGGCATACGCGAGTTCAGGCACATCTATGTGGTCTTCAAGCTGATGGAATCAGACCTTCACCATGTCATCAAGGCAAATGATGATCTTACTTCGGAGCACTACCAGTTTTTCCTGTACCAGCTCCCCCGCGGGTTAAAATACATACATTCAGGTCAATATCCCCCTTGGGTATCAATGTTAGTTCTGTTCTGGAACTGGGAGATTTATTGTATGATTTATCGGTTGCAGCTAATGTGTTTCATCGGGATTTGAAGCCAAAAAACATTCTCGCCAATGCCGACTGTAAACTGAAGATTTGTGATATTGGGCTTGCCCGTGTGTCGTTCAATGATGCCCCATCTGCTATATTCTGGACGGTATGCTGCTGTATTCTGCACATTACTTAAACTTAAAACATGAAAGCATGCTTTTCTTAGGACTGTTTCTCTGCGGACTATGTTGCCAGTCGATGGTACAGAGCCCCTGAGCTCTGTGCTCGTTCTTCTCTAGAGTAGTAGCCGTTCATCTCTGCTATTATTCCTGAAGTAGTTTTTTTGCCTTAGCGATGCCTCCTTGCATGATCATATGCTTTTCTTTGTTCCTCCTGGTTAGTTCAGTCAGAAATTTGATACTCAAAGTCATTCAATTGTTGCCATTAGACATCTTGTGGAATCCTCTTTTCTTGTTTTGAGGTTGAAATATGGATTAAGTTAGGGATAGGAAACTTTCCAAGGACTTGGTCTATGAGTAATATTTCCATTGCGAGAATGTTCTCTTGACATGTAGTTCTATGATTTCCTTGCACAAAATCAATGGATAGCACTTCTTGAAAAACAAAAGGCAATAATATTTACCTCTGAGATTATGCGAATACTCAATTTTTTTTTCCATTTTGCAGTACACTCCTGCCATTGATATCTGGAGCATAGGATGCATATTTGCAGAAATGCTAACAGGAAAGCCACGGAAAGAACGTTGTCCACCAGCCCAATCTCATGACTGATCTTCTTGGCATTCCTCCGGCTGAAAACTGTTGCAAGGGTTAGTGTTCATATTGCTTTTATATATTTATGTGGTGACAATACTTGAAGAAACTATACTCCCTCTAAAGTTATAAAATTCCATTATAATTGACAGATTCGCAATGAAAAAGCAAGAAGGTATCTCGACAGCATGCGGAAGAAGCCACCGGTTCCTTTCTTGCAGAAGTTCCCTAATATAGATCCACTAGCCCTTCGATTGTTGGAGCGTCTCCTTGCTTTTGATCCTAAAGATCGCCCGACTGCTGAAGAGGTCAGCAAGATTGACCAAAGTCAGAAATATTGAGTGACAGGGATAGACAGCATAAATGTCGTCTTCCCTCATAAAGAGGACAGTACCTTTGTTAATATTTGAATGCTGCTGTGAAATTACAGGCACTGGCAGATCCTTATTTCCATGGACTAGCAAACGTGGATCGGGAACCCTCCACTCATCCCATATCAAAGCTGGAATTTCAGTTCGAGAGGAGGAAGTTGACGAAGGATGATGTTAGATAGCTGACTGATTTATCGTGAGGTGCCTATCGTATATTTCCCGTTTCTCTTGTATCTCAGACTTCAGGGTGTATTACTGATGCCCGTGTTCCCTTTGAAGCATACAGATTCTCGAGTATCATCCTAAAATGCTCCAGGAGTATCTTCGAGGAGGAGATCGAATCAGCTAATTCATGTACCCGAGGTATGTATTACGATTTTTTTTTTGTTTGTTAATGTTTGATCTGACTGTATTACGATCTGTTGAACGGATGTGAGAATAAACGTCAGGTTATCAATTTACATTTCATACGATCCAGATCATCTGACTATTCTCTTAGCCCATTTTATGTCGATTGGTTATTCGACTTTGCTGTCTTCTACTGAACTCAGTGTCTCGCTTAACCTGTTTGTGTGAGCTAGGATTTAGACACAAGTCTTTTACATATACAATGACATGGATTGAAAGACCTTTGGATTTGTTCATGGGACCAGATTTGATTCGATGACAGTGAGTCTTTTACATATGCAATGTAAAAACAGGGGAAATTCTCATGCAATATATATGGTTTGTTTTTTCCCCTTTCATTTCAACTCAGCGGTGTTGATCAATTCAAGCGGCAATTCGCCCATCTTGAGGAGCATTGTGGAAAAGGCGAAAAAGGTTCTCCATTGCAGAGACAGCATGTTTCCTTGCCCAGGTACTGCAACTCCCTTTGAAAATCACCAAGTTTTTGGAAACACATATTCCAATAATTGTCATGTATTTTCCTTTTCTATCAGGGAGAGGGTTCCTCAATCGAAAGAGGCCACCGAGCAAGAAAACGACTTTGAAAAGCGAAACGCGGCTTCTGTTGCTACGACTCTTAAGACCCCTCCTAGGAATCAGCACTCAGATAATTCCTCGGAGAATGCGAGTGCAGACTCACAGAATGGCCCGTCCAAGCCAAATTACTAGCATGGTCCTTAGTTCATACTCTCTTTTCCTTCTCTCTCCTTCTGCAGTCCGAGGAATCAATGCATAGATCGACGGACGAGACAGTCGATGGGTTGGCCCGGAAGGTTGCAGCTCTCCGAACATGACATATCTTGGTTCAATTTCTTGCTCGCCCGAGATTAACCGGGATTCTTTTCGACAGAACCTGACCTTAGGATTACTACATTATTAGACACTTGTTGGTTCTGCTGTCGTAACAAATGGGGCAGCCTCTACACATTGCTGGTCAGAGATGCCTCTTCTTCCAACCCCCCACCAGTATTCTGAGCCAAACAGACGAATGAAGGAGACGTAATGTACATCGCTTTGTAAAACAATGTTCTCCAGTAAAGCTGGGAGTTCGATTGTATTCATCATTCATTCATTCTAGTGTCGGAAAAGATGAAATTGAGGGGCTGAGGTGGCGGTAACTTAAGATTTTGAAGGACTAAAATGGCAACAAATTTTATTGAGGGACTAGAGCGGTGGTAGTTCTAACATCGGAGGTGCAAGCGCTAGTCTCCTCCAACTAATTTGATGGAGAGCTTATTGTCTTCCTTGAATCAAAATCTCAATCATAACCAAGACAAGAAATTGCCCTCCCAACTAATGAAAAGAACCAGTACTTGAACACATTGATCATACGGTTCCAAACAACCGAAGTTAGATAGCTCACACCAACACTTCCAATCATGCTTTGATGGAACTAACCATTTAACTGGGGTCCATCCTTCAATCGTGCCATGATGTCATCTATGAGAATAATTTGTAAGCAACAATTTTTTGATCATAATTTCACGTATCGATGCCTAGATCATACACAACTAAGTTCTTTTAACACTTTTTTTTGGTGAATTATTTCTGTTGACGGTCGAGTTGGCATTTGGTACGGATGTAATTTGATCCATCATTCTTTAATAAGCATCAAGCCACCAACCATGCACAAGCTAAGGTTACTTGGCTGGTAACTTCCATTTTAAATTTTAAAAACTATTGAGTTTAACTAACGGAGAAAATGATACGGCTATAAGAGTTTTAATCCTTGAGTATACTAATCTGATCCAAATTCATATTAGTTAAAATTGGTTAAATTTTTGGATATGATATATGGTGTAGATACGAATAAAAACCTATAAAATAAATAAATTTTTTGAGCCGTCTTTTTTATTATATAAAAAATTTATGAATTTAATAAAATTATTATAAGTCCAGTAATAAAAAAATAAAATATAATATCTCCTATTTATTTATTTATTTATTGTCAGCAATAAATCCTGCTGTAACTATTGTACTTGGAAGGTTTTAAGTGCTCATCACATCTTTTCCCGTGTGATCTGATGGCTAGGACCTATTTCATCACGCGTGGAGCAGTGAACCCACTGCGCGCATTAATTTGCGAGCAGCTTATCCACATCACACGGGCCGGGGGGGGGTGTGCTTTTGCGGATTTTAAGATTGCTCACACCTTTTTGGGACGACCTTATGTATACTCATTGTTCATCCCCGACATTAATTGCAGTAATAATCTGTTGCCGTCGGAAGAGATTTTCCTCATAAGGGTAATAAACAATCAGTAGCTTCCTTTTCACTTAAATCATTGACCCAGAAGAAGCCGAGTTTTGAGTAGGAACTTGGTCTCCCAATAATGTCATGCGAAGAGAAGAGGACATGGGAAGTTGAATTTTTGAGTAATTTGGACTCGGATTGGGCGGTGCATCTAATGGATAAAATCTCTCGGATGTAAATTCCATCAACTCGTAATATATAAGCTGTTCATTACCTAAAAAGAGAAAGGCGTAACAAATTATATCAACTAACACGTGTTGGTTCCTATCGGGAAACTCATCACCTTTTTGTGACAAATCCTTGCTTGCTCGATTTTCGATGACAGATTAAAAACGAACTGTTTCATGAAGGTTTTCTATGTAAGCAGGTAACTGTATATATTACTCTTGCCGACGCGCTTCCACCCCCTAACACCGAGGAATATTCGCTGCATAGTAGGACACATCCTTGGAAATTCTAAAAGCAAAATCACAGTGATCCAATAATGTAAGTGGGACGACAAAGAGCAAACGAGGGAATCTCAAAGATCACAATACAATATCTAACGATCGTAAGTGCAACCTGAACTTTTTTTTTTCAATAGATTATTTTTCTTTAATTTTAAGCTATTGGGAGAGTCCGTACCAATGAAATTTCATCTGAATTAAATTTAAAATTTATGAGTACGATTGACCATTCTTTTTGTCTTATATAATCACATTAGGCTTGCAATCGTAGGACATAGGATTCCATCTGAATGCTAGGTAGAGATCTCATCTCATTCGTGGCTTGCTCGTCCCATTGGGGTGGGGGAAAAAACAACAAGACTAGAGACTATTGCATGTTTTGTAATTTTTCTTGGTGATATAAAATATTTGCTAGTAAAGAGAATATATATGTGCCCGTAGTAGTACGGGTATGGATTTAGAACACTCATCTCAATGGTACGAAACTTAATATAAAAGGCATTTGCATAAATTCAAATAATTTAGTAAAATATGAAAAAATTCAAGTAAAAATTCTGCATCCCTTAAATCCATCCCTGCTTGATTTGGTGTTATATATATATATATATATATATCTATATTATTTTTCTTAAAATTTTGTTTTTAGATTTTTTTTTATGTGATGCCAATTTCTAGGAACTGAATTGACAGAACATATAGTAAATGATAGTATGATAGATCCAAAAGTTCGTAATTTTTTGATTTAAAAAGTCTGAGGTACATTTGCGGTAAAACAAAAAAAATGATATTTTTTGTTGTAATTACCATTATTTTAAATGGGTTAAAGTAGACAAATTATTATTATTATTATTCAGCCATTTTCATCGACAATTGTAACCATTTTGCAAATTTAAAAATCAAAACTTGGAAGAAGAAAGAAACAATTCATGTGAAATGGTTCTGCTCTCCGAGGGAAGAAATATCTCACGGGCTACACAGTATTTTTCCATCAATTTATTGTCTTTTTAATATCCTCCAATTATATTGCATGAAGTGAGTTTAGAAAAAAAATAAAAAATTAATAAAAATAAAAGAAACACGAAAGTCTAATTCATGAGAATAAAACCGTGACACGTTTATTTCAAACCGAGAATGACGCGATCACTTCTTTCCTCGCCGAATATTATTATTATTATTATTATTATTATCCTTAAAGATGTCGCTATACATCGCGAGAGCTGTACTCACAATCGGCTTCCAACCATAGCACGTTATGTGGACCTCCACCCGCACTGTGCCCTGATTGCATAAATTCGTGAGGTTGCCATTAATGTTCGACCTTTGTAACTGATAACTTTATTGATCCTCCTAGTAATTAATCTTCGAGGTAGAACTTGGGGATCGAACATTCTTTTTCCCCTGCACGGACCGACACGACCCTTCTAGCTTCCTAGTTACAGTCTTCCAGATCGTAACTTCTAGCCGATGAATCGGGCCTGGGTAATCAACTTTGATCGAGTTATTATACCCATACGGTAACTTTTGTTTTCCATATGGGTTCGGAATTCAGTTGCCTTGGCTGCAGAATAATGAACTGGCCCCACAAGCGTACGAACTAGCTAGCTTGAAGACAGCATCCCCACAGCGCATTATGACCTAACCCGACCAAGAAAACAGCCAAAGCTCCCCTTGTTCCTCAACCCCATTACTGCAGCCTTTTTGCCTCTGGTCTTCACACTCCATTCTCCTCCATCTTCCATCAGTCAAATCAATTGCTTTTCCGTGTGGTTTATACTTTATATCGTCTTTAAACTAAGTGTTACTCCCGACCCGGATTCTCGTTAAGAGGGCTTGTTATGCCGCTCTGTTCCCGGCTTAAGGCCTAAGCTATTTGTACTCTCCTCTGTCTCGCTCATACACCATGTTGTCCGGAGTAAAGATATTTTCTGCTGTTTGCTAGCTAGCATTTCCCGATCAGTAGCCGCTATTGGCGAACCATTTTTCGAGCTCTAGGGTGCTGGTTGGACAACTCTTTGAGGATGGTCAGCGATGTATCTCGCATAGTTCGGAAGCCCCCTCTCATGTACAGGTCGAGCTTGACGCATTTAGACTCAACCATGATCAATGAAGAAAAAAGCATGCAACCAAAAGAGTAAGGTACGGAATGGCTAGAAACCAATGACAAAAATTATAATATTATGGCTGTCCATTTAAAATCAAATCATTTTGATTCAGAAATAACAATATTATAAAGTTTTCTTTTTTTGTTATTACTGAGAAGTCCAAAAAAAAAACTGATATTTAATTTATATTGAGTAATTGCAAAAAAAAAAAAAATCATATTCAAGTAAAACAATACTGCATGATACACTAATTCACTTGCCTTGGTACAAAAGGAACTGGCTTTCCCTTCACCTTCTTTATATCACTTTACTCTTCCCCTTCGCTTTCTCTTTTGTAGTTCTGCTTCATTACCAAAGAGCAGAAGCAATGTCCACGCACCCGCCACTGCTCCTTTCCGCCCTCCTCCTCCTCCTCCTATCCGCTACCCTCCTCCCGGCCCTCTCCTCCACACCCAACCCGGAATATGTCCAGCCCCTCTACCTTCCTCCATCCCCTCCCGCCACGATCCCCGCATTCCCGGAACAGTCCGCCGCCGCCGCCGACTGCCCACTCGACCTCCCAGATGACCTCTTCCCCGCAATCCACTCCGCATGCGACGGAGAGCTCCGCCGCACCCGCTGCTGCCCCGTCCTGGCCGCATGGCTCTACTCCGCCTACTCCTCCACCGCCCTGGGTGGGGACACTGCTGTCGTGGGTGATCAGGCATTCCCCGGGCGCGCATCGCCTCCCTACGACATGCCGCTTCTGCCGGACGACTCGGAGACGTGCGTAGACGGGCTGGGGAAGGCGCTGAGGGAGAGAGGGGTGAAGCTGTCTCAGCCCAACGAGACGTGCGACGTCGTCTATTGCTACTGCGGAATCAGGCTGCACCCGCTGACGTGCCCGGAGGCGTTCTTCATGGGCCCCGACGGGAAGCTGCACGGAAACGAGAATGTGAAGAGATTGGAGAGTAATTGCTTCGATGCAGAAAACAGAAAGAATGGGTTTCCGGGTCTTGATGGCTGCTCTAAGTGCCTGAACAGTCTCAATATGGTAAGTCTCTTTTTTCCCTCTACTCCTCGAAATCCATTTCATTATCGTTATCTTATGCTTAACTTGATCAAATAGTTCGATTGGATTTGATGTACATTTGTCCTGCATCTGAAGTCGGGAAGAAGTCACATTTAGCCATGCGCAGCCAAAATCGGATCGTTCGTTGATAGAATCTTGGTGAAATTTTGATCTTTGGGTTCTTTGAAACATACTGCTGTCCATGTTTGGTGCTGGAAATGGAACCAACTCAAAGGACCCCTCCGTTCCATTTCCCCTAAAGAAACTTTCTTGGAATCGCTGGTTAGCTATGTATTCTTGTGACTGTCATTGCTGGTCAGATTGCTGATGACATGTCCTTGAGTTTCTCTGCTAAGAGGATCACGGGCGACTATGCCGATTAAAATCTTGTTTGTTGAGTAGACAGGAAGCAGAAAACTCTCTTACTCTCCGGGTCGATGGACCAGTGTCCTAATGAAACATGGATGAAGGCCCCGACGTGACCAAAACAACGAACCTGTACCCTGGCATGGGAATGGAACTTGACACTCATTGGATTATTGACTCGATATGTTCCCGTGGATCACGAAGAGCTGGAAACATCTTCTCACGTGTTGATGTTATCTCACTTATGCTAGCTAATTAGTTAGAATCATGAGATTGGCTCTGACTAAGACATTGCACCTACTCAACTGTTATCTGTTATCAGTGCCCTTTGATCTGCAAGTCCACCAAACAGTTTGTGTTAGTCCAATCAGCGACACAAAACGATCCCTTGATTGGCTTTTCACGGTCCCAACTTTCTATTTGCAGCTCACAGGGAATGCTTCAGACCCGGGTGAGTCGGAGGATCGGACTGCCAGGATGCGGAGCAAGGACTGCCACCTCATGGGCCTCACCTGGCTCCTCTCCAAGAACCGAACCGCCTACATCCACATTGCCTCCAACGTCTTGCGGGCCATCATGATGAGCCCCGATGGGTCCAATCCCCAGTCATGTACCCTAGGCAGCGACGGGCTTCCCTTGGCAGTCGATTCCGTGGAAGTTTCGGGCTTCTCCTCATTCCAGTTTGCTCTCGGATCAACGATCAAACTCCTCCTTGTGTCACTCTTCGTGCTGTACTACTGTCTCATGATCGACCTGTGATTAGGCAAAAGCTTGGACGGACTTGTGTTGATTCACTTGCAGCCTTAAAACCTCACCTCTGATCGCCATTCTTGTTCCCGGTTCTGCAAGATGAGTGTAATTTTTGTAAATTCAATTTTTGGGGTAAATTTTTGTTGGAAATTTAAAATTATACATGATCTTACTAGTGGGTCCCGCCCTCAGGAACGCGAATCTATGGGGGGACTCGCCGCTGGACACTGCAACATTGTCCTTGTTGGTATATGGCAAATTGTTTGGTTGCCCTGTGCCTTGGGATGCTTCACGATAAATTCACCCAAATGTCTGCTTTCTTCATAATTTCGATGACCTAATGCCTTTATTTTCCCTCCAATTTAATATGATATAGAATATTGATATTAGGATCAAAGGTCTCTGTCGTATGAGCAAGGAAACTCATGGTTATGTGAATTTTATTCATAATACAATGATTCAACTCGAATCATTTATGGTCCGCCGCGCCTATTGATAATGAGTAGTGTGTACCAAAAAAATTGAAAAGTATTCCAAGGCACGCAACATGCATGACACTTGTGGTGACATGCATGTGTAGCTTGAAATGAAGAAGACGATGTATGGGTACCGCCAATCTATCTTCCGACCGACCTGACCTGAACCGACTAATCGGGTCACCGAGCCCAGGACTTCCCAATCCTTTGAGGTCAAATGGACTCCAAAATTCAAATTAGATCGACCTATCGAAAAATAAAAATTTTCTAGTGATGAATTTTATAAATTCGTTATAATCAAATAAATATAATACATTATTTAAAAGGAATAGATATCTTATTTGACTCCCGAGTGGTATATCCATCATATTACCGCGAGAGAGGAGAGTTATTATACCTTGGCCATTTGGAGGGATAGATAGATTATCATAGGAAGATAGACGCCTCGAACCGATGGGCACACCCCGTGAAACCATGGGGGAGATACGGTGAATGAGTGGTCGGTCCTATATGTGGGCCGTACGAAATTTCCCATTTAGTGCATCGGAGATTCAAGGGATCAGTAATTAACATTTTCTGCAAGGGAACTGACTTTCCGTATAAGTCAGAGGCGGCTCGGAAGATCAGTAGATGGACAAAAGGTAACAATAAAGATGGAATTAGTCGCACTAATTAGTAATAAATGACGTTTATTCTTAATTAAGCACTTGGGCATTGCAGCCAATCGCAAGCAGAGGGCAAAAGATCATTCATTAGACGGACAAAATGTCACACATGTTTGCCGATCGACAGCACGTGGTTAGGTACTTACTGCATAGCCCATCCCATTCAAATGGGAAAAAGGAATGTGCTATTGAGAAGATATTATGAGTTTGATTCTCATTTATACAGCATCGAGTGAACGGAGAAAGTGCTGAAAGGGGTGGACCTGCTTGGGTCATGGAGCATGTTCGATAATTTTGGGCCCAAAGAATTAATTAATTTCTATCCTTGAGTCCACCATCACATTGGACTGTGAATAGGTGACCTAATATTTCGGGTCCACGAAGTTCAACAGCCAGCCGTGGGCATCTACTGAGTCTTGGAGAACCACCTGCATCTAGAGCTGGCAATTCGGGTCGGCCCACATGTTCTGGGGCCGTGTCGGTGCATGCCCGAATTACCTCAGCCCGAAAACCCCTGGCCCAAACACGGTCTTTTCGTGCTGCAGTCGGGACGGTCTATCCGGGCCGCGCCGGATTTTGATGGGTCTAACAAAAACCATCGTGACAAACAAAACTCCGGACGATTTTCTTTTATAGGAAAAATGCGTACGATTAACATGCACCGGAATGTTCGGCACGGGACATTACTCTAATACCGCTGTAGCCCTTGGCCCATGGAAATTACTCTAATTAATTAATTTCTGTTGGCGTGCGTGTATCTCACTTTATAGTCTGCAGGCGGACAGTTTCGTCTTGTCTCGGCAAATCTGTGTGCTGAGACATCTCACGATCAATTTCAACTCGCCATTAGGAATGACAGAAGGGTCTCCTGAATTTGTCTTCGGACGACGGTGAAAGAGCAGCTGCCCGTTCAAGTATATGTATGTATGTATGTATGTATATATATATATATAAAAGAAGGAGTGTGATATGAGGTGTCATCCTCAATCTTTTACTTTTTTTTATTTGCTATTTCGACCCTTACAAACTTATTTTGTATTCAGACAAATATTTTTTAATGCACTATATTTAGAAGATTAATGCGATATTTCACCGGCCAAGACCAAAATGATAAAATTACTAAATTAATTTATTAAGCTAAATTTGCCTCACGGTATTATGATTTTTGTTTCCTATGATGCAATTGGTGAAAATACATGGAGAATCCTCCCAAGCACAATTAGATGTATGGGAGGAGGCAATGACTATTTTGTTTTTCTCTTTTAAATAAAATTTTAAATTTAAATTCCGTAAATATAAAATATTCACTATACAGTATAGTATATACCGCATTAAAAAAAGTGCATATAAATGACCTTTAAAAAAAATTTTCCCTTGGCAAGCTGGCATATAATATTTTATTATTGATTGCCATTTATTGAGTTAGGTTTTGAAATTGTGGCGCCTGGACTGTTTGCCATTTCGAAAGTCGGAGGTGGGAGGGCGAGATCGTACGTAATTTTGTCTGTTGTTGTGTAACGACCGATTTATGATGTTAACAATAAATTATATATTGGTAAAAATTTTATGGTAGTTGCCACGACCGCATCAGTAGCGTAAATGACATATTCATGAATGGCTGAAGAGCTGAAAATAACATATTGGAAAAACTCAATGGCTGGGATTCGATCTGACCGGAAATGTTGCACGTACTAATTATAGTAAACCAGTCCGGCCTCAGTAACTGGGGTCATATACATATGCATATTATGTCCAATGGGAAATTAATAAATTTTATTTTCTTTCATGGAGCCACTAAATGACGGTCTCGACTCCATTTTTTTCTCCTTTCAAAACAATTATTATTTTTTAATCTCCGCAAAATATTCTCCATTTTTCTATAATTCTGGAATTTTTTTTAATCTTTCGAAAATCCCCCCTCCACCTGCTCTCCCACAGTTTATGTTTAGGTGGAATATATATATGTATCTAAAATACAAGAAAATATCAAGTAAAAATGGAGGGAAAAGAAAAAACTAACATGATAGTAATGGGTCACAAATTTGTCTTGTACGAGAATTAAAACGGATCAAGCGGGCGAAAATTAACAATTAATCGGACAAACTGAAGTATTAACACTGTGCTACGGTTGATAAGGTCGTCCCTCTTCGATTACAACTCTCGTCTAATTTTCGTGGAAGATCTCGAAGATTTAACAAGATAACCGTACGTGCATTATTAACCCAAGAACACCTACTACAAGTCCTTGTCATCTATTAATTTCCATCAAAGGTGCCCCTATTGTGAGGTCAAGATTCAGGTCAGGTATGAAGCTGCTCGCATTCGTCGTATTGCTTTCCCCGGGCTCGTGTCCACTTCCCGACTGCGACACCGAACTCTCGTCCTCATCGGAGATCTGCGCTGATCTGTTCAGTGCAGGTCCCGGCCGGTGATTATTGGGATCGATTCCCCTTTTCACCAACTTCCTCCTGAGGTGCGTGTTCCAGTAGTTTTTCACCTCATTGTCCGTGCGACCCGGTAATCTTCCAGCTATCAGGGACCACCTGCATCAAAATTCATCGACATAAGCTTATTCAGTGATGTAATGGTCCACAATCAGCCTGTCAATTTAGCATCGGTGAATTTTAGCGTCGTGCATTCGCCTTGGATATCTAATTGGCTTAATTTCGATACAGGGTAAAGTACGTTGGAGTACGATGCTCACGTACCTATTACCAAGAAGTGCATGAAGCTTGATGATGAGGTCCTCTTCATCTTCTCCGAAATTTCCGCGTTTCAGGTCGGGCCGCAGGTAGTTCACCCATCTCAGACGACAGCTCTTCCCGCAACGAAGCAACCCTAATGTCCGATCACCGAATTCATCAGCAAAGTACGCTATACATATACATTCTCCGAAAACATGCACGCGTGCTGTCACAAAGACTTATTTGACCGTACACCATTTCCCGATGAAATAATCCCATCGGCGAAGGAGAAAAGGTGTGTGTATATACATGTATATGTGTACGTATAGTTTTACGTACCGGCAGCCCGAGGGAGGGAGCGCCAGCAGCCTTCGCCATGCTTTTGGATGTAATCAATGAGCTTCTGGTCTTCTTGCTTCGTCCATGCCCCTTTGTTGACCGCCATCGCTGATTTCTTCTGCTGTTCACCGCACGGTTTCCTCATCCCTCTCTTGATTTTCGTCGCTATAAGTGAGTTATCCAAAGATCTCAAACCTCCTCCTGCTACTCCGGTTCAGCTTGTTAGGAATACAGATGGCACGGAGAGATACTGAGAGTTTATAGGCAAGAAAATCGAGGAGAGAAGGTGACTTCTGATGGTGGAGATGTAAGAGTTCGGGGCGAGATCGAGTGTGTGTGTTGACCGACGGTTGAACGTAACGCTTCACCTGCCGATTGAGGTCGCTGCAGTGATGACCTACGTGTCCATAGCTAAAAGCTTCTCATTACTGCTGCTTTTCGACCTGCCGAATTTCCTTAACTTTTTTTTGGTAGAAGAATCTTCTTAAATTTATAATTATACAAAGAGACAAATATGAATTCTTTAACATGATTTGATTTTATTCTTAAAAAATTATTAATTTTAAATCTTGTAAATAAGTAATGCTGCTTTAGATTGTGGAGATTATATTTTTATGGACGATTGGTCTTACACGCAACGAATTTTTTAATAGGTGTATGTATTGCACACAAATCAGAATAAAAAAAGCAATATATATGCCCCTCTGCCACATCAGCTTCTATGCCATACACATTTTTTTTTATTTAATGCTTAGTTTCCAGAACGACATTGCCACAATTACTGAAATTATTGTTGTTCCTCGGATATGTATAGTAATATAGACCATGATTGATCAGAATTAGGACAGTGTTCCATATTTTAATCGATACATAATTGAGAGCAATTTATAAACGAGCCGGAGAGAGCTGTGAAACAATTAATAAGTTAGCATGAAATTCAAAAATCATGTAGTTTAATCGAGATTCGATCGATATTCATTTGACTATAGTTCTCCAGAAATTAAAAAAAAAAAAGAGTACCATTTGAGCTTAAAGAATTGCTAGCAACAATTCTTGTTTTTGTTCATTAAATAATCTTTCATATAAACTATTAAAACCTATACAGAAATATTTGACCAATTTTCATACATTAAATTATGTGTATCTATTTATTCTCTATTTTTTTTAGTTTCTTGATTCTCTCATGTAATCCATCTGAATCAAATATGAGGTGGAAGTGATTGGACAAACTGGAAATCCCATTAAGACTTTCAGGTGCGATATTTTCCAAATTTGTCTGCCTTTATCAACAAAAACTAAAGACGGGAAAAAAACACCGACTCATATCGGCATCAGAAGTCAAAGCGAGCCAGCCACATGGTGACAAGTAATCGGCTCCCCCCTCCATGCATGCAACCCAATTGGCTCCCCGATAGGCCTAAAAATCAATCACATGCTCTCTCCCTTTGACCGTTAGATTTCTCAAGGTTAACAACAACCTGCATGGATCTTATCCGCATGAATGACAGGTGTCATAAGCCCAGTGAGAACTTTGCCACGTCAGCCTCTTCGAGAATAAAAAAGAAATGATAAATTTCTTATCCCCTAAACGTTGTCAGGTTGCCATGTACGAGACTTATGTAGTAGTAGTATCAAATCTTACATAAAAGCTCTAAAGTTTATAATTTTATAAAGTGGCATTAATAAGAATCGGGTAAATTTCGGTTACAATCATAAGTAATCCCCTTAGCTGCTTGGTCGGCCATCTAGCTCTTATGAATATTGGAAGCCATTTGTATGAATTTGAGTTGTCGGTAAGACATTATACTTATTTTAGTTAATTAATAAGATATAAATTTAATAGGATGAAGTAAAATTGATACATAAACAATTATTTTATATTACGTCACAATTACAATTCGATTACATAATATATATATATTTGTGGTGTGTGTTAGTTTGTCCTCTTTGGATCTTATCTTCGAGGGGACAGGTCGGGGTATTGGTCTTTGGCATGCAGCTGCAAAATCTAACGTAGTTGGGGCACACGCAGCTGAATGGACGGTCAAACTAACTAGAATTTCAGGTTTGACCTTCTCCCTGGCGCCTAATACAACTTTCACGTTTTCGGACATTCCGGTCAACCAAAAAAAAAAAAAAGAGGACAGGGAAGGGACATAAATGCTATTTTTTTAGTTAAAAAATGCTTCAATTCATAATAATAAAGTTTTATTTGAATTTTATAAATTCAAAAAAAAAATTATTTAATGAGCTTGACTTATTAGTAGACTGATGATTTGGCTTAAATATGAATTAGTGAAAACCTAATGAGTTTCCAGAAATTAGATAATTTATGTTGAAAAAAAAATTTATTGAAAGTACGTCCGAATAAAATTAAATTTATATATCTTAATTATAAAAAAGAAAAATACCTAATAAAACTAGGCTCTTCTAATTTTATTAATGATTTTGTTTCTGATATGTGTGTATATATATATATATATAATAAGTATTTTAATTTTAAACCCATTATTTATTTCAATAAATGAAAATGAAGAAAAATGAAAAGAATAAATGATAATAAACCAGGTCACGCCCATTCTACTATAGGGATCCCGAAGGATGAACTACAGTCTACAGCTCCAAGCCTTTGAGGAGTCTAAAAACAGGTAAATATATGATAAATTAGATTTAAAGTTTAAAATTCTTAAACACTCATATTTAGAAATTAATAAAAAAATATTATACTATATGATATATTAATTAATTATTATAATATCAAATATATTAATATAAAGCAAAAAAAAAAAGTCTATAGCTCCCCTCACAGACACAGCTAACGGGGATGGAAAAGGGAAATCTGAGGGAGGAGTCAGGACAAGTAGTAGAAATTTCGCAGACATGACGCTTCCCTCCAGAGCCAGAGGTGAAACCATAGTTTTAAAAACCGGACCGGGCCGGCCGGTTCGACCGGTTCAACCGGGAACCGGCCACTCACCCGGTCCGGTTCCTTCAAAAAATCCAATTGCACATTAAAAGAGAAAAAATCCGATTGAACCGGCCGGTTTCCGGTCCGACCGGTGAACCCAATTGAACCCATGAGAAAACCGGCCGACTTAAAATTAAAAAAAACACAAAAACCTATTGTAATGTACCTATTTTATTTTACTAAACTTATATTTACATTTTATATTAGACTTTTGTTTAATATAATGGTTATATTAATAATTTTTGTTATAAATTATATTCAAATTATGATATTATGTAAATTTATTAGTAATATTATATTATTAATATTATTTATTAAATATGCGGTTCAACCCATTGAACCCCCGGTCCGACCCATGAACCCATGAACCCATGCCTACACCGGTTCCCGGCCCGGTCCGGTTTTAAAAACTATGGGTGAAACTATTAATTAATTTATCAGGAGTAATTAATTTCCGATTTTCTTTTTATTTTTTTTTAAATTAATAGATAGTAAATCTGCGAGCGGCTGACGCCTTCAGAATCACGAGGTTGTCGGGCTGATAATGGCTTATATACATATATGTATATATCTAACCAACCAAACGTTCCAGAGTCTCGTTTTTTTTATATAAATTTGTTTCTAAAAATATCGGTAAATCTAGGCTTAAAAGGGAACTTTGAATAAAAGAAGGGGATACTAATACAAATTATTTTTTTTCCATTGATCCGCCATTATTAGGCATAATTCTAACAATAGCTACTAGAAACAACAGCTATATCACAAATAAATTTGAAAATTGATTTTCTAGCTCAAATCCCAATTATCCATCCCATCTAGATGATCTAGTCTTACTCGTGATCACAGACTGTGAAAACATTGACCTAGTAGTAAGAAAAGTGGTTTTCCCCCAGGAATTCATTACGGTCTCTGGGACCGGATGGTATGCCAGCCTCATTCTACGAAAAATGCTAGCCCACTTGGCCCTGACTTAGTTTCTGCAGTGCGAAGGTTCTCGAAAAATGGTTTCTCTTTTGGAAGGATGGAATGACAGTGTGATTTCAACAATTAATTGTAAATAGAACCAAACCTTTTGTGGATAGAATTATTTCTCCGAATCAAACAACCTGTCAAGAAAGGAAATGAATAAATAAAGTGGTTATATATTATCTCAGGAAGTGATTCACGCTACGAATAAGGCACGTTCAGAGGGTGGATGACAGCAAAACTTGGAGGGAATCTTAGTGGAAATTAGTTAGATGCACTCCTCCGTATCGGAATGGGAATTCCTTTTACCTAATTGAATTCTTATTGCAGCCTCCCCCTTCTTCTTCAGATGTGTTTGACATTAGAAAATTCGTTCCGTTCGGTTCTGTTCCTCTTTCAATGGGTGGAAGGAAAGAACTAGTGTTCCCTATGCAGAAACTGAGAGAAGACTAACAGGTTTTGTAAGGTTGGTTAATAAGGTATATATTGAGTATCAAATTTTTTTTTTTTTTACACTTAAATAAGGTTGATGATGCTGTTCTAGGTACCATGAAGTCGTGTATATGTACAAGAACCTAAGAACAACCTCATTTTGTTGTGTATTTTAATGAAGAAGATGATACCTACCCAACTTACATCCTCACTGATGGATGCAACATGGTCCTAGTCCTTTTCTAGCCATATCGGTGCAGCAATGGAGATGGGAGAGATCGAAGCTATCTGGTATAAGGGCGTGCAAGGCTCACGCAGAGGCTTTGGCTCTCCTTACTGCGGTAACAATAGCAAAGGAAAAGGAATGATCAGATGTCATTTTTCTTGTCTAACGCCCGTGAGATTCTCTACTGTAAATATGCATTTTGCTTCTCCTTGTGATTGTAGATCTATTTTGTCTCCTATGGAGGAGGATAGATGGGGCGATTCAGAGTCACGATGATATTTACTTAGATGTATCTAAAATGGTATTTTTATTGTTTTTTTGAAATACTCTAAGTGTAAGGGGATTAGTAGAGAGCTCTAACACCTTGCTCCATAACTTGTGCAGATTGGCGAATAGGAAGGGGAAGGATGGTTTATATTTTTTGGACGGTCCATCCTCAAATACCTTTTAATTCAATATAAATGAATTACCCTTTTACTAATTAACAAAAAGAATCAAACAGGTTTACTAGTAAATAAAAAATTTTAGTTGTAAATTTATAATCTGAAACTAAATTTTATTTAGAGTTGAGATTTACCAAATCATTTAAGCAAAATTAACCTTATTTTATTTTATTTTTGTTGGAAGGAAAAAGCGAAATCCTCAGAAAGACAAGTATATTGCCCTGGATCTGATTCCATTTCTCTCCTGGCCGCTGAGCTGAGGGTGACAGCGACTTCTGAGGCTTTAGCAGATCGACGGAATCAGAGAGAGTCAAAAGGTTTCCCCTGGTGAAATCTGAAAGCTTCTCCCATACAAAAGCTGCAAATTTATGTCATCATCTAAAAGTGGATCTCAGTTATGCTGAGGTAAATGGATGCCGATTCTTTAATGAAGTTTTGTTGAGTTTTTTCAATCAGAGATAGTATGAATTGTGAGTATTTTATTTTTTTTAGTAAATTAATTTAATTTGAATTTGAGTTAATTAAGATCTATTGAACTTTTAGTTATAAGGTGATGCGTATTAGATTAAAGGGTTGTAGTGACATGGTCAGAAAATTAAAGAGGTTAGACTAATGCTTTAATCTTTAAATTTGTCATACGCTAATACTTAAGATTTACATTTGAAATTTCATAAATTTAGTCAAAATATTTGCGTTTTGTTTACAACTTAGGCCGTGCTGTTAGATTTTTAAATAGAAACCCGATGTGTTGGGATGACACGTCAGTGCTATGTTATATTTCCATTGAAGGATTTAACGGAAGGATATTAATATTAGACATGATGCAAATGTTTTGGACTAAGTTGATGAAAATTCATAATTCTCAAATGTTAGTGTTGGATAAATTTAGGGATCACACGCTAATCCGACCAATTAAGGACAAGAGGGAGTTTCGAGTCCTTTACAAATATGAAAATTATCCTAGTTTGAAGTACGAGGGGGCCGTGAATTTGATACTTATGACCCGGCCCATCTATGGTTGGCTCTCGGTTCCGGGTTGTTTCGAGATGAGGCCCAATTACCAGAAAAGGCCCGGCCCAGTTGGTCTTCAGCTGATTCGCCCTGACCTTTCCACCAACACGAATATTCTTCCCCCCACCAAAGGAAGAAAAAAAAAGGGGGGCAATTTCTTCTCACCTACTCGACATCAATCATCCACTGTCCAGACAAAACTCGAATCGGGTAAACTCAGTCAAAGGGCAAAGAATCTTATAATCGTTGATTTTTCATTTAATTCAAACGTGACTCGACCTCATGATCTCATCAGGAAAAAGATGTGTTGGGCCGCCGGAGCCGGTGGGTGAATTTGTCAAACAGTTACATTAGCCATGGGGCCGCCTGATCATCTGTGGCGTGTCAGTATCGAAAGAACGTCGTACATGTAAGAATATAATAGTAGGCAATGCGGAACAGCCAGATGAAGAGCACAGACAACTTGCTGCAGGCATAGTGACGTTGCAATTAATAATTTATAATTGGATTCGATTAATTATTTCCCCACGAGTCAATGTTCTTGCTTTGGGCATTTGCTCTGAAACATCCTTTATGATGACAGAGACATCGACAGGTGAAAGGCATGAGTTACTTCGATCAAGTCGATAGCAATTGCTTGCACTCGGTCGACTCGTGTCGGAAGAGTCTCCGACGTCCGACAAATATTTTCTCTGATGAGACATGTTTACATTCGGAATTCAGCACAGTATATGAAATATTAGAAGACAAACATGCCATGTCTTCAATAATAGCTATAATAAACGTGTATTGTGCCCATTTGGTTGCAAGTTATCATTAGCACTAAGGTGTTTAATTTTTAAGAGAGAAGATTTGGTATAATAATACTATTTTATTATAATAACTAAGAAGTTATGATTTCAATTCTTATCATGAGATTTTTTGTATCCTTTTATCATCTCTTCGCTTTTAATATCTCATTCTAAACTTATGAAATTCCTATGTAATCCAAAAAAAAAGAATGCTTTTAATTTTCCTTGTAAAAATTTTGACGTTTCGCTCAAGGTGTAATAATGCGTGTCAACACACAATCATATAGATATGCAACATCATTACTACGTAACGAGGAAAAAATTAACTATGTTATTAGTACTCGTGATGTTTTGTGATAAAAACCGAATAAAGTATGTGCTTATTTTGTTTATTATTGAAGGCCGTTTGAATTCAAGAGAAATAAGCAACATTCATGCATTTTAAAGCAATTTTACCATAAAAAATCTGAACAAGTTAAAATAGTTTTTTTTTAATATTTTCTTGTTAAATAAAATTGTATATTTGAGCATTTTAAATAGTGAAAATTTATAATGGCAAGAGTTTATTCAACCAACTCATTTTTCATCTTGAATTTCTGAATTTTCTATCTTGCACACTTAAAAAGAAAATTAGAGGGAAAAAGGCAGCTTTCACCCTTATTATTGAGTGCCTTTGTTTGGTTCTTTAATGGTTTTTTATTATAATTTTTTCACACCACATATCTGAAAGTTAAATTTGAGAAAGGGATGGACGAGGATCTTGGCTGGACGATATCTTGGTTGACCCGATCGCCACAGTGAGCAATGTGAACTCTAAATTGAAAAGCATCACGTACGATATCAAGGTGTTTGACATTTGACGATTTATTTGGTATTTTTAATTTTCCTTTGAGGACAATTCGCTGGTTGTTTTAGATTTCGATTGAAGAAAGAATGTGACTTTAGAACAGGATATATAAAGAGTTTTATTGATAAGAATTGAATTTAAATTATCAAGATTTTGAATAAAGTCATTTTAAAATGGAAAAGAATAAGGCCCATTTACAGGAAAAAAAAATCAACCAAAATTATGTGGATCTCAATTATTGGGAACCCAGCTTCCAATTTGTGCCACGATTTTGTCCCCTCTCCATGAATCGAAGAGTCAGAAGCGATTATGTACGCTTAGCGTCAGCTTCCACTTAAATTCAGTATGGCCAAGAAGATAATGCAGATCACTATATACGTCGACCAACCTTCTTATTTAAAATTTAAAAAAAGAGAGCCAATTTTAAACTCTTTCTAGATGAGAATCTGAGCCTCGTCCTCATCGTCTACCTCCTTCGGGTGTTGGCCTAGCCCAGCCATGACCGAGACATGGCTCCGAACAAGCTTTTGTAAAACCTTGCCGCTGCATATAAGATTCACCCACCGGGAGCATAGCCACATCGATGTGGCCCTTCTCCCGATCCTGAAAATCACAAGACAGGAGAAATACATACCATGCACCTGTGCTTTGAGTATGTCGTCATAGGCTGTTATCTTGGAAATGTATGTGCCTTGAATATAGGATTTCGGCAGCTTAGGTCGTTATGCTTCATATATATATATATATATATGCATAATTTTCCTTTTGATAAATACCCGGAAAATAGTTTATATAAAGCTATTAACATTACTTGCAAGAAATAATTATCATGGCAATACAAAAAATTACAAAATATTACTATGGCTTCGTCATTCATTTGTCCAGTTCTAGCATGCACGTGGGTCTAATAGGAACTTTGCTAGTAGGATTAAACTCAGATCCTCTTTTGACCATGAACCGATGACTAGTAGCATCGCACCAAATGACATCCTCGTTTTCTTTGGAATGAGTCGATCTCATTTTGGCTAGTGGTGTGACCGATCGAGCGGATGAAATCCTTGATCAACCAACCGCAGTGAATTTCTTTCATTTTTAAAATTAAATTGGCATAAATAATAAAATAAACAAATCAATAAGAAAATATCGGTGCACGCGATGGGATCATTACTATATAAGTGCCGCGATGCGCATGGAAATTTCGAGCCAAGTCGTGCTCTCCACCTGGACGATCCCTCTAGCTCTCCTCCCTTCAGTTCTTCATTCATCCTCCTAAATTTCTCCGTGATATTGCTCGGTTTTCTCTGCTGCATGTGTATAGCAAGGTCTATACGATTCGTTTTCGCTTCCCTTATATCACCCGATTTATATGTTGTCAAGGATGAGGCGGGCGATGAATATGATGGGAAAGCTATGGGGATTTATGATCTTCGTGACCATCGGTGGTAACATAGCAGGGGCTCTGCCGGTCACTGCACCGGGCCTTCCACAGGTCGTCGGGGCCCTGCCGATGTACGTAGACGAGCTACCCCAAATGCCCAGAGTGTATGGATACACACCGAGCCATGGTTCCTTCAAGCCCGGCCGTCTGACAATCGGCATGTTCAAGAACCAATGGGTACGTATGACAACAATTTCATTATTATTTCTGTAGTCTACCGTAGAAGAAGATATCTTATACAATGATATCATATGTCATGATTATGTGAAAAGTAAAAAACTAATTATCAAGCATAAAAGAAAATTAAAGATATAATAATGTATTGATATGAATTGATTGAAAATAGCTCAATATTTCTTATTTTTAAATATTGTAGATTAAAAGAAATTATATTAAGAGAACTTTACTCTTAATTATGTTAATCTAACTTGAGTTAGATTAGTTAAATATCCAATAACTTTTGAATATTATGTGATTTATAAAAAAAAAAGGACTAATAATGTTGAAATACTTAAAAGTCTATATTTCAATGGACAATTTTATCTTGCAGGCACCGTTACATAAGATATACTTTTTCCTACCGTAGAAACAATTTCTCGTGAGTGTTATCCTTTTCTCTTTCATGGATAGAAATTCCATCGAGATCTTCCTGCGACGACTGTGTTTGCATTCGGCACGTCGGAGGAGACTGCAACCGTCCCTGGCCCAACCATCGAGGCCATCAACGGGGTCCCAACGTACGTGACGTGGCAAAATCATCTCCCTCAGACGCACATCCTCCCGTGGGATGCTTCCATACCCACGGCCAACCCCAAGAATGGTGGCGTCCCTACGGTTGTCCATCTCCACGGCGGGCTCCATCCTCCCCAGTCAGACGGCAACCCAAACGCTTGGTTTACTGCAAATTTCAGGGAAACGGGGTCGGCGTGGTCAGAGCAGACGTATATATATCCGAATGTTCAACACTCTGGCAATCTGTGGTACCACGATCACGCCCTGGGCTTGACACGCATCAACCTCTTGGCCGGTCTGACCGGTGCTTACGTCGTCCAAGATCCGAGTCTGGATGCCAAGCTCAATCTGCCATGTGGGCCGGAGTTCGACCGCCACCTGATGCTTGCTGATAAGAGCTTTTACAAGGATGGGTCTCTGTACGTTAACTGCACTGGTGATGCTCCCTCCATCCATCCGCAGTGGCAGCCGGAGTACTTCGGAGATGCCATCACGGTGAAACGGCAAGGCGTGGCCATACCTTCGGGTCCAAAGAAGAAAGTACAGATTCCGCATCATCAACACATCCAATGCACGCTACTTCGGATTATCATTGACCAATGGTCTATCCTTCACCGTGGTGGGATCGGATGGATCGTATCTACCATCACCTGTCGGTGCTCAGTCCATTGTATTATCCCCCTCCGAGACTGCAGATGTGGTCATTGATTTTTCCACCACTTCGGCCACAGAATCACTGTTGAATAATGCCGCCCCGTACCCATACCCTGCAGGGCCCTTACCTGACAGCCTCAACGGGCGTGTCATGAAGTTCATCATCCAAGCTTGTCCCTCAGATCCACCAGACAAGTCCCGGATCCCGCCGAACTTGGGTTCTTATACATCGCCAACAACTGCTGGAGCATTGCTAACGAGATACATCACCCTGTACGAGTACCGGACTGCATCCAATCAGATGACCCATCTGTACATAAATGGGAAGAGATTTGAGGACCCGGTGTCCGAGACGCCAAAATCGGGCAGCACTGAAGTGTGGGAGGTGATCAATCTGACACAGCACAATCACCCACTACATTTGCACTTGGCTACATTTCAAGCGATCAAGGTGCAATGTCTAGTGGATGTTAACCCCTTCACCAATTGCATGACGGCAAAGAATGATGCGGTCGCTTGCAACATAACAGGACAGGCAACCGGTCAGACCGTCGATGTTCCATCGTATGAGAGGACTTGGAAGAACTCCGTGAAGATCGAGCCAGGATGCAAAACAACAGTGGTCGTTAAGTTTAACTTAGTGGACAAAAACGACGCTCCATACCCCTTCGATTCGACCGGGCCTCCGGGATATGTCTACCATTGCCACGTGAGTAACTAACAATGCAAATCTTGATCCTTGGTCTCTTTCACTGATATAGTTCATTTTTTGGCTGTGCAGATTCTGGACCACGAAGACAATGCAATGATACGGCCGATGAGAATGGTGGCCTGATGGACATGTTCCTGGTCATCCCTTCCACTGTGCATTCTGGGACGTCTCACTAGGAAACCAACTTGTGTGTGTGTGTGTGTTGGGTTCTGTCTATTATAGATATATCTATTGCCAATTCCAATTTGGCAACGTCGACCCATAAAAGTCACATGGTAAGCCAACAAGAACGGGTACGTTTATACCGTCAAAATAATTGTCCACTGTGATTTGTGTTCTTGAAATAAGTATAAATGATCTGAAGGCCATGCAAATTTACTAATGGCTTTAAGTGGTTCATCATTCCATCTTCTTTATCGTTGATTTTGGATTTAAGTTTTATAAATGTGGAATTTATGGACTAAACATGTCAATTGATTTCTATTACATCAGTATAATATATATTAGCATATCGTTATTAAACACAAATAGATAATGATCATAAAAAATGGTGATTAAAATTTAAGTATATTACAAAATAAAATATATGATCCAAAGAATGATTTTGAAAAATGTAAAATTTCACTTGAAACAAACCAATACGTATTCGAATATTATTGTTCCCATTCCATTGAATAGCAGGCACGCATTCAACAACTTATCATTTTCGTTGAAAATAAAAGTAGCCCGAAAACCGTTTTGATAGAACGATAAATAAGAAAAAAATGTGCATTGATAAGTGCAGGGATTTATTGATATAATTCGGATGTTGATCTTTCTTAGATATATATATTGTAAATGAAAAAAATTTATAATATTAAAAGTGTTATCTTTTAGAAAATTAATGTGATTTAAATTCATACAAATTATGATATTTTAAATATGTACATATGAAACTTACCTAACATTTAAAAAAAAAAAAAGGGAGAGAGATGTAGTGGGGGGTTGCACTAACTGTTCGAAGAATGAATTTACTATTTAGTGGTGAAACCTTTGTCATCTCTATGTAATTCTGAGATGTTAATTGGAGGAGAATAGGACCTTCCCTGGAAAAAGAATTGTACTTAAGGGTACTGCGTTGTCAGATTCCACTTAATTTCAATAGATCTCACATGGGCAACTCACTCTCGATTACAAAATTGAGATCTCCCTAATAGTCCTTCTTCAGCTTGCAGAGGATTCGATTGGTAAATTGATCGTGCTGACCCACCATTCGATTTGAAAATAACGATGCCATGTTTACTGTGATCTGATTATCGGTTAGTTTGTTCATATGTTGCCACCGTACAAATTAATGAAGCTTCTCTCCAAACTTGCAAGGGATTCTCGTAATCATGGAAGTGAGGAGAATTAAAAGTTATTATGGTCTCCATTGATTTGACATCGGCCGCACGGTTTTGGAGAACGTCAGCCATCACTTTACCAAGAGGGTAAACCGAGCAGGTGGACTTGTTGATCCAACTCATTATCTCGTATTCTGCAAGTTTTTAGTCAATTTATAGCCTTTTTTTTACCCTAAGTTGGAGACCCATTAACAAGTAAAATTATATTGAATGCGTGTGTGTGTGTGCGCGTGTTTTTTTTTTAAAATATGTTAGACCAAATTTTAAAATCTTATTTTTTAAAAGATGTACTAAATAATCCAGTGAAGCAACAACCCATAGGGATTTGAATATTATGATAATAATGATAACGATAGTGATGAATGATGTTGAATAATGACAACGATGATGATGATGATATGATGATGACAACGGGCCCTACGTGGTTTGGTCTCACGTCATCAAGTCTTGCGCTTGCCGCACGCACCGTACCTAACTTTTTTAGTTCTGCCCTTTTCTCAATTTGCTTCGTGACGTTTGAACTAAAATATTATTAAATATCAGCTCTTAATAATTATTTATAAATTAGATATTTTTTTTCTAATCTTGTATAAAGGTATGATTTGTCACGAATTAGATAATTTTCTTTTATACTTAGGTTTAATATCAACTGACAACGAACTGGGATTCCGAACTTGAGTTGAGCAAAGTTTAGGCCACTGGTTTTAATACTATGTTAAATTCGTTGTGAGATCATAAGTGATCGGACTCGTTTTCACTTAAAAATTTAAACTAATAGATGATACTACCCAATTTTTTTTATAATTTCACAACTTTTTTTTTCATTTAATCGATGTGTGATCGTATATCTCAATATATCTCAATTTTCTACTACTTCCTTTTAATGTAAAGGTTCAGCATGCATAAATATCCACATGATCGATCCATTTTTTTGCATATCACGTACTGCTTTTCTCTTGATCATTGTGGCCATGTTAATTCACTTATCTCTTATTATCATATCTACTTGTTATCATAGGAGCGGCGTATGATTCATATAAATGGACTAAAATGGTCTAATAAATCTTTACTCAACCACTGGCTTTGCCGGTTTAACATTTACAACCCTATTAGTATAAAGAAAAATATTTACATATCAACTTATATGTTTTTCGAGTTAATGAGTGCTCAAGTTTCTGTTGATCTCTAGGAACTAAATCGAATTTTATTTATTTATTTTGGTCACTCGTGTCCTTGCATATTCGTGTTTTATATATTGGGCAAGATGTTTCCACCCATAACTGGTCAAATCGGGCAATGGCTTTATTCATAACCGGTTAAACTGTGCAAACCGGTTTCTGACGACCCTTTAGACCCTTGGGGTGTTCCATCTGGTTCGTAATACCAAGCTTTATCTCTGCTGTGCCAGTGAGTGAGAGAGTTAGCGAATGTGACCGCGAGAGTAAAATGTGGTCTCACTAATTTGTCTATGTCATTGAAAATCTTATCTACACCAACTACATAGGACACATAAGTGATGAGGCCACCCATAGGGAAAAAAAAAAAACTAATACCATTATGCCAATATTGCCGGTTCCATCGTGATGAGTAACAGAAATAACTCAAATGTGTAAACTAATATAATCATGTAAAATTTATTCAAACACTTTTTAAACATGTGGAATTTACTTATCAAACCTTGTATATACATAATTTTTTTAACACTAATATATGTTTGTTGGAGAAGTCCTATCACGCCTCATTTTCCATTATAGGAAATAGACTGTGACCAGTTGTTTACTAAATGATTCGATCTAGTCTAATAGTAAATGAAGTCTTTCAATAAGAGAATTTCGTTAAAATTCATTCACATATTGTAATTTAGTAAAAGGAAAATAACATCATATGAATAAAAATTGAAATAAAAAAGATTGTCTATCTAAATATTTCAAAAGTTTCTACATGAGGAATTTCCAATTTTAAGAAATATATAATTAAGAAATTTCTCTAGACACATGATATTATGAGTTTATCCTCTAATGCTACCCTCTAACTCTCGATTTGAAAAAAAAAGTTGAGAAGGAGTGAGCTACACTTGCTTAGTAAGTAATCGGTTCCTACTTTATTGGATCGAATATCATTGAAACATATCTTATTATTTTAAATCATCTAATAAAATGATTTACAAAACCTATAAAAATGACTTTAAATAAATGCTATTCAATTGTACAGTTGAAAATGTATATCGGAAATTCATTCAAATATTCACTCAATATCATATTTATAACGATATTTAATAATTCAAATAAACAAATATTTTGTATGTTCCACTTATTGTCTTTAGTACTACGGTAATATTTCATCCTATCACATAGACCCACTAGTATAGCTACTAGTCTAACCTAGAAAATCATTCACCAAACTTGAAATTCATTAGTATAATTGTTGGTACGACCTAAATATTTTGCTAGCTAGCTCGATCAATAGTTTCGCGATAATTCGATAATGTAATAGACATATGAACCTTAAAATTGAATTCAAATCAATAATTCCATCTCAAATAAATTTTTACAAATTCGATAAATTTTCATAATTTAATTTAGAATTTAAATAATTTCACAAATAAATTATTTCTCCAAATCACAATTTATCTTCACAGTATAAATCTTCCTAATACTGGATCCTCATTTATAAATTATAAAACATATTTGATGCTCAAGAATCAATAATTCTTTAAATTTCATAAATGTATTTTCATGACATGTAATAAATACCATATTTTCATATTTTTCACAATTAATGGATGTGAGTTGAAGTTACTTATCTCAATTTATCCCAAAATATCAATTGAAAATTGAAATTCTGAATTTGAAGATAAACCTATCATTAAGATATAGTACAATTACTAATCTATAAAAAAAATATCTTCATTGTAATACACTGATTGGATAGGTTAATAAATTACAATAAATCAATTTACCAACAAAAATGACTATTCAAACCAAATAGTTAGATTATTTCTTCTTAAAATATAATTTTTATGAGTTTTGAAACATTATTTATGACATTAATTCTTAAAATAAGTAAAATCAAATATCATCAATTACAATTTTGTAGAAAACTCGTAAAATAAAATATTTTAGAAAAATCTAGAAACATTATAAAAAAATAATTATTTTGATTATGAGTTCAACACCGCAAGAATTGTTGAAATCCGATTTCAGAGTTGCTTGTGCTTTTGGGATTATGTAGTCTCAAACTTCCAAGTATACAAACTTCGGAGACTCCTATCTACCTTGTCCAGGAACCAAATTCGGTGTTCTTGGTGTCTGTGAAATCCTTGTATTATGTATTATAGTTTAGAAATAAAAATATATTCAAAGGGCTTAGAAAACAACAAGAAGATTGGGTTCAAAATCGACCGTTCACCATATTTAATTTTTGAACAGTTTTGACTATTTAAGTAAATCAATTTTGGAGAGTTGTTTCTCTGCCTATAGAGTTTCAAATTTGATGTTTTCAGTATTTCAGAAACCTTGTATTACAAACTTTAATTTAGTAGCAAACATGACTCTTAAAAATGAAGAAATTAGTTCAAAAAATTTATTTAAAGTTGATGAGTTAAAACAATTTTCAAAACTTTTGAATGCAATGTCTCCTGAACCGCTTAATGAAATCAAGTTCAGTAGAAAAAAGTCATAACTTCCTAATGATGAGATGAGTAAATCAAATAGAAGTGACCAATCCGACAAGTTACCATTAATGACCAAAAACCAAGTTCTCACTAAATCTATTAAGAAAAGATGAGACTAATAAAAAACGATTTTAAAAGGGTAGGAAATTCACCTAGAGGATCGGATTCAATTACTTGAATCGTTAGGAAGATGCTAAAATCCGTTCATGATAATGTTGCAACCTACTGGTTTCCCTAACTACTTCCTTTTCTTTAATGTAGAGAAAGATAATTTTCAATTAATTAATAATAGCTATATATATATGTATATGTTACTTAGGATTTTTTTTGTTATTTTGAAATTTTTGTTTCAACAGAGGGTGAAGATCATTTAAGAAGATTTCAGTGTCTTGTGCATTGTTGGTTGTTAAAGTCAACTTATGAAAAAATAATAATAAATTTGACTTTACATTTTAATTCCTATTTCTCAATCATGAACAAGAGGGATGGCAATGGGACGGGCAGGTTAGGCCCTCTGACCCGTCTTGCCCTGCAACCTACTAGGGAGCGACATAAGTCGACCCACGACTTGACCCATTTGGGGCGAGTCCGCCCCGCCCCATTTATAAAACAAAGATAAGAAATTTATATTAATGGTTACTTAACATGAATGAAGTTCATCATCCAAGCGGGTCCATCAAATCCAAGAAACCATTCCCAGATCCCGCCGAGCCTCGGTGCTTACACATCGTCCTCGACTGCAGCAGCACCACTAACGAGATACATCACTCTGTAAGAGTACCAAACTGCAGCAAACCAGACTACCCATCCACTGCATGTGCACTTGGCTACTTTTCAAGCGATTAAGGTGCAGCGCCTGGTGGACATGAATGCCTTCATCAGTTGCGTGACGTGAAAGAATGATGCGGTCGCCTGGAATATAACAGGACAGGCGGCCGGTCGGACCATCGACGTTCAAACATACGAGAGGACTTGGAAGAACTCCTCGAAGATCGAGCCGGGATACGACACAATCCATACCCCCTTCAATGCGAAGGTGTCTCCAGGACATGTCTACTATTGATTGTCATGTGAGTATCGGATGTCTAAATAACAATTTAAATATATATACCACAGGGACCAACTTCTTTCACTGATACGGTTCGTGGGTCTATTAGATCTCATTTTCTTCGATCTGTCGTATCATTCTGTCATTTCTATGCCCAATAGCTAAACAATTTCTTAGTCTGACCTGAGGTTGGTGCGTAGCTGGCAACCAATACTGCCACGCAAATTTCGGTAAATTGAAAGGAAGAAAAAGGGTCTTCCGGTATTGTTCTTGTCTTTGTCGCTCTCGTCCCTCTCTCTCTTCGACCTGTGCCGTGGTCGCGGAATACTCGCGAGGGCCCAATGGGTTGTTAGTAAATATTAGCTTTCGAGAAGACAGATTGGCATTTTGAATCGGCACTCCTTCAATAAGGACGTGCTTGAAAATTGTGGCGAGTTCATGTCCCACTGGTGCTAGTCGTTGTGTTCCCCTGCCCTCTATTTTCTCAACATTTTTCTAGGCATATATTTTAATCTCCTTTGTATCCGAGAAATTGACTTTCCTCTTCATAACATGTCTATATACATAATCAATTAATTGGTCGATCGCTTAATAAGCGGGCTGCCTAACTTGTGAATGCACTATTATTAGCAAACCCATGGGCAACGAAACTGAAAAAAGGGGAAAACGGTGTGCAACTTCTAACATCCACCCACATATATATAGAAAGAAGACCCGAGAAGCGTTGGTGCTCATCTGGTTAAGGAATCCCTTTAAAGCTCATGGCCCTTGAGCTATCGGCTGGACCGCTTCTGATCCGTCGACTAATGTTGTCTACTTATTCATCTTTCATCATTTTGTTTTTTGGCACCGTCTAATGTTTGGAATTCAAATGGACTCCGACTAGTTCGAATTAGAATCATATCGATTCATTGAAAATCTCTTAAATGATTTACATGATCCTATCTCTCACTTTTTGTATTGCATACGGTCGTTTTCCTCAACGAAAGTGGGGCACATATTGAACAAGAATTGCTGTCCAACTTGTATTCTAACTCGTAGAAGTATTTATTTACCAACTTTTTTGAGCATGAGAATAACGCGGTCAGCACTATTTATATATATATATGTATAATCGATACATAAGACACATATAATTAATCGGCCTTTTCATATATCATTGTCTACACCATCTCCAATGATAGATATCTTCTTAGTTAAGAAGCTAATCAGCTGACCCGGTCACGTTTGCTTGAATAATGAACTCAACCTCTTATTCGAATATTGTAAGTATGGCTCATGATCATAGAATAAGATAAAGTGAAGAAAAAAAATACACAAATATAGAGGTACGATAAATTATACCGATGAGAATAAGATCGTGAATTTCTCGGTCATCTATGTGCGCTGCTGATGCTCGTAAGATAGAAGTTGCCATGAATTGACATTCGTTAGAGAGTTCAATTTTTTCCACATGTAATTACGAACTAAGAAAACCATATATATGTCGAGTTACGCTTTGTGCACCGGAACGACAAGAAAAATAATTTAATTGATTAAAAGGATTGTTTTATGTGGGCTTCCTCTTAATTTCAAAGGTCTAACTAATCTTAGATCACTTCGTCAACTCCCCGTTGGATTGCCAAGTTGAGATTACTTCTCTATTAGTGCTCCTTCTAGAGGATTTGAATTTATAAATTGATTGCAGGGCAACCCGGCCTTTTCGCAGAGAGAGAGAGAGAGAGAGAGAGACATGGGTCGATGTTTTTGTGTGCTTTGATTAGGTTATTGGAAGGTTGTTGTCGTGCAAATGTTTTTAGACAGATCTTCCAGAAAGTGAGAGATTCTCAGGGTCTCTGAGAATGAGAGAAAAAAAAAAGAAGGGAAATTTAAAAACATTACATCCACTGCCACCACTGGTTTTGTACCTGGGCACGCGGTTTTGGAAAACGTACACGTTAGTTACTTTGATTTTGCCAGGAGGCATACGGCCGAGTAGATGGATGAACTTCTTGATCGTCCATACGATTTTCTATTTTCAGTGCGGCGTTACCAATCGTGTTCCATAGACGACACATCGCATCCCAATAGACATCCAAGTTCGAGTTGAGTCGACCTCTGAAGAGGGTAGGGTTCAAATTCTCCACGTATACAAGAATCGAACGTTATACATTTTTTTTCGATATGCACCACCAACTAGTATATAAGAATCCATTGGGATCTAGAGTCATCCAATTTCGAATCATGTCATATTACTAACATTAATACTTTCTTTTAATCATTTGTTCATTTACAAGATGCGAAAATGAAATATTGTTTAAGAAGAAAGGCGCGTAGAGCGACCTTATATAATACACATGGTATTGGCAAACCGGAGATATCATCACTTAAGCATAAGAGGTACCAAAATTAATATTTTATATCACGTAATTAAAATAATATGTGACGACGAAGATGTCAAATAAAGGTGACAGGAAGAAAGCAAATCATGCTGTGGTTTTACTATTACTAAATAAAAGGGGTGTGCGGTCTTGTTTCAAGTCATCAAGTCTTGTGCTTGCCACACGCCAGCCTATCTTTTCAGCTATTCCCTTTCCTTCATTTGCTTCGTGACAATTGAAGTAAATGACCTTTCTTCTGCCCCGCTTCTCCACGAATTCCCCCTCACAGTAACGTTGTTCATTTCTCTGCTCCTGGGACTGATTATTGGCCTAGTGATTGGTGCAGGAGAGAAGAGAGGCTTCGACTTTCTTTACCCAAAAAAATAAAAACAAAGAGAGAGGGAGAGAGGGAGAGACTACGATGGTGAGGACGAACATGATGGAAAAGCTATGTGGATTCCTGGTTGTCATAGTCATCGGAGGCACACTATCGGAGGCGCTGCCGGTGTGCCTGCCAGTGACGGCAACGGACATTCAACGGGTGGCAGGGCCCTTGACCATGTACGTGGACGAACTTCCTCAGATACCCAGGGTTCTTGGGCACACAAGAGACAGTCGAGGTCACTTCAAGCCCGGATATCTGACCATCGGAATGTTCCAAAAGAAATGGGTACGAAGGGGCAGTATTTTCTTTCCTCCTCCTCCTCCTCCTCCTCCTCCTTTAATGAATTGCATAAAGGTACGATTTTAGCTCGTAATTTTCTTATCCTATTTTGAACAGAAATTCCATCGAGATCTTCCCGCCACAACCGTATTTGCGTTCGGTACATCGGCTGAGACTGCGACTATCCCTGGCCCAAACATCGAAGCCATCCAGGGTGTCCCGACCTACGTGACGTGGCAAAAATCATCTCCCTCAATCACATATCCTCCCGTGGGATGCTTCCATACCCACTGCCATCCCTAAGAACGGCGGTGTCCCCACCGTCGTCCACCTTCACGGTGGGCTCCATCCGCCCCGGTTCGATGGCCACCCGAATGCCTGGTTCACTGCAGACTTCAAGGAAACCGGGTCGACGTGGTCGCAGAAGACGGATGCATACCCCAACATTCAACACTCCGGCAACTATTGGTACCACGATCACGCCCTGGGCTTGACGCGCATCAACCTCTTGGCCGGTCTGACCGGTCCCTACGTGATCCGAGACCCGGCTTTGGATGCAAAGCTCAATCTGCCATCCGGGCCAGAGTTTGATCGCCACCTGGTGCTCGCTGATAAGAGCTTCTGCAACGATGGATCTCTATACATAAACTGCACCGGCAACGTCCCGTCCATACATCCACAGTGGCAGCCGGAGTACTTCGGGGATGCCATCACGGTGAACGGCAAAGCATGGCCATTCCTTCGGGTCCAGAGAAGAAAGTACAGATTCCGCATCATCAACACATCGAACGCACGATACTTCAACTTATCATTGACCAACGGCCTATCCTTCACCGTGGTGGGAGCGGATGGATCGTACCTGCCATCACCCGTTATCACTCAGTCCATTGTATTATCCCCTCAGAGATTACGGACGTAGTCATCGATTTTTCCACCATCACAGCCACGGAATCATTGCTGACTAATGCCGCTCCGTACCCGTACCCGGCAGGGCCCCAACCTGACCAGCTCAATGGACGAGTCATGAAGTTTATCGTCCAAGCCAGTTCCCCGAACCCACCCTGCAAGTCCCAAATCCCCGTCGAAGCTTGTTACTTATACACCAGCAACGACCGCGGGAGCCTCGCTGACGAGATACATCATTATGTACGAGTACCAGACTGCATCCAATGAGACGACCCATCTGTACATAAACGGGAAAAGATTCGAAGACCCAGTGACGGAGACACCGAAATCGGGCAGCACCGAAGTGTGGGAGGTCATCAATCTGACACCGGATAATCACCCGCTGCATTTGCATCTGGCTACTTTTCAAGCGGTCAAGGTGCAGTGCCTGGTGGACGTGAACTCCTTCACCAATTGCATGACGTCAAAGAACGATGCAATCGCCTGCAACATAACTGGACAGGCGACTGGTCGGACCATCGACATTCCCGCATACGAGAGGACTTGGAAGAACACTGTGAAAATCGACCCGGGATGCAAAACAACGGTGATCGTTAAATTTAATATGGTGGACAAAAATGGTGCTCCGTACCCCTTCGATGTGACCGGGTCACCGGGATACGTCTACCATTGCCATGTGAGTAACGACTATCTAATTAAAGATGCAACCCATAATGTGAAAACCAAATTCTTTCATTGACGACGTTGATTTTTCGTTGTGCAGATTCTGGACCACGAAGACAATGCTATGATACGGCCAATGATGTTGGTTGCCTAAGGGACTTGAATGATTGTCGTTTTTACCTTGTAGCGCACTCATGTAGCATTTCAGGCCCACTAGCCTACCAGGTCCCTAATTTCTTTCATTTTGCATTGTGTGTGATGTCATTCTTTGTCAGTTCCTACCCAAAATAATAATAATAATAATAATAAAGATGTACTTCCTTGTCAGTCGAGTGAAATGTTGTCTCTGATATTATGTCAATCTTTTTTTCTTGCAAATTTATGTGTAGTTATGTAGAGTGTTTGGATTAGAACGATCTTTCTTCCCCCTCCTTATAGGATGCACTTTCAATGTGAAATACGTGTTAGACATTGACGAGTGAATGGTCGTCGCATTTGATTGAGTTAATGTTATACAAACGTATAATTAATTAATTAATTAATGGGCTGCTTAACTTTGTGAAAATATTATCAGCAAAACCCTTGGGCAACAAAATTGAAAAGGTAAAGGGTGAGCAAACTTCCGAAATCCACATCTGTACATAAAAGTAAACCCTGAGAATTTTAGGTGCTTATTTAGTCCAAGAATCCCCTTAAAATATGATGAACGAGCTGTCTGGATATAATATGAATCTGTGACAACGTGGTTTTATTTTACCATATACTGTTCACTCTTGATAGATATTTTGACGGGACTACCGCTGGAAAAATGTATTTGTAAGAAAGTACAGATTCCGCATCATCAACGCGTCTAATGCACGCTACTTCAGGTTATCATTGACCGGTGGCCTTTCCTTCGCACGTGGTAGGATCGGATTCGTCCTACCTTTCATCTCCCGTTAGTACTCAATCCATTCTATTATCCCTATCGGAGATTGCAGACGTGGTCATCGATTTTTCCATTTACTACTCCTGCAGAAGTCCCTGCTGAATAACGATGCACTATTCCCCTTACCCGACAGGTCCCCCACCAGATCAGTTCAGTGGACGGGTCATGAGGTTCATCGTCCAAGCCGGCCCCTCGAGTCCAGCTGACAATTCCTCTGGTGCAACCGACTCTTAAGACATAGCTCGCCATGCACAACCTTAAGGGCATCACTAACAAGATACATCACTTTGTATAATTAGCAGACAGTGAACGGTGAGTCCATTCCACTTGTACATAAACCGAAAGAAGTTCGAAGACCCAGTGACAGAGACTCCAAAATCTGGCTGCACGGAAGTATGTGAGGTGATCAATCTGACAGCTAGGACAATCGCCCATTTCACATGCACTCGGCTACTTTTTCAGGCGGTCAAGGTGCCGTGCGCTGGTGGATGTGAACGCCTTTAATTACCAAACTGCATGATGATGACATTGAAGCGATGCCAGTGGCCCTGCGACATAACGGGACAGGCAACTGGCCAGATCATCAACATTCCAGCTTATAAGAGGACTTGGAAGAATACGTGAAGGTGGAATCGGGATGCAAAACCACACTGGTAGTCAAGTTTAACCTTGTTTGGCCAAAAGGATGCACCATGCCCCTTTGATGCCACTATAATCCCCTGGATATATCTACCATTGCCACTTGAGCAATTTTCTTTTTTGCAAATCATGATTACATAACGATGGAGATCAGTTCCTTTGCTCTAATACCCATCATTCTTTCCTCCATGCAAATTCTGGATCACGAAGATAATGCTATGAAACGACCAATGCAATTGGTCGCCTAAGAGACACGGTTTCTGCTCTTTGTTTTTCTTTTGTTGCTCTCGTAGGGAGAATTTCACTGGTGTGAGGTAGGTTTCGTCTATTTTAGATTTATCTAATTTTTTTGGCAAGGTTTGTATTGAATTTCGTATTATATCTATCGGGAACACGTGTCCCCCGATCGAAATAATGTAGTCTGCATTAATAATAATGGAATTGCTCTCTGTTGCTTAATTACATATTATATATTGTTTTTTCCGTTTTCCGTGCCAAATAATGCACATGCGACCAGAGATTATGTGGTGAGAATAACTTATTGCATCAGTATAATTAGTAATGTATATGGTAATTACAAGTATGATGAATTCATGACCACCGAAGAATTTATTGTAAAATACATCTGGACGTGTATCATTCTGTACACACCATCTCGGAATAGGTATCTTCTTGAGAGCCTAATTAGCTGACCTGTTCACATTCTGTCGAGTGATAGAGTCATACTTTTGCCAATTTACCGATTACCTCATCATTCCTAAAATTGTAAATTCGATTATCATTGACAAGCCACTTACACACATATATATATATATATATACACACACTCGCATGACCTTCACCACTAATAAAATTCCCTGAGACTGTATATGTTGGGGTTCCGATTTTCCAACATAAATGCCGAGGGTCTATGGATAGAACAAGTATAACGAAGTAAAATGGTTGTATGTGCCAGCTTCCACTTGATGATTTCAAGGAGCTAACTAATCTTACATCACTACGTCAACTCGCCTTTGATCTCAAGATTGAGATTTCTGCCTAATGATCTTTCTTCTTCCAGAGTATTTGAGCTTGTAATCTGATTGTGCTGACCCTTTTGCATCCAGAAACGGGTGGCACGCACGCAGTTTTTTTGGCCTGTGACTAGGTTGCTCGTAGGTTGCTATCGTGCAAATATATTCAAATCATAAAGCTCCATTTCAAACACGGCTAGAGGTTCTCAGGATCATGGAAAAAAGGAAATGTAAAATCCTGTGGCTTCCGTTGGTTTGGTGTTAACGGGTTTTCGGAATTGATACATCAACTTCTCTTGGTTAAGAGGCACAATCGAGCAGATGAACGGCATGGTCAACATATTAGGGCACAACCAACGTTGATTTTTTAATCATTTGGGATTATTCGATATCCATTCTTATTAAATAATTACTTCAATTCAAATTTTATAGATTGAGAAAATTTTATAATTAGAATGGTTGTATTATTTCATAGGTCGACATGGATCAAATACAAATTAATTAGTGTTTATAATTAGATTCCTAATATCCTATAGTGTGAAAAAAAGTTCATGATTAACCACATGAATTAATTTCTTATCAACGAGTTAATTCAAAAAATTCATGATACGCTGATATGTACCAATTAACCATTGTTTATTTACGCTTGCATGGCATAGACAAGCCATGCTAATGTGGCATGGTGCATAAGTACTCTATGGTCACATCAACTAATTTTTTACCAAATTATCACACCCATATACTTGTGACGAATAGTGATGATTTTAACTAAGTATGTTAAATAATTAAATATATATGCTAAATATACGATACTTAGAATTTATATTTTCGGTAATTTTACATGGTTCTTACTTATATATTTTCCAATCGTTGTTGTCTCATATATGTTCTCTTTTCTCCCCTGCCCCAATCTTTTCTTCATCTCAATTAAACTATTCCTTCTTTTATTATCCTTGAAGATCCCCGCAGGAGATCTATCAGTGGAAGTGGACAACCAAGGATAAGTTACACACCCACCAATTCACCGTATATACGTATTGCGTGGGAAAACCACTAATTTCAAGCATGTTAATTAGGAAATTCCAGCCGACAGAGTCGAATGTCTTCCTTGATCAATCTTGATAACTCGTCAAGGGGATAGACGCTTCCGGCAATAGTTCTTCATGAGCTCACGCGCTAAGAGAATATTGTTAGGAATTCTTCATCGCTGCACAAAAGGTGACCAGTTCCAAATCACTAAGTAGGTATATTTGTCACGTATGGTTTGGTAGTTAACCTTCTTTGGAATGAGTACACACAATACTAATAGAGTTTACCTCCCTTACTAGCCTGGCTATATGGAAGAAATTTTTAGTATAGCGGCTATTATAGAGTCTCCTGTTTCAGTCGACCCCCTCCTAGAAATATCCAAATTAAACTCGTAGAGACCTCGAGCCTTATTCTTCTGTAGGGCACAGAATCCTTCTCTTATCTCAGAAGCTCCACCTTACCTTAGCAGCTAGCGTGCTCCTCGCTCTCCGTCGTTGGGAGAGGGCCTACGACGTCTTCTTGACAGATCCACGGTGGAGGTGTTGTGTATAAGAGGTTATAATATAATATCTATCCTCAACTTATTGTAGGTAAATAATTCGGGATGGGAGAAAAAACAACAAGTTTCGTGAAATATAAAATTGATAAAAATAAATATAGTGATCATTAATAGTATAAATTGACAGAAAACACTAGGAGATCGGAGATTTTGTAAATGGAATCGTGGACAATGCGTTTATATTGCAACACGATTTCAACGGAAATATCCAACCCCCGGATACAATGCCCACGATGAGAATCATGGCTGCAAACATGAAACTCCCTCACTTGGAATCACAACCCGAGAGAATAAAATAGAGTAAAAAGAAAGGGATATACTAGTAAGTATCGTAGAACTTAAGAAAACTCCAAGTCTCTCGTGTGTGGTGAGTATTCACAATCAATCCTCAATCATTAAATAATTAATCACGTCCATGTCATAAATAGACATATCTATTAAAAAATACAGCATCGAAGGGACACGAAATGACACGACTCTTCAATCCGTCTATTTATTAATAGGCTCTCTCACTTTTTAAATTTTATTATTTATTTGTCATTAATAAACATTATTTTATTATACAAATGGGAAGATACACCCGGAGTGGAGGGAGATTCCTAGGAGTATCCGAAAGAATTTTACGATTCCGGTCTCGATATCCTCTGTGCATGTAGATCCCATCCTCACTGGCATGCTCGTATCTGACAGCCTTCTGGGCAGCACGGGTTGTCTTGGTCTCTCTGTTTTTTTCACTGTTTTATCCCATATAAAAGTTAAATAATGGATCTTAATATTTGCACTGAGCTTCCATGTAAAATAATCACAGTCGCCTGGTGAAGTTCCTTCGTTTTTATTAATAATTAATTGCACTTCGGACCAGCATCAATCGAGGGAGGACACGTGATGAAATCTAATTCTGTGCTGCTAAATGTGATCTGACGTGGGGGATCATATCATGGACGAGAGATGACAGCGCCTAGTATTCCTCATCTAATGAAGCCTCATATGATTAAATGAATGAATTTAAAGGATTATTTTCATATTTTAGTTGAGAAAGTTTGTGGTATCTTATATAAAATTTAACTTTAAATTTTATTAACAAAGAAAATCATAATTACGAGAGTTTTAGTCAAAGAAATAAAATTAACACCTTTTTATAATTAGAGCATATTTTAAGTGTCTCATATATCTCAAAATTATTTATTTAATTTACATTTTCAATAAGAATATGTTAATACTTTTAAAAAAATTATTTATATTTAAAAGTTAATTAACCGCAAGTAATGTAATCCAAGTTGGCGTGAATATTTTATACTATTTTTTTCTCGATGTTTTGTTGAGTATTATGTTATTCTTTTTTTAATCAATAAAGTATTATATTGTTCATATTCAATCACCTCAATGTCCAAGCTCTATCCCATACGCAGCGTTTTCGTTCGCATTGAAAGATCTCCATTGGTCTGGTTAAAAAATATATATATATCTATTGGAAGCGCATCGTACGCTGTGTACACGTCGGACGTGCTGGATTCTTCCCTCTTCATTTCTTTATTAATTAACCCATTGGTTGATTCTCGAATTTAATTCATTGATTTGATATTCAATTAATTATGATTTGCTCTGATTTTTTTATTACAAAAATTAGTTAGTGTATGAGTCTTAGAATGGAATATAGAAAAAATAAATCAAATAAAATGTACGATAAATTCTATTTATATAAGAAAGATAAATTTTAAATCTTTTAATCACATATACCCCCATGGTAAAACTACTGTACCCAATCGTGTCTGGCACGCGCCAATTCTTAGTTGGTTTCTCCTTCTCTAGTTGTTTTGTCTGTGCTATCTCCTCCTCCCTCTTCGCCTCCACTATCTCCATTCATGATGGTTTGTTTACTATCTTGGAGATCATAATCATTAACATATGAATGCATTTTATAAAAATATAATCAAACGAAAATCAACGCCACGTTGGGTGGGTCATACCTAGGACATTATTATTTACTTGATATTAAAATATTATGAATTAAACTTTTAATAATAGGGTTTTATATATTATTTTATTTTTAGTATTTATATAAATACATTTTATAATAATAAGTCTCTTTCTGATAAGAAAAATCTATCTACACGGGTTTAAAGTCTTAGAACACCAATATACTATTAACAAAAAATAAAGATTGTATCGACATCACTTTAATGTGAGATTAAAAATTCTAAAGTTGATTTTTATCTATATTTTTTTTAGTATTTCAATCTCCTATATCTTCCTTTTTAGATTCACAGGTTTTGCGTCAACCAAAAATGTTTTATAAAAAAAAAAGGAATTAGGGTAAATTGATGAGAATATATCGTGACCTGATGTTAATTATAATGCGAAATGCTCCTCCTCTTGAGTTTTCCGTAAACTTGGAAATAAAAAAATTGTAGAATTACAACAAAATCTTATATATTTATTATTTTTTACAATTAAATTATATATATTTAAAAATAACTCTCTCTATACTATATATTTAATTTTATAATATATTTAAATTTAAATTTTAATAATTTATTAATGTATAATTTAACATTACTACGTAATATCATGCTATGACAACACAAAATTTCACTTCAATGTGACATGTTAGTGGCATATTGTCACATTATCATATAATAATCATGTCAATAAATTATTAAAAATTAAGGTTTAAATATATTATAAAATTAAATATAATTAAAAAATTATTTTAAAATATATAGAATTTAAGAATAAAAAATAGTAAAATAATCTTTATTATAACTGTTCTTAAATATTTATATTTTTGTTGGTTATAAAGCATATTCGTAGTGTGTCGGAGGCTGGAAATTCTCGTACATATCAGGTATATTATGTAAATGTGTGCGAATTTTGTAATGTGCCAATTAATGCAGGGCACGTGCACTATTGTTGTAGTTAATATAATGTGCGAATTAAACCATATCGATCGATGCATCGTGTTATGGTTATCTTTTTTTACATCCTCCAATTATGAATTGAATTCTCTTCGCACGAATACCATCCAAAATACATTAGTTAATAGGAATTGATGTGAGGTAGCTTCAATCAGCCGATACTAATCTACGTGCTCCTTATTATCTCTACCCAAAAATAAAACTTATAGCCACAGTTTTTATTTATATCTGTTGTTCATCCAGTACCATGGTACGGAAACTAATGGTTGACGTACTGATTTAAAGGGATTCTGAAATCCAAGAATTATCACGATGTGGAAGAAAAACATGATGATGAAGAAAGAAGCTGTGCGGATTTCTGCTTTTGATGATAATCGCTGGCGACATATCGGAGGCACTGCCGGCGGCGTGCCTGCCGGTGACGGAGCTGGCGCTGCAACAGGTGGCAGGGGCCTTGACCATGTAAGTGGACGAACTCCCCCGAATACCCAAAGTCTATGGGTACACTCCGGCCAACAGTTCCTTCAACTCCGGCTGTCTCACCATCGGCATGTACCAAACTCAATGGGTATGTAATCCACGGATTCAACTTGCTTCTTTGATCAAAATAGTTATAATTTGGGAAATAAATATTCGAGTCTAATCGAAGTAAAATTCTTCTTTTGCTATGAGTAGAAATTCCACCGGGATTTACCTGAGACGACAGTATTTGCATACGGCACGTCGGCTGCCACCGCAACTGTCCCGGGCCCAACCATCGGAGCCATCCAAGGGATACCCACGCACGTGACATGGGAAAATCATGTCCCTCAGTCGCACATACTCCCTTGGGATACATCCATCCCCATCGCCACTCCCAAGAACGGGGGTGTCCCCACGGTCGTCCACCTCCATGGCGGGATCCACGCTCCCCACTCAGATGGTCACCCAAATGCTTGGTTCACAGCAGATTTCAGCGAAACCGGACCCACGTGGTCCCAACAGACTTACACCTATCCTAATATTCACCATGCCGGCAATATATGGTACCACGATCACGCCCTAGGCTACACACGAGGTAACCTCCTGGCCGGCCTTACTGGTGCTTACGTGATTCACGATCCCGGTCTTGATGCAAGACTCAATCTTCCTTCTGGACCGGAGTTCGACCGCCACCTGATGCTTGCCGATAAGAGCTTTTACAGTGATGGATAGAGCTCTGTACATGAACTGTAACGGGAACGTCCCCTCCGTCCATCCGCAGTGGCAACCGGAGTACTTCGGCGATGTCATCATGGTGAATGGCAAGGCCTGGCCGTACCTTCAGGTTCTTCGAAGAAAGTACAGATTCCGCATTATCAACACATCTAATGCACGTTACTTCAGGTTATCGTTGACCAACGGCCTGTCCTTCACCGTGGTCGGGTCGGATTCCTCATACCTCGCATCACCTGTTACTACTCAATCCATTCTATTATCCCCCTCTGAGATTGCAGACGTGGTCATCGATTTCTCCACTACTACAGCCGCGGAGTCTCTGCTGAACAACGACGCGTCATACCCATACCCGACAGGTCCCTCACCAGATCAGTTCAATGGGCGGGTCATGAAGTTCATCATAAGATCTGGCTCCGTGAATCCGGCAGACAGTTCCTCTGTCCCACGGAACCTTAAGACTTATACCCCATGCACAACCTTAAGTGCATCAAGTACAAGATACATCACTTTTTACGAGTATACTACAGCAGATGGTGAGCCGACCCACTTGTACATAAACCGAAAGAAGTTCGAAGACCCAGTGACAGAGACTCCAAATTCTGGCTGCACGGAAGTATGTGAGGTGATCAATCTGACGCAGGACAATCGCCCATTTCACATGCACTTGGCTACTTTTCGGGCGGTCAAGGTGCCGTGCCTGGTGGATGTGAACGCCTTTACCAACTGCATGATGACATTGAATGATGCAGTGGCCTGCAACATAACGGGACAGGCAACTGGCCAGATCATCGATATTCCAGCTTATGAGAGGACTTGGAAGAATACCGTGAAGTTGGAACCGGGTTGCAAAACTACACTGGTCGTCAAGTTTAACCTTGTAGGCCAAAACGATACTGCGTACCCCTTCGATGCCACTGGAACTCCTGGATATGTCTACCATTGCCACGTGAGTAATTTCCTTCGTCTTTTTTTTTTTGCAAATCATGACTACATAATAACGGGGATTAATTCCTTTGATCTAATGCCCGTCATTCTTTCCTCCATGCAGATTCTGGATCACGAAGATAATGCTATGATACGACCAATGCAGTTGGTCGCCTGAGAGACACGAATTCTGCTCTTTGTTTTTCTCTAATTTGATACATCTCGGGAAAATTTCATTTGTATGTGTGGTTGGTTTTTGTCTATTTTAGGTGTATTATTTGCATATTTTAATTTCGCAAGGTTGCATTGAATTCGTTTTTCGGGTATCGGGAACATTCATCACGCATGTCTCCGGTCTAAATAATGTAGTTTGCATCAATAATAATCGAATTACTCTCTATTAAAATTTATGCTATATCATTCTTGTTTCCAATTGGTGCGTAGAAAGTGTAAAACTTCTGTTATTGCATCCTTATCCAACCCGAAAGTTTGGTAGTGCTCAATCCAATGGAATGGTTTTAGTGGAATAAAATGGAATAATAAGATGAGAAAGTTCATAAATATTGAGAACATGATGAGATGAATCTTTCTTTTCACCTACTTAGAAAATTTTATTATATGCATAACACTGAATTTTGAAAGGGCATAATGGAATCAGGAGAGGTCACGGAGGTGGAGCAGGGCATAATCCTCCTACCATGGTCGAGTATTCATGGTATGACTAATTTTAAACAATTATTTCTAAGTTAAATTAAATATTTGATTCAAATATATTATATATATAATTCAAAATTGTATCAATTATATAGTTGAATATTTGAAGCATGTAGAAATTGAATTTTGCATTTGCTTAACTAGTTATTCACATTTTATAATATATATAATTTAATCAATCAAATATAGTCGGTTCAAATTCGATTTGAAAAATTAACCGAACCTAGACCATATCAAGTAGAATTCAATAATTTATTTTTATTTTTATTTAACAGCATCTAAAAGTTGATTCAATCATTGTTAATCAAATAGACCATATCCAATAGTTAATCATGACATATCTGAAAATTTTAGTATAATGCATGATCAGATAGGTTATCTATCGCGATTTATTATTTTCCAACTGTGTGCAATTTCTCAAAACGAATTTGTGTCGTCGACTAATTCTCAACGCAAAGTGGATCCGACTTGTGTAAATGTGAAAAATAAATATATCAATCAATCAATCAATTTCCTTTACCACTTCAGCTGCGGTCTGAAACTTGACCTCTCCTTTGACAGTTTTGCACCGACCAAGCTAGCTTATTTATTTTTAAAATATTGCTGTAAAAATTAAATTTAAAAAATTCTGCTGATTGATAAAGAAAAAACGTATGTTTCTTGATAAGTTATATCTACAATGTGTATACATATTGATTTCTACTCTCATCTCATGTTAGAAGACAATTTGTTCATTTTTATTCTCATTTTTTGAAAATAGAAAAGTAGGAAATTTATCGTTGCAAGCATGGGTGGAAGGATAATTTCATGAAATTTAAATATTATACATGAGCAAATTTCATGAAATTTTGTAGCCGAGTGGGTCAACCGAACTTATCCACAGAAACCAATTGGAACCGCAAAGCGTCGTGTGTTGAGCCACGACAGCTTAATCCTATGATCAGACCGGCTGTGTGTGCATGTCGGACGGCACACAGATTCTTCCTCATGATTTCTTCATTTAATATTATTTAGTTTAATTCATGAGTGCTGCCATACGATTTAAAAAAGGAATGTCCAGTCATCGTCCAGTTTCTGGAATTGTGTGTTGCACACGCCTCTTTAATTCCTTCACCGAATTTTCTTGTCTGTCCGTATTCCCTATTCCCCTATACCTCCCTCGCCGCCTCCACTTTCCCCAATCATGGCCATCGGTCTTGGGGTGTCGGGAGGTGGGTGCCGGAGGGGGTTGGTGACAATGGGACGTGATGAGACATGGACTCGGAAGGTGAGGATACCGTAGCTGTACATTAGTTCACGCGTTTACAAGTTTGGAATATTTAAATAGAGAATTATCATTACATTATGTGATTATTAATTTCCTTATCTGTCCTGTATGCTATAAATATATAGATATCTTGCAGACTTGTGACAATGCTGTCATTTAAGTCCCATAATCTTACGTACATTCCTATTATTCCTATTCGCATACTGACATCTTATCCTAATTTCTCACTTGGCATCAATGTATGATCATCGCACTGTTTGCATGATCGGCAAGGTTGAGCTGTTAGACCGAAATTAACTCCATTTTCTCAAGACAAATTTTAAAAATAATGCTCAGACAGATCTCGACCTCTAAAGGTAAGAAGCCATATATTAATGATATTTCTTAGGATTTAAAGCCAAGATGATTAAGTGAACTTCTATATTGTCATTGGGCCGTGGAAAACATAATAATGGTTGATTTTGAACAGATGCCAAGATTGGAGTGCAGGATATGTATTTAGAGGTGATAAAATTTGGCATAACCTAAAGTATATCTCGAGCACTATGCTTGGCCTTGTGTTTTTGGGTTGCTTGAAAGATCATGCTGTGCTAGCACGGCACAAAAAATAGATTATGTTGTGCCAACACGGCTTGAAAAAAATTATGCTAGTTTAAAAGTATAAAAATAAATTTTATTATAAATTTTTTTAAAAAAATTTTTAAAAAGTAATTAATTATATACATAAAAATATATTTTAATAGTTATTTTAATATTTTATTTAAATTAATATAAAATTTTAATTAATTAATAATATAAATTATTTAAATTTACTTTTAAAAAGTAATAATTTGTACGATTGATATTATTTAGGTTGGTATTTTCAGGTTATTTGAGATTGTGGCTATGCTGGCATGACTTAGTACTAAATTCATGCTATATTGGCACGACCCGAAAGCTCCGTGTCGGCCCAAATTACTAATTCTATATGCATTTCATTATGTCACGTGTCCATTAAAAAAAAGGTGTATTGGAGGTATTAGTAGAAAATATAATATTTGGGGATGGAATCATATTTATTGATTAGATTAAACTTAATATATTGGTGACTTTGGATTATTTGATTAAGATATCATCAAGATACCTTGTAATCAAAGATTTGCTAGTTAGTCGGTTCTTCCCACGAGCCTATAAATAGAGAGATTCTTTTACATATTTTCTTTAGTTTATTTGCTAGAGCCACTCTACCACAGATACGGTCTCTTAGCCACCTGTACATTCCGAGGACTAGTGGCAATGGCAAGACGATAGTTGCACCTGCATGTGAAGGGGGCAGCACGTCTTGTGGGGGCAGAAAGACATCCTTGTCCCCGTGGTATTAATTTATGTTTCATCATGACTAAAGCGTTGAACACGCGTAATATTGAGGATGAAAACATGGTTTAAAACCAAATTAAAAAAAAGAGTTTAACCTTCCTAAATCTATGTATATTCCAAAACTTATAAATTCATATAAATCTATATGTAATTTTATAGATGTGCAGTCTTACTAAGTATTACACACTGAAAAGTAATTGAATTTATAATATAATAAATTCCTTACAAAATCTCCTGTACGCTGTCAATTTGAACAAATTCCTCGATTAAACCTGTACAATATTTGTTAAGAACTGATGTGTCATTTCCCCTTTTTAATCATTTTAGCTCTAACGGTCGCTGATTATTATTTTCAATCTTAATAGTCATGTACATATATATATATATGTATATACATTCAAGCACCAACATGGTCGTCTACTTTATTAATTCCACTTGTACGAGCGCTTCCCTACCTGGCCGAAAAGGGAAATTCGTGCCGCCATAAATTATACATGTAAAAAAAAAGATATAATTACGATTTCCAGAGTCTCCATGCCCATTAGCCTGATACTGGCCAAACGGTTTTGATGGAAGTCAACATATCGTTTTGGTTGGGTGGCTCTGCCGACAGGTGAGCCACTTGATCAAACGTACGACTTAATTATCATCATGTTTTCACATAAAATAATGACGAATGATACTGGGAAAATTATTTTTAAAAAGGGCATTGAGATGCCGTGGTTTCACTATATAAAGAGGGTGCATGTCATCGTCAAGCGTTGTGCCTGCCACACGACGCTTAGTCCTTCCCTCATAAATCTGGCTAGTGAGATCTGAGATAGCTTTAATTCCGCCTCGCTTTTCACCGTCTTCCTCCTCCGGTGAGGTTGGCTCTTGTGGCGTGGTTCCCCTTCTCGTTGGTCTCGTATTGATTTGATTTCCTCGAGGGCTGGCTCGACGCCCATTCGTAAGTTCGCTTCCTTTATCATCCATTAATTTTATGTGTTGTCAAAGCTGTATGCATCATCGTCTGGATCTCAAAATGTTATTTCCGGTTTAACCGATCCATGCATCTTAATGTTGATATCTTTTGCACGATCCTCCGAAGAATATATACCTTCGCATCAATGTTTGAACCCCATAATTCAATGGGTAGATCCGCACGTCGTCAGCCCCATTATGTGTGTTCTCGAAATAGTAAATGCATGTTTTTTAAAATAGATTTAATTTAATTATATTATCGATTTAGAATTATGATAGTGTAAATTTGTGTGTTATTAGTGTGACTTTTCATGCACTATTTTTATTTTATTATTATGCGTCGCTAGTTATCCAAAAGTTCATTTTGATTCTGACCAGTTAATTTCGAGCATGATTGATTATCAAGACGTAAAATTTTTCCTATCTTTCACTTTCATTATTTACAACAATTCAAATTTAAAACTTTATATCATGATACATGTGAGAAAATGTCTCAATTAACACTTGTTGATCTCTGCGCATCTGTTACTCTCTTCCTTACTCTTCATCTCCTCTATATATAGATTAAAAAAATTAATAGATGCGCGTTTTCCTTGAAATCATAAATTTACAAGAATTCATTTTTTATTTATTGATTTTACAAAAGATAAGAAATCATATTTAACATATCTCCATGTTTATTGTGTACTCTGTAATATAATATATGGTCCGGAAACTAATGACACACAGTACGAATTTAAAGGGATTTTGATATCGAAAGAACTATCTCGACGAGGAAGAAGAACACGATGTCGATGAAGAAGCTGTGCGGATTTCTGCTTTTGATGGTGATTGGCGGACACATGTCGGAGGCACTGCCTGCTTGCCTGCCGGTGACGGAGCCGGCGCTTCAACAGGTGGCGGGGTCCTTGACCATGTACGTGGATGAACTCCCAAAAATACCCAAAGTCTACGGGCATAGTCCTGCCAATAGTTCGTGCAACTCAGGCCGTCTCACCATCGGCATGTACCAAACTAAATGGGTATGCATGGCTTCAACTTCCTTTCTTTTAAGTCAAGAAAGTTCTACTCGGGGAGACCTTTTCGTTTTGTCGAAGTAAACGAAACTGTTCTTTCGTTTCATGTAGAAATTCCACCGTGATCTTCCTGAAACGACTGTGTTTGCATTTGGCTCATCGGCTGCGACTGCAACCGTCCCTGCCCCGACCATCGAAGCCATCCAAGGGATCCCTACTCAAGTGACATGGGAAAACCATCTCCCTCAGTCGCATATCCTCCCTTGGGATGCATCCGTACCCATCGCCACTCCCAAGAACGGTGGTGTTCCCACGGTCGTCCACCTCCATGGCGGGATCCATGCTCCCCACTCAGATGGACACCCAAATGCTTGGTTCACAGCAGATTTTGCTGAAACCGGACCGACGTGGTCCCAACAGACTTATACCTATCCTAACATTCACCATGCTGGCAATTTTTGGTACCACGATCATGCTCTAGGATACACGCGAATTAACCTCCTGGCCGGCCTAACAGGTGCTTACGTGATCCGAGATCCTGGTATGGATGCAAAACTCAAGCTTCCAACTGGGCCAGAGTTCGATCGTCACCTGATGCTAGCTGATAAGAGCTTTTACAACGACGGATCCCTATACATTAACTGTACCGGGAACGTCCCCTCCATCCATCCACAGTGGCAACCGGAGTACTTCGGCAATGTCATCACGGTGAATGGCAAGGCGTGGCCATACCTTCGGGTCTTAAGAAGAAAATACAGATTCCGCATTATCAACACTTCTAATGCCCGCTACTTCAGGTTATCATTGACCAATGGCCTTTCCTTCACCGTGGTAGGATCAGACTCGTCATACCTTCCATCACACGTTAATACTCAATCCATTCTATTATCTCCCTCGGAGATTGCGGATGTGGTCATCGATTTCTCCACAACTACAGCCGCAGAATCCCTGCTGAACAACGATGCCCCATACCCATACCCAACAGGTGCCTCACCTGATCAGTTAAATGGACGGGTCATGAAGTTCATCATCCAAGGAGGCTCCCTGAGCCCAACAGACAATTCCACTGTCCCGCCGAACCTTAAGACTTATTCCCCATGCACAACCTTAAGGGCGTCACGCACAAGATATATCACTTTTTACGAGTACACCACAGCGGATGGTGAGCCGACCCACTTGTACGTAAACGGAAAGAGGTTCGAAGACCCAGTGACAGAGACTCCAAAGTCGGGAAGCACGGAAGTATGGGAGGTGATCAACCTGACACAGGACAATCACCCATTTCATATGCACTTGGCTACTTTTCAGGCGGTCAAGGTGCAGTGCCTGGTGGACGTGAGCGCATTCACCAACTGCATGACGACGTTGAATGATGCAGTGGCCTGCAACATAACAGGACAGGCAACTGGCCAGACCATCGGCATTCCGGCTCATGAGAGGACTTGGAAGAACACCGTGAAGGTGGAACCGGGATGCAAAACCACACTGATCGTCAAGTTTAGCCTTGTTGGCCAAAACGATGCTGGATACCCCTTCGATGCCACAGGATCTCCCGGATATGTCTACCATTGCCACGTGAGTAATTTCCCTTTTTTTGCTAATCATGATTACATAACGATGGAGAGATTAATTCCATTGCTCTAATATTCATCATTCTTTCCTCAATGCAGATTTTGGATCACGAAGACAATGCTATGATACGACCAATGCAGTTAGTCGCCTGAGCGACACGATTTCCATTCTCTGTTTCTCTTCTGTCGCTCGTTGGCAAAGTTTCGTTTGTGTATGGTTGTTTTTGTCCTTTTTTATTTGTTATTTTCAGTAATTTTATTTTGGAAGGTTGTATTGAATTCCTTTTTCATATATCCGGAACATACGCGGTACGTTTGTCTCCGGTCATAATAATTGTCAACCATAATTTGCATCAATAATAACGTAATTGCCCTCTATTAATTATATACGTCGTTTTATATCATTTTCCGTGCCAAACCAATGTACATGCCACCCCGGCAATCAGGATCCATATTGCGGAGACCCCAATTGCATTTTGTGGTCAGTCAACAATTACTTGCCACTTGCATTTTGGCAGTTTGCATCAAAGTGATCTTGCACGATTCAATCTCGTAACTACCAATGTCACTAATGTTTATTATGACCCAAATGACGCTGCTAAGTTGCACACGTGTACACACTTTTTTATGTTACAAATAAGCTCACATGTATAGAAGGGAAAAATTAAGATGGGAAGTAAAGATTCCGGAAAGTTTTATTGACGAGAACATAGGTTGGAACCTCTTGGTCCCGTGTGAAGTAATGATCATTATCTTTGTCGTCTAATGCAAATTAGAACTTTCTTTCACCCGATGATATGTTCAATTAGAGCCGGTTTCTTTTACCTTGTAATTAAGGTGCTTATTAATTCTTCTATGACATCTATCTCTTGTGAATGTTGAATTTCCATTTTAATTTCTATATATATGTGTGTGTACATATATCTTTCTCCTTTTTTAGGATAATCAATGCATATAATTCCTATAAAAGGCAGGCGAGGGCTTATTGAGATGGAATTTTCAAAGATATCGACCACATGTTGATGGGTGTTTTTTCTTTGCTCATCAATTAGGATCAAATCTGACAATATCTAAAAGAAACGAGTGTGAAAGCACTGATAAAATAGATGGGATTGGCATGTGATAGTGTTAATATGGTGATGTAAAATTTTTTTTGATATGTTATTAAAATCATGATAATATTATGAAATATTTAGCCGATATCATTAGATATATTTAGTATATAAAATTAGGTTTAGTTAGAGTATATAATTTTATAATTAGACAACCTTTTGCCCTTACCGTTTTCGAAATTATTACAACCAAAGTCCAAGCCCAATCGTCAGACACGCTGTGGATACACGTCAGACAGATTGGTGGTACACGTCGGACGTTACAAGATATATTCCGCCTCATTCATTTTAATTCTATGGCAATTATTACCTCTCCCCCCCCTCTCTCTCTCTCTCTCTGAGAGAGATCTTCTCCTATCACACGGACAAATCTTGAATCTAGCAAAGACAGGAGATTAAGATGCGCCAAAGTTTCGGGTAGTGGCCCTCAACTTAATGACAAATATCTTAATTTTAAATCGAGATTAATAATAAGTGTGTGAGAAAAATAAAGATAGGGTATATATTACAAAGAAATTAAATAATAAAAATCCAACGTTAAACTTTGGAATCAATTTTAATATTTTAAGAGCGCGTCTTTTTTTTTTTTCCTAGGATAGATTTGATTACTATGTATCCTCATGTGCTCGTGTCCGGCATACGGCTCCTCAATTTCCTCGTCTAATTGTCGTCGTGTCTGTTTCCTCTCTCTTCCTTCCTCTCCGTTTCACAGTCTTTTCTACAATCGTGTTCGGCTGGTTGGCAACTCTCCATGGATATCTTGTTATGATCATTGTAGCTGATTTCGATTTTGACTATAATGTCTTCTTTATAATATCAGAGGTAATGTCTAAAGGTATATAAAAGTGGATATTACTATTGTATTAATTTTAACTTTTCAATTAAATATATACTTATTGTTTATAAATTCAGTAAAAATATTATATAGTATCATATTAAGTTACTGTATAGATTCAAACCTCAACAAGGTCCTAAATCGAAAGAAGACTTAGGATCGGTTGTTGATAAGCCCAACACTATAAGAAAAATGCTCGGTTCGCAGTAATTGTTAAGATTGATAATCAAATCGGGCGCTTAGTTGGCCCCTTAATCTAGTACAAAAGAAGATGTCCGATTCACGAATAATTATAGAGGGTGAGTATTTAATGGTACTTGACACGTGCAAGCCATGTCGGTGTTGAGGAACAGAATCTTATATCAAAAAAATAACACTAAAAATATTTATATATAAGATATTAAATATCACTATTACTTTAAAATTTTCTTTATTAAATATGAATTCATCACCCTCATGATTTTAATAAAAATTCTATGACCACCTAATTAATTTAAAAGATCTAACCTTAAATTTGAATACTTGGACCTCATTTATTCAAGAAAAGAATCAACTATAACTAATGCTGTACACATATATATATATATATACACACATGCATATAATGTACCTGGGGAACAAATATATAGTTTGTTAATTAGGAAGAAACCAGGGTTCGATCCATCCATTATTAGAAGAAGTTGGAGAGAGTCAAAGAGCCAGCCCGTCAAGCTGTTCCTTCAAAAACCAGCAAAACTACTAACCCAGCTCTCGTCAAGAGTGTAATTTCGTACGATTATTAATACAAAACAAAAGTCAAAAAGGAAGAATAAGTCACGTCAAAAGGGAATTTAACTAAGCACGCATTGTCAACCATTCCTCATCCATCCCCTAACTAACTTGCCGGGTGTCACTATCGTTGACTTTCCTCATCATTGCTCCTCTCATCACTTTTCACCCAATTAACAACCCAGGTAAAAAATAAAAAAACCATTTTTAATAATATATATATATATAGTCATAGTTAAGCTCATTACTGATGGCCACCTAACTGATTACTCAGCAAAGCAAAACTAAAAATCCATTTTTTTAAAATGAGAAATGCACGAAAAGTATAGAATGGTCATGTGGAAGATACTACTCCTGAGGAAATGACTCGGTAGGATGGTTTTGCCTTTGTCTTTGGTGCCAAGAAATAAGAAATTCCATATTTGCTCTTATTGGTGGGCTCTCTCCGTTCCTTCATGTCCATTTTCTTCTCTGTAATCTAGAAGGTGGTGATGACCCCGTTTTTGCAACCAAAAAGAAATTCGTGTATATATCCATCTTATGTATTGCACATGAAGTTCGTCTATGCCTGAAAACCTTCTAATGTGCAAGATTTAAGTTCTTATATTATTAAAGATCATTCCTTCTCGGAATACTTCAAAAATAACCAAGGCTTTGAGTATATTATATATATATATATATATTATTTACGGACACATGTATGTGAGCTCAAATGGCTGTCAATCGATCCTGTTCCACGCGGACAGCTGAAACGACTTGTCTTTTAATCAGTAAGAAGACGCTTTCGTGTACTCATAAAACTCATTTAATTTATACAAAAGAGAGAGAGATTATGATGTAGGTTGTTTTACTTCATTATCCCTTAGGCAATACTCGAATATACATAAATTAGGTGTGATATATTAGATTCTTAAATATCAGGGGCATATATTATGAATATATTCATCTCATAGAAATAATATTCGTTAGAAAAATGCATGTTACACTAAGAAGTTTGAATTGGTCGAGCAGACGTTTCAGAGATGTAGATTGGCTCCGACACGCGGAATTGTGCAGACTCAAGTGAATTGATCGTGTCCAACCCAGGGAACAACATCTTGCGTCATTTAAGCAAAACCAGCTGCTCACTTGCATCTATATATATGTATGTACAGACGATGAGTTCACCTCGCTCATCCATCCCACTGCCAGCATCAGTACTTCGACTCCCCCTCCTGTGTCTGCGTTTTTCCTATGATAATTTGACGTCGATTAGAAAGTGTTCCATGGTTAAAGGTAAGCGACGTATCGTGATTTTCATCGTTGAACTACGTGCATACGTATTCACGTTTGTTCACTGCATGTGTATGCCTGACTCTAATGTCTTTCTTTTCGGAGATGTCAATGTCTGGGTAATGATCATATGTTGCCTTTCAGGCCGGTTTCCATTCGAGACAAGTATTGGTTTCCTTTTACATATGAATCATTATTGTGTGTCATCGATGTGATTTTATAAGACACCACGTAGATTGGAGTGACTTTATTTATTTATTATTATTATTTTTCTGCTTGAGATTGGAGTCACTTAGGATGTCAATCCATAGCTACGAGATATATGTAAAAATCACGTCGATGACATAATTTTCTTGCTAAATCAATATTTCTAGATCTTATGTTGAGAATCATATATTTCTACATCTTATTGTTTCTATCTTGCAGGTTGTTTTTTTGACAAAGTTATAAGAGGGAGTCTTCAGCAAAGTTTAACAGGGGATAATTAATTCACAAGCAATCCTTCGCCAAGATGAAGTTAAAATTCATAGCGGCTGCTGTTCTCCTGACCGCCATGATCGGAGGTGGCACTTCGAGTTCTGGGGTCCGAGCACCGCCACCAGTGACCGAGGCTGCTCTCCATAAGATCGCAGCGTCTCTCGACATGTTTGTGGATAAACTGCCGATGATTCCCAAGCTCTATGGCTACAAAATGAATAATGGCAAACCGAGTCCTGGGCGTCTAACTATTGGCATGTACGCAAAGAAATGGGTAAGTCGAACCGTCCAAATAGAAACACGATAAATTTTCCTTCTTCGTGGACTTCTAGTGACATGAATATAGCACGATAAAAAAAAAAAACAAAGGGTGACATACATGAACATTGCAATACATTGATATATATTTTGGGTAGTATTGCTCAGGTATTCAAATATTGAACAATCAATTTTTTTTTATTTTTATTATAAAAGAGAGCTATAAACCTAGTTATAAAAGACATAACCAATCGAAAAAATAAAGGAAACTTCAGAAATTTTATCAAAGAAAATTAAGCCAAATTTTCTTAATTCCAAGTCGACCATCATGCTGTTCAGTTGATTTCTCATTTGACTTGGTGTATCCATGCATAAAATTGTCTATTATTTTGTGTTTTGTGAAAAAAAGAGAGAGAGAAGAAATTAGGTTTCCTCACCTTTTGTTTACTGATAAACAGAAATTTCATCGGGACTTGCCGCCCAGTACCGTATTTGCATACGGCACATCGGCGGCCTGCGCCACCGTCCCCGGTCCCACCATCGAGGCTATCCATGGCGTTCCCACGACCGTCACGTGGCTTAATTTCCTCCCCAAATCGCACATCCTCCCATGGGACCCAACCGTCCCCACTGCCATCCCTAAACACGGCGGCGTCCCCACAGTCGTCCACCTCCACGGTGGCGTCCAACCGCCGGAGTACGATGGCAGCGCCTTCGCCTGGTTCACAGCCAACTTCCGGGAGACCGGCCCTGCTTGGTCCAGGACAACGTACACGTACCCCAACGTGCAGCATGCTGGAAATCTTTGGTACCACGACCATGCTCTCGGTTTGACACGGATCAATCTCCTGGCTGGCCTGATCGGAGCCTATGTGATCCAGGACCCGGCCCTCAATGCCAAACTTAACCTCCCTTCTGGCCTCGAGTTCGACCAGCATCTCTTTGTGTTCGACCGGAGCTTCAACAAGGATGGGTCATTGTATATGAACTACACCGGAAACAACCCAACCATACACCCCCAGTGGCGGCCGGAGTATTTTGGAGATGCCATTGTGGTCAACGGCAAGGCCTGGCCGTACCTCAAAGTTCAACGTCGAAAGTACAGATTCCGAATCACAAATGCAGCCAATGCTCGCTACTTCAGATTCTCGCTCACCAATGGTCTATCGTTCACAGTGGTCGGGGCAGATACCTCGTATCTGCCACATCCCGTCACCACTGACTCCATCCTAATGGCACCGTCGGAGATTGTGGATGTTATCATCGACTTCTCAACCACGAAGGCGAAGGAGTCTATTTTGAGAAACAACGCTCCTTATCCGTACCCTGACGGCACCAAAGTGAACCATCTGAACAAGAAAGTGATGAAGTTCATTATCGCACATGGAAAACCAAATCCACCCGATACCTCATCCGTGCCACCGGTCCTGAAGGTGTATCCGCCAGCCATTGCTCCAAAGGGAGCTGTCAGGAGATACATAGTGATGTACGAATACACTAGTGCAGGTGGACCGACCCACTTGTACATAAACGGCAAGAGGTTAGAAGATCCGGCAACCGAGACGCCTAAGTCAGGGAGCACCGAAGTCTGGGAGGTGATAAATTTGACGCAAGACGATCACCCGCTGCATCTTCACGTGGCGACCTTCCAGGCGATCAAGGTGCAACAGATCGTGGACTTATCAACATTCACGGCGTGCATGGGCAAGAAGAACGACGCACTGAAATGCAACGTGAAGGGCCATGTGAAGGGTAAGACACTCGATATTCCCAAGTATGAGAGGACTTGGAAGAACACGGTGAAGATCGCTCCAGGGTATCAAACCACAATCGTGGTTCACTTTAACTTGGTCGATAACAATGCACCATATCCATTTGATGCGACAAAAGAGCCTGGCTACGTGTACCATTGCCATGTAAGTTGTGTTCATTTTTATGACCATGTCATGTATCTTTCAGAATCTCCCTTCCGTTGGGAACTCATTCGTGCCCTTGGTTGTCCTTTTTACGCAGATTCTGGATCATGAAGACAATGCGATGATTCGTCCGTTGAAGCTAGTTCCTTGAAGAAACGATGACTCGCTTCTCCAAATCCCCGAATCGATTAAAGATGCAACTTATTGGTCATTTTAATTGCCGTTTTCCCGTTGAGGGAAGTATAGGAAGCTTGAATAAAATTTTCGTCTTTGGGCGATGAAAAGTTTGATTAAGTGTCCGAAGTGTGCAAGTAATGAATCTGTATTTTTCCATTAACAGTGCCTTGTACAAGCTGCCCCTTGGGATGATATATACAAAGTCTCCAGATAAAGAAACTATGGTCTCCATTCTCCAACTAAAAGCGCCACGTTTCTTTTTACATTGAAAAAAAGGATATTTTTTCATACTAAATGATATTTAATACAATAATATTATCCTCAATAAATATCAAGAGATTATAAATTTAAATTTTATAAGTAGAATTTTCTATATTATTTTTTTATCAGTGAAATCTCATGCTAAAAAAAAAGATGTTTTGTATCTTGGCTTATATAATTATAAAGCAAAAAATTATTATGGCAAAACTACTTTTTCACTCACATCGTTAGCTGAAGTGGCTCCATGGATTTTTCCCTTACCAGATCTCTCAGTTTGAATGTAAATTAATGAAAATTTTATGATTAAGATAACTTTATCTTTTAATTGGCTAACTAGGATCATAAGAGGTCCTTGGAGTTCACACTGCAGGAAGTGTTCTTAGCCATCAGCAAAGGCTCAGCTTATCTCTTAATTGCTCTTTCATGTAGATCAATTCTGGGAACTCTCCACTCAAACTTATACAGTCCTCCATATTGGAAACTCTTGAACGGGCTCTGTATTTATTACACCTTGATCTGGCTGTTGAACTTGGAACAATTTCAGGTGGAAGGAGAAAGCTTCGCCTCAGTTTTTTGGCCCCAGAAATTGGAGGAAGAAGCCTCAGTTTGTAGCAGAGAGAGCTCATGTGCGGCATGGAGAAAGGTATGGAAGATTACGAATTCCCTCAAGATGCTTTTAATTAGGCGGCACTGGCATTTCTAATTCGCAAATTCTCTGTTTTCTGATAGAAGATGGGTTAATCATTCGGATCGTTTCCTTCAGATGGATGAACGTAGAGCAGACGAGGATGCTGAATTGGAGGCAACCAATCTTCAAACATGTGCAACTGCTGGCCCAAGGTCACTGCTCGGTTGGCAATCTTTCAAACGTTATGGTGTGAGATTAGCTCACAAGTCAGGCGTCCCTATTGATGGCTTGCAAGGCTTGCTTTAATGTTCCTATACAACGTGCAGGAGATACAAGGAGCAGTCTCCAGAGGAAGAGACTGTTCTCCAAGCAGTATAAAGATGCAGAGCGTTCAAAGTTATCGGGGGGAGAAAAAACGATAAGGAGCATGGCTTTTCATCAGCACCTTGGTAGACTGGGTGTTGAGCGGCCATCACTAGATCCTAATGATTTCCTTCTCTATATACTAGAAAAAATTCAACAGACTCTGCTCTTCATTTAAGGCTGTCAAGATGTCTTTGTCAACCGGGCAACTTGTATATCAGATGCCTGTTTGGTGCAATAGTATTAGTGCCCTTGTGCATCAGGCCAATGTCGGTGCAGTATTACTCTGTGGAAATTGGAGTTACATCAATTGGCATAACCTCATCCCTAGCTACCGATATTGTCACATGCAGTCAGTGGATTATTTTAGGCCGGTGGCTTTCATGAGATTGTTAGCCAGTAACAGGTACTCATTCCTGCGCCACGGGCAATTCCGTTCACATTTTTCAATTGCTTTACTCTTTCGTGAGAATTTCATTTGCCTTATGCCATGACTGTCGAAACATTGGACATGGCCTCAGAATGATGGTCAACGTCAAGGGCAACAGCTGTTCTCAGAAATCACATCGAGCTGCTGCAGCAAGGATTAAGTGCGGACTTGTGCTGACAAGTAGAATGTTCACGGCCAATTGCAACACAACTCTGTTTTATTCCTATAGGTACGATGTTCGGCCCTGGAGTTGGGTACCTGATTAATCTTGAATCGTTGTCAAATTAAACGATCCCTATTTTAAGAACACATAAACGATCCCAAGAGTCTTTGATGAACTCTTGGAGTACAAGCGAGATCACGAAGCTGGAGAGCTCACTCGTGCTCGGGTACAAACCCACCAGATCAAGTCGGTCTACCTGGAGAAACAGCATGCAGAGCTTGACTCGGACAGGTCCAGGGTCACACTATTGAAGGCCTTGGAACTTTTGAAAGGCTCTAGACAGATTACCTTGGACAATACGAATTACAACATAGTAAATCAACAGCAGTTTTCGATATCGTGTAATTTTCTAAAAGATAAATAATTGAAGTGTTTCACAGCTTCCGCCTCGCAAATCTGTTTTCCAATATGTTTGTCTCCGACGATTCAACAGAGCCCACTTTCAAGACATCCTTCTCACCTTATACAGCCGAAGTCCGATCCAAATTTGCTGTTACCCAACTAGTCAATTAAATTTGAAAACGATGGAAATTGTTCAGGAAAACAGTTTTCAAGGGAAAACATTAAATCCATGACATTAACGTTCCCAGAAATTGTTTTTCAAATAATTAATATTTTATGCGATTTGGACTCATATACCAAATTAAATTAGAGAAAACCCTTCTTCCTGTTCTTCCGTCACGAATTTCCCTAATCTTAGGCTGCCGGTGTGCATGTGAATGCAAAGATCTTATTAAAATCGAACAGATTGTGACCAAATGCATATCGTTTTCAGTTTAAATTATATAAATGCCACGAGCATGTTAAAGAAAACGTGGGGAAATCTCTCAAGAATTGATGAATCATCAAAAGAACTAGAATTTCTGACTAATGGACAGTCATTGGATGGTGTTATTGTACCCGAACAATGTCTTTGATTTATCCAGATTTATAATATTTGTCACTTTGATTTTTCTTTTTCTATCTAACATTTAATCAATAACATTTAAAGAAACTTGCAGCAATACTCAAGAACTCAGCTTGTAGGGGTCCAACACTTAAACAAAAACTGTGCAACAAATCCCATTATTAATCAATAATTTGTCTCGGCAGGACAAAGGTCGCTATGCAGTTGGGCTCATCAAGAACCCGTGTATGTCTTTGACCAAAACTACGTTCTTCACATTCCATTCACTATAAAAACATCCCAGACCTCCTCATATATATGCATACCAGAGCACATCCAATATCAGAAGACACCAGTGTCATATTGCATAATGTCGAGCTCAACTCTGCTCCTCTGAGGGCTGGCGATATCAAGGGAGCACGAGAACCCAAGCGACTCCATGCCCCCGAAGTCATTGGATGAGATGATCAAGGAGTACCTCGGAGGTTTCGGGTTGAGACAGTTTCTCCAGGCCATGATCGTCTCTCTGGCCTGGTTCTTCGACAGTCAGCAAGCTTGCATTAGCAACTTCTCCGATGCCAATCTGACCTAGCACTGCGCTTCCATGGCTAACACCATGTCCTCATCGAGCTCGAACGTATGTGAGCTCCCCACATCGGAATAGTCCTGGGATGGATCCTCCCACACATTGATTATATCGCAGTGGAACCTTGAATGCAGCATTCGTTCATTAGCGGACTGCCCACTTCATGCTTCTACATGGGGTGCCTTCTTGGGGGATTAACCTCTGCCACGCTTGCTGACTCTTCCCTCAGTCGGAAAAACTTGCTCATCTTCTCATGCCTGGTGATGTCTGTGGCTGCTTTCGCCACAACAATCTCGATCAATATCTGTATGTACTTGCCCCTGAGGCCTGTAAGTGGGTTTGGTTGTGCATCGATTGAGACCTGCACAATCGTACTGGCCACCAAAATGGTCGCTGAGAGATGGCGAGGATTCATCGGGATGATGGGCCTTTTTGTGGGCACGCTAGGTTACTATCCCTTCCGGCCAACACTTACATACTTAGGGCCTGCTTCATGGCGGTACCTCTGTCTTACGACTTCTCTTCCAGGGATGTTATACCTCTACCTTGCAGTTATGTTTAATGGCATCCGGATAATTCCGTTGTACTTTGCTCCATATTTCATGATAGACCGGCTGACTAGGAAGGGCACCTTGCTAGGGTTTACAGTTCCAAGTGGTGCACTCAGCATAGGTTGTGCTCTGGTTGGAAGCGGGCTGAAGTGGCGAAATCGGGTTGGAGCTAGCGTCTTTCATCTGCATGTGCATTTCCTACAACTTGCTCATGATTTACACAATCGAGCTATTCCCCACACATGTGAGGAACTCTGCCACTTCGATGAGGCAAGCAATTCTACTAGGAGTCCTATTCGACCCAACATTGATTTCAGCTGGGATGAACATTCCTTTTCTGACTTTACTAGTGTTTGGACTGGTAGTATCTCTGTGAGGGATGGTATATAGTACTCTTTTTGCCGGGGACAAGAGGAGTTACCCTCTCCGATACAATGGAAGAAGACGAACCAAAGGACAAAGCAAATGCTCCATCACTAATTTATGCGTGCTTGTTAGAGTTAATTATATTTTGCAGATAATTTCTTGACCGTTTTGGGATCTGGAATTGTTTGTAGTGAGACGATAAACAGAAGTGCTGATTGATGATAATCAGAATGTGGCATTCTGTACGTCCGTTTCTTGGTGGAACCTAAGAGCTGGTCCTCAGCCGACTGAGCGAGACCAATCCGTGCTTGGATCTCAGTCCTTGCCACGAAATGTTCCCAATGTATGTGCACTTCCATATAACAATCTGCCAATTGACGATATAGTTCAACGGACTTGACTTAATGTGACATCCACTACGGAACACTGATACAAACTACTTGAAACGAGCTTCACATGCTTATCATACTTTTAAGCAATCCACGGACCATGGAAGGAAGGAGATCATCATCCAACGTCTGCTGTAGGAAATTCTGATCGGCAGGTGGGGAACGGAGATTGCATTAGGCTTGAAGCCATTGAAATTTAGTCCATTGCTTGCCTTCTCCTGTGGTGTAGGCACAAGAGGGGTTGAACTATAAATGTTGTGACGTCCTATTCGTTTTTTTTTTCTTCCTTCTAATGTCCACTATAATCCGAGCCCACCGATCCAGCCTGCTAACGCGATATTTTCCACAAGAATACATCATGGATGACATCTTATTCCCTTGGAAGCTGCAGTCCTTTCATTGATGTACTCCATCCACATACATACCATTTAATATCGTCTCCCCTCTTAACGGTAAAGGAAAGTTGTGCTAAAGTTTCATGAATGTCAATAAAACTGGTAGATGATTTTTTTATAATTGCAGTCGAAATTCTAAAATATTTCATTTAATTTTAAAAGTTTACTACCATTATAATGTTATCTCTATCAAATGGCATTAATTTTTGTAACAAAGTACTAATATGCAATTATCTATTTACGTGGTAGGCTTATGTATAACCAAGTTGATGACATGACAAAATTATACTGATGTGGTATAAAGCATGTGTAACAAAGTTGTTGATATGGCACACCGACGTGGTAAAATTTATTTACATGTCATCAAGTTGTTGACATGACGTGACGTGACACATTAGTATTAATTAATGATGGTTGACAAAAATGACTTAACTTTGTAACAATTTTAAACTTTTAGGATTAAATGAGATATTTTAAAATTTTAAAATCAACTTACAAATATAGACAAAATTTTAAGACTTTTACCATAATTTTCTCATTTTTTATTATTAAAAAGGAGATCTACGTTATACCCATTGGAAGTTGATATTTTCACTCAATGTTATATTCACATGGACCGAGATGATCATCACATTACACTAAACAGCAAAAGGAAATGAAGAATACGAGCAGATATAATTGCAAAACACCCAAAAAAGACGAGAGAAAAGAAGAATGAAACTACCAAATTTTCCATTTCCATCAGAAACAAAATTTTCTGGCCAAGTGGAGTGGAGTCCTTTTCAAGTCATACCATGACTAGCATGACATACCACTGAGAGCAGTGAACTAATTGAAAAAGACGATTTATTTAAGTAAGTAAGGGTACGATTTCATGACATGAGGAGCCTTCAAAGCCATGGCAGTTGCAGGAAGAATGCTGCCTCAGTGATTCTGAGCTTCCGTGGAGTCGAATCATTGCTTCCATGCCTAAAGAAGGATCGACTAAGCCCTTCTATAGCTGCTCAGTGATCCCTAGGGAAGGTGGGCTTCTATCTCTGATGGACTACATTCAAGTTTTACTGACCATTCCCCATGACACATCCACACAGGACTCCGTGAGCTTATATGACAGGCAAATTTGACAATATTGGCTGTACAAATGGTCCAATATGGAATATTTTCCCGGGTGATTTCATGGTAACTCGAATTGGATATTTTCAAGGGAGTTGTCCCATTCGACACCAAGCCAACCCTATCGGCCCTACTTTCCATTCTGAATTACTCAAACATCAAGTTAAGTTTCTTATAATTGATATTATGTAAATTTTAATTTAATTACTTGAGTTAAAGATTGCATTGATACATACATATGTATATTGATAAATTTATTTAATTTTATGTTCGATCACAGTGTAATTTAATTGTCCATTACGAATGGTACTTAAATATGTCACTAAAGTCAAGTTTTATTATTGAAAAAACTATTTTGAAAATTTTAATATCTGCACTTTTAAAACTTCTACTGTATTTTTATCAATTATTCTCATAATTGGCGGGCAACACATGAAAGCAATTTGTAGAACACAGCTTGCAGGGGACCAGCCTCTTATTTCTTTATTGACTTGATTGGACAGGGATTGCTGAGTAGTTGGGTTCATTAAGAAGTAAGAACCGTACATGTTTTCGCCCTAACCGACGTCCTTCACGTTCCATATTCACTATAAAAACCTTCCATCATCCACGACATTTTCCTACAAGGGCAGATTGAAGATCAAACTATCCCAATATCACATTATATTATGTCAAGTTTGACCCCACTCCTCTCACGGGCCGATGTAATTAGAGAGCATGAAATCCCGACCGATGCCATGCCCCCACAGTCACTGGATGAGAAGATTGAGGAGTGCTTGGAAGGGTTCGGGTGGAGACAATTCCTCCAGGCCCTGATCATTTCTGTGGCTTGGTTCTTTGACGGTCAGCAAGCTTGCATTAGCGACTTCTCTTCCAGGGATATTTTATTGCGCCGTAGCTTATTTCTTTGCCAGCGAATCTCCAAAGTGGCTCCTCATGCAGGGAAGAGAAATGGAGGCCATAGCGATACTCCAAAGAATCGTGCCAAGGAATCATAATAGCCTGAAACTGTACTTATCCAGCACGTGCCCCACCCTCACGCAAGAATCATCCAAGGTTGTCCTTTACTCATCGATGAAGGACCTACTGAAGACCCAGTGGTAACTCCACCGACTGCTGAAGGTCATGGTTATAGTGTTCGGCATCGGGATGATGTACTACGGCATGCTTCTAGGGGTCGGGAACCTCAGGTTCAACATTTACCTCGGGGTTGCACTCAACGGATTCCTGATAATTCCTTCATACTTCGCTTCATATTTCTTGATAGACCGATTGAATAGGAAGGCTATGTTGCTGGGGTTTACCATGCTGAGTGGTGCGCTGAGCATAGGCGTCATTCTTCTGCGCCTGCATTTCCTACACTGTGGTAGTGATTTATACAATCGAGCTGTTTCCCACGTGCGTGAGAAACTCGGCCACTTCGATGATGAGGCAAGCGCTCATATTTGGAGTCCTATTCGACCCAACACTAATTTCTGCCGGAAGGAACATTCCGTATCTGACTTATCTTGTGTTCGAACTGGTGATATCTCTGAGTGGGTTGGTGGCGCTTTGTCTGCCGGAGACAAGGGGAGTTAGGCTCTCTGATGCAATGGAAGAAGACGAGCGGGAGGATAAAGGAAATGGTTTATTAGTAAATTGAGCTTAACGGAATTCATTAGACCATACAGCTCGTTTGATTTTGTGGTTCCATATTTTGCTGATCGATGATGACAAGACAGAGACCAATCCATGTCGAATCTCATTCCTGGTCAAGAAGTGCTCCCAATGTGTTCACACCCTAGTATGAAACCCGTCGATTGATGATGTCCGCGTGATATCTTGTTATATCTCATAGCTGTTGAATAATTACGTCATATGATATATCTACCCTCGAGTATATGAGATATGATATCATATAATTGGTGTCATTGTCGACATGAGACAAGTGTAATTCATATCAGTAGGATTTTTTTTATAATATTTTATTCTTATCTTTCTTGTAATCACGATCTCCTTTTTAACCCAAAAAAACTACTTAGTAATAAATGTCACACTACCTTTGGGAGCATATAGACAGACATGACTCAGATATGATATCGACTACGCACAACACACACACACAGCAAATTAAACGAAACGTGCTTCACATGTGTAACAAATCGAGGGACCAAATGGTCACGGAAGGCAGGGAATGGGCAGTTGGTTAGATAACGAATGGACATTGCTTTAATTCGCCTCGGCCCACAGGTACATTATTAAACGTCAATTATGAATTTTGAAGAAAGATTTTGTGACAAAAAAATGAAGAAGTTTTACCCTTAGTGGGTAGATCCCATTTGGATCTGGATTGGTCGCAGTTCAATGGACTTTTGATCGGCTTTTGGTGTGAACCGGACGAAAGAAAAAGGCCGTTGACAGAGAAGTATCATACAGCTCATGATTTCAGTGAGTGCTCAAGAGGAAGACAATACACGTTTGGAATATGACCCCATTCGAGATTACAGGCAGTTATCTGATGCCGGATGTGTTCGGGGATCTCATTTACATCCATATCTTTTGATCTTATGGAAATTTTGTTCACTGAGCCTCCCCCTGTGGAGTAGGCCCAAGCAGTATCGTGTTTCCTGTTCTTCTTCTCCTTCTTCTCCTTCTCCTTCTCCTCATGCCTATTTCATCCGAGCCCACTGAATTGAATCTAAAAGATTTGATCGGGGCCGCTACTGCGATCTTTTCCTCAATAATACATCTTTTATGACGTCCCATTTCCTTAGAATCTGCAACCCTCTCTCCTTCGTGGACGTATGACAGCCATGATCACAGCATTTGATTGCTGATCAATATCTGAGTCTCCTTTTAAAGATGATGCCCAACGGTAAGGATAAGTCCACGGTTGAAAGGGCAGTTATGCTTTTAGTCCCAGCGATGTCAATGAAACTGGCAGATGGTATGTTTTTCAGTTATAAAAAGGTCAATAAACCTAATTACGAAATATAGTGATCACATTCAGGACTCTTTCCTTGTGGGCAGACAGTATTTTTCGTCTGACACTCTTTGTTCACATCGAGCTAACTTGGTCGTCACATTTTTGGTATTGAGTAGAGCTTCACAGACACACACCTAACAGCATAAAGAAGAGGAAGAACTATGAGCATACATAATTGCATACATCAAAAAGGAAATAACCAAGATGTCTGTATCCACCACAGATCTATCTTTCTGGCCAGTGGAGTGGGGTACTTGCCAAGTCTTACTATGATTAGCATGACGTACCACCTAGAGCACCATCATTCTCGATCTGGGGCCAAGAGGTCATTGACTCAACTCGTCAATGAGACTCTCTATGCCCCTTTACTTTCTTTCTTCTTCCCGTCCTCTTCTAGGTTAAGAAACCTCTTGTATAACAGGAAAAAGAAGTGGTTAGGTGTTCGGTTCCTGCAACATGTAAGGAAACCTTTGAATCAACGGTTGTTGCAGCAAGACTGCTGCCATGGCGACATGGAATCGAACCACTGTTCCCATGCTTGAAAGAGGACCCTTTTGATCCCTTGTTCAGCTCAGTTATCCCTAAGGAAGGTGGGCCTCTGCCTTTGCGGGAATGAATGCAGAGTAAGTTCAAAGCCGTGCAGTTTATATAAATAACATACAGTTTAGTGAAATTATTCTGGACTTCAGTAGAACTAGTCTGGTACACTGGAAGGTCGTCTATCAGTCTTCAGTGAATGAGAACTCAATTCCTCGTTGATCCACGGAGAGTTACCGATGTTCATTACGAAGTGGACCCAAGGAATTTTGATTAAGCTTCATTTGGCACGCATATTTTCTGTGGACCTGAGCATAAAATCAACGCGTATTGTTTAACTTATTAGAGCTGATTCAACTCAATAATCTATCTTGATGTTATGTTAATGTGCCATATAAGAAACTACACCTTAACAAGCTGAATGGAAAGATTATCGGCATGCACTGAATGAAAAGATGCACGGAACTCCAAGACTGAGAATGAACCACGAGCTCAGAATGCCGTATTATATGCAAACATTGGATGGTAATTAGTTCTTAGATTCTTGAAGTGGCTGAAGTATTTACACCACGTACAAGCAGAGAATGGACGGAGAAGAAAATACAATTGTGGGCACTGAACCACAAAATGGAGGAATGTCATGGACCACTGGCCACATGACGGCATCGGCACCAGAAGGCAGTCCCGCCGCTTCTTCCCCGAGCAACTGCTATTTCCTCATCAACATAAAACCAGATGAAGAAAGGATCCTTTGTGCTCGGTTCTCTATCATCATTTTGCCCCAGACCAATCTCCAAAGGATTGAAAGGTCCGACTTTTATATGAATCCTCTCGAAGATGAAAGCAAGTACCCTCTTCTTCCAGGAAAGCCTTCCTTCAAAGGTTAAAAACCCAAGATCACCGAGATATACGCCGTTCTCGATCCTCTTGCCCTGGTAATGCAAGTCAGAATTTATCAATGTTTACAACGCTAAGGCAGACTACAAAGATTCTCAGAGGATTTCCAAAGATAGCAACAGAAACATATTGACCAAAAGAAAGGATGAAGGAGAAAATAAGACTCTTATTAACAACGAACAAAACAATATCATCATCGGCATGGAATGGAGATATCATCTCATGTTGTAGATGAGATTTCAGCGTAACCCCTAAATGCCAGATAAAGAATAGCTTTCAGGTCCAACAATTCCAAGAAATGCTATTTGAGTTTATAATCTATAGAAGGTCAAAATATGTAACAATCAATTGTGAACCTTTGCAGTGGCAGCAGGTACCTCCACAATATTATATATGACTTAGACTATCGACTTGCAGAACCAGGATTCTTCTAGTCTCTCCCATCGGTTTCACTCGCATGTGTTGAGATAAAAATCATACTTGATTGAAGTAGAATTAATGTCAACCTGCCTCTCATTTGTTCTGTATGCTTCCTAGTAGCAGGCTCAATAATTTCAAGCCAACAGCGTAATGAATCAGAGAAGAGAATGCTTACCACTGCATCAAACCTCTGAACTGCCGTTAATGGAAAGTATCGGCCTTTCTCTAGTTTTTTCTGCAATCCGACCAATACATCAATAAGTACAAATTAATGATTTTAAAATGTATTCAGAAAAATGAAAAGGGATGATTCTGAAATGTGTGTCCTGCTAGGCAATTTGGAGATCAAAAGAGTGAAGAGTCAAGACCTCTGCAGTGTATATAAGCATCCATGTCCTTCCCGGTGATTTCGTTCCACCAAGTGTGTCAAGAAAACCAGAAGGATCGATTTTTGCCTTCTCGATCACTGAAAGAGCTGGAAGGATCTCCTCGGATGCAACCTTTCTCGTCTTTGCGGCATTCTTGAGCACCTTTATGCTCTGCACAACTTCCTTAAGCAGAAAAAGATCAAGAAGGAGTGATTGGAGAAAATCATTCTGAAGCATTACCGGATTGAATGCGGTCAATGCACACTTAGTACAACCAAAGAGAAGCAGAAGGCGTGGGGCACCAGACAACGAAGTTTAGCTACATAGTTTTCAGTTCATGCATTTCACAACCCAAAAAGCAAACTTCTCTAAGTGAACATAAGTGAAAAGAGAAATTCACGATTTCGGTTTTAGCAGCCCAATCCAACTCGAATCCTGGTTTTTGGTACATACCGAAAAAGCAATACATCTTTTATACTGCAAGTGTGGATGCAAGAAACTACAGCAGTCCACCCTTTCATATCTATCCTCCATCGGCCAAAGAAACAGTTCAAACCAAAGAAATGGGAGAGAATAGAAGAATCTTACTGGGCCGAACTGTTCTTGATCAAGAACAACGGCAGCAATGGAGCTATGGTCTTTCTCGTCGAGCGTTGCTCTGGTTCTACCACTGCTCGATTTCAGAACATAACGATGATTTTTCCCCCTGAAGGACGAACACTCGGAGAAGCTGAAAGAAGGGGCTTTGTGGTGACTAGCAAAGGCGAAGCGTAAGGGGTTAGAACGGCAGGACATCGATGAATTCAATGAAGACGCCATGCCTGTTGGGCTCTGAATCTGCTTAAAGTTGGAAACTTTGGAGAAGAAAAGAGCCGCTTCCATGCATCTTCTCGGCCTCGAGAATTGAGTGGATTAGAATTTTTTCCCCTTCCTATATTTAAGAATCATTTCGTTGCTCCATTCAGGTTTTCCCTAAGGTAGCTCGATTTGTAGTCTTTTCCCAAAGATAAGATCCGAGTTAAAGTCGGTCAATCTGTTGAGAGGTGCCGACTAGAACCAGACCCAAATATGAATCTCTGAGATTTCTTCGGCCACGCCAAATCTGGAAATTCAGGAGGCAAAATTACTCACTCTCCAAATGCCCAAGCAGCACATTGGAATATGTCGGTTGCCCGAGTTGGTTTTCTGCTTCAAGAACACCGTTTCCAACACGCCCATATCATTTACGCAAAGTTTGCTCTTCTCGCGCGAAATGAGAAACGCAATTCTTCCACACAGATGGTGTTCTTTTCAAGGCGCGCTACACATGAACTACACCCTTCTGTACGAGCTTTATTTCTCATTTAGGAGATCGAGATTGGAAACGATGCCGGGTAACACAATGTTACAAGAAATGTGGTGTTTGGCAGAACAAAACTGCTCTAAATTTCATGACCTAAGAAATCTGCGGGAGTTGAAGGATTCAGATATTCAGCATATGTTCAATAGTTCCAAACATCACCGGAGTCCTGCCGTCTAGTGCAGACACTCTTTAACTCCAACCCAGACCGGCAAAGCAAAAATTACCAGCTCTCTCCATTATGATACAACTCGAAAGGCTTCACCAAGGAAGTATGAAATATCATCCCCATATCAAAGCCGGTGGCATCCTGGCAACATAACAGGTTCTTGAATGAGTTCCGAGATCAGTATTAGACAACAGCTTGAATCGAGCTTAGTAGGGACAGTGAATGATTTATTTGTTCCTTACTTTACACCAAAATTGGCTTAAGACCTAGCAATGGAAGGTAGATCAGTGATTTTCCCAACTGCAACTGTCTTTCCTGTAAAAGAGACTCATCACATGATTCACTGCTTCCGAACTATATAAATGTTCGTCATATATATGATATGGCATAGATCAGTCACCTTCAGTGCGAAGGGTGAACCTTCCAAGCTGCGGAAAATCGGCAAACTTCTCCACGCATATCAAGTTATTCACCTGGGAATCAAGGGAAAGGTGAACAAATCATTTGGTATTTCTTAACCATGCATTAGACTTTGAGAATCGAACCTTCTGAACCAAATCGTCACTTTGACTGACCTGAATGCGACAGACAACGACAGCATTGGTCTTTACAAAGAGAACTTTCTTCTTCATGGGCTTCTTGGTCTTGGGATCAATCTGTTGTAGCAGCTCAACAATCTCGCATTCCTCGACAACAGAATGAATATGCAAAACAGCCTTGTATCCTGCAGTGAAAATTGCCTGCAGATAGCAGAATCAAAGCAGAAGCATTAGTATCTCAAAGATACAGTCAACTGTAACCTCCGATAATTGGAGGGAAATGAGCAGTTTTCCAGAGCAGTACATTTTCCAACAACTCAAGGATTTGCAGCTGAGCAACAAACTCTGTTACAGCAGGAGCTGGTTTCACTACAAGAGAAACAAAAAAGGATTAGAAAGCCCTTTTATAACCAACAATTTCAGCACAAGATTCACCAAGTTCATTGAAATAATCATAGAAGGAATGCCTACCAACACTTGACAAGACAAATCCTGATATTATGTCCTCTTCCTCGATCCCAGCTAATCTGACCCGAAGGTTCTCACCAGGCCCTGCATGTCTAACCTTGTCTTTATCACAAAATACAGCAACCGCCTTCACCTGAACCTGCAATTTCATATACAGTTCTTGTAAGACAAGCAGTTGGACTCCAACCAGCACCCAACTTTGAGAACAGTGACAAAATTTCTCTAAATTTGTTTTCTGGTGAAAAATTTATCTGCTAAAATTTCAAACTGTGGCACCCCTGCCTTCTGTTTTCCATACAAACTAAAGAAATATCACAAAAGAAGTAATTTGTCACCACATCGATACACAGGGCAATAGTTGAAAATTTACGCCATTAAAATTAGAAGACTCAAACAAAAAGGCCAAAGAAAGCAAATCACCTTATTTGGCATGACAACCAACGAATCGCCTTCAGTTACACTTCCCGATTCTACTTTACCCATAACAACAGTTCCCATGTCCTTGAATCTGTCAATTATGGGCATCCTGCGCAAGAAATTTACATCAAATACCCCAGAAAATGGTAATTACAACAAAAGAGGGCTCTTCAGATGATAAGAAAATATTTCCTTACAAATCAATATAGTCTGTTTTTCCTTATCCTCATTGAAACACAAGAGGATGTTTAGGCTACATTATCTTACCTAAAAGGACCTTCAGGATCACGTGGAGGACCCTCAATAGCATTGAGGGCTTCCAAGAGACAAGGACCATTCCACCAAGAACATACACTTTTCTCCACTCTTATCTTCATGTTTGAACCAAGGAGACCAGAGATTGGAAGGAACTGAACATCTGCACACAATACATGACCAAAAAATGATATGTCAAACTAAAAAGTGCCCATGAAGAAAAGAGAATTAACTTTGTCCCCGTAAAATCTGAAACTGCTGAACACCACAATCAGTTGAAGAATTCTGGCATTTATTTATCAGGTTCATGCTATTCATTGTTGGAATAATATTATCAAATATTGTCAAGAAACATCCGGAATATTTGAACAATTTATAAATATGTCTTCCAAGGGATCAAGTTACAAATGTCCTAGCTATTCCTAGGTTGAAAAAACAGTTGTTTTTGGTAATTTACTACAATATCCAATCAAAAAGCTGGTAGAAACAGGGAAAATATCTAGATCATTCCATAAATTAACTAAAAACCACAACCTCGAAACCAGAGACTTGGAGGAAACATGTTCCAGTACCTTTCCTCACATTGTAACCCGAAGACCTCAGGAAGGGTACCATCTTAGATTCAATTTCATCGTATCTGCAATAAAAGACTCCCACATTAAACAAGTACTATACTATGCCATCCAACATCAAAAACCAGATGCAAGCACAAATTACATGTAGAAAGTAATATACATAGATAGATATATAGATGGAGAGGGGGAGAGAGAGAGAGACCTTTCTTTTGACCAATTCACAGTAGGATCATCCATTTTGTTCACTACAACAAGGAGTTTAGATACACCCAATGTTTTTGCAAGCTGAACATGTTCACGAGTCTGTCCACCTTTCTCATAGCCAGTCTCAAATTCACCCTTCCGAGCAGATATTACCTACTCCAAAGAGAGAGAGAGAGAGAGAGGGCTGATAAGTACATGACGTCGTGAATTTCCAAAAACATTAAGGGATTCACTTACCAGCACACCAATATCAGCCTGGGAAGCCCCACTGATCATGTTCGGAACGTAACTCTTGTGACCCTAAAACATGGGGAGATGATAAGAAAACTTGTTTTTTAATATGAAAGACAATACTATTTAATGTATTGTTTAGCAGACTATAAGTGTTATATCTTAGATTCATTGCAGAAGCACCAGATAAGGTGAATCATTTTTATTAAAAAGGACAAGTGTAATAAAATCACTTACTGGGGCATCAAGAATTGTAAATCTGGTACTCTCTGTTTCAAAGTGTGCTCTTCCAACCTCCACTGTTATTCCCTGCATCAGGAGTACTGTTTCTGTCAGTCTCAATCCTGTATATATTAGAAAAGCTGAAAATTATGCCACCATATGGTACCTTGATTCTTTCCTCTTCATTAGTGTCCATTATATAAGCCATGTACCTGATGCAAAGGAGGAAAAAAAGTCAACTACAGCATCACAGGTACAATCACGCAAAGATGCAAGCACAATAGTTGTCTCTCAGCGTTCAACCAGTACAAGTCATGTAAATCTCTCATGAAGCAAGATAAGTCTTACCAACTTTCTCTACTTTTGTCCTTTGCCTCTTTCTCATACTTTTGGATTGTACGATCATCAACCTGACCACTTAAAAAGAGTATCTGCCCTCCAATAGTAGATTTCCCAGAATCTGGACCCAGAGTAAAACAACACTTGAAACATAAGGTACTAAATAAACAAAATTATCATAAGATAGAACACTAAAGCACATATGAGAGTACAAGTAATTGGACACTGCTTGCTATCAACCTACCAACATGACCAATAAATACAACATTCAAGTGCCGCTTCTTATCCAATTCCATTTCCTCTTGTCTGTCAACTTCTGGAGCAGATACTTCCTTATCTTTCCCTTCAATTCAAAAATGTGTATCATAGAAGATAACCTATACACTGCAACAACTAATCAAAACTAAATCGATGCCAGCAGTACTTACCCTTATCTACTGTCTGGACTTGCTGAGAGGACTCTTGCATCTCATCTTTCAGATCTGCAGTACATGGGGATTGTCAATTACCATTCACTAATCACTTCTACGGTATAGCACAAAATAATGCTGCTGATATTATGTAGAATGCAAAACTCTCAATTGGTAGAAATGTCCAACAAAACAGGACAAAATTTTCAATTTTATCTTTACATTCAAAGGATAGGATTTATATACTACCCAACATACAGCAAGACCAAGATCATGAAGTCATAACCACAGGCACCCTCTAGAAGACAGTATGGCATCTTGAATCATAAAATTTACTAGACAATTGAACTCCAAAGATTAGCTCAAGCAGATAGGACGTGTATATACTTCATCAATAAGTTCGAATCCTCTTTAAGGGTGAAGCTCTCGATGAGGCAACCCACACAAGTATTACACATGGACTTACCGTCCATGAGTGATATGTGCCAGGTAAGAATAATCTCCTAGTTATCAAAAAGAATATCACTAGACAAGTGACACCCATAAACAATTCTAGTCAGTCATGAATCTCTGATAAATGGGAACTGCTGGAAGAATAAGCTGATCTGACAAGCCTTTCCAATTCAATTAAACGTAAGAATAATTCTCAGTCTGATAGACTGCAAGACTATTACTTTGTGTCCATAGAAAATAACATTTCCAGAATCAGCAACAAAAGATTGTATTGCAAAAGGCTCTATCTGTCTGTAGGACTGTTACAAGCCTCAGTCATACTAATTATTGCATAAAAGGCAAGCTCACATGCCAAGGGTATTGCTCTCTAAAATGAAATAGCCATTGAAATGACAGACTTTCATCAAGAAAACAAAAAACTACATACCCTTATGACAAACGGAAAGGTGCAATTGTTTCAATGATGTGAAATACTAAATAGCAGCAAAAATACCAAAAAGGATATGTAATAATCAGCAAATCTTTGGAAAAGTTTTGCTATTAGTGATGTCAACTGAGTATGTTGAGCATTTACCAATCAACAACCACAAGAAGAATAATACTATATATAGAAAAATGTAGTGCTTTCACATAATTTGGCATGTAAGAGACAAGTATTGCACAATTACCAACCTTCGTCCATTTTATCCGCCTTCTCCATCTCCCATGGTTTCACATCCTCAGGATTGGTAACACCATTAGCGTCTTCTGCCAAGATTCGAACAACCCTTTTCAAGGATGAATCACTTCAAGGCATAAATAATATGTAGATAATTGTTTTCAATCATACCTGCAGAGTCAAGTTGTAGAGCTCGAATCTCTTCCTCGATATCTATCATTAGACACCCAAACAATCTTCAGTGACTCAATTAATTCACCAAAACTGGAAACGTGCATGAGACGCAAGCTATAGACAAAGATAAAGGAAGCAATACCCAATTTCCGACAACTTGCCCAGCAATCTCAACATCAAAAGAAACTAAAATTTAACGTTTTGCGCATGATCTCTGGCAAGGAGTAGAATATTCCTTTCGAGAATCGGAAAGCAGTCTCAATCGAATGAAAGAAATAAACTTTTCGCAGCAACACGTATCAGATCACAAATTCAAAGCTCCCATAGCAAGTCAGCTAATCAGCACGGGCAAGAGAACCGGATCGAAGACAAACCCTACTGACAGATAAAGCCGCTAGTGAATAAACAAATATTTGATGCCCAATTGAGAGACAGAATCCACGACTCACCCATCGCCCGCAGAGACCATCAAGCGAGTTCAGGATTGCAGAGGTTGCCGACTGGGACCGAATACCTGATAGCGTAAAGGCTGTGAGTTCGTGCCGGCCGATGGGCAACTAACTGAGTGAAAGTCTGGGGGTTGTCTGTATTTATACGTGCGGCTCTCCGAAGCTTTTCGTTTCGATTGTGTTCCTGTTCCTCGTCCGACTCTCGCTTGTGTGCGTGCCCTGCACGTTCTCTCTTAAACCCGCGCGGTTTCCGACCAATTATCTCTGGTCTATATAATTGGTTGGGTTAAAAAAGCAGTAATTAATTGAAATTTAAAAAGAAAAGAAATAAAATAATAAAGTTTTTTGATTAAAAAGAGATTCTATTTTGATTTTCTATAAATAATTATTTAAGTAAATTCTTTTTTATCTTTATCTTAATATAAGATTCACTCCACTTTGGTTCGGTCATATTTCAAATTGAAACCAACCTTGGATTTTATTGATTAAATTGTGTTGATATTATATAGATGATTGACAGGTCAATGGAACCGAACGGTGAGGAACAATTTTGTATGATTCAATGGTCTTCATATGGAGACGACTGTATTAGTTCCTGTTCCAACCGGAATAATCATGGCTCAATTCTTCAGGTAAAATCAATCGATGATCAAGAAATGGTACGGTCTCGAGCACTCGGATAGAATCCACTTCTCTGCCGGATCGTACTTGAATCGAAGCTTAGGCGGGCACTTGAAGTGGCAGACACGCGACGTCGATTGCATCGTGAAAGGAATTACTGAAGCCCGGAAGTGTTGGGCCTCTTAGCTCAGGCCGCTATTAGCCCATTATGGTATGGCGGCCCGATGGGCCTCTCTGAGTATGTTTTATTAGCTGTGAATCTGCGACGGCCATTGCCGCTCGAGGGATATGAACGAACATAGCTCGAGCCGTACAAAATATTGGATATCGAAAGTTGGAAAATAATATTTATAATAAAAAATTATCATAAAAATGAAAAATAATTAATTATATATAAATAATTAAAATTTAATAATTATTTTAATATTTCTTTTCAAATTAATATAATCTTAAATTAATCAATAATTATATAGTATAAAAACTTATTTTAAAATAAAAAATAATTTAAATTTATTTTAAAAATAATTATCTAATTTAGTTATGATAAAATTTAACTATTCGAAATATAAAATATTTATATCTGAATTACGGATGAGATAATGGTCCATGTTGGTATGGGCAATTCATCGACATGTCTAATTACAGGGGGCTTCCATCACAGGATTGGACAGTGAAACTGCAAAACATACATATTTTGATTGTAAATCCTACCTTCTCGGTTCAATTTGGAATCCACATACTGAACTCGTCTTCCTACCCTCAAGCCTCTACCATTATGGACATTTATTCAGTGAATTAAAATTTTGGTCACATACTTTACCTTATAAAATATAAAGAAGTAACATTTTTAATAATAATAACTAGACACTAATCTGTGTTAGACACTATATATATATATATATATTAGCTCAATACAATTTATCAAAAATATCTACTTGAGTGTACTTAAAGTAATTAAACATAATTTCTTATAAAATTGGAACAAATGAAATTAATAAATTTAATTTAAATGTTACCTCGATTGATTTTTTTAAAATTAGATTAGATTATTTCAATGTTAAAAATAAAATACATATAATTAGTCACAAATTTTAAGTGATTATGAAAGTAGTTTTACTATCCAATCCTTAAAATTTGGATAATTTTTTTAGAAGAATTATATTTAATTATGTAATTTACTAATTCTAATAATCTAATCATCTCTATACACTTAATATCACCATTAATTAATATTCGATTGTTTAATTTAAAAGAATTTACTTTTCGCTATTGATCGTTGTCCACGAGCAATCGATTTTATTTCTTATCTAATTTCATATAATAATACTCTAATTATAAATTTTAGATTAAAAAGTTAACAACCTGAAAAAATCTAAATCAGTTGGGAATGACTTTTCATTTTCTTAAATAATTTGAATATAATTTTTTTCCCTTAGAAAAAAACCGAATAAAAAAGTCGGAGTCTTAGGGTTTAATTAAAAGACTACCCGACCCGAGCCATTCTCCCACTTGAATACTTGATCGTGACCCAAATCTGGGGGATAGATTTTCCTCTGGCCGATCGAGTTGAGTGAGTGGGGCCCACGAAGGAATGGCGTCGTCCAGTCGCTGTCGGGAAATTGTCGCCATTTGTGTCAAATCAAAGGGCGGGGGTAAAAAAGGGAAAAGTGCAGAGCTGTACCCAACCCTGCCAGCTACCATTCCGAAATCCCCCCCATTCGTCTGTCGCCCTCCACCCAACCCATCTCCCCTACTTTACTTCCCTTCCACGCTCCACGTGAAAATTCAAAAATGGGCCCGCACCAAGATCAAGGGGTGACAGATATTCTGTACGCCTTCCACCTCTCCTCCTCTTTATTTTCCCCTATAATCTCTTTTATAAATCAAAAACCATATTTGCCCAATCGAGACATAAGTTAGCGGTCGGTTTGACCACTTTTCTATTAAATAAGAATTTATGTTATAATTTTATGAATAAAAAAATTTATTATTGACACTAATCTTGGCACGAACGTGAATTAATTGAGACTTATCAGAGTCTCTGAATATGATATATTACACATCAAATATATATATATATATATTACCTGGAAACAAAGGAAAAAAAAAAGATGATATCCTGCGTTTTGAAATTTCAGGATAAAGGGATGATGGACGATAACAACAGCGGGTATGTCGCTGTTATGAAAAGAGTAACAATAATACTGCCAATGAACAGGTGATTTTTTTTTTGGGTTTGTGTTGGTAAATTCCAGACTAAATTTGGTAAACCCAATTGGGAAATAGTGAATCCAATCAGTGTCTATAATATATGCGCATTCTAATAAAAAAAATTGCATTCTTTTGTCAAAGGCATGCATCATTTTTCGGTGGCAAATTACACTTTTAGTTCTTAATCTTTTATTTTTTTAATTAGATTTTAAATATTGAGCACGCCCAATACTCCATGTCCAAAAAATTATGAATTTTTTATTCAAAATAAATGTTATCTTTATATTAACTTATTTACACGTCATATTTAGCTATTTATATATAAAATAATATGAGCACTAATAACATTAATTTTTTTCTATTAATCACCTATATAGTGGTAATTTACTGATATATTTTTCACAGTAACATTCATTATAAGTTGTCATATATTAAAGATGCGTGACATATGAACGTGCTATGCGAGCGGCTGATGGAAAGATTCAACGTGGTCAAGAGTAACATTTCGTGAAATAAGAGTAAAATTGGTATATATTTATATGGATATTAAAAATTATGCATATTTTAGAGAGAATAAAAAATTATAATTTTTCGTGTCATTCTTGAAATTGTTATGATAAGAGGAGAGAGAGAGAGAGAGAGAGAGAGAGAAGGAATTCACGGGTTGGTTGAATGGTTCCTTTCTCCATTCTATGCTGTGCGTCAGCCTCCTCATCACCGCTTCCGTGTAAGTAAATGGTGAGCCACATGTTGTCCCGTCCCAACAATCAGTCAATGCATCGAAAAATGCAAGACCCAGAAGCGTCTTGCTCTGAACCTATTAAACCAATAAACAAAACCCATGTCCACAAAAATAATAATTCAATGGGGCATCCACGTCATCGGTCGACAACAGACCAGAAAGCATGTGAAAGTAGAAGGGTAGTACAATTCCTAGGACGCGGAAGTAACTCTTCCTAGCAGGGAACAAATTTTTCCTACAATGGCGCCATGGTAGACGCAATGGAATGAGACTTGCGTCTGTTTAAATCTGATTAATTAATTAATTAATTACGTCGCCCTGTGGGCGTTGGATCTGTTGATCTCAAGCATCCTAGCTAGATCTGAATGGTCGGTGTGATCTTGACATTGTGCCATGATAGAATTTCAGAACTTTACACTTCCTCGGCTGCCCGCTATTGACAGTGTATTTAGTGAGTTCTTGACCACGAACACCCTATGTAGAAATGTACCTTCTGACTAATATTATGGGCGCAGAAAATTTTATATTAAAATAATTTTACGTTTTTAATTGTAATGAACCATGTTATCGTGCAAAGTTGCAAAAGAACAGTGTCGGTCTCATCCAATCTATTTATGTACGGCACATAATTTAATTTAAAATGACATTTCATCCACCACACATCGCTTCACTATAAGATAATATACCGGGTGGTCGTCCGTCGCTCATCATCGCCTCTCGCCCTTGCCTCCGACGCTCCCCCTCTCTTTTAGAGAGCTCTCCCTGCTCCTCCTCCTCTGGCTCCTGCTCCTCCTGCTCTACATAGTTTTCTTTAGGGTTCTTGGCTGTTGATGGGTTAACGCTGCAGAAGGGTAAGTTTTGATTTGGTTTCTGCTAGGGTTAGGTTTTAGGGTGGAGCTCTCTGAAGTCCAATAGAGGATTCTGTTGGGTGGATTGAGCTGCTGATCTATGGATCCCACAGTACTATCCCCATCATCAATAAAAAGGAAGAGAAGAAAAAAAAATGATCCTGAAATCAGTCAGGAAGAGGAAGAAGAAGAAGAAGAAGAAGAAGAAGAGGAAGGGGATAGGGTTGTGGCTTGCATACATCAGGAGCTTCATTCGCTCAACTTATCAGATCCTTGTTTGGATTGAAGGGAGCTCTACGCTCTGCTCTCTCCCTCACTCGCTCCCTCTCCATTAACTCGGTTATGCTCCATCTTAAAGGAGCTTTTGACTCCATCACTGTGGATCTGATTGTTTTTCTATTTTTCGCTTTTAATTCGTATGCTGTCGATCTTATCAAACCTACGTGATAAAAACCTACAGATCCATGTAAATATGTACTTATAAATAGAGTTACGCTATTGAATCAACAACTTTGTGATCTATACTCGAATCTTAACACAGCCTTTCTTCACCTGGCTTACCCTTGGGTTAGTAGTGTTATCATATTATTTATGAGAACGACAATGACTTCTGGGCCATGCGTCGAAATCGACATATATATGTTTATATAATTTTCTTCTTATACGTGTGATTCAGTATTAAGAACTTTAACAGTAAACCCTGATCTGAGCTGATGGGTAGTAAAGCATGGTGGTTGTATTTTCTGCTCGGCTTAGTGGATGTGAGTAGAAACATTGAGTTTCTTGCATGTTATAAGATTCTGCGAAGCCATAACTTCTTTATGTTAATTAAATTAGTGATTCTTCGGCGTGGAAATTTTGGAATTTTCCTTTTTCCTTTGTATTATTTGGCATCGTGAACAATTATATATAATTAATATATATATTGAGACCGTAAACACATTCCCCTAATTAATTAATATATATATACATTCATATATATATGTTTGCTATAAAAGGGACATTATTATATTTTTGGGTCTAGAAAAATATAATTATTTGATTATCAAGAAATGTGGATGCCTGCCACTAGGGAAAAGAATATTTTGTGACTTGTTTAATTGCATTGATATCCAAAATCTTAATTGACGGTCTAAGATTAAGTCAGGCTGCATCATCAAAAAGATAAAATTTTTTCAATAATTTTTTAAGTAATAAAAATTAAAATGAGAGATAATAAAGTATCACAGGGGAAGATAATGGACCATTACAGCCGGCTGTACGTGATTGACATCACGTGGCTCAATATATATATGTATATATTGGTGATGTACTGTGCCAGAAATTAGTGTAGTCGTACATGTCTGCGAGTTGGAACCGTGCTTACACTGTCAAGCTCGTAGATCGGTGTGGATGGGGTGGAGTAGATTATTATTTAGGTCATTCAATAGCTAAAATTATCATCCAACTTGTCCATTGGGTAGTGTTTGCTTGGGAGAAGTTGATTTTTCCCTCGTGAGATTGGGTGTGAAATTAATCGCAAAATAGCCAGGCGCGACCAGAGTTGAACATGAATTGCTAAATCTGGACATTTTCCTTGTGGACACTCTACGTGCCTCTCATATTGAATTCTAATTTTGTACGGAGACCCATTTCTACGTTGTGCTTAAAACATTACTTACTTAAAAAGCCTTTTTTTATTTTATAAATTCCTTCTAGTCTTCCGGTCATGAAATTTCAATGAAGAAGTATAGTATTCTTGGAATATTGCATTTTATTTGATATAACGTCAGTATCATAATATTATATTTTTAATTACTTTTTAAAAAAAATCTAAAATATTCATTAAACAAAACAATAGTTTCATGTTATAACTTATTTTATGTAAAATGGAAACTTCCGGGAGGGTTTGGTGTAAGAATTGTTAGATTATAGGAATAGGTTAAATTACATGAAATTATTATTATTATTATTTTTTTAAGAATACCCTTTAATCGAGATTAGCCAAGATTAAAGAAAAGGGCTTTTTTTTAATTAATGATTTTTTACTTAATACAGGACTTGAGCCCACTGCAAAGTTAAGAATTCCACCTAAATGGCGGCCTGTTAAGTCGTTGTATGGAAAAATGCGAAAACCCGGTAATTCCGGTATGGTAAAACTGTTTCCCAACCGATTTTACAATCAAATCGCGTAAGGCAATTTTTCTTGATGCCATCTTTGACTACTGTGCTGAACTGCTAAAAAAACAAGAAACCTGCTCCTGATCCATACATACATTCATATATATATATATATATTTTTCCATATGATGTCAATACAGAAACACGAATTTCGTACGATTTCAAAACATGGTACAACTTACCAACGGAAAGAAGAGAGAGAGAGAGAGAGAGAGAACTTTCATCGTTGGGAGGGATGAAACTGAGGTGTGAACAGGGGGAAGGAGTGAAGGTCTAAATAAACACCTGAAGTTCTGCCATGAAAGCACTCTGCCAGCGCGTAGAGTTCTAGTAAAATAGCGATGAGACATAGAGAGAGCTCAGAAATTTCATCAGACGCACTTGACGGTGAAATTCCAAACATGCTAGACATCGAGGAACGATAAGGAAGGAGCGTTAATCTCAGAGGCAAACTTGGGGATAGGGGGCAAGTACTTGAGGAGGTAGCAGGGCTTGTCGGAGCCCCCAGCCAGTCTACCTCCTGCTTCATGAAAGGCTGCCCGTGGTCCTCGTTGATGTATAGCAGCGTGTTGATGGTGTCACATCCGAAGAGGATTAGCGGCACGCGGTGGGTGGAGTCTCCAGCATCAACACATCCCCATGGGTAGCTCGCATGTTCCAAGCCGTTGCACAACACTGAAGGGCTTTCTCCTTCGCAGATCCACCTTCATGAAGGTTTAGTTTGTATTTATCTATGTTGACCCCTATGCCTTTTAAAATCTCAGAGTTACGAAGATATCCTCTAAAAATATTTATTTTGAGATGCTTTGTCCATGATGCCACCACATCAACATGACATTGTGTGAGAAAATAAAAAATGTTCTACAAATTGTGATACTGCTATGTTTTTGTAACAAAGTGCTGCTACTACGTCAACAAAATTTTGTATCATTTGTGAAATTTTCAAATTGTGAAAATCACAAAGGAGAATCACTACAGGCAATCTGGTACAGCGTCCAACAAGTAAAGAATCTAAAAATGCGCTTCGTTGTAAAAGAGAGGCAAAAGAAATCAATTACTAGTTGAGAGCTTCCAAGGCCTTTTGCGGTATCAATGTATAAATGCCTTCCCAGAATATTGACTCGAATCCTAATGTGTAGGCTGACTGTCGTCGTCCATAATGAAAGTACCCTCCTGGTGAAACCTATGAAGGGACAACAAACACTGCATATTGCCAGGGTCAGACGCCAAGGTGGATTAAAACCATATATAGCCCAAAGACAAAGGTGTCTCAAAGCTGAATGCAAGGCATTGTTACTCAGAATCTTCAGGTGATCACACAGCTCATGCATCTCCGAGTTAGACCATGTTAACAGATTTCGCAAGCAAAACCGATTCCTATCCAGGAAACTAACAGACGGGAAGTCAGATTCTTCTTATTTGGGCCTGGAGGAGCTCATCATTTTCCCGTTCATTGCCGAATTCCATTTTGAGATTGGCGAGCCTTTTTTTATGAGCACCATAGAGTTTATACAGCAAATAGCCACAACAGCCCAAAATGCCTGCAGTTACCAGAGCCTTCCTCCTCTGCCTTCTCCAGAAATTCCTTTCAAAAGATAGACACACAAAATCAGTAAGAGCAACTAAAACTGTTCAACTCTAGAGTCTCTAACGAACACGTTTCCTCAAATTAACCGAAATAACCAAATCAAGGCCAGTATCAACATCGTCTGCCAATAAAGATTCTGAATTACAGTAACAGAAGTAGAATGCTTGTAAGCATATACAGATAAATATACTGACCCGGACGAATAAATCGACACCAAAACAATCACAAAGATAATTAAGAATGACCCACATGAAAACAACACAACTTGAGCTCAACTGACGTCATCAAAGAAAGCATTTTTTTATGCTACGAAGCTCAATAAGCCATCGCAATCCCTCCCAACTACCAATTAAGTCACCGCCTTTCCAGTCCGGATGTTGTTATAAACTGAGTAGTTGGGACCTGGGGTCGAAGGAGGAGTTGAAACAGATGAGATATGAATGCCTGAATGAGGAAATCTAATCTAAGAAAGAAACCCAATGAGGAAAATTGCTTTCTTCGAGCGAAGAATTGTACAGGATAGGGCAGGGACAAAACCCGGGGAAGCTTTTTAGTTTCACGATAAAGTGCTTCCATTTTCGTTAATTTTCACTCTGCACCCTTAAAGTGAAATGTTTGCACCATAAACCCGAATTCCGTAAAACAACGTGAAATCTGGTCGATGATGATGATGATATTCTAGATGAACAAACACTTACCTCTTCAGTTCTTTGTCCTCCATCTATCACTTACGCCGTTTCTGCTTGGGGATTGGGGCCTTGAGGCACTCGGCTTTAAACTTCACAGGGCAAGAATATATCCCAGAATTTGACTCGAATCGTATGGTTGATGATGCTCGTTCAGCTTAATGCTGCTGCTCATGAGTGCAAAAAGCACGATCAATGGATGCTGGCTTGTCCATTCATCTGCTCGAGAGTACGAGAAACATCTCGAGCATTCCCAAGCTGAATGGAGGAGCTGTAACATTGACATCAAACTCAAACTTTGGAGCGTGAAGAAGAAATTGCTGAACAAACTCGCGTTTAATCAAGTGATATGTCTGGATCAACTGATCAATAAACAATTTCTGCCCTCTTAGGTCCACGAGCTTCCTTTGTTAACAAAAATTAACGGCGTTTACTAGAACTCACGGATTATATCGGAGAAACTCTCGTATGACATGATGTGAGCGCTAAATCCATTGCTCAATCCAGAGCTTTTCGTCCTTCCCCACAAAATCTAGTCTTAATACAATGAGGGAAAGACACCCTAAATAGGACGTTCATCCCTGTCGAGTCATACCTTCTACTATGATATGATCAAAACGATTTGAGCCTCACCCAATGCTATCCAATCTGATACATCACATACATTTCGCGTCAACGTGGAACTTGAATTTCGAATGGCAATATGGAGTATTAGGACAGCGTATTTTCCTCGCAACAAGAAGTGCAACACGGTCTTTCATCATCCCCTCTGTTGGTTCATACAAATAGCTACATGTATTGCATGACTAATCGATTTTCCTTCTCTCAGGTATTAGATAGGAGTGGAGGTGGCAAACTTTTCCCATAAATTCATAATATTCTTCTTGAATTTCATATTTTCTTTTCCCATTATTGTTTATACGGCAAAACTCTTTTCTCAAATACTCTTAGTCTATTTCATATTCTCTCATGATTGCATGCATAGATTCCCGATCTTTTCTCCATTTCGGTCTGGTGGAGATGAAGTTCTTTAACTATCAGCTTCAAGATTTTCTGCTCGATACACAAGTTTGAGGATTTCTCTATTGAAATCTAAATCTACCCCTTTAAGATTAATAGAAGTGGTATGAAAAGAGCTTCTAGAGGGCATTGACTGAGGAATATACGAAGTAGAGGAAGGGCTTAAAGTCTTAATAACTCTCGATAAGATGGAACTCTTCACAGTCTATTTCTATTAAAGTTTAACTTGATACTACCACCTTTGAATTCGATAATCTGAGAGGGAGACCTACTAGATGACGAATCTCTTCTAAGTTTAGCTTATTCAAATTCCACAACTTGGGAAATGTGACTTTGTCCCATTACACGAGCTCCGGTAAAGTAATGTCGGATATTTGAATATTGGCTTCTAACATTAATGTTTCTCCAATGGGAGACTGCTGAAGGGCTTTAGGGGAAAGGTTTGTAGTCATTAATTTATAATAAATTTTATACATAAGGACTAATCCTTTCCCTAGGGTGGCAAAATCATCGTTTTGTATCCGAACATTTAGGGTGAGAGTATCTAATATTAAAGGGTCAAGTACCAACATGAGTTAATTGAAATTCTCTTCAAGTAAGATTTTATATTCGAGTTTTGTGAATAAAAAAATTTGTATTGTGAAGGTTTCATTTCTAGTAGATATATCTGATTCGAATCTAAACTAGTTAGAACCTACTATATTTCTAAATAGTAGAAGATTTACACCAAAAAAAGGGATCATGGAAATCTAATGAAAAATTAGGATAATAATTAAGGAAAGCTAGCCTGTAACGCAAATCAGTTTTTAATACGACTAGCAGCAATTTCTTAGATGCCGTAAACCTCGAATCCCTTAAACGTGATTAAACATATATATTTAAGCTGACTCTATGCAGAGGTTTTAAGGCTACCTGTGCTAAGCCGATACGCAAAAAATTATATCTTTTCATATGCCCGAGGACTGAATTATTAAAAAGCAATTGGAGATTAATTGCTTCCTTCAAGATAGGCATAGATTCTTCTACAGTTTTAATGCTTATAGTCTTGAAAAGTATCGAAAGATTAGATCCTGTGGATTTCCTTTTTCATAACTTTAGCTCTATCCCAATTTTGAATGTTTTGTTCCATTCGAGGAATTTGAATTTCTTAAGAGTTAAGCACATCTTCGTTTGATGTCATAGTGGGGCAAGAGAACGCAGAATCTGTGGCATGATAGGAGGCGACAATATCCGTATCAGAATTACAGGGACATGCTCCTCCCAGTGAGGCTTCTAAATAAAGAAGACACCTTCAAGACCTCTGAAGTTCCAAAATTATTCTAGAATTGCTCTCACAACTAGATGGCTTGCAAGTTCGGGGAACACAGCTAGCTAATGGGCTTACAACCTAACCTATTTGAATAGGGCTGCCGGGACCACTGCTTACCGACATATGAACAGCTCTTGTTGCTACTAGCAAGTAGCACGCTTTCGTTGTCTTTCTGCAAGACAATTTCAACACTGAATGGGTCCTTGCTATAGTATCTTACACCTACCTACTACCAAGGGGAAATGGAACGTCGACCGCTAACCAAAGCATCTCGAGAGATTTTAAGTTTCTTAGATATGGATTAGGGTTCGATGATACAGCACTACCGAAGCCTCAAGAGATTTTGACACGTGTGCTCACGTATTGCAGACGCTTTCATGGTGAATCAGGTCGTGCCGGCCCTTGAAAGATTGAATTCCCATGCTTAACATAATCTCTATCACAAAATTACATACCTTATATTAACAGTTATTTTTCTATATGGAATATTCATTACGAAAATGCTCCGATTATAATGTGGAAGACTCTTTTTTTTTTCTTTTTTAAATGAGGACGGGCAATCTTAATTTGGATAGTAGAATTTAATTTGAACATGAAAATTCCGATGTAGACCACTCAAAAAATAAAATACCATTCTCCTAATTTCAAATATATGTGAATATCGGTCGTTTACAATTTCAAATTTCAAACATATTATTGTTATTCTCCACCTAACACTCATTTTTTCTTAAGTATAAAGAAATTTTCAGCAGATGAAAGTTATTTTGAAAAATGAAATATCGTATTTGAACCTTATTTCCGTGAAATGTTTCTATGTGGATTTCCCATGCGAACGGCAACTCAACCCGATTGAATGATCAAAGTACCATATCGATCTTTTACCCTTAGTATGTATATAAAAAAAAAAAACTAACTAACTAAAGAGAGTGATACAACAGTAAATTGATAAATTAAAAAAAAAGAAGATAAAATTTATATGATATTTTGCCGTTTATTCCGAGTTAATGAGCAGCTAGACCACGGCCCCTGGATCCCCTAATCCACCCCCGAGCTCACCCTATTCCACCCGAATTCTTGCAGGAAGGAAAAATATTTCAACCTTTTTCCTCTGATAAGAAATAAAGTGGGAATACTTTCAGGAATAGTAGTCAATGTTCCCTGCTTTTGATCTTTATCCAAGTGAGATTTATAGCCATGCCTCATCGACCTGTTGAGTCGTTACCTCTTGGTGTCCAATCAAATGAGCATATTTGAGTCCCTGCCCACAAATCAATTGTGGTCAACAGCACAATCATTAGAAGTTCCCTCTTCATGTTGAGACCTCACCCCACCGAGGCGTTTGCCAACAAATCAATCAACCAAGCCCAACAGTGAGAGCTTCCAAGGAATTTAGAAAATTTATCTAAAAAAGTTTAATTAATCAAATTTTTTAAAAAAAGAGACATAATCAAGTGAAATTTATAATAATTTACATTCGTACAGTGAATAACACGCTATATTAGGATATGAGGGGGACAAATAGGAAGGGCATTCATTACTAGTAGCAATATTGTATTCATAGATTTTCATCTATTTCAGTCTCTTTTTTCCTGTCATCGGGAGCCATTTATACGTTCACTACAATTGTTGATGGGAACCCTTGGAAACTTAAAAGTATGAACGCGAAAATCCGGGATTGTTCTTTGATCATGGGACTAATTAATTATATGCAAAATTTTCACCCGACTAAGAAAATGGTTAGATGCAAATTATCCTAACAACTCCAAAATTACACCGAAATTTTGCTGATGGCATATGGGGAATGAATGCAGTTGATATTGTATCGAAAATATAAGATACAAAATGTGGGGATTTTGGGCAAAACATGCGACTGCAACATTGAGCAGTCTAAATGAGGCATGATAGTACACTTTCTAAAGCTACCCGAAAAAAAAGAAGATAAAATTCACGAAATTAAAAGGCATAACATAACTAGGACTAGGAAATCATTCGATTAAAGATAAGGAATACACAGAAATATATGGAGTTTGGTGCATGGGATTAAGAGGTCAAGTTCGACTATAGAATTTTGGGAGTCTTTTCCTTCTTTTATTACAGATTAAGTTCATGATATCTTTTGAACCAAGAAGAAAAAGCCAATTCGTCGTATTTTCCAATGAAATTAGCCCCACAATAATTGCTTTTAATCACTAATGCGTCTCTTTTATGCATCCTCTACCTGCAAAGTCCGAGAATTCAAGAGAGAATATATAAAACAAGACATGAACTTCACAAAACACAATCAGATGAAACCAACACAGAGAAAAACCTTAACAACAAGTTTGAGAGCAGAGACGGATATGTCTGTGCAAACAAAGCCCCTCATCAGCAAACCATCAACAGTAAGTTCGAGAGTAAAGAGACTTTCTCACCTTTGAGAAGATCAGAGAGAGAGAGAGAGAGAGAAGGGGGGGGGGGAAGGAGAGACCGAGAGGGCCTGAGAACTGAAGGGTTGATGACAGAAGCATAGAGAGCACAGAGGAAAGATGTGCAGAGAGATTATAGAGTTGGTGGTGGTGATGGTGAGGTTAACGGACTAATCAAGCTGTTGCAGATCCACATCTGTGCTCTCTATCTTCTGTCAACAGAACCCCTTTGTCATCAACGTTCTCAGCCGAAGATGACTTGGCGCATCTCCTCATCTGCCTCCCACAACCCTACCCTATCTAATTAACCGGCTCTTCTCAATGGATTAGAGATCACAAATGGAAGGTCATGAAAAGGAAAGTCGCTTTATTTGGCAGAGATCAGTCGTCAGAGAAACTCAGAGAGAGACGGAGAGACAGAGAGAGGGGGGGGGGATAAGGAAGTTTCTTTCTCCCTTTCCTTTTCCCCGTTTTTCTGGGGTTTCGGTTTCTCCTGGGATGACCTACCAATGGTTGGCGAGTAACCCCCACTACTTATAGGAAACGAAAAGGACACAAACTGTGAGGAAAAATATCCATGGTGATTAATTGCTAACCATGCGACTCCGTCGAGCAACCTCTAGTCAAATATCGACCGTGCTAGGCATGTACAAGAAAACCCTAACGATCGCTGGGTCACATTTGTCATCACAGAATTGAAAAAGCATGGAACAATGATAGGTTTAAGTAAGTATAATGTATAACATGGGAAGTAATTAGTGAATCGTGTTAATCTTGAAAAATATAAAAATATTTATTTAAAATAAAAAAAAAGTTCTTGAATGAATGTCCATTTCATCAAATCAGATAAAAAAAAACTTTTTATCATTTTAAATTTGCAATGTCAGTTTTCAATTATTGAACCAGATAAAAAAATATCTAAAATAGAAGAATACAATGCGCACTCCATTTCTTCCTATTCTTATCTACTGAGCATAACTTTGGATTAAGGTAAATAAACATTACGGTATCTCAATGTAGCGATAAAATAATAGGTACTAGTCAATGACCCGCGCCACGCACAATAAATATTATCTATTGAAAATGAGAAAAGTAGATATTAATAATTTATAAGATAATAGTATCTATGAAATGTCAAATCGAATTAAAGTGAAATAAAATTGGCATTATCATGTGAGACATTTGAATTAGAAGTAGAATTAGTTAGTTGAGAGAATCGTGAGAAGTAGAAAATACGGATAACAGTCGAAAGATGGAAAATTACCATAAAGTTTATAAAATATATTATAGATCAACTTAGTTTAAAAGACAATTTCATTGATATAAAAATAATGGAAACAAAATTTTTTTAAAAAATCATTAATGATAACAGAATTCCATTAATTATATGTAAATGATGATAAAATTATATTAGATATTACCTTTTTTTTTTTTCATTTATCCATTGGTTTTGCTACTTTTGACCTTTTTCCTTTCAAGTGTGTACTGAGCTGACCTTGAAATTGTACTGAGAGATCCCATTCGCCATCACATATTTTAACCGCCTCTGACGGGGATTAGAAAAACAGGGGAGATTTCCCGAAGGACGACCCAGTCAGCAGCTTCTTGATGGTCTCAAATCTGCCCGACTTCTCTCTTTGCAAAAATGTAAAAATCTAAAATTTATCATTCCTCACTTATAGCAAGCAAAAATTGTGTTCTTTGTTTCCCGCTGGAAAAGTAAAATTGTGTTTTACAGCCCATCTGATTTAACTTATCGTATATTTATTTGTATTTTCTCTTATCACGTGATGATAGGTAAAGTAAATTGATTAATAATTTCTTGTCACTTTATTACTAGAGGGGCGACTTTAAGTGTTTTTTTTTTCAGATTTTGGACACCAATAGTTAAAATAAAATAAACAAGAAAAATCAGTCTGACCTTGTACGTCTACTGTTTCCTCCGAAAATAGTAGTACCGGTACAGAGCACAAAGATAAGGCCCCCTCCTGGCCTATCCATTAATGGGAAGATGTTGACCCCATTCCTGGGTGCGATCGGCGGGGCCGTGGATTTACACGTCTGCATGTTTCCACGGTTTGAGTCATCTTTATCTGGCCAGCCCTCAGGATTTCTCACTGGGTGGTACTGTGGAAGAAAGGGGAATCCAAGCCCGATTCCGGCGGTTTTCAAAAGTGTCAGCAGGGTGCAGCTTTAAATACGATCCGCCCATGTGCGTCGGAGATTGCCCTCATATTTCATATCCATATATTCATACAAATTATCCAAAATCTTAATTATCTTAAACACGAGTAGGGTTAGCTTATAAGTGGTAAATTCGACTTTCTGATCATTAATTTTTTCAAGTTATAAGGCTTGAATTCGAAAATTTACTAAGAAATAAGATATATCGCAGTTAATATATATTTTTATATACGTACAATCCACTAAATTCTAAAGTTACCCTAGTTTTTCTATTAAATTCAAGAATATCAAGTTTTTAGTATGCATGATTACATAAATTTTACACAACGGGGGTCTATATTGATAATTGAGGAAGTTTAATTGAGATAATGGAAGGGTTCTTTGTCCATCTTTGTTAATGAAATGTAACCAACCTTCAAATGAGCATGCAGGGAATGCGAGTGTTAGCAGATAAGTCTATAACTGCTGAGTCGAGTCGACTGATGTGCTCATTGTGGAAGAGGTCTCATCATCTAGTGTTGACTCGCACCTTGGTCTCACTAATGTAATGGTGGGTGACATGGTGACCCACCGCCATGCCATGACAAAGCTACGCACAGCGAAGCCTCTCGAGTAGTGCCTTGAAAAATGCTCAAATTGGAGAAAGTATAAAGGAGGAGTGTGTGGGGTAAGATACAGTTGGCACACGACTGTGCCAGTGGGCAGATTAGCCAGCAGCTCGAATGGCCCGGTGCAGGTAAGAAGCGTCATGTGGGCAGGGAAATTTGATGTTGGAACACAATTTATATCCATGGTGACAAGGTTAAAAAGAAAATACTGACATGAATTAGTTGATATAATTTGTTATATCTTTTTGTTAATCAAAATTTCGAATTTGACTTTTGTGTGTAGGACAAACATTTCAATGGCCCTACTCTGAATGTGAGCATGGGAGGCTGACCATGTTACTCTTAGAACCGCCATATTGAAGATGGACACCGCAATGTTACTGTCCGAACGTAACCCTTAACGCAATTCCACACAAATCTAACCAAAGACAATCGACAAGACCTTGAGAAAAAAAACAAGAACGTGCTCCAATTCTCGAGACATGTACATCACCCGGAGGTGTCGTTATTGCCTGCAAGTGTCGCTTGCCCTCCTTGAAATCGACGACCCACCAAAGATTTTGACAGCGGAGTCTCACAGGAGGCTTGCTTCTGGGATAAACACACCCATACATAACGTCAGGATAATATTATCCTAAAGTTACAGCCTTACATATATTGACCATCACAGATTGAATACATAAAAAAAAAACATAAAAATAGACATATATAAATTGAAATTCGATTATAGATAATTAAAATAAAACAAAACTAGACATATTTAACTAAAATTCTTCAATGTTTTTAGCTTATGTGTAAGAGATTTTTTTTTTCTTTGTTAACATAGGTTCAATTGAGAGATACTTCAAGGATTTTTCCTCCTCTCAAGATGATAGGACATGGTAGTCTTATTCCTTAATGCATGGATCACGAAATCATGAACATGAGTTCAGAAGATCTCGTTCCGCCTCTGGATATGGCTCGGCGCACACTCGACAAAAAATGAGAAAACATGTCAACGGCGTCTATGCGATCTGACATTATTCTGTGATGTGCAGTCTCATCGACGTGTCCAGACCGTCGAAGCAATTCACAGCCATGAATCCCCCCTCCAAGTTGCAAGAACCCTATCCCCCACTTTTTCTCCTTTTTTTTTTCCCTGAAAATATAAACAGATAAAAGTATGATTTTGGACAAAAACACATATAAGGTGCAATGCATTTATATATACAATAATTCAAAGTGCCATTTGCTCATGCAGGGGCACATCTATGCTTGGTTGGTCTTTGACAGTAAGGCCCATCCCCTCATGATCTGAAGCTTTCTGCACGGCAACTAGATAAGTTGAAAGCTCACAATGGGCAAGAAGGAAAAAAGACAAATCTTTCTTAGATCTCTGTCTTTGATTTATTTATGTAAATGTTCCAACTTCATTTTACTAATCCCAATATGTCACATAAGAACCCTGTAAAATTATATACGGTGGACTAATTCAGATATGATCCGTACATGCGGGCTCGAAAGGGTGTAATCTTCTGGTGGTTGCCAAGGAATTCAAATCAAGAGGCATCCTCCCCTTAATACACACACCAGGCCATCCCTTTGATGTTATCTCTGTCAATTGCTGCTGCACAACCACATGAAGTGTCACTTTTTCCTGGCTTATCTCGTCTTCTTCCGAAAATGGAATAATCTAACCGCAGTGACATTGAGCTCTTGGGTGAGACGATGGGACGTGCTTCAGTGTTTCGCGTCTGCTTCATATTTGGCTCCTGGAAAATTCGACCTTTTGTTACCAAAACTTCCGTATACGCTTCGAGTGTCAGCTATGCCGTGGTGTAAGTGCCGAGCTAGTTAGACATGTAGAAAATGAAATGTCCTTTTGGTATTAACCAAGAAAGAGGTTTCGAACCAATACACCTAATGGGTCAAATACAAGCATGCAACATTTACATGTCAATATATATATATATATGCCCGTGACTAGAGCTGACAATCTGTGCCATATCATTTCTAAACGATCCATGTTAAAAAGTCCTCGATCCGTATCCGACTCGCATAACCCAATAACTAAACGTGTCAATTATATAAGTGCATATTTAACCTGTTTAATACAGTAATAGTAAAAATTTGATCAAAATGTTTACAATATAATTATACCAATGTGTGATTATCATGATATAATTTAATACATTTAATATAACAAATTAAATAATAATAATAGGCATATTTAAGCAAGTTAAAAAGCATAACATGTTATATATATATATATCTATTTAATTAGGTAAAATTAATTGTATCTAATTGAGTTACTTATATTCACCATATTGTAACTTAAATACATCTAACTCTGTATGGCATTATATTGGATCATCATGTCATATAAAAAGTTGCCCTCCTATTCATGAGTCCTGCTAGTTGGCACATGGAAATGAAATGAGGGATCACATCCTCTGTATATAGATATATAAATGCATGCATATAGACATATGTGTCCAACATAAAGAGTATTCCCTGTTTCGCAACTTGCCAATAAGCACATGTGCATGGACTTGGAGAGGAAGCAGACATTAAAAGGCATCTATCTCTCTCTCTCTTTCGACTATAGAGTAAGTTTTGAGAGTATAAAAGAGAATTGAGAGAAAAGATGAGTATATAGATATAAAAAAATTTAGTTGTTAGATTAAGAATAATATTAATATATCAAACTTTCTTTCCTGTTTACTTTATAACATTCGGAAGTATACTCAACCTGGTTATATGTAGCAACTATTATCCACTACTGCCCTCCCTCATCCGTCCCCATTGCTCCTGCAAATTGTCAAAAGTCGAGGAAAAGCCCACTCAGAGGGGTGGTGGTCGCAGTGTGCTTGTGGCTCTCTTCACCTTTCCTTGAGAATATCATTGTCATAGACACGAGTCCGATCCCTATTCCTCCATTTCCATTCTCATCCCTTCTTTGGGCCAATACGACCAACGGACTTAATATTTGGCCAGTATTACTACTCGTCTTCTTTCAACAAAGCAATTGGAATTGATTTAAATAGAGATGAGCGGATTTGTTGATTATTTGAGCCAATTCGGGTTCATCATCACTCATTGTAGTGATTGAGCGATATATATATATATATATATATGTATGCATGTGGATACGCCCTGTATGTGCTCATGCGAATGACACATGATGAGATGAGTAGGCCAGGAAATTGCTGATAGCTGTCTAGCTTGTATCTTTATGCGCACTATCGAACATCAGTTGAGCCGTCTTGGACCCTCCAGTTGTCTGAACAGACAAAATATATGTATGTATACATATATCGGCAGAAAGACACGGGATTAAGGGTTATCTTGTTTCGCATGGAATATTAGCAGAATCTAAAACGATCTATCCCACAGCAATGCCATTTAAATTATTTCACTTACAATAAATTGTTACATTAGAATGATAATTAATTAACACCGGTTTACTCGTCTGATCTTAATTACAATTCTGCAGCTGGGACTTCTTCGCTCTAGTCCATGAGGCAGAGTTGCAGGAGTATGTCTATGTGAAATTCCAGAAAGATACATGGAATGCTCAGATTATTCACTTTGAATTCTAAATGATTGCGATCTTTATTGAGTTGGCATCTAACATAAAAAGAAAAATGTTCAGAATCCAATTTTTATAAGTTGAACTCTTTATATTATTTAGTTATTTTTAAAATTTATTTTATACTTATGAATTTCAACTCTCCTTTAAATTTGTATCTGGCCATTAATGGGTATTTTGAGGGTGGAAGAATGACTAGTTGAAGACACTGTTTGAAGGTTTTGTCCCTTTTGGCTTTGACCCCGGGGACTGAAATCAATTCTCTCCTCGTCCTCCTCTTTTGCCCGCTTTTTTTTTTTTTAACAATGATGAATTCATTCTTCCTGGACAGTAAATTTCACTAAATCTCATTATCGTCAGTAAGTTTTACGTGCGAATATGGGTTAGTGATTTCACCAGTGAGTGCACATTCGAGGAAGACAACTGACGAAGTGTGAGCATCCACTGCCCATTCAACATACCAATCTCAGTTTTTTTTTTCACGTTAAATTTAGCGCAAAAATGGAAGGAAAAGCATCTACTCTCTCCTGGTCTCTTTGACTGATTCTGGAATTGCAAACGTTGATGAATATTCATTCATTCATCGACGCCAATTGCTCAATTGTCGGGCTAGCGTTTGATGAACGCTTCAACCCACGTGCAAGTGCAACCATATCCATCTTAGTTCAAATCAGTGTATCTTTGAAAAATCCTACCGGAAAAAGGAAACACGCAACAGTTACTGCGATTGACGATGAAAGATCGACATAGGATTGGATCCATGATGTCCAGTAGAAGAGACACTAAGATTTTATCGCAGAGTAGTGGCGCATTCAACGGCATCTTTCCGACCGCTGAAACTGATCGTCATCTCATGGAGAATCAGAACTAGCATATATGCGTTCCTCTCAGATAATATGCACATCTATCTGCTGATTCGGTTGGATTATATTCATCTTATCAATTGGATTTTCATCTACTCATAAAAAAAGGGAGGAATATTATCTCCTTGCACCAGGGCAAAGTCTTACCCTGCTTAAATCAGTAGTTGCCATGATGGAGGAACTGCTCTTTCATTTAAAGGGCAGTAATTGAGTCTTGATTCCTTGAAGAATCAAGACATAAAGGCTCACTAATTGCCCTCGCGAATACTTGATTAGATTTGCAAGGGCTCCATGTAGAATCACGGTCTAAAAACCCATTAATTAACACAGGAAGATTGAATCCGGGACTTCCAAATGAAGGTGTCCCTGTTTCACCACTTTGACCACGATCCTCAATGCTCGAACAACTCCAAATTCAGTCATGTGATGTAATTTGTTAAACTACGTACTCTTTAAACGGCCAGATTTTATGAACTCACAACCCACCGCGCGGGACTGCTCTAGCCAGTGCCAATGGATTGATCTCAATGGATGGGTTGAGAAAACTCCCTAATGTCGAATATTGATAAATATCACATGATATGTAATTATGCTTTTTGCACGAATATGACAGCTTAAAATCAATCAAAAATAATAAAATAATGAATATTATTTGGACCACATATTACAATTAGATATATATCTTTTTTCTACTATAAGTTATATAAACAAAACTAAATACATTGGTGTGCTGGCCCCGATGCAGATCCTCGTTCCAACTTTCCCACCTTTATATTAATTTCATTTTTTTCTTTTAAATGTTTTGAGGGCATATGTGGATGACGGTGGCATCGATGTGAGTGAAAGACATTAGACATTCCATTTCCATAATTAGCTGAGGCTGTCAGACGCCTAGTGCTTTAATTTGTCCGATACTTTGCTGCGGGCGGGAACACTTGCCCAGTTGGGAAAACGATTGATGTGATTGGGATGGGATTGATCCGAATACGTGTACATGCTTTTGATAAAAATTCCCTATTAGGGCAAAGATGCATCGAAGAAAAAGGCAGCATTGATTGTGGTAGCCTAGGAAAGCATCATTGTGGTATTTTATGTCTTTTAGCGGTCTAATCTTTAGAATTCAAATATCATTAGCACTTAATATTTGAATTTGTTTAGAAGATTAGGTATGCGCAAGCTCTCTTTGTATTGCTTTGATCGCAGCTGTTAGGCATCAATCCGCTGTTTCATAAGACCTGTATTTCTAGGGTTTCTCCATCCAGGAGAGGCCTTTTCCCCTCGGTCGAATCGGTACCAGATGTGGACCTTGTCTACGGAATAAATTTTTCTAGGCATGTTCTACGGTACAAATTTACGCATGTCCCGACATAGAAATATATAATATACACGTGACCACAAAATATTTATTTATAAACAATGTCTAGCATGCATATTGGTAATAATTAGTGAGATCCTAAATCAAATTCTTATTAATTAAACTTTAATATTATTTTTACGTTTTCCTCTGCTGTACCAAGTACTCGAGCCTTCCTTTGTAGTGAACCCATAATCATCCATAACTCAAAAAAAAAATATTATATTAACGGATATGGGCTACTCATAATCATTTTTTACATATTCTCCTTAAAAAATTCTTAAATTTAATTTTTATTACTACAAATTTTCTTACATCCTTAATTTCACTTTTTACTTTTTCTCTTAGGATCGATCCTTCCAACATGAGGGGAAAAAAAGGGGATGCCAGGTCTTTTCCGCCACCACTGTTGCAGTTGCAGAAGACCCCGCATGGAGCCCAGACGATTAGCCGAGAAATTCAAGAAGATCCCAATGTGGAAGGCTCATGGAACTGAGGGGAAAGACTCGTCATGAGCTGAGGATGAGAATGAACCGGGAATTGAACTAGAAACTTATTAATTATAAATTAAGAATGCCATTATTTCATCAAATTCTCTTTCTTCTTCCATTACCATGAAAGACTCCTTCGTAAGAGAAGGTATAAAGCAGGGAAGTTGATCTAATCGCACGGGCAAGCCCGGCTATTTAAACTTGTTTCTCCAATTTCAATATGGGTACTCCAAATTGAATAGGATAGTCGAATTCAATATGCGTATCCTAAGCAAAAAAGAAGTGTCATTATTAATAAATTAAAACATATACTCAAAATTTTAAAAAATTTATGATCTTTCTGAACTTTGAAGATGTGTCAATTGAACTCATCCGGACATGTCAAGTCATCAGGCAGCCCACCTCGTAACAGCCCATATCTTGCAATTCTTCTTATACCACTTACTAAAATATATGTTATAAATCTCATTTAAATGATTTCAAAATGGTCCTATGTGTTATTTCATAAGAAATGTATTAGGGCTTGTCAACAAAATATGAAAGCTTAATTGCAAAAGTACCATCTAAAGTGCCCAGTCCAAGAGCCAAATGAGTTTCTAGTTAATTAAAGTTTGAGTCGATCATTATACTAATTATAACTTATTAAATGACAACACTCGCAATCATGAGTTTGTCCCATTTAAAAGTTCAAATTCAAACCTAAAGTTAAGAGAAACATGCGCGATTACCAAATTCTAGTGAATGTATAGCATCACATGGCCTCGATTGGATGAAGGTGGCTAAGTGAAAAGGGCTCAATTAGGCCTTGGCCTAGCCCTCACTGCCTCGATCAAAGCCACGAGAGGTTACAATATGAACCTTGATTGGTTGAGCATGATTAATGATCTAAGCAAACATCTAATGGAAGTGATGATCGCCAAAACAATCATTGCCACATGGAGAAAGGTGAAAAAACCCAACATTAGGGATGTAATTGCAACAAAAAAGGAAATTAAGGGTGACTTTACAATTAATCGACCACTTTTTTCTTTTATGCACCCACTTGTATATAGAACCAAAGAATAAAACCCTCCCCATATGATTATTTTAGCCACAAAACTTACATTTAAAATAGACCTAACAAAAACTAATACGGCCTAAATATATTACGAAAAAGCTGTACTTGAGTCAAGATTTTCAGTCCACCTGACATATAGGATTGTGCTTGCATGATTGAAATTTGTTATTGGACAATGTTAATTTGAAATATGGAAAATACTTTTTAAATACAAATAAAATTTAAAAGGTAAAAATTAATTATTATATCAACTATAATTGTATTTTAATATCTATTTCAATATTTTTTAAAATAAAAATAAAAATTGGATTAACGATCAATTGTAATGGTTAAAAATTCGATTTCATGCCCAAAATTATTTAGATTTAAATTAAAAAATAATTATTTCCTTAGTTTGGGTCGGGTCAAGGGGCCCGAACCAATCTATGTTTGGGCTAAGCATTTGGGGCCACCTGTGATGTTAGAGCATGTCTCGATAACATATTCATGCTGATGCGCCCCAAAAAATTGTGCTGGCCCGAATTGCCAGGCCCAGTGAACCATTTCAAAATGTGGAAATGGTTAATCTTTTTTTCTTTGTGCATCATAATAGTAAATTTCATAAATTATGTAAATATAATATATGATACATTAACATTTTCTCCCTTATAAATCTAGCACTTAGTACGTGAAGGCATAATTTTAAAAATTGTACTAGGCCGGCCGGTTCGACCGGGAACCGGTTCTTGATGCTCTCAACAATGCAATGCTCCTCCCTCGGGGGCTCTCTGATTCCGCCACCATGGGCAGCTTGTTGAACCTCGATGGAGTTGGTAATAGTAATTACTGATTCCTTCACTTTGGAAGCTCAGGTCCCTATAATTCCTCGACCAACTTTTTCTATTTTCCCTCTGTGCTGCATTTGACTTGTTTATGGACATTAGGATTTGAAAGGTTTCATTTTTAATGAAAAACATCGTCTTTGATATGTCATCTGTATCCAAAGAAAGAATCTTCTCTTATAGTTTCTATTGATTGTCAATTTCGACGAGACTTGGAACAAGTTGAGATTTCCTTGAAGTCAATATATTTTTGGCAGGACAAAACAGTTTAGGACGTGCATTCGATGCCTGGCTCGCCTATGGTGGAGAACACCTCCTCATACGGGCCGTCTTCCTCCTCACCTTCCATGTCCAACCTGCCCCCGATTCGTGTCCGCGGTGTTGGTCAAGATTTTGGGGCCATGGGCCGGGATCGAGGAGCATTTTGCACTTATTAGCATTGCCCAACTACCAAATTTGAGTGATGGGTATGGCCTTTTGCCAGGCCCAGCCCCGCCGATTCCCTCTGGCATTATTCCTGGGAATTCGTGTTCGGCATCAGCAGCTTTGGCTGTTAGTGTTAATCAAATGGCTGGACCCGTGGAAATTGTGAATCGGGTAATATCTGATGATGAGAGATCGGAGCAGAGGTTCCCCCTTCCATTTCGGAAGCCTCCACTGCTACAGCGGCCCGCCCAGGTACAGCCAGTTCAACAGAAGGCCACTGCCCTTTGTAACTGTCCGTCCTCTGATTCTGTTGCCAAGTATGAACTTGCCTTTCCCTTCACAATCAAATTTGCCCCATTAATGATTCTTTATCGTGCATTGCGATTTCTTTCAATAGTTACATTCCTTTATACCTGATCTGGTGTTAGAGATGGATAAAGATAAGAACCTTAAATGCCATCCTGGTGGACATTTTAGCTCTGGCTTCTGTTTCAATAACCTCGAACTTGGATATATCTGAGGGATTGGTATATAAAAGGCATGTACGAGGTTAAGCTTCTCAACAATTCATGTTTTGTTTTTTTTAGTAACCAAGTGGTGAATATTATGCGTGAGAGCCAGTTTTTATCAACAAAAATCTCTGATTTCAGGCATATATGATGGTCTCAGGATTATGATCCTTCATTTATTTGGGCTATAGATATGAAAATATACACGTTTCTTGTGTCTTGAAATCGTCTTTGGATGATTCCTTCTTTCATTGACAGTAGCATAGCATCAGCTCTCTCTCTCTCTCTTTCGAGACCCTTTATGTTTGAAGATCAAACTCACGTCCACAGCAGGGATCAGAGGGGTCAGGTGAGCCCAACCTCCGAGGAAGGCCCCTTAGATCTCCAAACCTCGCAGTTTCAGGAACCGGCCTACATGATTTCCCAGCAACCTGATCAACATCCACAGCAGCAACTACAAAAGTAACAGTAAGTGCAAATGAGCACCTGCTACATCCCTCATCATGCTACTAACCCTGTCCTCGTCCCATCTTACTACCACCCAGTCTACACCTCAGAGTCTCTGCAGTATCTTCATCACTACCCAATCAATCAGCAACAGCAACTAGTGTATGTAATGCCTTTCCCACAAAAGCATTCTTATGACATGTCTGTGCAGCCCAATCTAGCCGATAACTATTCAGCCCTTGCCTCAGGCCGCCCTCCTCCATCTCCAAGTCCCACTACAGTTCAGGCTTCAGGGTATAAAGATATGGCTACAGTCCCACCATCAATATACTCGACAAAAACTGCAACCCAAATGAAACCCCAAATGGCTTATACTGCTCTGTACAGCTCTTACATCACTCCAGCCCCTCCGCCTCTGATTCCCATCCAGTCAAATCAGTACCAGCAGCAACACCATTGGATTTCTCCTCAGCCTCATCTGTGGCCGTCGCTTCCTCTGTTTAATTACTCTCATGCTGCTCATGGTCAGGGTTATTATTTTCAGCATCCTGTGCCTCCTTAGTCGCTAGTACCAGACCATGACTGCAGCAGCAGCGGCACTCTCCAATGCTTCGAAGCAGCTTCCTGCTGACACTTTGAAGCGGCAATCTACGATCCCTTAGCTGCCAGATTGACGCGATGGAATTCACAAATCCTGTAATCTTAGAGAACGAAAGAAAGGAAGATGTGCTCCTAAGATGTATACTTGCTAACATAATGGTTCAACTTGCATCCGAGATTGGAAATTGATTTCTGGGATAGTGGATATGGTATGGATTGGGTTGTCATATGCCAATATGTGGGGGAGAATGTGTAGCTTAATGAAACCTCTTACACGCTCTATGAATGCAGTCCCATTGAATGAATGCTTCATTTATTGCTCTATAAGTGTCTGTATTGCTGGTTTAGTGTGAATAACGTCTGCAATCTGAAAGTTCTTCGAAAATGGGTGTGTTTTCATCTATGTTTGAGAGAAATCCATTAGATTGTCATGCCCAAGTGATTTTTCTGCCCTATGCATCTCTCTCTGTTAATTCTTTTTGTACTGAATTTGTCTCCTCTGCAATTTTTTTTCAATGCACATTTGGTATCTTAAAAACACAATGCATCGTGATTAATATAATAGCATTTTTAATCATGGATTTTTATCACCGAGAAAGCGCCTGACATAAGATTTTTCTTGTCGATGGCTATGCCAACCAATTCATATGACCATAATTTGTCCAGAAGATGAAAAAAATCTCTCTTGAAAGTCAAACTCATATACTAAGTAAGATATCTCACCTTCTTGTGGTGACAAGAGGTCGGTCGGCCCCGTTGAAAGGTGTCCCCTTTTCTTTTGGCCTTCCAGTAACACGAAAGCATTCTGCTTCTTAATGAGATCTTTCTATAATTGAATCCTAGTTCTTACGCCATTACTAGCTAGGGAGACTGTACCATCTTGCTCCGGGTCGAACTCGGTCCTGTATCCATTTCTTTTAATAATTTTGAATTTTTTTTCATCTTTTACATAAAAAATCATAATTTGTCAGTTTTGTTTAATTTATTTTTAAAAAAATTAAATTAAATTAAAAAAGAGAGAGAAAAAAAGGACGATATTAATTTCCCGGTTACAGCGGGAGAGCAGTTAGTTTCTGTCTGGACATTGAAACGGCCGACGAGAGGAAATGAAGATGTCGGTTATTCATTCGGGTCTTCGAGTTCCGCACTTCTCGGGCGGTCGGATCCAATCTGACTCTGAGGCCGGCCCGCCAGCAGTGTCAATCCGTGGTGGAGCCACGCCACCGCTGAGGCTGAGGGCGGTGAATTACGCCGAGAAGCCGCCCATCTGCACCGCCGACGAGCTGCACTATGTCCCCGTGTCGGACTCCGGTTGGGAAGTTGCTCTCTGGCGCTACAGTCCCCCTCCCGATGTCAGACAAAATCCACTGTTCAATCCACCGGGACTTGACATTTGATTGTTTTTTTTTTAATTTTTCCTTATTGCCTCGCGATATTTGATGACTCTGTCGTACTTTGTGAAGGCGCCTCGAAGGAATCGCCCGCTGTTGCTGCTATCAGGTGTTGGTACCAATGCCATCGGATACGATCTCTCTCCTGAGGTTCGTATGTTCGTCTTCAGTTGCTCCTTCAAGCTGCGTTCAGTGATTATATTTCTTACTCCATCTGTATCCTGGACTTCGATTGTATTGACAGTGGATTTTGCTTTGCATTGACTTTCTAGTGACATATTTCTTTCATATATGTATAATGTATAATTTACTGTTCTATTTGTTTAGTTAAGGACAACTTGTACGGCCAAAAGGTTACTTTTTTGCTTTTTGACGTGGCTAACTTCGGGTTACTGGCATCAAATTTTGCCGAAGTGGTTGGGTTGGCTGGTTGTTGTCTTGCCCTCCATTGCTTCACAGATTGATTGATGCTTTCATTCTTCCAGTTGTCCTTCGCACGGTGTATGTCTGGCCAAGGATTTGATACATGGGTTCTTGAGGTTCGAGGGGCAGGGTTGAGCGCAGAAAAAATGGATTCAGAGGAAGCTGTACCAGTTCCTAGTGGTACGTTTCATAGGTTGGTTAGCACGTGGAATTGAAAAAAGGTTGGTTTTGTAGGCGTGAATTTAGACGTTCATCAGCTCTCTTTCACCTGCAGAATCAGGAATTTCTTCGTCCAGAGAGAAGGGAGCAAAGACACTATATCAAGATAAGCTACAATATCAGGGAGGATCAACCGAAGTTCGGACTAATTTCTTTGAGAAATTTACAAGCTTTATTGACGAAGGTCAGTAGTAGAACTTCCGCAGAGAAACTGCCTATTCCACTTGGTGAACAGACTAATAGCAACTGTTTTCTTGCTAAATGTAGGTTCATCTTCTAGCATTATAAGCCTGCTAAGGTGTTTGAGTAAAAGAATATTGAATCTAGTGGAGTGTCAAAGTTCTGTCCTGCCACCGCTTCTCGATTTCCAAGAACGTATTTCAAGCAGTTTGGAAGATTTTGATAGGCAACTTGATATCATTGTGAAGTATGATTGGGACTTTGATCACTACTTGGAAGAAGACGTGCCTGCAGCGGTGACTTTACATCCTTTCATTTAATGAATGTTTAGTGTTAATCATGCATAATGCATTTCTTTTCCTCCATTGATCTTATAATATGCCATGCTGATGTGTCTCACTAAATTGATGCCTCGGTCATGTGTGATAGATGGACTATATAAGGACTCATTGCAAATCAAAGGATTACAAATTGCTGGCAATTGGTCACTCTATGGGTGGCATCTTGCTGTATGCAATGATGTCACGATATGGTAACGTTTGTTTATGTCATGTTACCTTTGTTCTTGTCATTTTTTCGGTGTCAGGAAATTGTTTCTCTTTCTTTGTTGTTTGTGATACTTTACATCTTCATTTTGTTTGAGTTTATGATGGAGTTAAGAATTTCCTTTAATAGGAATCCTTACTCTCGTATCACCCTGCTCTCATGTCTCGAGCAATTTTAGCTTGTACAACAGCGTCATTGTATGGAGAAGAAGATGCCATTACAACAGATTCTCTTAAATGCCATAGTTATAGAATTTATTACCATGCGACTCCTAACCAGAATACACTTTTTTGGCGTTATGGTGGTGCTTATACCAAGACTTCTGATTAGTAGGTTCTCAAGGAAAAGATACGGGATTGGCATCAGTTGCAACTCTAGGATCTTCTCTGGACTACACATCTTCAAGATCATCTCTCAGATTTCTCTTACCGCTGGCAAGTGATAGAAATGCCTCTTTCAATTAGTAGTGGATGCATATTTACATGTGAATATGTATTGGGCATGCAACTTCCTTCATCTACGTATCTCTTTGATGTATTATGCATATGCAAGTGGAACCACTGTGGTTTTATCATTCTTGCAGGTTGATCCTGCAGAGGCCCTAAACGTTCCTGCCATTCCAATCGGGGCATTACTTGCTGCTGCCCATCCATTTGCTTCTCACCCCCCTTACATTCTTTCTTGGCTGAACGCTCAAATTACTGCCCAGGACATGATGCATCCTGAACTGCTTGAAAAACTCATAATGAAGAATTTTTGTAAGTTCATGCTCTGTCCCTAGGTTCTCTTGAAATTTCTTGGAAATCCTAACCGTGGTAAATCTAATTACACAAATGCAGGCACGGTTCCTGCTAAACTCCTTCTGCAACTAACAACTGCCTTCAGAGAGGGAGGTCTATGCGACAGGAGCGGGACTTTCTTCTACAAAGACCACATACATAGGACCAATGTTCCTGTTTTAGCGATTGCTGGAGATCGAGATCTCATATGTCCTCCCGAAGCTGTATATGGTATATGATACACTTACAAGTTCCTATGAATATATATATATATTGGATTTAACTTTGTATAAACGATCACATGTCTGTGATAACAGAAACAGTGAAGCTTATTCCCGAACATTTGCTTACTTTCAAAGTGTTTGGAGAACCGGATGGTCCACATTATGCTCATTACGATTTAGTCGGAGGATTAACGGTACGTATAACCGCTCATTTTTCTAGGTAACACTTCGCATACGTTCTTCTGTCTTGCAGTGGAGTATGAGGGTCATCCCTTTGGTCTCTTCTGGTTGCAGGCAGCAGATCAAGTGTATCCTTGCATCATCAATTTTCTCAATCGCCACGACAAGGTTTGAATCTCGTAACACATGCTGCGAATGGATTGGCATGCTTCTTATATTGCGCCAAGCAACCACTGCGGTCATTTTTTCTGGGATGAGATACATTTCTCTTGGAACCGATGGAAGCATCCTCAATGTTGTATAAATGCATGTACTGATGTTGTCCATCTTTGTGGCTGTAAATGTTTATACATGTAAACAAAACAAGACAGGCATCTTCTCACCGTCGTATGTCTCCACATGAAACATGTGATTTGAGAATCCTTCAACATCTCCTTCCTGTATTAAGTAAGAACTCCATCTACTGCTGTAATCAAACTCAAATACTTCTCAGAGAACCATGTTGACTACAAGACAATCGGGCTGATGGCAATGTAGAAATGGAAAGTTTGGACCTATAACACCATAATGTGATTAACACGATTCCATCAAAACATGTTACATCGATATTAAATTCCGTAATCGAGTCCTTGAAATAGAAACAATTTAAAGAAGTGATGATAATGCAGAATTGACGTACACAGGAGAACAGCTCTTTCATGCCAAAAGAATGGATTTCTTTTCTTGTATGGAAGATGAAATCTATACAACTGACAAGAGAGCGTAGCATTTGGGTGAAAGTCGATCGCCTTGACTGGGGTTTCAGGTTCGGGCAGCAGCTTCGCACTTACAGATTGGGCAGATGTTCTTCTGCGACAGCCACCGCTTTATACACCGTAAGTGGTACCCGTGACTGCATTCCAGTTTCCCGAGCTCATCGCCCTCTTCATATTCCTCCTGCATTCATGAAATTGCTATGAGAATGAATAACAATCCAACGTTGCAACCGGAGTCCAACATCATCAAACACGGAAATTTCAGACTCACTTGACAAATGCTGCACTTCCATTCAGTTTTTGTGGTGAAATGATGCGACAAATCACCAAGGTTCATAAGCTTTATCTTCCTCATGCAGCAGCCCATCTCATCATCTTTCAGCCCAGTATTCACGTACCCAATTCTGTCACCAAGCTCTAGCAGTTGCTGCAGATGCCATAGAAGAAGAACCAGGATTTGGACAAAAACAACTTCAAGGAGATTGTACTTGACACTAATTACCAAAAGCAGGAGAGAGACATTATTTCTCACCTCGTACGACATGTTATCAACATCGAGTCGCCAGCCATGGTACCAATCAAGAACATCTAATCTTCCACCCGCTAGCATACGACCCTGCATCATCATAATCTGCAAAAAAAAAATTCTCCCCGATTGTGCAATTCTACTAAGCACATTGGCAACAAAGATACGATATCGCCAGGAGGCTGACTCAGAAACTGAATTGAACCTCAGCAAGGCCCTCCGGGGAAGGAGGTCGGGCATGCCGATGCCCTGGCCTGTGTATGTCCACACCAGGATGAGATTCCGTTGAGCTCTGGCTGGAGTCCAGGAAACACAAGAGCTCGGGTTTTGTAGTCCGCCTCGGGAGGCAAGGCCACTGCAGAAAAAGCAAGAACCGGAACTTCATCAGAAAATCTACATGATGAATATGAGCAATCCTTTCATAGAGAGAGTAAACTTGTTATATATACTGCGAAGGACCAACAACTGAAAATATCAAGTTCGTGAATAAGGATCATGGGTATCTAACCATGATAAAGCAACCAACCAGAGGAGAAACAAGAACCAAAAGGATTTGCAGTCAATCAATCGACGAAGCTCCAAAAATACTGAGAAGACAGCAAGTTGCATCACAGAACAAAATTTCACTGGTTTTTTTATAATTGAATGTGGAAAGTGAAGCATTTACCTCCCTCTGACCCAATCTCTCCGCAGCAGTCTTCTCTCTGGATGCCGCCGGCATGGCCACGTTCCTCCGGCCAATAACCACCACGCAGTCAGCATCAGCGGCAGATAACCCAATCCCGGGGCCACACCAGGCGTCCTCGGCGACCACGCAGGAACCGCTCGAGTTGCAACAGAAGTTGGAGCCGTTGCTCAGCTGCCCCTGGTTACCGACACTGTTCTTCTGCAAGAACCCGTTCTGCTTCTTCTTGCCCTTCCTCCGCCCCCAGTCGGCGGACGCCCTGATGACCGCGGGTACCGACACCTGCTGGGACCCGGCAGCTGTGCAGCCCAGCCCCCGGAGCCTCGCCGCCGCAGAGAAATGCGTCTTCTTGGCAGCCGGGGAAGGGGTGGGCTCACTCGGGTGGTGGAGGAGGGATGAGATGTTGGGATTGTTCCCTCGGGCCAGCAAGTTCGGATCTGAGGTTTCTTGAGCTGGTTGGCCCAGTTGAGCTCTGGGTCTCCACAGCTTGCCCAGCTCGGCTGCTGAGGAAGCGCCTAAGGGAGCTTCTCCCGGAGCTCGCATTGCTTCGAGCAAAGCAGAGCAGAGCAGAGATCTACACAGAGAGATTTGTGAGGAAGAATGGGAGAAGATTTTCCCAATGAATAGATGCTGGGATGTCAATGCTTTTAAAAAAAAATGAATAGTAAAAAAAAGAATTTAATAATAGAGTGAGATGTTAATTTAATAATTAAAAGATTATAAGATTAATTTATTATTTATTTTTTTTATCTTTTTTTACTTTTATTGTTATATTTTAGACATATAAGTCTAAGTATATAATTAAAAATAAATAAATAAATAGTTATAAATAATCATTTAATATATATAGTTTTTTATTTACAATAATTTATAAATAACTTCTTTCTTATGAAAAAAATGGCATGAGTTATCCTAATCAACCTATACAGGTAAGAGGAGGAAAAAAAGTATGAAATTAACCAAAGTCAAATTTAAACCGCTTAATCCTGAATCAAATAAGTGCAATATTATTGTATTATTTTTATAATATTATTATACTAAACTCAATTTCTCATAAAATTATTTATTATTGAATTATGGTCACGATCTTGAATAATTTTTTCCCGTGTTATATATTCTACTACCAGATGGCTAATCATAGGTCAACCACAATATTAAAAACAAGTGATCATTATTGCATCGGGTAGGAAAATTTTCGAGAAAAGATTGCACGCTGATGACTTAGGATGATTAAGATTTAATCCCTTTCTTATGTGAACTTGCTTAATTTAATTATTGAGTATTTTTATATTTATTTTTGTGTACAATCTCTATCTAAGATTGGTTGTACCGATGGCTGTCTGGCTGGCGGGCCGTAATTTGTCTTCTTGTTGGAATTTCTGGTTATTTTCTTGTTTTCCAAATTTAAAAAAGAAAAAGAAATGCAGCCAAGCCACACAGTAAAACAAAAGGATTTTCTATTCCACGCGTTCCATTATGAGAGAGAGAGAGAGAGAGAGAGATTAATTAGGGCACGGATATGAAATTTCGAAGAGACTTCTGATGAACCCTAATTCCCCAAAAACAGAACCCGAACTGTGTAAAATCATGCGTTTCCACTACAAGTAAAAAAATTTGTTCTTTAAATCAATATGTCTCATGCAAAGAGCAGGACCGAGCAAGAACTTTATTCCTTCCACTAACAAAGCACCCAACGAAGATGCAAGATCCGACTTCTTCAAGATTTAATCAGATTCCACCAAATGGACCGTATCAGAAAGTCGCTACCACCTTCTCTTGCGAGCTTCTCGTCATCGACATGGTGATTACCACTTGCTGTCGATTCAATTAATCTTCAGGACACTAGGAAGAATAAAGAGAAGATTGCTCTATTAGGGAGGGGAGGACAAAAGGGAAAGTGAAGAGAGTTACTCTTGACATTTCATTGAGGATGGATGTGAGGGGCATTTTTATTTTTTCACATACATTTGATGGAAAAAATAATGTAATAATGGAATATGTTGAATACGGTAGATGGTGGATAAAATCGAAACTTCATGTATATTTTATGTAAAATTGAAATTTTGTGGCATAATATGGCATTGACCCAAAGTTGGTGATTATTTGAATTATTTTCCCTTTTCAAAATTGAACACACTTTTCATATGGTACAAATATACAGCAATTCATGTGAAAATTATTAAGCCACTGCCCATGTGGAGCTTCACATGACATTTCATTAATTTGAGTGTAGCACCGTCAATTGATGACCCGACAATTAATCGATGTAACTCATGTGAAAATCTAGGAAAAGAAAATGGATATGCTATATAAGATATACATAAAATATGTAACGAAGCAATAAAACGTCATTGCTAGTTAACAATTTGGTTCTTGGTGAGATTTTCTTTAGGAGATTAGATTTTATGTATTTTCAACCATTTTAAGACCTCATCCAGTCGTCGTCAACCTATGTAAGGCCGAACCTTAATTAGCAATTCCAAATATCATGCTTTTGACGTTGATATTTATTGCATCATTTATGTAAGTATTGATAGCGAAGGATAAGTCACAAACATGCTTTAAAATTCTATGAAAATGTCAATGATAAATCTTGACACCTACTGATGGCTTTTGAATAAAAGAGGAATTTGAGAGCATGAATACCTACCACATTACCTTGAGATTCCAATCGAGTTCTAAAAATGAGCGGGCATGTCACATGACCAACCATGCGCACCATGCAGGTTCCAGGGGAGAAGATGCAATATGAACTACTATAGGTTTACCTCCTTACTTTTCAGAATCTCGATAGCTAATTATGTTGTGTGCCCCATTGGCCTTGTTGGCCTTGCCAACATCCAAAAGTTCAGACTTCACTGAGCCGAGTGAAAGGAAGGCAACTGTTGAGTTGATATTGGCCGAAGGTTGTACTTGGGAAGTTGATTTGGTCCGTGGCCCCACTGGGGTCATCTAGGGACTCCTCCAAGGGATAGACCACTGCTCGAAGGAGTTTGACACTCTGAATCGACATATTGAATTGTAGCGCTGAAGTGGCAAAGTAAAACCTAATCTCTCCTCAACATAATAGCCCTCGCTCAAGAGCTAAGTGAGTATGATTAAAAAATTGCTAGCTTAGGTAAACCGGTCATGTCGAATCGGTATTTCATTTAGGTGTTGAGATAAATAAATAAAAAATGGATAGTGGTATATCTCCATATCCTACTTCATGACTTACTAGATAAAAATTGACATATGACGAATTTGTAAATTTGGACATGCCTTTTAATGGTACTCATAAAAAATTTGCCAATTTATATTAAAGAAAATTCATCTCATGGTTGACAAGTGATAGTAAAAGCACGTCCGTGTTCTAGTTTTATTTATAATTTTTCCTAGTAAAACCACCTATTTTGTTTAGACCCAAAGAGGAGAAGACATAATTTTTTCTTCCGATTGCACTGCCTACATATTTAATATGTGTATCAATCTAATATCGACTTGACACGATCAATTTACCTAGGTTTGACAATTGGTCAATGTCAATTTGGCGCATGATTTTCCGTTCCCTCCCTCCATCACAATCCCAACTTCCCTCTTACATTGGACTATCTCTTCGAGTTGCCTCCGGATGATCACGGTGCAACCGTCCATCGGATCAACAACCCGAGCACGGCACTGATACAATATCAACTCATCGGCCGTTGCCTCCCTCTCGCTTGGCTCCACCATCTTCGTGATCTTATGGATGTTTGCTAGGCTGAACAACGTGTGAGCACAAACGTATTCGGCATATGAGAAACTGGGAAGTGGGATGTAAACTTACGGCGCTTGTCGCATCTCCTCCCCTGGTACTTGCACAGGGCGTATTATTGGCACGTTCATTTTTTACCTTGTCGAATCCTCAAGACAATATGAAAGTTTTTTTTTTTTTAATGTCTCGGTGGAGCTGCTAGGTTCAAAATATATAGACCATATATGAAAGGGGAAAGAGAATAATAATAAAAGGTATATGAAATTCTAGTGATAATTAGGTCCAAAAATCTTCACTATAAAATCTAGGGAGATTTCATTTTCCTGAAATTAATCCAAGTGCATATCTCTTTTTTAATTTTAGGCAAAAGGGCATTTAAGAGGGAAATCACCCTCATATTAGAAAGCCATCAACAAATCTCCAAATTTGCTAAATTAACATTTTAATAGAATTACAAAAAAAAGGCTCATGATTACCAATTTAGGGCTCATGTTAAGAATATAATAGATATAATAAAAAAATTAAATATCCAATATTTGTGCACAACTGCTAGTTCATATTTCATATTTCACTGTTTGCTTTCATACATACCGTAAAGAAAAATATTGCCAAACATCAATTTATTACATTAATTTAGATGGTTGCCATAAAAAGCCTTACCATATAAAACAAGATACGTGTTTTTAATTATGAACCATTGCTGGTAGATATATATATATATATATATATATAAAGGCAAAATGTATCAAATGACTGGATATTTACACAGACAAAATTTTCCAAAAATATTATTTACTATAAATGAAAACTTTAATTTAATTTTAAGGATGTTTTTATCCTTAGTTAAATATATAATAAGCATTTATAACTAAGTTCATATTATCTTTTAATGATCTAATTTAAACTTTTCAATACCTAATATACCTTTTTTTTGCAACAAAATATACAGAGAGGGATTTATATGATTTTTTTTTAGAGTTTAAAGGTTTGGAATCTCTAGATATCTTAGGATTTAACAATTTTAAAAATTATAGTTTATATATTTTTCATAATTAAATCTTAGTATATTTATATTCATATTTATTAAAGGAACATAAAATTGTAATTATTGGCCACTGGTCATGAATGTATACCTCAATTAATTTTTAATAAGTGCAACATATGTATATTTTCAATAACATGAATAGCATTTCTTTTAAATACAAAAATGAATCGTCACAGTATTAATTATGGCTATAAATAGTCATCATTAGATTATACCATTTAAGATTGAGGGGGCAAAAAAATTATGGGAGGGACGAGGAGCCTGCGAGCCATTGTTCTATACAAGATAGTTGGATCGACGGTGTGGTTAGGAGGGACGGTTCGACCGATCAAACCATATCCTCTCTCTTTTTTAATAGGGAACAAGTGTTGCGGGGGAGGGCGGCAAAGGCGCTCCCGACCATTGCCCCTTAGCTAGGTGAGATCGCTGAAGGCCGCATCGATTCGAAGTACTCCCATATTTTGAGTGTTCCAAAGAGGCCTGCACCAGGCTCGAGTCAAACCAGATCATTTGCATTCTTGAGGTTCTGCTGCAGAGGCTCGCACTGCGGAGCTGCCAAAAAAAAAAATCAGAAAACAAAGTTTGAAATAATTTAGAGAACTAGTAGACTCTGCCACGCGAAATTTCAATTGAATAAGTTCGGAAAAGACATTAATTAAGAATAAACTCCAGTTATTTTTTCAAATTTAATACAAATATTTTCGCGTATACTAATCAGGTACAAAATACACGGCGTTTATCAAATTTAACACATCGTTTATTTTTCCGTCAAGTTATCGTGGGTAGCATTATGCCTCATAAGATACCATTAGCAACGTCAGCAAAATTATTGTGACATGTAGGGTGATTTGATAGAAAACAAACGTGATGGTACAATCGATAAATTAAGTAAAATCGATATTTGATTAGAATACATACAAAAGCTCGTACTAAATTTAAAAAATTGACCAAAATTTATATTTAATTAAGATGTTAAATCTAAATAATAATTTGTAAGTCTGATGTCATCTTCTTCGTATCGATGGTGAAATCTTACTAGAATAATATCATAATTTAGGCATATAAATTTCAAATGTTTCTCGAAAATTGGCATATTTATTGTACGTACAATAAATGTATTTAATTTTGAAAATAAAATAACACCTCGATTCTTCCATCTTGCTAGTTCTAGCCTCCGCATGAGAAGGAACTTCGTGACCAGCATCGAACGGCTCAACACCCTCACCTTTCACAGCACTTGTCTGGCAAAAATTGAGGGATCGGATGAGGAGAAATAAAGAGAGAATCAATCACATGGAGCATGCGCCTTTTGGATCAGTTTTTAATGAAACTCATACCTAACAAATCCGTCGACACGTGAAAAATTCTTACTACATATTTGACAGATCATACTACATGACAGAGATATATTCACTACTTATCGAGTTATTATTCTCTATTCTAACATTAGTATATTAAACCATCCATTCAATATTTTTATGAATAAGTGTAATAATATGATATGACACGATATTAATTTATTCGATTTGGAAATCTATCAATCAAAGCTTACATACTTGGCTCATCGTAAGTGGGGTTTGTTCTCCTGAGGAAGGATTGGGGTCCCCTTCACCACGTCGGCGGTAAAACTCAAGATGCCGATTCACTACGTCGAGCTCCTTCCGGCAAGTGTCTATCTCCTGGAGAAGCCTCTTGATGATCCCAACAGGGCCACAAACCGGATCAACTTCCCAAGCATGGCCTTCAGCCAACATCGACTGGGCAGTTGTCTGCCTCCTACTCGGCTCCACAGAGTCCAGGAACTTTTGCATGTTGGCCTTGCCGTACAGGAAGTGGGCACTAACGTAATCGTTAAATCGAGATACTGGAAAGTAAGGCGCCAACCTACAATTGGGATTACATCTTCTCCCTTGGAACCTACATGGAGCACAATCCTCGCTCATTCTCAGCAACTTGATTGGAATATCAAGATAATATGGTAGGTATTCCTGCTTGAAGAGGGTTTAGAATGAGGGTTGGAAGAAGAGAAGAATATAATGGGGTACGACAAATTTTCTTGATTTTAGGTCGATACTAAAGCAAAAAAAAAAAAGAGAGAGCAAAATTTCCCTTCTCATAATTGGATTAGATTTCATTTCCTTAAAATGAATCCAATTTCTTTCCAAATTCTTCTTCTACTCAAAAGCCATCAATAAATAGGTGTCTGAATTTGCAAATGGATGTCTTCGTAGAATTTCAAAGCATGTTTACGACTTGTTTTTTGTTATCGGTACTTATATCGATAACATGGTAAACATCATTAAGAAAAAAATTAGTTATTCATAATTGCCAGTTAATGTTCCGACTTACACCGACCAATGACGACAAGGTGGTGTCGTAAAATGACCCAAAATACGGAAAATAGTATCACTCTAATGCCCTAAAAAAGATACAAGCCAAGAATCAAATTGTTAGTTGACTTCCCATGAAATCTTACCATATAAACAAAGACATATTATTATTATTATTATTATGGCACTAATTATTAATATGACATCTAGGAGGAAAAAATAGTTGATTTAGCCACAGATTTCAGGTCAATTCTACGCTTTCCCACGAAATTTAAGGTCTGTATAAGATAGGCATGTGCTTTTTTTATTTTATTCACGTTAACTTTTCCATCCAAAACATCTTAAATGACCAAACTACCCCTCATTTAAACCAACAACGGTTTAAACGAAATTTGGGGGAAACTTCTACTGAACTCAAGTTCTCGAAAAACAGAACCTAGATCATGTGGTCCGTCTGCAAGGTCAAAATTTTGTTCCTTACACAAACATATTTCGTGCAAAGAGAGGGACTGAGCAAGAACCACTTCCTTTCACCAACAAATCAATCAATAAAAAAGTAAAGTTTAATCTCATGAAAATTTAAAAAAATTTTACCAATAAACCGTATAAAAAAAGTTGCCATCATCTTCCCCCCATTAGCTTTCGGGCACCGACATGGTGATTGCCATTTGCTGTCGACTCCATTGATCTTCAAGAGAAAAAAAGAAGGATAAATAGAGGATTGCTCCATTAGAGAGGAGAGAATAAGAGGGGGAAGCGAAGAAAGCTACAGAAGAGAGGGAGAAGAGCTATTCTTGACATCTCATTGAGGATGGGAGGGGCACTTTTGTCTTTTCAAATGCATTTGGTGGAAAAAAGTAGCATTTGCCGCGCAATCCGTTAGACATAGCAGACAGTGGACAAAATTGAAAGTTCATGCCTATTTTATGTAAAATTTAAAACTTTGAGGTAGAATATGAAATTAATCCAAAGTTGGTGATCATTCAGGCTACTTTCCTTTATTTTAACGAAATTAATGGTGTGGAATATGGATTCCTTGCAATTTCAAGATAATTTTCCCATTTTTTTTACGGTAGAGTCTTAAAAAGTAAAATTGATATTGCGAATGCTTTACATTTTATATTTTATCGAGATAATCCACTATCTCTTTATTTAATTTTTTTTCTTTTTTTTTTCTTGGAGTGCTTATTTTCTGATACTGTAAATAAATAAATAAATAAATAAAATATTAAAAAGAAAAGGAAGCAAAAAGGCAAAAGTCTTTAGTGCATAGTTTTTAAAATCGGACCGGACCGGGAATTGGTCAAGGTATGGGTTCATGTGTTCATGGGTTGGATCGGGGGTTTAATGGGTTGAACCGCATGTTTAATAAATAATATTAATAATATAATATTTCAATAAATCGATATAATATTATAATTTAACTATGATTTATAATCAAAATCATTAATATAGTCATTATATTAGTCCAAAATTCAACATAAAATATAAATATAAGTATAGTAAAATAAAATAAGTATATTATAATATGCTTTTATTTTTATTTTTATTTTTATTTTTAAGTTGGTCGGTTTTTTCACATATTCAATTGGATTTATTGGTTCGACTGAGAACCAGCAGGTTCAATTAGATTTGATCTCATTTAAAGTTTAATTGGATTATTTATGAGAACCGGACCAGGTAGTGGCCGGTTCTCGGTCGAACTGGTCAAACCGGCCAGCCCGATCCGGTTATTAAAACTATGCTTTAGTGTCTATCGACAGTAATAGTTTTTTTTTTAAAGAGTAAAATAAAGCATTGAAAACCTAATTGGCTCATTGGCTGCTTTCCTTCAATGAACACAGCAGGGGCTGATCAGATCCATTGACCTTCTCGCTTGCTTTGCTATTACTCGTCTCCCCTCTCCCCTTTAAATATTGGGTCATTATGATATGCTTATAGTATATATACTAAAGTAATTGATCGAAGTACTTATCCTGATATGATAGATAAGTTACCACTATAAATTAGTTGAAATAATTCGATATATCTCTCACGGTTTTGGATTTGTAGGTAGAGAGAACTTATGTCGGAAGAGTTCTACCTATCAGTGAGTCAATCCAATCCAGCTTGAATTTAGATTAGTCGTAATCTAATAAACTTATGAATACTGAATGGTTTATATATATAATCATAATTAGGTGTTTTCTTCTATATTTTTCTTCCACATTAATTTAAATAATTTGATCATGAAGTATCTATGTATTATTATCAACATAAATTGATCGAGATGATAAAATACATATTTTCTTTAAATAATGTTGAGTATTTTATGAATTTTGGAAAATGGAAGATGTACCGGGGAAAAATTCTTTTATGACCCTCCTTGCACCATGATCAGGGCTAATTCTCAACTAATTGAGAACAGCTTCCAAAACCCACTATATTTGTTTATTTATTTATTTATTTATTTGTTATATTTTTTTTTAGTGAATCCATATATTTTCATAATTTTTTTTTACATATTTTTCATGATGGAATTGCATTATCATTAATACGTGCACCCTTCTCTAGCAAACTTTCTCAAATGTGGTCGGACTTACCAAGATATTCTGGTACTGCATTAGAATTTTCAGTGGACCTATGATGTGATTGAGCTCATTCGCAACAAGAGCACTCAAGTTGATAATAAGCGGTGCTTATTCCTCTTTTATTCATGATTTTATCATTTGTATTTCGATATAAAACTATATTTTCCATATCAACTCTATCAAGTGAGAGAGAAAATAATCACAAATGCATATTCTCAAGAACCTTCCTTTAACGTGATTCTTGAATTAAATCGGAATCTGTCCGTGGATTCTGTTGGCGATCGGGTTGTTGTTTTTGAACCCCAAATCCTGCGTTCAAGTCGTTAAGTTTTTTGAAGTAGTTAATTCCTTAAGGCAAAATGTAGCATTGGCTGGAGTGTAATTATTATCTATTGATTGATCATCGTTCACAGGACAGGCATCTGAAGTAGTTTGACAAATCGATTTTGCCGTTCGATCTATCCTCGAGGGATTTCTCAGGTGAAAGACTGACAGTTAGCTGTTTCTGTCACTGTGAGTTGCGAGGCTCTGGGATTGTGCTTGGATGATATTCTTAGGAATCGATCAAATGGGCAGCGTCCAAAGGATATTATATTCCCACTAAAGGGCTGGGGAACAAGCTGGTGAAGGTAATATGCTGGAAAAGAGAGGTCAAGAAAGGAGAGAGTGAAACGATTTCTTTGGGGGCGGTGAGAGATAAGAATTGCCGAATCGGCATGAAGTGGCTCAAAAGGAATAAGAGAAGCCTTCATAAATAAACTCCTTGAAAGGAGGGCAAGAACAGAGGAGTGGGCATGGGAGCAAAATTCTTCTTCTGCTCGGAAGCAGAAGACTCCGAATTGATGCTACCATGCAACCGAGTCCATTCGCACTGCTTGCGTGTGCTGTGTTTCTTGCCCGGCGGCCATCTTGTGCTGCTTCACCAGGGTCTCGTGCAACATTGGGCAGTGTGCTGCGAAGAATGCAAGGGCTGGGGGATGATGCTGTGGCTTCCAAAAGAAGAGGACTTATGCAGCTTATTCATCCTTCTCCGACATCGACTCCAATAGTCCACTGGCGAGGTTGCAGAGTCACTCCAAGAATTCCTTTTGTGTGAGGAGCAGTGTGATGCATTGTAGGGATAATGGAACGAGGAAGGATCTGCGTGTGAAATAGTTTGATTTCTTGCAATATATCTCTTAAAAATCTTGGTGGTGTTTTGAATCTAGATGGAGAAGGCAAAGACCACTGGCCCAATTTTCAACAGGGGGTTAAAACTCGTGCATTCCACGCCAATACCTGAAACTGGCGCCTCTCTCCAACCCGGCCATTTTGGCTTCTTTGGCCTCTAGATATCCTATTGCAGAACAGCCCAAGGTGGAGGGGAAAATACGAGGTACTGTGGAATAGGCATAACTCTTATGTGTGAAATTGTCAAAATGGGTCCACTTATTTTTGGTGGGGGGGCTTGTTGGTCTCATGCAATTGCTTGATCATGAGGAGATCAGTGTTTTCGTTCTGTTCTGAAGGGGAGCGGATCACGATTTTAATGAAATTTATCTCTGTTTTGTAACAATCTGCTGCTTGAAACTTATCTAGGAAGAGTCATTTGAGAAATCCAAAAAAAGAAAAAAAAACATTGTTCCATAAAGTATTCTAATCTGTCAAGCTCCTCATTTTCTGCTAATTGCAGCCAACAGAGAAAGAAAAAGAGAGAAAGAATTGCCTGTGATATCTGGCCAACAGCGTGCTGTTGATCAATAGTGCCCTTTGCTGAAGATGCCCCATTTGCACATAAAAGCACAACCGCTGAGATCAATTCCGAGGAAAGGAAAGCCACTGAAAGGACAACCAGGTAAGCACTGACTGTAACTCTGAGTCCAGAAAAAAATTTCATGATGGAAAATGGTTGGTCGGTCTTGTTCGAAGCTAAATGATCAGGTACTAATTGGATTTCTTAATATTAAACTATAGAGGTGTAAGCTTTTCCTTCTTTTTTTTTTTCTTCCCTTTTGATTGCCGCCGTGGACTCCGACGCAGGCTCTCCTATTTGATTTGAATGAGTCAAAATTCTTCTCTTTTGAAGGCAACTCATCTAATAATAATCATTCTCCAAACTCCTGATGGAAAAATTAGAAATGACACTCACAGTTAATGGGTTTTCTACTGCGATTATGGACCAGCACATCTGACGGGGCAAACACGGTTGGTCCTGCCCTGCCCTGCCCCGAAACGCTTCCGTGGTTTCCCTCCCAACTTCGTCCCTTTCGTTGTAAGGACCCAAGCTCACGAAAGAAATTCCCAAACGATCAAAAAGAATTTAAAGAAAAAAACACTAGAGAGGAAAGCGTATATGCAAGGAGAATCAATTTCACATATCTTACGTCAAACCTGGGAATGACCAAGCCGGGCGGGGTATTGAAGATTAATGGGATTATATGACACGATATGGCTATTAGATACGAGAATTTCCCATCCTGTTGAGGTCAATTTAAGATCCTTTTTCCAACATAGCCAGCTACTTGCCTACTTCCCCGCAGTATTCTCCGGTCCGATAAAGTGGCTCACTTGGAAAAGAATTGATTCAAGTTCACAGGGGAAAAGGCGGTGATAGCTCTCTCTCTCTCTCTCTCTCTCTCTCTCTTCAACCCTTGTCTGGTTGAAATTTCCACAGACGACCATCCAATGGCGTTCAACTTGGGGTGAAGAAATCACTCGCATGCATTCTGGGTAATTTTTATGTCCAAATAACACGAAACTCTTCCGGAGATTCGATCGAGAGGGGATTGGGTCTGGTTCAGAATGCTGCGACACTCTTCCTGGACCCGATGGAAGTAAATCCCAGCTTTACCTGCGTGGTTTCGTGGATGAGTATTGCCTGAGCCTCTCGGCTCGTTTCAGTACTGCAGCAACTCATAATCCTGTTACCATCCCGATGCATGTTACTACTGTGCCCGCTGCCAACAATAGAACCCAATGCCTTATGATCTTAGAGAGGGTGATTAAGAATTAAATTATCCTTCTCTCAATTTAGTATATATGATTTTAGTTATTTTTTTCTATTTTATATATATATATATAAAGACATCACTAAGTCAAGCATATATCACTTTCAGTTTCCAATATAAAGTCTGACCACTTGCTTCTCAGCTTGCCAATTTTTCTCCCCCAAATAATGTCCAGAGACGCTCTCCTCTGTTTCCTCCTCTGCGCCTTCTTCCTCGGTCTCCATGGCAATGCGCAGCGCTGCCACACCACGGACTGCAACGGCGTCACCATCCGCTACCCTTTCTGGAAGAAAGAAGATGGCTCCACGACCAATGGCTCCAGCCCTAACGTCTACTGCGGTTACCCGGGGTTCGGCCTCGGCTGTCCTGCCAACAGCACCTACCCGATCCTCACCCTACCTCCGGACAGCTACCATGTCAGGCACATCGATTACTCAGCCAGAAGCATCACCCTAGTCGGTATCGATGTCGAGGGGAAGACATGCCCGAGGGTCCAGCACAACGTGACCATCGACAAGCTAACGTTCCACTACAACAAGGACAACGAAAACATCACCTTCTACTTCAACTGCAGCTTTGGTACAAGCAAGCCGCCCGTGAGCCCAATAACGTGCTCGCCAGAGGACTCCGGTAACGACTCGTATGTGGTCTTAGATGGAACCAAGGCGGCCGTGGGATTCGACTGGACGGTCGGGCAATGCGAGGAGGTTGTGGTGGCAGCCGTTCAGGAGACCAGAGTATCGGAATCAGAACTGGTAAACCAGTTCGCCGAGGTAATGAATGCGGGATTCGTTCTCAACTGGTACAGAGCCGAGGATTGTGACAAGTGCGAGTCCACGGATGGGCGTTGCAACTTCAACAACCGGACTATGGAGTTCATGTGCTACTGCAATGACGGGACAATCCATACCAATCGCAGCGCCAGCATCTATTGCAAAGGTACGGAGTCGATGGACCATATGAGCACATTGGGCACTGTGCTATTATATATATATATATATATATATGATGGTTTTAATCATTAAACATGAACGTCTGCACAAAGATCGTCTCCGATACGGAAAACGAAAGGTCCATGGAGGCCGTTCCATTCCATTGTATCAAATGAGAAAACACCGGGATGGATGTTGACGGGTCCCAGTTGCAAGCAATCCGATTTTCAGAGCCTGATCAAGATGTTGACCAAATAGGTACACACCTATGGTTTGTAAATGGAAGGTTCACTGGGATATTTCTTTCATATCTTCTTTCGAATTCAGCCACACAATAGTCTATATATTATCCCACTAGGCACAAGCATCATCATCATCATCATCATCTTCTTCTTCTTCTTCTTCCCTCCCTGAAACAAGCCAAAGAAAGAAAAAAACGAATCCAATAATTCATGAGAGGAAAGAGACAGAAAATCTAGAACTTCCTTATTAGAATGTTATCACATGTCAAGATCACTGAGCATAAGAAATTGGAAATTTCACTCTTTGGGATTTATAAATTAATCCATTTGGACAAAGTGAACTAAATCATTCAACAATAGGGTTGATTTGAACGTTCCAATAAATATATATATTTAAAGATTTGATTCTGAATTATGTGAAAAAATTAATAATTGAGTTGATCTTATCCTTAATAAATTAGAAAAAGTGTAGTAGCTTATTTACTACTTGCAGAAAGCTTTTTTTTTTCTTCCATTTCGTTTCAATAATCGCAGAGAACTGTGATTGGTCAGATTAGACAGCTAAATCGGGAAGTTAACCCCAAAGTCAACTCTTGGCATATTTATCTATAATCTAAAATCAAATTGATTTTTAAGGTCACATTTGCTCTAATACAATCTCATGGACAGTTACCATGACTTAGATTTTTTTTTCCCCCAGTAAAATCTTCCTTCCTCACGGTTAACAAGAAAAGTCTGATCAAATCAAGTCAGCAGCAGCTTGTGCTAGATGTAGGTGTTGAGTTTTCTTTTTTGGGGTTCAAAGTAGTGGCTATGGCACGATGAAATCATTCTTTCAAACTTACTTTAGGTCATTGGAACTTGGGAAAGTATGCTTAGCACCGGTGGGATTGAATTTTGAGTTTAATTTTCGTTAATAGAAGTGTCTACACTTACACACTTCTCTTCATTCTATCCTCTTCTGTTCCAAAGGCTTCCTTTCCAACCCGAAAAGGGGCCTTCGTCACTCTTTCTTCCACTTTCTCATCCTCCCCAACAGTTCTTCCCAGTGCTTATGTTGATTTATCCTCTCCATGCTTAAAGTTCCATGCTGCCATTCTGCTCCTCTTTCCTGATCAAGATCACCAGCCTAGAAGATTACTACGGTACCTGCATTACTGAACAATTTATTGCGAAGATAACGTCCCATATATTGGTGTTGGGTGCTCGACATAGTCTGGGAGGAGCAACGAAAGAAGCAATACGACGACCACTGTGCACAGGGATATATCGGATGATGTTTGTCCCCAACAGCAGTGTGATTTTTCTCGTGGGTTTAATCCCTCTTCAGCTACACAATTCTCGATTCATATGCCCCTTTTTTATGACTGCAACCCACACACAGAGTCTCCACCTAGTAGTTATATCTTCAACTACTCTGATAGTAACGGTTCTCGAGCTAATCCCTAAGCGTTTATGTCGCATTATGCAAGTCGATATGCAGAGTCCTGCGGCAGCAAGTTTCTGATTCCCTCTGTTTAGTTTATCTCTTAACCCTCCTAATAGGATCATAATTCATTGAAGAGTAAGAGAAGCTAGCAATGAAATCTATGGATCTGACTGAGCTGTTTGATTCAAACCTTCCATCGGAGGAAGTCTTCCATTGACTGAAACAGCGCCAGTGGGTCTACAAGTTTCTGTACTTTGATTTTCTTCGCCCAGGCTTCGCTTTTGTCGACTATCTGACCAAATGAAAGGTCCAAAAGATAATGAGCTGGGAAATTTTCATTTTTTTAAAAATTATTATGTCCCTTTTTTTTCTTTTCGTGGTGAAATTGAGAATTGTGCTTGTTCAGTTGATTGGCTATTCAGGTCAACGATATCACTGGGGCCTTCATTACCACGTCAATTTTAGAAATGTTCAAGATGTTTACACCAAAATCGACCGAGCAAGCGGTTTCTCTCACCTTTTTGTTTTCAATTTTTAACTTGTCAAGATAAGGTAACACCTTCTTCTTTTATTTGATCTTCCAAAGTAGATCTTTTGATTGTTTTTGAATAAAAATGCTCTTCTCCTAAGTCTCCATGCAAATACCCTTATGATCATTCCTGATTTGATGACATATAGGAACTGAGCATTTGAGATCCAATTACTGCTGTTTCTTTAGGTGCTGACGCAATCACATTGCTAATCCTTAATCAAACGGGAGAGTTTCGGGTCATCGTCAAATTGTTTGAATTCTGTTTGTCAACATTTTCAAACGTCAGTCTGTAAGATTTTGATTGGCCAACTTTGACTGGGCAAACTGGTGGTATGAGATTCATCGAATGACAAAATTTTCTTAGGAGAAGTCTGAACCTTACCATGCCTCCACGGAAGATCATTGAATTCTGGAATATTGTCATTTTCAATTCTTGTCTGCCTCTGTTGTACACGATTCTCCATCTTGATGCATTTGGAAAGATCAGAGCACTCAAACTCGATTGGTTCTACCCATAGGAAACTCTAATATTGCAGTTGAGGAACCACTCACTAATAGAGTCAAGGGTTAGGATTCCTGAACTTTCAATCCTACAAAAGTCAGACCTTGGATAGGAATTTCCATCAAAAACTACATTCGCTGTTGTCACCCCTTCCACAGTCTTCATCTTCATCATCTCCCAATGCATCCTCATATCAAATCCCATTACTTGTTCTTCGTTTTAACCATCTTCGCATCTACTATAGCCAATCGTGCTGTATGTGTTGATCCGAAGTACGAGGACTGTGTACCACGAACTTGTGGGGGTGGCCCAAACATCAGCTACCCTTTCTGGACTTCAGGATCCTACTGCGGCCATCCAAACTTCCAGGTCGCTTGTAATGGCCAAAATCCGGTCCTGAGCTTCTCAAGCTATGATTTTATCATCGAGGACATATTCTACACAAACCACTCGCTCCTTCTGGTCAATTCCTCAGCATATTATGACCAGGAGGATTCTTGCATTGCTCCGCTGCACAATATTATTCTCGATCAAACGCTGTTCAGCTTCAGCTCTGAAAACACAGACTTCTCTTTCTTCTATAGCTGCCCTTCTCTGCCTAGGGAATTTTTCGTATACCCAGTGAACTGTGCGAGCAATTCTACCCACCATTCCTTCGCCTGCTTTCATGGAGATCAACTCCAGTACATGAACTACTCCGTGGATTCTTGCCAATACTCAGTTTCCATTCCAATGGAAGTTAGTGTTGGCAAGAACAATTTAATGAATATGAGCTATGGCGATGTCCTGAAGATGGGTTTCCTCTTGAATTGGAACACTGACCATTGCGATGGTTGTGAGATCAGTGGTGGGCGGTGCGGGTTTGAGAATAATGAGTTTGTTTGTTTTTGCCTTGATGGTCCTCACCAGAGAACATGCACCGACGGTAATTATACGGGATAATATTACGTCTTCCTTTCAGTTTACGGAGTTCATAATAAACAATAACTTACTGCCTTACTGGTGCTATAGAGAAGCTGATTAAAGCAACATAAAGCTAACTTGCAGGTCCTGCAGAGTGATTATGGTTTTTCTAACAGAAAGAAACTAATTATCTACTATTAAGTTTTACCTTTGATTAATCAAGATTTCATAATTTGTTCTGTTATTGTTGCAGGCAAGAATAACGTTAAGGTCAAAGTTATTATAGGTAATGAGTTTTTTTTCTGATTAATTAGCGATCTCTACCATCTACAGAAGGTTGCATTAGAATAGTTGAATCTCACTTTGTTTCTGTCCTGATTCAGGTATTGCAGCAGGTGGTGGAACAGCTCTTATACTTACGGTAGCATTTTTCTTATTCCTTCGGTATAGCAACGGAAGAAAATCAGGTCACTCCTACGCAGTCTCAAGAAGCACTTCCTCGGCCTTCTCACCTAGGACAGATTTCGAGAAGGGAGGCCAATACTGTGGCCTGCCCATCTTCAACTATGAGGAGCTTCGGGATGCAACGAACAACTTCGACCCACAAAGGCAACTCGGTGACGGGGGCTATGGCACTGTGTTCTATGGTAGGATGATACCCTTTTCCAGCAGCAGTCTTTCGAAATTTCACATAAGCCATTTGGGAACCGCTGTAAGGGTCATCTTTAAAGTCTGATTTACTTTTGTAGGCAAACTCCGAGATGGGCGAGCAGTTGCAGTGAAGCGCTTGTACGAGAGCAACTACAGGAGAGCCGAGCAGTTCATGAATGAGGTCAAGATTTTGTCCCAACTGCGCCATCCAAACTTGGTCATCCTATATGGGTGCACTTCCAGGCAGAGCCACAGGCTCCTCCTCGTGTATGAATATGTGCCAAATGGAACAGTTGCTGATCATCTCCACGGAGATCTAGCCAAACCCGGGTCACTTCCATGGTGCACAAGATTGAACATTGCGATTGAGACTGCCACAGCTCTAGTGTATCTCCACGCGACTGATATTATCCACCGTGATGTGAAGACGAACAATATCCTCCTTGATGAGAACTTTTCAGTGAAGGTTGCTGATTTCGGGATTTCACGGCTTTTTCCTTTCAACGTCACCCACGTCTCGACGACTCCCCAAGGTACGCCGGGATACTTGGACCCACAGTACCACCAGTGCTACCAGTTGACGGACAAGAGTGACGTGTACAGTTTCGGTGTAGTCCTGATGGAACTGATATCTTCCTTGCCGGCAGTTGACATCACAAGAGAAGGGAATGATATCAACCTATCTACCATGGCAATCGATAAAATACGTAACCACACTCTTCACGATCTCGTGGACCCTGATCTTGGGTTTGACTCGAACTGCGACATCAGAAAGATGATGATGGCCGTTGCCGAGTTGGGGTTCCAGTGCTTGCAGAACGCTAAGGAGATGAGGCCCTCGATGGATGAGGTCCTGCAGACTCTCAAGGACATACAGAAGCAGGGCAGTGATGAGGACAAGATTGCGGAGGAGAACGACGTTGCTGTTCTGTTGAAGGCCAAGCAGTCGATGCACTCACCCGTTTCTGTCATGGCCAAATTCACCAGCACATCCACAACACCTAATGCGAGCGGCTAATCAGTATATTTTCTGGACCGAAAATTTCAAGTACGGTTAGGCATATATATATGTACACGAGCTACATGGGTAGGTGAAAGGAGGAAAAGGAGAGATCAATGCATCCTCACTAGTCTTATTACTATTTCCCATTTTCACTGGTATTGAGGTTATCATTTAGTATCAAGAATGATTAATCTACAGATGAAGTTTTGAATTTTGAGAAGCGGGTAAACGAGCCTAAAACCTTGTTCCTGTCTAAGACTTGTGTTTCCAAAACCGTCAGGCTGTTTCAAAGAGTTTCCGGCAACCTCGATCTCTTAAGAATGAAAAGCAAGACATTTCAGAACACGTGACACTCACTTCTTCATAAACTTGAATTTGATTATGTTAATTCCGGAAATTGTTGCTGTCAAAACAGAAGTATTCTGATGACTGCTAGGACAGTTGAAAAGGTAGAGATCCAGATCGATATCTCCATTTTTGTTAATGACAGATGCTTGCCCTGCTCTGATTTCTTCATGTCAGTTCTTTTTGTTTTTTTTTTTGGGGTTCATTGTAATCAGGCATATTGATGAAGAATGCTCAATATTGTGACCTCCTTTCGAGGTATTCAAGTTCTCTGGCGATTATGATGGGCATAAAGCACAAACTCAAGTGTGGTAGGCCATTGCTAAACAATGGAATATCAATGCTCTCACTTTCCTTGCAGAACATTATCGATTGTGTTTTGCCAACTGGATGTGAGGTAGAATACGAGTGCTAAGTGGCACCACAAATTTATTTATGGGATTCACCTCCTCACCTCCATCTCCATAATTAAAAATCCTGAGCACCACCTATGCACAACTTACCCAATAGCACCCTCGCCTGCCCTCTGGCCCCCTCCCGGAACATTATAAATGTCTGCTTCCTCATGTTGCTCAAACGCAGAATTAGATTCGGAGAAATGCACTGTGATTTTATACCTCCCATAGCCTCCTTTGTAGTTGTGGTAATAGCTCGGGTCAAATGACAAATTTTCAATAGTGCTGACGAGTCGAGCTGCTTTATAACTCGTTGAAATCTTGGAGACTATACTCCATCTCCAAGGGTCAGCTGGAAAATACTGCATAAGTGCATGGGTATACAAAAAATTAACAGGAGAAGCCTGAATTTTCTGCTCATCTGCCTGCTGTGTTGGTAGCCAAACTAAACTCTTATTGAACGGGGTGAGCCAATTTGACCCGAATCTAGACTTGGGGTACAATAAAGTACCAAATATTGATGCATGTAGAGGAAAAAAAAATGGACTCTGCAGAATCGACCTGCCATAAGATCTTATGGCAAACTGTATCTTACTGGAAACCTAGTCTTTGACCTTAACTTTCACTAACAATTAATCTAATATATCCATGATATTGATGACACAATTGTAACAGCATTTTCTTGCTAGAGTACTGTGGTTAACAGCATTTAACTGTCCTAAGGGAATCGAAATCAGATCAAATGTAATTCACATCTAAAAAGATGACACCGTGAGTCAGTGTTCTGTATTGTCTTAATTCTATTGTTTCGCACCAATTAACACAGCCCAAAGTAACATCCTTGGTGGATGGCCCAATGACCAAAATCAGAAGGTGAGGTGCTGGATTGGACTGGGCGAACACGGATCTCTTCTACAAGCTCTCCTTAGCCAGCCCAATTGAACGCCATCCTACTGTTCGGAGGAAATCTTAAAATGGCTGCCGTTTTTTATGCACTTCTTTCCCCGCGGAAGCAAAGTACTGTTTGGTCCAATCGCTGAGTCCAAGTTGGAAGTGTGGTTGCTGCACGAACGGCGCTCTGGTGGGATTATTACATCTCACTGACCAGAACGAACCCAATTCTCCGTGCTACCATGAACTCATTGATCATATGTGCATCCACCATCTCCAACTTTCTCCTTTGAACTCACACCTGCCCAATCGCACACCCGGTTCTCCTGCATCCCCTCCATGATCAGGAACAGCTGCTACCCCACGCATAGTTTTTAAAACCGGACCGGGCCGGGAACCGGTGTTGGCATGGGTTCATGGGTTTATGGGTCGGACCGGGGGTTCAATGGGTTGAACCGCATGTTTAACAAATAATATTAATAATATAATATTACTAATAAATTTACATAATATCATAATTTGAATATAATTTATAACAAAAATCATTAATATAACCATTATATTAAACAAAATTTTAATATACAATGTAAATATAAGTTTAGTAAAATAAAATAGGTACATTACAATAAGTTTTTGTTTTTTTTTTAATTTTAAGTCGGCCGGTTTTTTTATGGGTTCAATTGGGTTCGCCGGTCGGACCGGGAACCGGCCGGTTCAATCGGATTTTTTCTCTTTTAATGTGCAATTGGATTTTTTGAATGAACCGGACCAGGTGAGTGGCCGGTTCCCGGTCGAACCGGTTGAACCGGCCGGCCCGGTCCGGTTTTAAAAACTATGACCCCACGTTCTCAGGCAGAGACCTAGACTTTGGGATGAACACAATATGCCTTGCGTTCGTGCTGCATTGAAAGTAGAACGTCAATTATATATATATATATATATATAATTGATGGAATGGTCAATATTGGTTACAAATACAGGATAGAATTTCATTTTGAATCATATGATATAAATCGGTAAGATTTATATTTGAGATAATTTTATTCCTTACTTTACCATCATGCGTTGATCATAAACTAATCAAGGTATAGTAGATTTTCATAATATCAAGTGACAAACAAGAAAAAAATATGGATTTAAGTAGTTAGATATATCCTTCTCTTAGATAACGTTTCACGTTTTAAGTCATATGAATAATACAAATTTATTATTTTACTTTTTAATAAATCAATGACATTAATCATGCATTAATTAGGACATAATAAAAATTTAAAATCAGGTAATGAGCATTGGGAAAAAAACTATTATATGGTGTCCATACAAGTTTACAACACATGGAAGTAGAAAGCTTCTACACATAAAAACATGAGTAAATACGCAAATGTCGTTCAGAATTCTTCCAAGTGATTATAATTAATGTCGGGACTGAATTTCTTTGGTGCAAGTGTTTATTAATCAATTTATTCAAATAGTTGAGCCTGTTAACTCTGCCTCAAGAGCAAGACTTCGCATACAATTGAATCCGCCTAGCCAACTCGGACAATTAAAGGGCAAAATTATCTTTAAATGAATATGTTATTTTCACGATATTTAAATTTGAGATCTTGCTACATACCGAAAATAAGATTGGTTAATCTCAATGTACCGATCCTTATATAAGGAAGATTCCTGCACGGTTGATTGACCAAAGTAATGGGTCATCGATCTTGACTCACTTCTTAGTTTGATTCGGGTTTCATCTGCGGGAAATGTCAAAATTATGGGACTCATAATTTCTTAACCACGTTGTAACATGTGTGAAATTGGCTCTAAAGTCATATAATTATGGATAAAATGGTTATAATATTGGTTATAGAGAAAATATAATTATTTGAAAATGTAATGTGTGAAATTTTTATTTATTATAATGGGTTAATTTCTTATATAATATTATATTATCCTAAACTTACAACCAAATACTGAAAATATAAGCACTCACTTACGGACCCGATTAATGATATGGGAATCCTGACTCATAATCGTAAAGACCTTTACAAAGGGGCTCATCATCTTGAGTCCTCGTAAACTTCTTCCACCGAGAGATTCCTCGTCTCCTTCGTCACGTGGATGATGCCGCACCAGAGAAACTCTCTTTCATGGGCTTGGTCTTCATGGCCATGGCTTCTAACCCATACGGACCAGAATCCATTAAAGAGACCCTCCAATTCAAGGCCACGGAGAAAAGGTACTGGGCATTATAGCATACCGGGCTTCGAATCCATGTCTTCTTATTATGAGTTTGAATAAGATCAGTCAAACATGAGTATATCCATCAAGGAAAAAGACCCATCATCTGTCTCATCACTATCTGAACTTTTAACTCTACCTCTCACATACATTATTCTTTCCATCTTTAAGTATCCAATGATCGGTCCAGGCCATCAACAATGGACTCCACTTGCCTTTGCGTTTGCAGGAGCCTTAGATGGAGCCATGTTGAACCAGCTAATAGTAGGGGGCAATCCCAACAGAGGTTGGACGGCGAACTGACCTGATAAGTCAGTCTATCACATTTCAATGGACCTTCTTCCGGTATACATCATCACCCGATATTCGGAAGTTTAATAACTCCTTTTTTTCACATTCCTCACCGTCTCCTCAGATTAGTCATGTTCTTCTGACCGTTCAAACTATGTGGGAAAGCAGGTGCTTTTCAAGTAATGAAAGTCCATGACGCGTGACTCTGATCACCTGCTCCACAGACACACAGACCAGCTTTGCAGTTCTAGGACCAGACCATGACTAGTGATGCTCAAAATGTAGGATAGCAACCAAGTGCCCCTCAATTCAAAAACTGGTGCGATTGCTCCCTTTACAAGTCAGAGTCACAAAAAGGCTGTACAGCGGGGAAACTCGGTTCACGATCCGGACGCAACCCAGTGTTTTCAGATTGATCGATCGGTCATGATACAACACATGCATATGGCCCGACGATGGCAGATGTGAAGTGGAAATACTTTAGTGCAAGATATTTTGATGTCATGAGTGAAAACCCAATAGATGGGAACATTTTATCGTTTAAGTATGTTCTCATTAGGTTTATCAAGAGTCATATTTAGATAAATGAGGAAACATGGGCAACCTGATCAGTTCGACAATTTCGTACACACTCGAATTTAAAATTATTTTAACAAAAGGAGATTAACGACTACTAAAATAAACTTATATCATATTAGTTTATTTCCCTTGCCGGGTTTTGTAATCAGAACTCTGGGTGTTCAGACTGCCGAAGGGCTTTGTGCTCTTTGGTTAGGAGAGTCCAAGGCGTGAGTTTGACCGGCTGCCACGTGACTGGGACCAGCTTTGTAATTTCAGGACCGTGCCATGGCTAGTGATGCTGCTCAAAAGGCAAACTTTAGATTTGGTGCAAATTTCCCCTTTACAACACACTCTCACGAAAAAGATGGGTAGCCCATCGAACTCCGCAGTCCCACTCGGAAGCTCGGTCCACAGACCAACGGCAACTCGGCGTATCTGAACTTGAGGCAGTGGATGGTCACCCCACCTCGGGGATTAACAACCCTAGAATGTCTATTTGGCTACTGGCTGAAAAGAAGGTTCTTGCGTTGTTGGTTGGGGCAATTTGAACCCGGGGCCCTACTGCTCGCATTTGTCACCTTCAACGTCTAACCACTCGATATCCGCAATTTAAAGGGGGGAGCAAATATAAAATTCCTAACCCTGGGGGCACAGATCAGATATGGTCTGAGTAGGAATGCAATTAGTGCACGCCTTTGGCTAATTTGGAGACATGTCGTGCGTTTCTTAGTCAAATTTGCACGGGACGAAGTTCTTTTGCTTTATATGACTGCCATGAAAGAACAAGAGACCCCCTCTCTTCTTTAATTCTCAGTTCTTCATAGAAATACCTAATCAAATATATATATATATATATTCTCATTTATATTCTATTTTAAAATGAATACATATTAAAATCTCCTATTATAATAAAACTTATACCGCAAATTATAGTATTTGATTATATGGTCCACCAAACGAACTAAAATTTTAGTGTGTTTTAAATAAGTAAATTTCTTAAATCACATTGATATAATGTTCATCAAAATTTTCCAACCAACTTTTGTACAGCTTTGAAATGAGATAGCTCAGTTGTTGAATTGTAAGCTTAGAGAGTAACTATGATGATGAACTTTTGATTGTTATGCCTTTTAACGATCAGACATTAGGATCCAATTATTGAGGCACGACAAATTATTAAGGACTCTCAACGGATGATATACATGGGATTTTCAACATAGTCATGTCATTCTCAATGTCGAGAGGTTATAATTTAAATTATTATTAATAAAAAAATTTATATCCATTTATTTATATTTAAAATTTATGGGTATTTTATATAGTTAAAAAAATAACAACTCAGTGGATAAAAGTTAAGTTTGCAGTGATAAATAAATTAAAGTTATCGGAAAAAAGTCAATAAAGCTGGGCTGAAGGATTATATATCATGATATTTATTCATTTGTAGTGGGATAAGATGATGATGTCCACTTTAGTAATTGATAAAAGACCCCAATTTGCTCGGGACCAGTTGGCAGCTACCAAATGGCCACCGTCGCATGTGTTGGCACTTATTGCGACTTATCTCAGTTCAATGGAAGCACAACAGTTTCCTAAAAATCATAAAAAGGCATCTTGATATTTAATTGATATGCCTAAAAGACAAAATTTTTATGATTATAAAATTTTTTTAATTAAAAATGGCTTAAGCTCGAGATTTAATTAATAGAAAAATATATTAAATCATCTACTAATCCATGTGTGCTATGAGTAAAATGGAGTTAATACAGATCTAAGAAAGTAGACGGACGGGGAAGTCAAGCATGGTCGGGCCGATCCACAGCTTGTTCTTTGTGTCGTGAGGCTGCCCAATAGTTCCATGCCACGATCAATCGCGCCCTCGAGATTTAATACCGCGTGCTCTTGAAGTGTCATCCCGATCAAGTCAAAAGCGTAGGGTGCGAATGAAACCGAGAAATAAGACCCGGGCTCCGATCAGAACCTTTCGTGTTAATCCCGTGCACCGAGGAGCACCTGATGATTTTTTCTGGACAAAACCGGGGCAAAAAATCGACGATCAGGTCCCTCGTTGGGGACTCGTGAGGGCGCGGGGACATCAGGTGGCAACGCCGACGTGGCACGCTCCCTCCACGCATCCCTCTTGTGCTCCTCTAATTACCCATATTCATATTCAACCGGGCATTACTTATTATCTATTATCTATGAATTTATAAAAATTAATTTAATAAAAAATAATAAAATTTTACTCTTAAATGAGTTTTGATTAACTCCTATATATCCATATTAAATGAGTAATACTTAGTTAATATACCTAATTTCGGTGTCTTCCACTTTCCCTCCTCCTGTCTGTTTCTCTTAATCAAAGCTGATAATGACATATTATAGACTTTTTCTTTTGTCTTGATTAATGGATTACCTACCTTCATGGATTGGACGGGTATTACCAGGGCCACGTGGGCTGTTGCCAGCAGAGTTGGACCCGAGCTCTGCAGCCGACATAGACCTTAGGTCGTTCTTACTTCTTTTAGACCATCCCGAGGAATCTAATCGAGCGACTAAATGGATACTTGCAACAAATTTGACGAGCAAAAATTCACCAAGATGCCTCATTATTGCACTTCTTAGTAAGAACAAACAACCCCTTATCATTAGCACGTGATTAGGGTAATCTAATCTTCAAAATCTGTACTTTTGCTGGGGCAAAGGAAAAAAAATATTTACTACATCAATCTAATCATTCAAAAGCAAAGATACGTAAGAAGTAGTCATTGAGCAGTGCTACTCATTCTCGAAACATCCTCAATTTGATTTTTCTCTGAATTTTATGATAATAATAGTAACTGATCATCAATGGTACTGCTTAATTTGCTCTTTACAAAATAGTATCGACATGATTGGCATCTTCTATGCGTCACCGGTAAAACCGAGAGAGAGAGAGATGAGAGCCTTTGAGTATAATTTTTTTATGGTGTTTTGTGATAGAGACATTAGGTTAAATTTTATTTTATTCTCTCATTAAGGGATTATTCAGATCAATATCTTCTATTTATGATCAATACAACCAGAGAGAAGACGGTCAAGAAGGTGCCAGCTTTGATTTTTCATGGAGTTTTATATGACGACAATATTAAGTGATCGATGACCAGTTGTACTTGCGTCTTACTTATATGCTGTTCTTTGTTAATTAAGTGTCACGGGGGTCGGAAGTGTGATACCATCAGTTCTGGAGTCTTGCTCGATTAATGTCCAACAGCGCACTCCCCGTGATGGCGCTGAACAATCTGTCGCTCTGGCAGCCACTCCACACAACCACTCGACTGAGGCTAAGCAACCAATACTTGGAACTCAACAAGTAACAGAAATCACAAACAGCAAGCAACGCCTATCTGGGAAAAATCCCCAGTCTTATATACAATTCGATGCACGTGAGTATACGGCAAAACCCAACATGCGAACCACTCAATCATCTAAGGACGTCCCTCGCGTCCCACGCCCCCTCTCCGGTGTCCCGCGCTCTGACGGACTCCAGTAGTTATCGCCTTCAACTGCTCCAATCAATGCTTGTCCTTTGCGTTGACATGACCTTGATCTAACCACATCCCTCAAGGTCATGAACTGTGGCTTGAGTGCCACTAAACACTCAGTTCGCACATGTCGACGACGCATCCCCTGATCAGTCGCACCCGGTCTCGGTCGCATACATGCATCCAGACGCTGATCCATCTCCTTGATTGATCACGTCACAACAACACCCGAACATCGGCCAACCACCTCCGGACCAGGCAATAGCATCAGCATGTTGGAGTCGTGACACCCGTCAACTCCTTTGCCAAGCACTCCACCTAATGCTCAGCGTCGTTGCCCGAGTTTAGTCCGCCGATCACAGGCTAGCACATCCTCCTCCAACTTCAGTCAGCACGAGCATCGACGTAAACTTGGCCACTATCCGGATCGCGCGCCACCCCTATGACAGACACAATCAATAGAGCCGTTCGCTGATTTCCATCGATGTCGAGGACAGCACAACTTGGGAAACTCTACATAATTTGAATATTTGCTTCATATGATGATAATGGACCAATGCAACAACTATGCAATAAAGAGCATCATCATAATTAATACATTAAGATTATTCGGTACTTTTCTCTTTAAATAAGTTTTCATATTCAAATTAATTTTTATTAGTCCGACACCATTGGATTGTGTTGGATGTGTGCCGATTGCTTCGGAGAAAGGGATTTCAAAATGATTCCATCACGAGGGAATGCGTGAGAGCTGTGTTCAGTTCCTCTCCCACAGTTTTAAAAGCTTGCTAGATTTCTGAACTAAAACGTACGGTAGCCCGGAGAACGCATCACTTGCAGTTGTGCAGTTGTAATGTACAGTCTACGGTTTGGATATGCCGAAAAGTTGGGAGGGTACTCAGCTCACGAAAGCAATGGGTGCCATGAAGGTGCCCATAGCTTCACAAATTTATTTTTCAGTGAAAAATCAAGACTTTATTTATCTTCTCGATCTCTCATGTAAAATATTTTGAATTATTTTATCAAATATTTCCTAAATCAGGCATTTTCATGGTCGTCCTCTCACATATACCAGACATTATATCACCATAAACTTTTGGTCGGATGAGAGGATCTTTGCAATGTCGGAATCTCCATAAAAATGAAATGTGGACTTCCCTATATATTATTATATATTTAAGAAAAATTACAGTAAAAATTCTAAATATTTATCCATTTTCATAAGCAAGTAGTAAAAGTTTCAAAACGTAATATCGGTCATGTATGTTTGGTTTTATTATAATGTTAAGCCCAATCCATCGATCTCCGTAATGAACGTGTTGATGTGGTGGTTATTAGATCGCGTGCTAATTTCTATACTGACGTGGCAAAAAAATAATCATGTGGTGTGATGGTGTGTCAAAATTTGATGATGTGACACTGAATTGCTAACATGTCACACCACGTAGACATTAATAGGCGACAGTTTATACTTGCTTAATGATAGTCAATGAAAATGATTTAACAATATAATATAATCAAATATTTATAACTGAATATGACGTCTTAAAATTTAAAAAAACTCACTCATAAAAATAATGTAAACTTCCATAACTTATTGTGTAATTTTTCTGTATATTATATTTAATATGGGATTCCATTTTCTTCATTAGACTTAGTGTAAGTATCACTAATGACTTTCATATCCATGTAGGCCGCCTTATCTTATAGTCATGACTCATTGTGGGAATCATATCCCACAGGAAAATCGCATCTTCTAAGAATTTACCAGAAGTGGACCTTCGGATCATTTGATCATTGCTGGAATAGACTCACTTTTCGATTATGCGCTAATTGTTCCACTCGCTTGGAGCAACAGTGGAATGGAACGGTATCATTGCACACCTTGATCAACGTGAGAGCCCTCATAGGTCGTTACCCTTCAATCTCGCGCCTCGAAAGTATTAACATAAAAAAGATACTGAACTACTAAGTACAACTTGTTTGGGCATCTAATTCCTCCAGAGTTATCTTAAAAGAAAAGGCATATGATAAAAAGTAAAAAAAAAAAAAAACCATGCAAACGGAATAATATTTGCTCTATGCCAATAAGCCTCTCACGGGCGGACCACGTGGCATCCACCGCCACTCACGTGACAGCCTAGCATCCGCTGACATCACCACCCACGCTGGATGCTCCGTGCCACGTGGCTTCCGGTCAACTATAAACTTCGCCTCCACTCTCTGTCTCTCTCTGTCTCTCTCTTCCCCACCCCCACCCCGCCTCCCAACCCCCCGCTGCAAAATCTACAAACAGAACGAGATAAGGGCCTGCGTTGTAGAGAGAGAAACGAGCTCATCGAAGTATCGGAGAGAAGAGAGAGAGCGAGAGCTGTCAGGTGGAGGCGAAGCGACTGGAAGGTGCTGGCGGAGGCTCTGGATTGAGCAAATGGCGACGCCAATGGCAGGGAGCGGCGGCGGGGGCGTGGCGGTATTGGCGAATTCGGTGGAGCGGAAAGGAGGAGCGGAGTCGCCGGCAGTGGGCCTGTGCCTGGAGGAGCGCGAGCCGGAGTCGCCGATTTCGATGTTCCTCTACTTCCACAAGGCGATCCGGAATGAGCTGGATGCGCTCCACAAGCTCGCCATGGCTTTTGCCACGGGCCAGAGGGAAGATATCCGGCCGCTCCTCGATAGATACCAGTTCTTGCGCTCGATTTATAAGCACCACTCCAATGCTGAAGACGAGGTAACTGCTAATTTTGTGTTTCTGTTTGTTTCCTGTTCCACTGAATTTAGTGTCCTCAGATTCTATTTTGCTGTACTGGATTGAAGGAGGAAATGAAAGTAGTTTGAGTAGCGATCAGCTTCTTTTCCTGTTGAACGCCAGTACTTAGTTCTGAGACACGAAATCAACTTCATCCATGCTTTTCAGGATTCTATTATATCGTGAATGGGATTTTATTAGCTTACGTAATATTTCAGTTGGTGATGAGGAAGGAAAGAGCGATAGATTTGAGAAGGGAATGAAGGAAGCGATTTCATTTCTTAAAATCGACTTAGTGATCCTTAAGTTATTAATTTTCCTTTGTTTTATCTATCACGTTTCGATTGCATATTTTGTTTTTCTTCACATCCTTTTATTTTCTCGGGGAAGTTGGATAGTTTCAGTCCCAACCTCTGTGTAGTTGTTTGATCATAATTCTGTGGAAAATTTTTGGTCCTTTTCTCCCTGTTAGGATTTTAAAGTAATCATACTTTTTCCTAGCATTTTGTGATGAATTCTGGTAATTGATAGGATTTTTGCTGTTTTCTAACATCATATCAATAGGGAAATGCTAGTTTCTTCGGACAGATGAGCATTACAAGTAAGACCATTCCATGTAGTATGTGGTTTTATCTTTTTTGGTTTATGATTATCAGTTAGTTTCTCTAATTTGAAGATGGTGAGCATCTTTTTCTTTCATTTTTTAATGTCACTACGTCTATAGTAGTTGGAAATACAAATTGAGATATCAAATTAATTAATATAGTTACAGTTGTTACTTCAAATGCATATCAGACAAAAAATTATAGTCGAAAATTTGCCACATGTACTATTCGGTGACTCTTTTATTGCTAACTAAAACATGAAAGCAAAATTCCCATCTGCAGGTGTATCAGCACCAGCAAATTGAGTATGCGTACACTATTCCATGCTTATGAATTTCTTAGTAAATGAGCACCAAAATCTCTTTCATAGAGCGCAAACATGAGGATGGCTATGTAATCATTGCATCAAGTTTGCTGTTTGCATATGCTATATTTGTTTGAGGATCCACTTTTTGCTGGAGGAAACTAACCATCAAGATATATTCTTTCTTTTAATGCTGAATAATTTAATAATGCTCTTTGGCTTTTTTGGATATTCAAATTTCATGGTTGTGGTTGGCTCTATGCATTTATTGTCCGGTAAGGAAGGTGATGCTATGGCATCATGCCGACATGTGGAAGTGGCTTATCACTTCCTGAATTTCATTTTTCCCTCCAACTTTCTGAAAATGAATCTGTGACGTAATCTTTGATTTGGATAACAGGTTATCTTTCCGGCTCTCGATATACGTGTAAAAAATGTAGCACATGCATATTCCCTTGAGCACGAGGGGGAAAGTAACCTTTTTGATCATCTGGATGAATTGCTAAAGACAACTGAGCAAAGTGATGAAAGTTTTTCAAGGGAACTAGCTTCCTCCACTAGAGCTCTCCAGACATCAGTTTGTCAGCATCTAGCAAAGGAAGAGGAGCAGGTACCATTTATTTCTTCAGTATCATTATATCTAATGTAACATATGGATAACAGGCTTTTGGGCAATAAAATCTAATGCTACCCTGGCTATGTGCTTTCAATATTTTCTCACTGCATCACCTTAATATTATTGCATGGAAAATGCATCATTGGCCACTATTAGAGGTCAGTTTCCAAGTTACAAAGCATGTCATGGACATATGCATCAGCCAATACCTTGGCATTGCTGGATAAGCGTGTCCATCTTTCTGTATTTTGGGGAAAAATGAGTCCCACGGAGCTCATTTTGCAGAGAAAAAATAACACTAATGCACAAAGGGTAATTTGGTCTATTCGCAGAAATGATCCTTGTCATACTCTTCACTCTATTGTGCATTTTACCTTAATTTTATAATTTAATTTTCCTAAACAGTCTTTTCTTTTGTTGATTTTCATTTCCAGCATCTGCTCCCTTTCTTTTACTGGCTTATGAAAAATTGTTCATGTGGATTGTAGAGCAATTAGAGCTCAATTTTGCTCATATCAAATCATCATAAAGAGAAGAACTAATTTAATATTTTAGGTAGAAAGGAAATTATCAAAATTGTGGTGACTTGTTGGGTAATTGATATTATGCAATGTAGTTGTTAAAGACCAATACTTTAGTGTATTCTACTCAATGAAGTCTTTCGCTCAGAAAAGAAAAACTAATTGTGTTGTTCTTGCATAGTTTCTGTATCCTTTAGATGCAGCTTTTCCCATAACTTCAATGGAAGTTTTTTTTCTTTTCAGGAAGATATGCATAAGAATCTGTTATGATATTGCAAAAGAAATTTGTTAATTGTCATTATTTGTTCTTTATATAACATGGAAGCTGTATGTGTGTTTAAGTGTGAGGCTGACAGTGATGCTCCGGTTTTCTTCATTCATTTTAATTTTGTTTACTTCTAACTTTTCAGGTTTTCCCTCTGCTCATTGAAAAGTTCTCACTGGAAGAGCAGGCATCTTTAGTATGGCAGTTTTTATGCAGCATTCCAGTTTATATGGTGGCAGAATTTCTTCCTTGGCTTTCTTCCTTAATTTCAAAGGATGAATATCAGGAGTTACACTGTTGTTTGAGCAAAATTGTTCCAGAAAAGAAACTCCTTCAACAGGTAATCTTTCATATAACAGCTTGAGGCACTGTTTGCACCCTTTCAACTTAAGAGTGACCTGGCATTTTCTTCTTTTAGGTTATTTTCACCTGGATGGAACGGAATGATGATGCTAAAACTATATGGAAATGTCGTGAGAATTCTAAGGTTGGCTCATCACAGAATCCGTTGGATATGCAATGTGCCTGTGCGCCATCCAAGACCACTAAAAGAAAGCACCCTGAGTCCATTACAGTTGTTTCAGATGATGTTACCACACATCCAATAGATGAAATATTGCTCTGGCACAATGCCATTAAGAAAGAGTTATATGAATTAGCTGATCAAGCAAGGAAGGTACAAGATTCTGGAGATTTCACCAACCTGTCATCCTTCAATGAGCGACTCCAATTTATTGCTGAAGTTTGCATTTTTCACAGGTATAAACATTTAGTTATGTGATTATAGAAATGAATTGTCTTTAAGTTGTACTCCAAGCATTCAGAGCAAATTGCTTAAGAAGTATGGTAACTAGAATTGCAAAAGATCCTGCTTGCACCATGATGATCAATTTTGATGGCTTTAGTTGTTGGGCGAATAGAGTGGATTTTTTCCCTTTTTTGGGTCGTTCACTTTTTAGTTTAGTTATGCAGTTCTCTGACATTTTATTCTCTTGGTTTCAGTATTGCTGAAGATAAGGTCATCTTTCCTGCAGTAGATGGCAAGTTATCCTTTATTGAGGAACATGCTGAAGAACAAAGTCAGCTGAATGAGTTCAGGTGCTTGATTGAAAATATACAAAGTACAGGAGCAACTTCTACAACTGCTGAATTTTACATGAAGCTTTGCTCACATGCTGATCAGATAATTGAAACTATAGAAAGGCACTTCCACAATGAGGAAGTTCAGGTTAGCAATAGCGATGAACTGTTCTGTCATTAAGCCTGATAGCTAAAGTAAGGTCCTGGATTTTTTTATTGGGCCATTGTGCTAATATTTAAGCTCATACAACTTGATAGTAAGTTTCAATTAAAATTTTGGCTTAGGATCAAATCATCTGTTATGCACTGAAAATTTTCATCAGTCTTTCTAATGATGGTATTGTTTGTTGACCTGGCAGATATCCTTCATTTTCTTCACTATTATGACATATTCTGATTTCATTGATTCCAGGTTCTACCACTCGCTAGAAAACACTTCAGCTTCAAAAGACAACAGGAACTCTTGTATCAAAGCATGTGCATGATGCCCCTAAAATTGATAGAGCGTGTTTTGCCTTGGCTTGTTGGTTCATTAGGAAAAGTTGAAGCCAGGAATTTTATCAGAAACATGCAGTTGGCAGGTAATTTACATGGTCTTGGTGGATGGACATGAGTGATTAACATATTTTCTCAACGATTGCTCTACTAACCTTATCTTATTTTATTATCATTTTTTTTTACTGTGGTTTCAAATCAGCTCCTCAATCAGATTCAGCTTTAGTAACTCTTCTCACTGGTTGGGCTTGCAAAGGTCACAACCAAGGCCAATGTTTGTCTCCTTGTGCAACTGGCTGCTGCCCCTTCAAAGAATCTTCTGAGATTGAAGATGATTTTGATCAGTCATTTTGTCCATGTGCATCTGCATTGCCATTAGATAATTCTATCTCTATTAAAGCAGATGAGACGACAAGGCCAGTCAAGCGGAGTGCCTTTATGTTGTCTGAATGCAACCAGGACTATACCACTGGAGAGAATATGAAGGATCATGAATGTACTTATAGCAGTAGGTCTTGCTGTGTTCCTGGTTTGGGAGTGAAGAGAAGTAATCTGGGATTGAGTTCACTAACTGGTGCTAAGTCTTTCCGATCCTTGTCTTTCAACTCATCTGCTCCATCCCTTAATTCGAGTCTTTTTGTTGGGGGAAAGGATGACCATACTTCCAGCGATGGGTCTAGTGGTCGACCCATTGATACCATCTTTAAGTTTCATATAGCCATAAGGAAAGACTTGGAATACTTGGATATAGAATCTGGGAAGCTTGGCAACTGTGATGAGACATTTCTAAGGAAATTTATTGGAAGATTCCGCCTTTTGTGGGGTTTGTACAGAGCTCACAGTAATGCTGAGGATGACATTGTGTTTCCAGCCCTGGAATCCAAAGAGGCTCTTCATAATGTCAGTCACTCGTATACACTAGACCACAAGCAGGAGGAGAGGTTATTTGAAGATATGTCTTGTGTACTTTCTGAGCTCTCACAGCTGCACGAGAGACTACACAAGTATTCTATGATAGAGGAGAACAGTGATGCTGATGTCCCTGCCATCAATGGTGGGGATTGCAAGCAGAAGTACAAAGAGCTTGCAACAAAACTTCAGGGTATGTGCAAGTCTATTAAAGTTTCTCTAGACCAGCACATATACCGGGAAGAACTTGAGTTATGGCCATTGTTTGGAAAACATTTCACTGTTCAGGAGCAAGACAAAATTGTTGGGCGTATAATCGGGACGACTGGTGCTGAGGTGTTGCAATCGATGTTACCCTGGGTAACTGCTGCACTCACTCTTGATGAGCAGAGCAAAATGATGGATACTTGGAAACAGGCAACAAAAAATACAATGTTCAGTGAATGGCTTAATGACTGCTTAAAAGGAACTTCAGTATTGTCTTCAGAAGCTCAAGCTCAAAAATCAGAAACTGACACTACTCAAAATGGTCTGCCTCTATATTCTTTTATTATAGAGTCATCAAGATAGTGGAATTTCTATTTGAACGAATATATAATTTCTAATTTGCTTGACGGGTCAACTTTCCCTGGATGGTCCCTTGATAAATCTGTCAAGAGTATGACTTGCAGCCATTTCCTTATCTCATCTTGATGTATTTTCAGGTGTCGAATTTCCAGAGACTTTGGATCACAGTGATGAGATGTTCAAACCTGGATGGAAAGATATCTTCCGGATGAACCAAAGTGAGCTTGAATCTGAGATCAGAAAAGTTTATTGGGATTCAAGTCTTGATCCACGGAGGAAGTCATATCTTGTCCAGAATCTTTTGACTAGGTAGGGTCCTAGTGCAGAAACATGCTGGCACAGAGATCTCTCACCCAAAGCTTTTCATCATTAGACATTTGTGGTTATATGATTATTTGGCATGGTCTTTTGATTAATCATCGCAATGGTTTCAGCCGTTGGATAGCAACGCAGCAGAAGATGCCTCAGGCATCAATAGGAGACACATCTAATGGTGAAGATGTTGCTGATCGAACTCCTTCATACAAGGACCTGGAGAAGCAGATATTTGGATGTGAGCACTATAAAAGAAACTGCAAAGTCCGTGCTGCTTGCTGCGGAAAGTTATTCACCTGTAGGTTTTGCCATGATAAAGTTAGCGATCACTCAATGGATAGGCAAGCTTCTACTTGGTGCACGCTGTTTCTGGCTCAATTGAACATTTTCTGGTCCTAATTGTTTCTATAAATCTTCCTACATGTATGACAGTCTCATGATTGCAGGAAAGCAACAACAGAAATGATGTGTATGCGTTGCTTAGAGATTCAACCAGTTGGTTCTACTTGCATGACTCCTTCATGCAATGGATTTTCAATGGCAAAGTATTATTGCAGTATATGCAAATTTTTTGACGATGAGAGGTAATGCCATTGGTCATCCTTTATAATGGAACATGTGGAAGAATATTCATCAGATTTGTTACTGTTGGTTTGACATTGATTTTTCAGGACAATTTTACTGACATCACCCCCCTTCATTTTTGTTACTTTAGGGATGTTTATCACTGCCCATTTTGCAACTTGTGCCGTGTTGGGAAGGGCCTTGGAATTGACTACTTTCACTGCATGACGTGTAACTGTTGCCTTGGAATGAAGGCATCTAGCCACAAGTGCTTGGAGAAAGGCTTAGAGACAAACTGCCCTATCTGTTGCGATTTCCTGTTCACATCTAGTGCAACAGTCAGGGCCCTTCCGTGTGGCCATTATATGCACTCTGCTTGCTTTCAGGTCTCTCCCTACCTCATATATATGTCTCTCTATGTCCTCATTTCATTGATTGATCGGTTCTTATTCTGTCCCTTTCCATGAAATGGTCAGGCCTACACTTGCAGTCACTACACCTGTCCAATTTGCAGCAAATCACTAGGAGATATGGCGGTAAGAGATTGTCTTCCCCAACTCTGTGTTTCAGAAGACTGTTTTATGTCATGTTGCAATATTTTGACTGTAATAATGCTTGGTCTATGCCTTTTGTTAGATGCCAGGTTGATTTATGGCTTTCTTGTCATCTAACTCTGTACAGGTTTACTTTGGCATGCTGGATGCTCTGTTAGCTGCTGAGGAGCTCCCAGAGGAATACAGGGATTGTTGTCAGGTGATAAATATCTGATCCCACATTGGCATCGATTACATCATGCATTTGTATTCTGTGATCTGAATTTTCCAACAGAGTTTTCCTTGAGGAACTTTCCTTGTTCAATTGTTCATAAATGCTGCCCTATACGTGAAAGATGGAACCTGATCATGATCGCACGGTGTTTGTGGTTCTCAGCCTGATGACACATTGCTTCACAATGATGAAATCTGTTCGTGTTTTGTGTCAATTACAGGATATATTATGCAATGACTGCAATCAAAAGGGCACCTCACGCTTCCATTGGCTGTACCACAAGTGCGAGTTCTGTGGCTCCTACAATACACGTGTGATCAAGAGTGACTCAGGCAATCCCAACTGCCCAAACCCAAACTAGTTGGGTTCTTCCCTATAGTTAGTTCCTTGTCCCTGGAACCTTAGCCGTTAGATTGTGTACAGCAGGTGTATAGCTGATTCATTTACAGTAAAAGTCATCATGGGTTTCCATGGAGTCCTGGAGTAATTCTTTTGTTTTTGGGAATCACCTGAGAGACCACTCGGAATCAAGACAGATGGATCAGGGGGTAGTTGAAACGCTGTCGTCTATAGAATTTTGGATGATGCATGCTCAGATCTTCCAAGTGTTTCGGACCCCTTTCTTGCGACGTTTACTTGGTTTTTTTTTTTTCTCTTTTGTTTTTTGGGGCTCTCTTCTCTTGATACAAGGAAAGATGATGTCGGATCATCTATTAGCACAAAGACTAGCTCCCCTATGTGGCAAATTCGACTCAGAATGTTTCCAATTCTACCATACTGAATCGAATGCTTCATCGAGGGTGTTGGCTTTCTGGAGGTGCTGTTTATGGGGGCAAATTGAGTCACTATCTTGGCCCGCAGCCGCAGGAGCGACAATCGGCGGTCAAGAAGCATCAGAAGTCGACTCCTCCCGACAGAATCCATGTCAGGGCTTTCACGGTTGACTCACCTAATTCTTTCCTGAGTCATTATTTCATTTTGAAATTGGATTGGTCAGTTTGTAAACCCTTTCTTTATTCATACAACTCAAGAACTTATTGCATATCTAAAGCGAACAAAACTCCAAACCACTCAGAGCATGTGAGATGGGAACATTTTCACTCCCACTTTAGCCTGTAAAAGGGTGCTACAATGTTGGGGACAAAAATGGAAACGAATCAACTGCAAATCTACAAGATCAAATTGGAGGGGAAGCCAAGGTCATGAATCATCATCTCCTCCACTTCCCCTTTCCCCAGAGGGATAAACACTCTAATCTGAAGAGGCTCGGGGTGCCTCACGAGTTGTGAAAGGGTGGGATGTTCAGCACAGGAGCAACCTTGATGCTGCAACCATAGTACGGTCCTCCACTGCTACTCTTCCTCGGTAGAGATGAATAATGACTTGGAAGGACCGAGCCAGCATTGCCATTCCCGGCACAGGTATCTGTTGCTTGTGCAATGGCCTTCGTTTCTCATTCTGTGCAGCAGCAGCAGCAGCAGCTGAACTCGCCGAGTTGCTTCTCAGCAGGACCGGCAATGGGAAAATCGAGGCTGCTGCTTCCCCCTAGAACTCCAGCAGGAGTTTGGCTGGACCTTCCCCTCGAGCTTCGACTTTGTCCCTCTGATCTCTTTTTCCTCTGCTCTCTGTTCCACTGCCTCTCCATGACTTGGATGGTGGAAATGAAGCGGCGACAGAAACGGGAGAGGCCGTGGCCTTGCCCCTTGACCTTGATCCTCTTCAAGTTGAGAAGCTCGTCTCTTCTGGACCAGGCTCGGAATGATCATCCCGTTCTCGAAGAGAGAGCTCATCCGCTGAAGGAGACTGCTCGAACCCGAAGCTGCCACTGGTTCCAAACTCGAAGCCAGCACTTCAGCGTGGAGGCAATGAAGGGAGAGCTCGCTCAACCGGTGTAATAAGATCGGATTGACCGAGTTCTGAGGGAGTACGAAGTCCGAGGAGAGCTCGTTCTCAAGCACATACTCATCATTATCGTCCCGGGAAACTTTGCAAAGCAAGAGAGGTAAGGAATTTGAATCCCCGGAAGAAATTAACTGAGGAGCATGGCAATGTTTCAACTTCGAGTCTTCAAGGGGAAAGAAGAGTCAGATCCTAGAAGCGGAGGGTACACTGTAGGTGAATATGTAGTCTACGTGGCCGAGGAGAAAATTCAAACATGAAAAAACATTTAAAAAATGGAAGGCAAAAAACAAAGTGGGGGCACTGACATCCTTCCTTTCGCTTATATCAATCTTCATTTTGGCCTCCCAACAGATCATTTTTTGTTTGATCAGGCTCGGGTTTGAGTAGTTAGCGTTTCATATGTAGCCGATCCATTACATTTTAGGAAATGGTTGCGGTCACCCGTCAGCTAACCATTACCGGTGTCAAATATATATATATATATATTGCAAGTCCCATAATGATGCATCAATTTGGTAATCGAACTAAACAACAACGTCTTTGGTCCCATCTCCCCTGGTTAGACATCACAGTGACCGGTGATTTATCTCTCCAATTAGCAGTTCAAGTTATCATCGAGATACTTTATTTTTGGCTAAATCGTGAGTTAGATATGGCCATCTCTACTCCGACTCCATGGGACTGTTCCAAGCCAATATAAGTCGGTAGTCGGTCGAGCCCATTCAAGCAAGACTCATCGATAGACCCACACAATTTATATATATAAATCTGGTAAGATGCTGCCTGTAACTCGGAACTCCACGTAGTCCGGAAACAATGTCGACCGTCCTATGAAGACTCTCGCCTTTGCTACGGTTCTACTCCGGAAGAACTCCGAATCGATCCTCTTTCATTCGCTTGAATACATTATTAAGCAGCAAACATTAGACATATAAAGGAATGAGTTCATAAATGGGCCCAATCCGGATCATCATCATCATCATCATGTAGTACTGCTATTATTCATGAGTGTCATCACACTTGCATTTAGCGCTATCATGGCTTCATCCAACATTTTTCCTAATTGGTCGGGAATTGAAGACCCGACCGTAACCATCGTTCAAGATTCATTGCTAGACATGCCGTATGGTAGAGACCAAGTCATACCGACGTCTTAATTTTCTTTGATTCGATCACGCCGTGTGCTCCGGCGGTCCATGTTTTGTTGACGTAATTGGCATGTCGCTACGCTAGTGAATCCGTGCACTTACATTGACTCAGATCAGTAGGACTTCCATGTCATTCGAGCTACAGCCACCAACCAGAAAGATATTTTCTCGATTCTCCTTTACTTCTTTGGTCTGCCAAATTTACGAGGATCACATACGACCCATTCCCTCATTTCGACCTCCCGATCTCTGTAACGTGGGGAATTCGCCCGCCCTGAAGTGGAATTAAGATGCCATAGTTCTTCGTGACTTTCTTAATCGATATGGGCAGCGATAAGATCATTGTCACAGAAAACTCCCTTACAACCGAGTGCAGACACTGGCTAGCCTAGCCAGTTACAAGATTAGGCATGTCATCGACAAGAAATCAAACTGTCGTGCGGGTTACCTTACAAAAAAGAGTTACGATCTGGTTAGCGTCAGTTTACCTCGGAATAGACCGGTCAGCTCCCGGGCAAACCCAGACTAATCTGTACTTCACCTTACCTTTTACGAATGCATGCGCCTAAGCTTCCAGAAGCAAGCGAGCAACATGCATTCCCAGAGACGGATTCTTAAGGCATCAGCAAGCCCCCAAACTGAGAGGCTAGAATATCTAGAAGAAGCTTCGCATCAAGTGCCCTTGGCTGGAAAGATCAATTCACTGGATGACGAAATAACCGATCCACCGTTCAGTCCACGCATCACGGGAGGCCGAGGGAAATAAGCAGAAACACTGAGCAGCCAGCTATCGCAGGATCTTCCGAACTGGCAGACTGTACAGTTGCGAAATAGCCCAGAAATTGATTGTCGGCATGACGTGAAGGAAAAATATACAGGTAGGAGATGATTCAGCTGCATTCGCTGTACAGTAACAGGCTTTTACCGACTTATAAGCCACGTATTAGATTTGGAAGTCCAAAAGTCGCACATGTGACGGTGCATATCAACAATTGTCAGGCAAATAGTCTCCAGCTTCTAGAGATCGGGATTTGTCTATCACCGGAGATCAATGACGTCAAAGTCTATATTTGGGTTCATGTAAACGTCAGTGCAGGACTTGTAGATGGGCCCACCATCAGGAGGCTGATCGTGGGGATGGAACCCACGCCGCTGACAGTGTCTAATAACTGACATGCCCCCCGGGGTCGTGAGACGAAAAATGCCATGGGGCCTACAGAGATTATGAAAAAGGAACTTCTGTTTACTCAAAAGATTGCGCTTGGAACATGGCTGATGATCACCCCATACAGCAACACAATTTGCAAAGGCATATTATACAAGTAAAAACTGCAAAATTAAAATAGAAATCATTTTCTGACCTTGAACTGTCTCTTGGTGCCATGACGACTGCAACGGCTTCTGGCAACATGATCTACGGGAGTAATGAAACTTTTAAGAAACCTAATTATGTACTCCGAAAAAGATAATATCAAAACAATGCACCGGCCAAAAGTAGAAGAGAAAAGTACCTGATATGAGTAGTGTGTGTGAAGATCAATTGATGACATGAAACACGATTGAGTAGGATGTGTCTGAGAATTGCAGAGCGAATTAGTAATTCAACCAAAACAAGATCCATGGCTTAAATAGTTTGTGCAACTATGGGCAACAGGTAAAAAAGATACTCACGTGAATCCATCCAAGAGGGAACAGGGATTGCTTATCTTGAACTTCAAATATCTCTTCTTCATTAGTAGTCTGACACTGACAGAAGATTATAGCTCCACTGTTAGACTCAAGCCCCCAGAAAAGAAAAGAAAGAATCAAAAGATTGAATGCAACTCGACTGTAATTTGACTGCCATACAGAATCTGATGTTGATTCCTGCTTGGGAATTATAAGAGCCGTGACATAGAATTTCCTGTTTTTCTGCCAAAAGCAAGCACAATAAGCATTACAAATTAGTAATTACAAGAGATAATTAACTATAGGCAACTGCAAAGTGTAAGCCCTTACAAGTGACCCAGCAAGTACACCACATGTTTCCAAATTCCGGTCAGTGTTGATCTTTGCCAGCTTCATGAAGCTCTCCATCAATTTTGTCGACTGCCAAGAACAATAACAGTAAAGATGCAGAGAAGTGGCATGGAGAGAAGGAATATAAAAGCTCTTCCTACAGAAAATGTAGTCAGGAACTATTTTTAAGGAGGCCAAAATGTTTCACTTTTTATCCCACTCAATGTAGAAGTTCTATAATTATTGTTACATCCCCTACATCACCTTTTATGTCAAACAAAGGTCAAACCTAAAGATAAATCAGATGGACAAAAACATCTGCTGTATCTATCGGCTTTGTCCAATAAAAAGTGAAGAGGAAAACAATAAAATAAATGTTTGGTTAGGTGCAGAATGACCAAAATTAGACTTGGAAGGTTCATTTAGGAATATGGCTAGTCTTCCTCAAAATCATCAAGTGTTCTGCTGAAAATATAAGACCAATTTTTAGAAAATTAAACTCTATTTTCCACCATAAAGATTTATACGACAGCAACTTCCCTTGCTCCCAATTAATTCCTTTCTTCTATTCAAAACAAGAGTCTTACGATGTGCAATTGCAAAGGAGCCTCAGAGCAGACATAATTCTCAGAAGTGGAATTATCCATTCCATCTTTTGGATCAGCAAGTTGTCCTGATACAGGCGGAATTAGGTCTTGCACTTCAGCAAGAATAGGTGGAGGAGATGGTTGTCGAATAATATCCACTTGGACATTGCTCTCTACTGTGTCAAAGGAGATCATGGAAGGTCCCTCCTCAGCTTGAGGAAACTTATTAACATCTGCAATGGGAGCCAAATTCAAGCTGGGTGCTTCTTTCTCGGAATTACTGGAATCTTCTCTAATTGCAGGTTTGTCCTCTACATGTTGCAGTAAGCTGCTTTTTACATAAACAGGTTGGATGTTAAAACTAAAGTCACGTATATCAGAGGCACATAAAATGAACTGAAGAAAGGAGAGCCAGATTATTTAAGCAGCATAACAGATACCAAATAATAAAAATTTCTACCATTCAATTATCCACAATTATTTTTGGTACCAAAAAAACGTACAAAAGACTTCATAAATGCAATTTAAATTACTTCACAGATGTCTGACCTCGGCATTTCTACTGGTGTCAAGTCTATATTGCTGGGATATTGGACCTGTACACAAAAGGAGAGGGAAGAAGCTAAATAATCAGAGCCACCTTCTTGAGGAAGGAAGTAGATAGAAAAATTCAAAAAATGAAAAACATACCCCTTTATAACTTGATGGAGGCTGCCACTGTCCATGAAGCCCACTGGGTCCTAAGATAGAATGACGAGAAAGAGTTTCCTCCTTTGGACGCAACATACTGATTGATCTATAAGAAAGACAGAAGCGGGATAGATTATCAACACTGAATATACTCTACAATGATATGTGAATGGATCCTATGTGTAAGATCCTCCGCACAAATCATGTCAAAAAATTTTAAATTCACATGATCAATTTCTAGTTGACACCTAAATAGTCCAATCGGCAGAGAGAAATAAAATCTTACAATCTGCGGATTTGATCATCCACTGGCCTGGTACGAAGATACTGCTGGCTCCCTAAACTTCGGTATGCAGGCCCTATTACAGCAGATCTTGATATCTGACAGGTTTGGAATACGTATCAGCATTTCTACTTAAGGACTGAGTTCAAAGCTCCATAAATTAGGTAAAACTTATAATAAGAGTATCTTTAAACAAGTTTGACCACCATGATGGCACCTTATTTGTATCATTATATGTGACAGGAGTCCAAACTGAAGAATTATTCTCATGGAAGTATCCTGCACTATTCATCTTCTCAGAGTGCTTTCTGTTTGATTCATTGATCTTCTGCTGCACTACAGGCTTCAAGTCTTCCAGTTCTGTCAATGCATTCAATAATTTCTACAACAAGCAACTTGACATAAGTCATACAACTCAACCCTGATGCCAGGAACTTATTCCACCAACTACAATACAATATTATAGTGTTACCTTCTTCAAATTATTGGCGATTGGTAATGATGTTCTATAATCCCGATGGCAGGGTATAGTCTCAGTGACTAAGCTGAAGCAGAAGAAAGCAAAAAAGAAAATCATTAATAACCATGCAAGTTTTGTACTTGTAGCTCCATTTACATGAACCTACTCAGATTTCCAAATACAGCATGAACCAATGGCTTTAACCAATAGGTGAATAGTGACAAAAGAAAAATGTAGCATTATCTTACCTTGAATATCTGAGAAGCATAATGTAGAGATCTATCATATTATTCTCCTCCCGAAAGATATCAGCCTACAGATGATATTTACAAGATTGGCCATTTAGGGATTAATTAAAAAAAATCAGCAATTATACACTAACATTTCCCAATGGTAAGGAAACAAGGGCAAAGGTTACAAAATTAAACAAAGAAGGTTCGAAAAACAAATAAAAGCTGTGTCCTCGAAAAAGATGCAACTACACAAACTGAGGACACTGAAAGTAGCAATTCAGCAGATATATGGATAAATTCACTATTAAAAAAAATGTGTTGTACTATTCAGTCTCAACCTATACATCAGAATATTGGTCACTTAATTTAGGTATGACTCCACCAACAGTAGGCTACCTTTGTTTCCAGAAAAAAAAAAAAGACAGATTCCTTCTACTTTCTGAGTAAGCATAAATCTTCACATCCCTTAAAACATCTTGTGCATCTTCCTGGCAGTTCAGCTCAACATACTGCTTAATGTATAAAATGAAGTAAAGGTGGACTCAATTAACAAAGCAAAATCTAGGTCTGCAGCAACTGTGCAAATTCAAGATCTCTTGGCTCAAGAAAAGTCTAAATCCAACTGATTCCAGTAAAGATGAATCCATGCTCGGGATCAATGTCTATGTATCAAATATCATAAGCCTTAATTTCAATAAGTTTAACAATCTGACCCACAGTCAAACTAGAAACCAAGGCATGGTGATGAAGATGAAACAGGGGGCTTGAAGCATTCAATAAACATGAGTTCCAGTTTTCTGCAAAGTCCTTCTACCTTATCTATGTTTTCACTAAAGTTGCCCTATAAGCTTCACTAACTCTTGGCATCTTGCCACCCCAACCCGTGACCCAGTTCTAGGCCTAGCCATGATACAGAAGCAGGTACAGCACTAAGAAAAGAGTCTAACAGTATGCAGAATCCACCAAATCATACAAAAGCCAGCTATCTCATAGATTCAAGCAGCCCCATTCACAAAGCTAACGCCATCGAACTCAACTTGTCAAAACATAAGACATGAACAGAATAACAATCAGATAAACCTGCATCAAATGACTATAGCTGAAGAATTTACTCATAGATACACATCCTAGATTCAGGAGGACTGAAACCCAGACCTGCTTGAGGATATTATCAGCGATCCGGCAGTAGTATCGGAGAGAGATCCTATTATCCACATCGAGCCTCTGCGCGCTGGCGGCTATGTTGATTCTCCCATTTCCTGCCGAAGACTTCATCCCTCTCAAGACGATTGAATCTCTCATTTGCTGGTTCTTCTTTTCCACTTCCTTCTCTCTCCCCTTCAGACGAACAGCATTTCATCGACCAGAGGATCCGAACCCGAGAGAGAGGTCCAGCAGAGATAAACCGAAGCTCGAAGCACGGCCGTCGATGGCTGCTCAGGCTCAGAGTGGAGGGAGCCGCGGAGGGTGAGAAAGGGGGAGGAGGAAAAGTGAAGCAGACAAGATGGTTATTCTGCTTTCGTCCGAGGGCATAATTGGTAATTCGGCCCTTCCAACAGTTCGTCAGGCCGCTCACGGAGGACGATACCTGGTATACCAAGCTACGGCCTCAAGCAGAATATTGGGCAGGACAGTTTTGGGCCTCATGGCCCACTATCTGTAGGCCCAGCCCGTGTTATTGAGCCGAGTATGACCCACTTTTAGTCTTCACGTGCTTTTGCCCCCCAGCCTTGAAAACAAACAAACAAATTGCGACCATCCTCCTCGGATTGGTTGGATGTTCATCGACATAAGGATCAAATTCAATCCCTAGCGCTTGAGATCTTGACCGATGATCGAGATCGGTGGATACAGTAGGGCTGCCTAGCACGACCCTGCTCTATTAACTCAATCGGCATGGTTCGATTCAATTTGGCCGTAGGGTGTTCACTTGCGGACTCCCCCACACATGAGAAAATTCCGAAAGTAAACTGAAATTAGAGACATCTGACATCAGTTTGCTCGCAAAAAGAATTGACCGATTGGGATGTGACTAATATTATGAAGGGAAATTTCGAATCTTAGGAAAAGCTTTGGCCAATGACACGTTTGTTTGATCAGATCCACTCAAAATAAGTACGTGTGCATAATTATTTAATTTGCCACACCACCCTCGACCAACGTGGTACCGCGTATCCCTATCACACCAGTACATGAGCGAACAGACGGAGATATTGATAGTCGATCGACAATCAATTATCGAGTCAACTAAATTACGTAACGAGATTGACGTTTTGTGTCTTTTTTTTTTTTAGCCTCCTTGATAATTTTTTTAATGGATTTTTTTATGTGTAATTAATTATCAATAAAACAGTGGCACACTGTAAATCGTAAAATGGCATTAATCCCTTCGCGGATGGCCACATGATTTTGGGTTTTTTTTTAATTTTGGGAAATCTTGTCCAGATTGACGGTCACTTTGTCGGGTAGATCAACTCATGTACCAATATGGAATCATATGTTTGAACCATAATTTTTAAAATTAAATTTGATCGAAAATTAGTTAAGGTATAAGTTTATGAGTCTATGAATCAAATCGAAAATTTAATGAGTTTAACTGTATATTTAATAATATAATATCATACATAAATTATATAATATCATAATTTGACACTAATTTATAATAAAAATAATTAATATAATTATCATGTTAATGTTAATATCAAGATCAATATAAAATATAAATATAAATATAGTAAATAAAATAAATATATTATAATATATTTTCATTTTTTTAAATTTTGAGTTGACCGATTGTTCAACCGATTCGATTAAGTTCGCTGGTCTAATAAGGAGCTAACCACTTTAATCAAAGTTGACCGTATTTTATAATGTAATTTAGTTAATTTTAAAACCGGACCGGATAAATGGTGATTCTCAATTAAATCGATCGGTCTGATCCAGATTTTAAAAATATAGTTTGGACATCTCATCTCTTTCCCATGCTCGTGTACCTTTTTTCCAATAATTGTCTTCGGGTCCATTAAAACCTTTTAGAATTTTATTTAATTTTTTTGGTAGTTTTTTTAATGATTGAGATATTAATAATTACCAGTTTTTTTTAATTTGACAATTACTTAGGATTTATAAATAAAAAAAATTTATAATTAAGTAAATTTTTATCGCTCATATTCAAATAAATACAGCATTAGAAATTCCATGTGCGGCTCAGTACGCCCCTCGCTCCCACGATTGTTTGAGAATCAACTCCTCCTTGCAGAGGGAACCTCAATGTTGCATTGACTTGAAATATTAATAATGGACGACTCCTTTTGAACTTGTCTGGGTCTCTTTCAACGAATTTATTTCATGTGGTCCACCTCATCCTTGATAATTCGTATCGTATCATATTTATATGTTTTATATCTAAACGGTTCATATCAAAAAAATCTTTATCCCTACCCGTACCGTTTAACTCGTATAAACTAAACGTGTCGATTGCACATTTATACGTTTAACATATTTATGATTATATTAATAAAATTATTATAATAAAATTTAATAAATAAACTCTAATATATTAAATTAATAATTTTAACATATTTAATATATATAGTTAAACATATTAAATTAATTATATTCTATCAAATAGTATAAACTTACAACTCCAATCCTTCGTTGAATCATACAATTATACGGGTAATTGTTGACCATTCGAGTTGCACCGTGTCAACGATTACCTGCCCTCATCTTAATGATAATAAATGTTTCCGTGGAATTATAGAATCCTCGACCAATCAACAAAAACTAATTTTCACCGTCGGAAGCTTGACTTTTCATCGCAAAAGTGCTTCTCCTTCCAACCCCTGGTTGATGGCACGTCACTGTCGTCCGTCGAGCAGGGTGAACTTCGAGGGCCACGTAGCATGAGCGAAGCAACACTCGTCAGGCTCTCAACCAAGCAGGCCGCCCAGCGTCAAACCAAGCAGACCACATTAAATCGAAGGACTAGAAATTAAACATTTGACTGATCGAGGCTTGACAGAGAGATGGCAAGGAGCCAGGACGACGTGGAGTATGGAGCGGGGACGGTCTAGTCGTCGGAGGACCACGCGCTGAGGGTGGCGTACGAGCATGGTACACCGCTCGAAGGAGGGAAGATCGCCGAGTCAGAGCCAGTCGCTTTCTTCTCGAAAGGTCAAAACATGACCAGAGCCCGCAATCGTACCGAGTCCGACGACTTCCTGTCGATTCCACCGCAGTCTCAGCCACACCGCCCTCCACCGGGGGGTAAAACTGGAGGGAGGGTGTTGCCTGCTCCCAAGAGTAAGACCCCTAGTACGGCTCCCCAGCCCTGACGGTCAAGACTCTGCGATTCGAGGTGGGAACGCGTCCGGCGTTCCTCACATCATGCATAAATCGACTCGTACAACAAAGTTGCTCTCTGAGTCCGTGGCACCCCCGACTTTGGCATATGAGTGGTTGCCACTTCGTGTACGATGTCAATAGTGGCACTGTTCGAATTTTTCTGAGTTTCCGTAATAAAAAAAAAACCTTTTGTTTGTAGCATCATCTTGTCCTTGTAATCTTTGTACTCGTAATTTCTGACATACGACAATCCAGCTAGATTCCGAGTCAGATGGGGGGGGGGTTTGGTGTTAAACTTGGCCACCCATCCGTCTAATTATGTTTATGTGTATTTATTTAGTGCTTCGTTATTTATTTTTTGTACTTTATTGTAATAATCTTTGAATATTAACGCTCATTATGCATGGATTTTAGACTATTGTTTTTTTTTTACTGAACGAATTATTCTCGGTTTAAAACCATATTGATCGGCAATATAATCTCCTTGTGGATGGTGCATTTCCTTCATCTTTCTATCTAGTCTTTGATCTTAAGTCTGAATCATTGGTCTATCTAGAAAATGTTGGACGAACATGTTGAGTTCACACAAAAATCCGCGTATGATGTCGATCCTACGAAGCAAGCCATGTCACCGGACAGATCTTGGCTGGGCCCATGTGCGGGTTGTGGCGCATTCCACTCATTCGCGGGCGCTTCCTCCACTGTCAGCACAATCCCTTGCCCAATCTCATGCACCAATAAAGTCCCACTTCCTTAATCTGAGTTTACTCAGTTGCCTGAGTTGTTCGTGCTGATCTGAGTTAGAGGTTTTAAATATAATAAATTGAGAAATACGAGCGTTTATTAGTTCTATCGACACCGCACATTGAAAAAAAAAAAAAGAAAGTTGATAGAATCGATGATTTTTTTGTACGAGTTTATAATAATGATCATTTTTTTTGTTTACACTCTTCGATATCTCCGGACCAATCTAAACACACTTCGAGATTAGTCTGCGGTCGAGACGAGATCCCTGGAAAGATTTCCATCTACTCTCCTAATATTAGATTTGATCCTTAAATCACTCATTTGGGAGTTTAGTTATGGAATTATTAATCAAACTCGAGTTGATTTAATGATCATTTGTTTCTATGCTAGTCATGAATTCATACATTTACGAAAGTGGCGGCGACCGGGTCGTGATCACAACAACGTTTATGACAAGAAAAAAAATCTTCCTAATTATTTTTAAAAATAAAAATTCCCTTATTTTTTTAATAAAATTTGTGCTTTAATCCTACCTCACGGCGCACCACCTAGAAGAGCAATTTTTTTTTAAAAAAAATCTCATGTTTGATATTATTACGTGATGATGAAATGTGACCATACCGAAAATCTTTATTTTCTCCTTCCTTGCATCTTTATTTTTTTTTCCTTCCAAGTTCTCTGATGCGGAGCTTCCAACCGAAGTTGTACTACTATGTCGATACATCCTTGAAAGTTCAGTTTGAGCCGCGTGGACCGTCTACAGACGGTTGAATTGTAAGACTAATTCACAGGCTCATGAATTCATTCAGGTCAGGAGGAGAGGTGATCTCATCGAGGATTACGGATTCAAGGAAAGAATTAATTTAATTTATAATATTATGAATTATTTGTGAGCTGTACGTAAGTCAAGCATCACTCATTTTTATAGGTAAATAATGTCAATTTAGAGTTGATTTTATTAAAAAATATCTTACCATAATTAAATAATACAAACTCATAATTTATCTAATTAAAACAAATAGTAAACATATAAATTCCGTGCCTTATGTTTAAGGCGCCCAATACTTTGGTCTCTCTCTCTCTTTTTTCTACCATGATTGACCCAAATATATAATATTTTTTGTTAATTTAATTCGTATATGAATTGAACATTAATTTTTCCTATATAGTATCTGATGTGTTTACTAACATACCAGCATAGTTAACGTGATGATGAAATGATAAATGTTTGGGTCAAATTAATGGCTCAAAAATATTATAGATCAAACTAATTGTAAGATAAAATATTTAAAATAAAATTACATGTTTATTCTAAAAAAATCCAATTGTAATTTCACATATTGACTTGATGCTGCTTATTCATAAAATTAATGGGAAACCAAGGGTATGGTTAGGCTTGGTAATTAGAATTGGCCTTACATTTTACATTGTGAGAGACATCAATTGACCCAAAAATTCCTATTAGACACAATTTTCTTTTTATGTCATGTCCAAACTAGGCTGTCGGATCGGGCCAAGCCAATTTTTGCCGGGCCTAGGTATGACTCACCCGTAGGAAATATCCAATGCTAATTGGTATGAGGTCAACGGGTGGTGATTCACTAACATCATTAATAGGCAATCCCTTGCAATACGAACACCCCTAAATGGAAATAAATATTTAAATTATTCTAATTTTGTTGGAGGGTTTATGTATCTCCCTATGGTGATTCTTGACCATGCCACGCACAGATATTCCTACAATTTGACCCTGCAGTTGCAGTGGTTCGATCACGGCAGGACAATTTGTCTTGTTCTTTCTGTCCATTATGGGTTGAAGATTGGTAGATGTAATTCTAACTGTCTAATTACCGTGGCCTGGTCAAGTGGTTTGTCATCCATTATATCAATAGAAAGACTCGAGTTCGAGTCTCACCTACGGTGGGAAGCTCTTAACCCCTTAAATGGGCTAACATGGGGCGATCCGGATTAATCAGCTAAACAAAGTCTAATTAAATACCGGCGGTTTATACCAAAAAAAAATTCTAACCATGTGTCGAATTGTACAAGTCCATTGCCGTGTCAAAACACTTCAACGTGATGAACCATCCAATTCCATCGATTCAACCGTTCGAACTCACGAGCAGCTGATGAACGCCGGGGCTAGACGAGGGGTACCCATCGGGGATTTTCCACGGCAAATCCTCCATTAATCATGTTCTTGCATACGTATAGCAGCTTGGCATTTGGGTAATTTCGGAGCCGTGATCTGATAATTTTCTGTCTTTGTTCTGGGTATATATCAAATGAAAATTCAATACGTTTCCACTAATTCTCGTTCGTTCTACTTCCATGAATTTATTAAATGAGAGATGTCGTAAAGAGGACTACTCCCGGTGCATGTAGGCCCTGCACCAACACAAGACAGCTGAGCTCATAGTTTTAAAAACCGGACCGGTCCGGCCGGTTCGACCGGGAACCGGCCACTCATCCGATCCGGTTCCTACAAAAAATCCAATTGCACATTCAAAGAGAAAAATTCCAATTGAACCGACCGGTTCCTAATCCGACCGGTAAATCTAATTGAACATGTGAGAAAACCGGCTGACTTAAAATTAAAAAAACCCATTATAATGTATCTATTTTATTTACTAGACTTATATTTATATTTTATATTAAACTTTTGTTTAATATAATTGTTATATTAATAATTATTTTTATAAATCATATTCAAATTATGATATTATGTAAATTTATTAGTAATATTATATTATTAATATTATTTATTAAATATACGGTTCAATCCATTAAATTCCTCGTCGACCCATGAACCCATGCTTACATCGGTTCCCGGTCCGGTCCGGTTTTAAAAACTATGGCTGAACTGAAGGGGCTGTTGACCGCACTGGCCCTACATAAACGGTGTGCTGGGTGAACGGTGTCGAGGACCAGGTGATGATTGACTTCGTTGTCCACAGGTTCACAGAAGCTTCGCCCTCTCGCTCGCATATTGCAGAAGGCAACTCGAACCCGAAAAGTTCTGTTCTACCCCAAGTGGGACCTGCCCATTGGAGCAGCTGGAGCTCGAGAGCCTCGATCGATGCCTTAAGCTTGATGGGTTTGTATTCCTGCTTCTCCGCATGCCTGCGCAGGCTCAGATCCGACGGCTCGCTGCCCTCCGCCGAAGAGACCGATGTGGACGACTCCTCAGGGCTCTTCTTCGAGCTCCGATCGCTTCAGATCGCCACCAACTTCTTCTCTGAGCTGAATAAGCTGGGCCATGGCGGCTTTGGCCCCGTTTACAAGGTACCTTCTTTTTTAAACCCTTGTGAATTCAATCTTGATATTTCTTCATCATTGGGAAAATTCGCTTTTTGATCATCTATGACTATTGAATTCATGCTGTTTCTCTGTTTAAATGTCTCTTTCTCTATGTGATTTGCTCTAATTCAGGCAAAACGCGGTTGCTGTTCCCCTCTCCGTCTCTCTCACTTTGTTTTTGTTTTTGTTTTTTTGGTGTTGGTAGTCAAATGCAATTTCATTGGCATGCCCGTTCATTGAGTTTCTCCATATACAATGCTCTCCTTCAAGATTATGCTAGATGGTCGAATGTTTCGATCCAACAGATGCTCTAGTTCAGGATTCGCATTCTTAGTTATTCTGAATGCTGCTCACTTCGAAGAGCTGTAAATACAAGTGATTGATTTGGTGGGCTGTTTGTATTCTTAGAAATTTAGGTACAATCTCATCCTATGACTAGAACTTTGCATGAATAACTCGGTGCGACAACTCATGCTTGGGCCATTGCTTTATGTTTATAATTGTATTATTGTTGAAAATGGCGATTACAGATCTGTCCTCGAGCAAATGATCATCTCTTCTACTATTAGCATTTGTCATGGTGTTGGTATAAGCTTTTATTTTATCTGATTTGATCTAGTATTTTGTTTCCTGAATATAACATCCTCCCACCATATGTCTCTTAAAAATACTTCAACCAGTCCTCAGGGTCGACTATATAAGCCCTTTCAATTTAGCTTTCATTATATTTCAATGGATATTTGCTTAGTGCTTTCATAACTAGATCATGAATGATTTTGAAGCTTTTCCAATGAAATGCTTGAATTTTACAGGGACTGATCCCAAATGGTCAAGAAATAGCTGTAAAGAAGCTTTCGCATAATTCTAGGCAGGGCATGAGAGAGTTCACAAATGAGGTGAAGCTGCTGCTGAAAATCCAACACAAGAACCTTGTCATGTTACTTGGTTGTTGCGTGGAAGGGCCTGAGAAGATGCTTGTTTACGAATACCTGCAAAACAAGAGCCTCGACACTTTCCTTTTTGGTAACTTCTTGGACTGAAATCCTCTCCATTGGCTATCAATGTAATTTTTTGAATGTGAAAAGCTAAAATCGCTGCCTTTCCTTGCAGACAAGAAAAGATCTGCCTCACTTGATTGGGCCAAACGGTTTCATATAATAACAGGAATTGTGAGGGGTCTTCTGTACTTGCATGAAGAAGCTCCTGAGAGGATCATACATAGGGATATTAAGGCAAGCAATATATTGCTGGATGAGCATTTGAATCCGAAAATCTCTGATTTTGGCTTAGCGAGGCTTTTTCCTGGTGATGACACCCATATGGATACCTTTAAGATATCGGGTACCCAGTGAGTAGTTTCTTTTCCTTTTCTTCAGTGGCTCATATCAGGTATCTGTTGACCATTCCCTAGTGCCCAATTAACCAGGAAAAAATTCACTGTGACTTTTTGCTTGATTGCAGTGGTTACATGGCCCCTGAATATGCAATGCGGGGGTACTTGTCTGTGAAGACCGATGTTTTCAGTTTTGGGATTTTGATTTTGGAGATTGTTAGTGGGAGAAAGAATCACGTTGCTGATTTAACTGGAGAAAAGGCAGACATCCTAAGCTACGTAAGTTGCTTGAGATTATCTTAACTAATTAACATTATGTTTTAATCACTGGTGCAACATGTAGACGTTACATTGTCTAAGAGATTGTTTTGAACTGAGTGAATTCATGACATCTATGTGCCACTTCAATAGCCATGGTCCTGCAGTAATCAATAGCTGTGGCGAAATGTCTAAGATGATATGATCTTTGTAGACCTGGTATATACTGTCATTAGATTCAGCGATTCACAGTCTATGTATTTACCCCCTTAATCGATCTATTTCCTATTGTTTTAGGCATGGAAGCTCTACCAAGAAGGGAAACTGCTGGAACTAGTGGACTTGGGTCTTGCAAGGTACAATCATGACGAAGCAGCAATGTGCATTCAGTTAGGTTTGTTATGCTGCCAGGCAACTGTTTCAGAGAGGCCCGACATGAATTCGGTCCACCTCATGCTCTCAAGCGACTCATTCAACTTGCCGAGGCCTGGTAGACCCGGGATTCAAGGCCGGGTCGGTCGTTGGACAACTACCACGAACTCCGTATTCACGAACACGAACCCAACTAGTACTAATACCGGGTTTACGAAGGCTTCCGGAGGAAGCAGTTTTGTCGAAGAGTTCTCTAGGAATTCGATCTCCGTTTCTTCTATTGATGAGGGTAGATGACTTCAGAAAGTAATCCGAGGTCTGTACAGTGTAAAGCGCTTTTTAATGACTGGAATTCATTCTTTGAGGCTTCTTTCCTAGGAAATGGCTCTTGTTGATTTTGTTTATGATCGCTCTTGAGTGGCCTAGAAAAAAGGTTTTACTACAATGGCAGTAGGACTAGTATGAGGACAACTTGTGCGCTATTTTGGGACTCCAAACAAACTTGTCGGCTGAGCAGTTTCGGTTTATCAAACGTAACTGAAGAAGATTCATCAGTTGGTTTTTCTGTTCGAGTGAACTTCTCTTGTTAAGAAAGTAGGCATCCTCTTGAGCAGAATTTATGGCAAAATATTGGTATTTCGGTCAATCAGTATGAACTCAGGAGCCTCGTCATTCTCGGGGCACTCACCGAGCAGTTTTGGTAGGCGACTCTGTTACGACTCAAAGTTGAAGCGGACTGCTTTGTAAAACAAAAGAAAGATTGGGAGAGCTATTGTAAATAGGCCAAGAGGTATCCCCGTTTGTTATGGGGTTCATAACCGAGAGGTTTATAATCAACATTTGTTCTGCCAAAATAGCTGACTGGAAAAGAAGTTATCTGCGGCCTCTAAGTCGACAACAAAACAAGGAAAATCTTCGAACTGGAGATGATTTTCCCGGAAAAGAGTACAGGAAAGTCCTCGTCTTTCCCCACAGGAGACAGCCGAGGCATAATGATGATGTCGGCCGTGAAAGAAGGAAACGAAAGAAAGAAACCTCGCTTTCAGTTGCCCACCTGAAATCAGTTCCGCATCACCCGATTACTTTTTGTTTTTCAGCCACGCACCCACAGCCACGGGTGGTTGGACTGATTCAAGTTCGAGTTTTTGCCCACCTGAAATCTGAAGCTATCCGAATGGTGGTTTTAGAATTACAAGAGTTTACATCTTCTTGAATACGACAGAGGAAGGATACATCGATGCAGCGTTCGTGGGTTTAATTACATTTACATGTAATCCCTTACATCAACGACACAGAACTTTACACAGTGTCTGGCTGCAATGTTAGACAGGCTAACTACGATATCCCTTCTTCAAGATCTCGGCCATCTGATGGAGAAGGCAGTGCGCTGTCTCTCCTTGATGCTGCTTCCAATGAACTGGCAGCTCAAAATGGTGAAATTGCCGGCCCGACTTTGGAAACTGAGGCTGTGATGAAGCATTGAAGCCTCTGGTGAACGTGGAGAGCTATTGATTGAAGAGGCTTCTTTCCTGTGGGATCCGATCCCAACCTATGAATGCAGAAATGACCAACCTAAGAAAGCTTGCCAAAGGGCTTCCTTGCCACAGTGCCAAACTCATTGCTCTGGAGCTGAAGGCCTGTCCCCCGCTCGTGCTCAATAACCAGTCATAGTGATCATGCTAGTAAATGAATTGTGTAGCTTTACTGTTCTATAGAGTTTTTTTTTCCCCTGTCCTTTTATCTATGTTATTGATGTCATTAAATTTCATCTAATGCAGAATCTAACTGCAGTTGTCTTATTACTCTGGAAGAAGTATCATATATAGTCATCTATGGCGGAAAAGACTTTCTTTCCTCGTAAGTGTTGTAAAGACAGCACCCTACATGTAGAGGAGAATGCTCGAAGGAGAGAGACTGAGGCTGCTCCTTCATGTCAAGATGAACGTGGGTTTGCAGGCTTTCCACCGAATTCCTCACTATCTCTATCAATCAGGTTGGATTTCTGTATTCGTTCATGGACATGGGATCTTGATTCAAACAGTGACGCACAATATGGAAAGATTTACTTACGATATTCTGGAATAGGCTGCATATTGTGACTATGGCGATGTCATTACCAACGGTGGCAAAAACCAGTGGACAGTTCCCTACTTCCTGGCTTAAGTCTTTGGTGCATCTCTCTTCAGCTTCTAGTTGTAATCTGTGAAGAAGTCGAACCAGAGGTCCTGGTGGCCTGGTCAGATTCTTTTCTAGATATATAACATACAGAAAAATTACAACAAATTCAGGGCAATGGAATCATATGTTTATGGCATAAATGGATTACAATTGAGATATACTATCATATGTTTATGGCATAAATGGATTACAATTGAGATATACTTGTGTTTCATGTGATACATCTGATATACACTTCGAGTTGGACACAAAACATAGCATCAAGATCACGGTATACATAACAAGACACTAGCTTAGTCAACATCCCGGATTGGCAGCTATGACCCGAACGAAACAAGGACAAGAAGGAAGACGTACGAACTTAACCTTATCTTTAACAATTGACTGAAGTCGAACCCGAATACCCTATTTGGTCAATCACCTAGTCAGCTGCATAGATTTATGTGGACCCATGCATTCTTTATATATGGAAATTTATCTCGCCGATTATATCCCTTCATTAAATGGAGCCCAGTTCATTGATTGCTCCTGCTGCGGTTGATCTCCGCCCTGTTGCTGTTTTGAGCTCGAAGAAGGCACGTTGAGACCGGCTCCCATGCCTGTCCCTCCACCAAACTGATGAGCCGATGGCATGGCTACCTGTGGCTGCAGGAGGGGGTGCTGATGATGATGACCATAGTCAGAAGAATTCAGGGCGGCAACGCTTTTGAGTTGCAGTACCTTCAAGATCAGCGAGTTCATTGCCAAGTTGGTGGAGCTGAGGAAGCTGCTCGGCCATGGAAGTGGAGGAGGAGGAGCTGCAGCCGCCGCCAGTCCCCGAGTAGCTTCCCAGGTCAAGTTATTCTCGTTCAAGTAGCTGAGTAAGCTGTTATTGTTGTCGATGGAGGATGATGGCTGATGAGGCGAGACACTATTGTTAATATAATGGTTGGAGTCGATGAAGTTGGTGCTTGGGAAGTCAATATCTGTGAACTCCGATGGGGCCGAGCTTGTGTCACAGGGAGAGTCCATGGATTGCTCCTCAGGTTTTACGATCTTCATGGATGAGCTCTTCTGGAAGACTCTACAAACGACCCATTCATCCTGCACGCACACACAGACAACTTTAATGAACAAATTAGACCATAAAATGTACAAGACCAAAGCTCATTTTTCAAATCCCTTTATCTCATTTTTCAGTTTTTTTAAAAATAGTTTTTTGGACCAACTTAATGCCCATAGAATAAACATATATTGAGAAGCCCACATTAAAGTTGATTCTCTATGCGGCACACCACCTTGATGGTTCTAAGAGCAGGCTTGCTCTCAAGCCTGTATTCGTGCATGACCCAGTTGCTCTTCTCGCCGCGAGGAGCCCTCCCTCTGTAGAAAACTAGGGTTTTCTTCATGCCGACTAACTGGCTGGCTCGAAAGATCTCCTTGTCCTTCCCTGTAGTTTTCCAGTAGCCTGCTTCAGTTGCTCGGTTCGTCCGAAGTCCGGTCGGGTACTTCCGATCTCTCATGCTGAAGAAGTACCACTCTTTCTCTCCCATTGAAGCCTTGGCTACACACCAATCATAAGATTTGAAAGTTAATATATAAGCACATCATCCTCATTCTTATAGACTCAATTAAATCCATGAACTGAATATTGGAAACTAATAGGTGGCTTCACTCGCACACAGCCACACGCAACTTGACAGGAAATTTTGTGGTTTAGTTTCAAGCCATATTTTATGTACATTTTTTTCCAGAGATATAGTTTTGAACGCACATAAATTTAGAATTAGATAGAATTAATAGGATAAAATAAAAGAAGAATTACAATAGAAGTCATAATTGTTGGTCTTTTTTATACTTGAATTTTATATATTTTAAAATAACTATTTATATCATATATATGTTTGATTTTATAATATATTTGATTTTTAATTTTAATGGTTCGTTGATATGATATTTAACAGCACTACATGGCATAACATGTTAGCATAATTTTTGCAATATCAGCTAAATTTTACCACATCAGTATACCATATTAGTAATTTATCAACATATCATTATATTATATTAGTATATTATTAAAATTATGAATTACATATGTTATGAAATAAAAATATATATATATGATTGAAAGAACCATTTAAAAATATATAAGATTCAACTAAAAAAAGAAAAATATATAGGAGTTCAACTTAATTATTCTGAAAAAAAAAACATAAATTTTATCAATAAAACTACAACACATAACCTCTTAGAGTATATGGCCCTTTATCAATTCTCTTTCCCAATGGAAATATAGTCTTGGAAAAGACCAAGCGGTAATAGGACAATCGTGCCAGAACGGATTAAAAGATAATCAAAAGAAGTTATTACGTAAACATATATATGTGTGTGTGTGAATAATAAATGGGAAAATAAATTATTTTGGAAAGGGCAGTTCAACTCCATCGAGTGGTGCCTTCCCATTCTCTTCGTTCAGCCTAGAAACAGTGACTTAGACACCGCAAATTCTTTATGGTCACAAAGTAAGAAACCGACATGGAATAACACAGCCATGCAAATAAAGTTACCCCAATGCCACCAACCTAAGTTGACCGAGATAATTCGGTACCAATTTTTGTGAATTGGGAGAATTTTATATGTTGGGAGAGCTGTTGAAAATTTCGTAATCGAGATCTTATAACAAAAGAATGCATCGAACATAATGTGAGTTTTCTTTTTCGGTGAAAACTTTGAACTTTCATCCATGAACTACCTCGACTAGCCTCAATCTCGAGCTATGGTGGCAGATCACACAAACACAACGCCATCAAATCGGTAGAAGACTATGTAAGCCGAAGCCCTGAAAAATCAGGAGCCTGCTCGTCGAAGAGAAAAGATAAATAAGTAAACAAAAACATAGATCCATACCAGGCAGGTCCCAAGGTTCACACTTATTGAGATCGACATCCGCAATCACCTTGGAGGTGAAGCTGACGTCTGTAGCTTTCCGGGTCAGGTAGCAAGTGATGAGCTCTTCGTCTGTGGGGTGAAACCTGAACCCCGGAGGAAGATTGTCATCCATCCGATCGTCGTTATATTCGAGCTCGGAGCAAGAACCCTCCCAAAGAGTGTACGATAGAGGGGATCAGGATGGGAGAGTACGGACTTTGCCTATAAATAATCTCACCCATATAATGGCCTGTAATAAGAAGAAGATGATTATAGAGAGAGAGAGAGAGAGGAGGAGGAGGAGGAGCTTCTTCAAGAAGAAGCAGTCATGAGGTCAGGGGCTGCTGGCCTCATTTTATTAGGGTTCATTACAGCTAACATTTTGACAATGATGATGGTGATTGTCAAGTGCTTGAATTTCTTTGATTTCATGGGGCTGTAATTTTACTGAATTGCCCCTACCCGTAGGGCTGGCGGTGCTGAATTCTCACCAAAGATTTTAACACTTGCAGGAAGAAGACCGGGGAAGAAGATGAACGAGGTGTGGAAGAAGACCAATTCTTTGTCGGAGTGGTTTTTTTTTTTTATAATTGTTTTCTGTGGGTATTTCTTTTGCGTGGCAATGATAAGTGCACGAGGGGATTGGTGTCACTTGCATAATTATAAAGGGATATTATATATATGTATATATTGGTCATAAAGTAGGACCACAAGATATGCTCGATAATTCATCGGGACTAATTAATTACCTGCTTGAATATTGCAAATTGCAAATGGAATTTATTTATGTGTAGAGCCGTACTGCCGACTAGCACCTCATAATCAAGAGTTGGATATATATATATATATATATATATATGAGAGAAATATAATACATAATATAGGTAGATATATCAGTTTCATTAATTAGAAAATATAAAATCAAAACAATAAAATCATACTGAATAGTGAATATTTCAATGATCTCGATTTGTCTGTTTCATAGTTGAATCCTTACTCCAAACCTTTATATATATATATATATATATAAGGTCTTCTAAGATATATATGTATAGTTTCTTCTTATAATTGATTGGAATTGTTGTATTAATTAGGACAAATGTTACCCTATCTATTATTTCATTGCGATCATCTCCACTTCTCTAGCAATTAATCTCTATGGACCCTTTGTCTCAATCGTCCAACCACCTTCAACCATTTCTACCCACCAATGGATCCTCTTCCCCCATAAAACCTCCGTTTTGTCCAATTAGAACATGGCCGTATGTACCCCCCTCTTCACATTCATTATTCTATGCACACTTGTTGGTCTCCTTGCCCTCGTCATCTTCTAATACACCATATAGTTCATTGAATAACTAGACCCACCGTATCCGCTCCGGTCTACATATACATGAGTACAGCTCGAGCGTGCTTCAATTAATTGTGAGATTAATATATATGAGGAAATTCGTCTTGATCCCACTTGAATTTTATTAAACAATGGTTTCTTGTATGCTCGATCTCTACGAATATGGAAGTGCTTCTAACGGGAACTCCATTGATTCTATGCAAGGATTTTATTCGATTTGGTCTATGCTCCCAGTGTATCAAACATTACAAATATGATTTTTATGGTCAATCCATCAAGAATTAAAATTCTCATGCACGAGGATTTTTCCTCGACTCACAAGAATGATTCTAGATAAAGAGATCACCGTTGTATAGTAGAGCGTACAAGTTTGAGTTTGTACATCACACATGAGCTTGTAGATAATATGACTAGATCTCTCTAGGATGATTTTGATCGGTCAAGGGCTCTCTCAAACCCCTCTTAGACATATATATATATATATATATAATGTTATAAAAAGACCTCATATAAATTGAGAAGGAATGGGAAAAAAAAAGGAGGGGGGAAGGGACATTATGAAGTTCCAATAATGATAATAATTCAATACTTAGATTCTAAGTTCAAGTTTGGACAATATCACCGCTTCAAATCTCGTTCATCTGTGCACCCTCGTAGGAAACGAAGACCGCAGTGCGTACATAAGATTGAGTTCCTAAATTGAATCATCTCAAGCCCCGTTTTCATGACTATGGTTCAAAGTGCACTCAGGCAGGATCAAGAACTTACATGGTCACAAGCAGGTATCAAATGGACGCGACTCTCTCTAGCTATAACTAGTCAAATGCGTAGTTGCTCGGTGCACTCGGGAAATAGAACTCATCGCCCTTTCCTTTGCCCATGTTGTAGGCTGGATTACTATGACCATCATAATGTTTTTTTTTTTGTCCGAGGCAGCAAATCTTGGTTTACTCATGCCGTACATAATGATCCTCCAACTGACAGTAATAATGTAATTACGTATAGTAAGTACTTCTGTCCGTCGTTAAGTTAGCATCGATCGATCCATGGACACGTATAATTTCGCTTGACTTTGTCTAGTTTTTATTACGTTAACTTAGTCCGCCGACCCTGAATTCTCTCACACGGTTTTCTGTTGACTTTTGTCTCCCTTGGACTGGACAAATTTTATGGATCCGCAAGCGAGATCTTTCCAAGCTTCTTCCCTTTTACAATATGAAAGCAAGGTCAGGCCAATAAATTATATGTAAACATTTATGAAGAGATGAAAGATATGTAAGGGGTGGTTAATATGGTTACCAAACCACAAGACCGTTTGCATCTTTGGACAAACATTTCGGTTTTTGTTAATTCAATCTTCACCCACATCCCTCTTTTCATCTTCAAGTTCAAACCATGCATCCTCCATTTTCAATCCTAACAACAAATTTTATTTTATTTTATTTTTGGTCCTCCTTGAATTACTTTTATAATCCCCGGCCTCGAGAGAGATAGGAGAAATATGAGAATAAAGAAGTATTACGAGTAATTATACCATTAAGAATCAATTACAGAGCTTCTTATTTAGTAGAAGAAAAAAATAAATTGGAACATCCGAATGCCATATCAGATGATGCTGCTGTCTCTTTTCACAACGGATAATTTTTAATTTTGTTCTTTGGTTTCTAGAATCACTCCCGGCTCCCGAGCAGGCTTCTTCGCTTAACCCGTGCCGTGATTTCCCGATAAATGAACGTATTATCCTTCACGTGAAAGACTAACAATCTTGCAATCCTATCCACATGGCTGATTAATGCATACGAAATCCGCACACACGCATCTGTGGGCAGCCACAAGGAGACGCCACCCGCCCAGGTTGCCCCCTTTACTATATACATAGATGTCAATGTCACACGTGAAGCGACTAATTTCCCGAGTTAATTAAATCAATAAATAGAGAGATAACTGAAAAGGGGGTCATATCTTAGGCTAGCTAGTTGATGAAACTTCCCCCTATTGAAAAGACTCCTGTACGCAGCGGATGTATCACGTCGTCGTCTGTATCACGTGGTGTAAAGAGTTAATTGCTGTATGAATGACACTACAGGTGTATAATTGTTATGTTAGTGGATAAAATTTTAGCATTCTAAAAGTTAAGATTTTTATTGAAAAATTATTGAACAAATGTTATTACTATTAAATCATGACACCGCGCGATGCTGATGATATGATATTCCCGTTATGCACTAGACTTTGGCATTAGAAGGACATCTAGCGGGTAATTACTCGTTTTGATCGGTTCTTGGAGGCCTTTATTGTATGTTGAGCATCGCATTGTGTTGTTGATTGGATAAAAATGCATCTGTTAGTTCAAGATAACATTTTTAATGCATACGTTGTCATGTATGCCTTTTCGTATAGGAGCAGAGACACATTAATCTAACTCCCACTAGGAAGAAAGCATGTAGGTTCATGTTCATATTTCATTCTTAGGAATATATATGTGTGCGCGCGTGCGTGCGTGCCAGCAATCTACTGATCATGTGTGTTTAGATCCACCAAAACGTGACATCAGTTGGAAAATAGGTGAACTCATCATGGGTGATGTTATGCATCGAGGGTGACACGATCGGTGAGATTATTGGTGACCGTCTCATCCAATTGATCGATTGTGTCCTTGTTGGGCCGAAAATATCGATCGGCATGTGTTAGCTCCGGATACCGCACCATTTAGTTAATGTTCTAATTATGTATGAAGCCATAGCTTTTTCATTAAGTGCGCTCGAGCACACAATTGACCCCCTCGGTATGGGCTATCTGTAGTAGTCACTCGGGACATCAATTCATACTCATCGGATGTCGGATGACTTCTCTCTGTGTCATTAGAGATGTGCTTAATCCATAGCTTGCCTCCAGGATCTCTTTCGGGGGCCCTCCTTGGACCCAGTCCATAGTCTTAGATTCACAAATATGTGTGTACATAGATGATCAAGCGGAACTAACACCCTAAAAGAGACATAAAACTCTCCAGTCATTTTTGCCCTCGAAATCTCTACCGACTGGAGTGCAGACAAGTCGACATGTGCGAGGACGTATTGGTTATTTCAGTAGAGAGACCACGGGCCAACCGGATCATCCAAGTTGATTATCGAGAGTGGCACAAAAGCAAAAGCCGAATACCAATGGATGCAATAAAGGGCAAAGCTTCACCCTTTTTAGTACAATTAGTGCGGCCTTGCTTTTTCTGCGGAGGGCGTCATCGCCCATTAGGGACTCTCTTGAGGGGTGCCATTAAGGAACTGAAGCTGAAGATCAGTGAAGGAAGATGCCATGTTCTTCAGAAGAAGAAGCTCTTGCTAGGCTCTTCTACAACGTCTCGTCCTCTGTCCTCCTCCTCCTCCTCTTCCTTCACTTCGTCTCGGCTTTGCTCTCGGGAATCCTCAGCTTCCTTGGGAGCATCTCCATATTCCAAAGGTTGCTTTCGCCTCTCTCATATGAACATGCGTATGCACTACCTTATTACCGACTGAAAATATATAATGTTATCTCTCTAGCACGAATATTTTCAAGAACGAATAAGTTCATAACTTTCATAAGGATAATCAAGATTCAAAACGTATCTTATGGGATTGAATTGTGTTCATTGAGATGATTATTATTGCATACGTACGTACTGTATATAGTCATGTGATCGTATCCGCAAAACACAGCAAGTAATCAATACATTACTCGCTTAGTCCGATATGTTAAGCTGATCGGTTGCCAAGTGAAGTTTACTATTCATACTTGTTATCTGCAGAAGTCAACCTGCTGATGAATATGGATTGTACTCCGATGAGGAGGAGGTCGAGGAGGAGGAGGAGGAAGAGCTGCAGCATGGTCACAGCTATTTCCATGTCAACTCCATGGGAGAAGCCAATCTGGTGGCTGACGGCGTCCGTGGGGGGGAAGCTCTGTCCTTCTCGCATGCCGTCCGCAACCCGTATAAAATTATTCAAGAAGTAGCCCCTGAAGAATTAGGGAATTGCACGGAAGGCCCTGCACAAGAAACAGAGGAGAGCCTGAGCTCTGAGCAGTTCTCTGCTCCGGATTCTCTAGGCCGCGAACGGGAAGAAAGTAATGAAGAGAGTCTAAAGGGAGAGGTTCTGGAGAGAGATTCTGATTTTGTTCGTAATTACATCAGCTCGACCAGAGATGCAGTGCCATCTCCGGTGATGTTGGACCAGTTTCAGAATGACTCGGCCAATGGTATCCTGGTTTTTGATTGTATAAACATTCTTTCACTCTCATACATCAACAATTAATCAATGGCGACTAATTCCCTTCTGTCGCAGGCTTAGCCCTGGCCATAACACCAAGACTTATTGATATCTAACAGAAGAGTGTATGAATTAGCTGGATCCATTAAACTAACTGATACTGCACATAAAAAAAAAAATTCTCCCAACTCTTTTTCTTTTTTCTTTTTACTTTTGCATTCTTTGTGCTCTTTTGCAGAAATCAGTGAGACCAAGGAGGAGATGAATAACCTTCGAGGAAAAGGGAGGCTGATCACAAGTGCAGTGCCAGAAGTGGAGGCGAAGAACTTCCAGGGTCGGCCTGACAATGACGTATTCGAGGAGATATTCGGGGACTCATGCACAGTGGGGTCGACTTCAAAGAGCTCGTCCGAGTGGAGGAGCTCCACGATCAACTACCGCAACTCTAGCACTGAGGACCCATTCTCCTCCTCGTCACGGCGGAGCTGCCCCAAGTGGGAGTCCTATACCGTGTTCCAGAAGTACGATGAGGAGATGACATTCCTCGACAGGATCAGCGCCCAGAAGCTCGATGAAACGGGTTCGTGAAGTATACCATACACCAAACTCCCTTGTCTTAGCTTTACTTTGTTAACGACTGTGCAATTAACGGCACCATGTATGTAGAGTCATTAAGGTCGATCAAATTCCAGCCCAGATCAATTTCGGAGCGTATAGTCCACAAGATCGTATCTGGGAACAAGAAACGGCAACTGGATTTCAGGCATAACCCATACCGTGAGCTCGAGGCTGCTTATGTTGCAGAGATTTGCCTAACTTGGGAGGCTCTAAATTGGAACCACAAGAACTTCCAGAGCAAGCGTGATTCCAGGACTCGGGAATTCGACCCGGGCTGCCTGGCTCGTGTTGCCCAGCAGTTTCAGCAGTTCCAAGTACTCTTGCAGCGATACATCGAGAATGAGCCCTACGAGCAGGGACACAGGCCAGAGATTTATGCCCGGAAGCGGCTCTTGGCACCGAAGTTGCTTCGAGTCCCCGAATACCGAGGTATTTTATCTAAAACAACGGTCAAGGCCATGCTGTAAATTAGGTTCTTATGTATGTTATTATCAACTAATGAACACGTTGGCTGCCTTTTTTATCCTTGCTTTAAAGACTCAGAAGACGATATTGATCAAAAGGAGGAAGGATTCGGGTCGAGGATTTCATCGGCTGAATTTCTCGCCATCATGGAAGACGGCATCTGGACGTTTATGAACTTTCTCCGGGCCGATAAGTTGAAGCCCTGCCAAGTAATTGCATCATTCTTTAGGAGGAATCGCAGAGGTTCTGTTGATCCTAATCGTCTTGCTCTAATGAAGAAAGTGAACAAAAAGGTCAGTATCTGTTTATACTAGCCAATATATATATATATATATATATATATCCATATGCAATGTACACTATAAATTGCATGAGTTGCCCTTCATTTTCTAGAATATGGCATTGGAACTCCTTAAGTTTTAAACCTTTCCATTTTTACACGATCATCTTTGTGAAAAGTTGCACTGCAATACCTTTCCGGTTTTGATTATTGATCTCTCCAAAATCACCAAGGCCGTGGAATCTAAACACAAGAACACAAACACATGTATGCGCATTGGCAAGGCTTCATTTACCCGTTCTTCATGACTAAAAAGATATACGTATTGTAAGCAACGTCCATCAGAAAATACATATACAACTTGCGAAGTCTTATCTCGACTTCCTCTTTATTTCTCGAATTAATTTGATGAGCAGAAGAAGGTGAAGCTCAAGGATCTGCGTCGAGCGGAGGGATGCATGATAAGGAAGAGGAAGCTCAGCGCGGACACGGAGATTGAGATCCTGATGGGGCTGATAGACCTGAAAGTGGTGTCTAGGGTTCTGAGGATGGGTGACCTGAGTGAAGAGCAGTTGCACTGGTGCGAGGAGAAGATGAGCAAAGTCAGGGTTTGGCAAGGCAGACTCCAAAGAGATTCCTCCACACTTTTCTTCCCTGCACACTGACCCCACACTGACTCGTCAAATCTGATTCTAATTTCATTGGTGCTGACTAGATCCTGAGTCTTGCATGAAAAAATGGAATATCCCCGCACGCCCATTGATAAAAACCATAAAGTAGTTAGGCAGGGAGAAAAAAAAAAGGGAAAGCATTAAGCAAGTTGGAGCTTAGGGTAAATAGTTTATAAAGTCGTATATTTGATTCTTCCCTTATATGTAAGCAATTCAAATATCTGTTTGTACAGAAATATACCTGTATATATAGACTTGTTGGATACATGGACTATGCTAAAGGATTAGAAGTGAATACATGTGGGGGTGACATGGATCTTTTGGTGAAAGATAGACAAAGCAAAGTGACAAGAAAGAGAGGAGATGGAGACCAGATATCAACAGGGTAATGGCTTTAGATTGCTTTTTTACCCCGCGCTCTTTTGGCCTTTAAAGTTAGGGTTTATCCTTGTGGGAGATTTGGAGAGATGGGACTATTAAAAGAAGAGGATAGGATAAGGCAAGGGCTGCAAAGGAATATAAAAGCAGTGTTTAATAATATAAAAGGTTGTATCACATGGTACCATTAAAGGTCTCACTTATGATCATAAGAAGACAAATTAAAGTTACACGGATTATTGTTCATTATATCAGATCATATAATTGACTTAAAATATTATTTTGTTATTTGCGAGAATATTTTATGATTACATCGCTTTTGATGTATCAATGACTCACTAACTCAATCTGTATGATTAGCCTATTTTAACCTTGGGATAAAAGAATATCCATTTAGTAGGGGTGATGTTGCTTTATCTTTAGTTTAATTTATTATTAATTGACTATATGAGGTGTCTTTTATTTATATATATATATATATTAACATGTTGAATACAATTTTCTTCTATTATACAAGATGCGGTGAATTTCTAAGAAAATAAGAAAAAAATTAATGAAAAAAGCAGAACAAATCACTTTGATGAAAATCTAAATTAAAATATCTTAATTTCAAATAAAAAATGATACGGTTGCATTTATTGAGAACTCATGTGAACGAGAACATATCTTGTGTAATGATGTTACCACATTAGTTCCATACTTATGCAATAATACGAAAATTAAATAGTTATCTCATTTTTAAATATGAAATACAAAAAAAAATAATTATCTAATAAATTATTTAAAAAATATTATGAAGTACAAAAGAAATAAATTAAGATCAGATAAAATGATATCACCTAATAATTCACTAAATTTCATGGGCAGTGTAAGTACTATTTATTACATCGTTCCACAGCACTACTACTTTCTTTCTGCATGCGAATTGGGTTGTAATGGACTCCATCCATATATATGTCCACAGTCAACTTTCGGACACAATGGGCCGACTCAGGGGCCCATTAATCTCGCACAATTGACCGAAAGCCCAATCGTCAAGCCATGTGATCTTGAGATAATCTAACGGCCGAATAACGGTCTCACAGAAACTTTCTATGCATCCATCTCACACGATCCATATCTCTCTCTCTCTGACACACGAGCTCTGAGCTAGCCCATGAATAATCGAGTCCATAGCTCGCCTCTGCCCTCGAACAACCCATTCCTTTTCGTTTGTTTAATCTCACAGACATCCTCGGCTCGTCATTTCCTCTGCCTCTCGGCTGAGAACCCCCTCTTAAGGGCAACTCAGGTCAAGCATATTGCATCTTTCCATCATTTTCCGAGTCATACCATGCTAAATTTGCCTTGCCCTTTTCGTTAATTTGAAGCATCTGAATCTCTTCTGGTATGTGGAAGAGATTTTATTGATTTCTTACTCTCCAGGTTACGAGTGATGCTCTTTTCATATGCTTTCAGCCTTGGTGACTATAAAGATAGTAGTTATATCGAAAAAAACTATGCTGCAATCTTGCTACATATCCGCGTTTTCCCTGAAATATCTCTCTCTGGGATAGTGAGAGACTAAGAAATTTAGGTTCTTGGGGAGGCTTACCAATGAAAAACGTCTTCGTGTTTTTGTACAGGCGACTCTGCGTGGATACTTGAGTCATAAGTCGAGGATGGATCGGTTCGGGTATCAGCAGAACGCCATGGGAGCCTGCAAGTGGACGGGGATGGAGTCGGTGGTGTGCCCAAAACCGCGGCGTTTTGGCTTCATAAGATGCCCAACCAAGTAATCGCGATTCTCCGTCAAGTTCGCTCTGATTCAGTTATGGGTTTCTTTTAGCTAATTCTAAGTTTTTGTTTTTCCTTTGATGCAGTCGATGTGCAGAGATGGGGGATGCAGCTGCAACAAATGAGCTTCTAGAAATCATGCTTCCTGAGGTTTGCATCTCTCATTGGTGATCGGTCACTTGGACTGTAGACCGGTGGTAGATGGAGAATTATTGGGTCAGGGCAATAGTTTGTGGAAAGTTTTCCTGATTCTTTATCATGGAAGTAAACATAGTTAAAAGAAGCTTTGCGAGATTAATTTTGTTAATTGACTCTATTTCATAGAGGCAGTGGGTATGTTGCGATTTAAGATGATATTTTTAGTTTTTTCTCAGGCTGAATTCTTAGAATTTCGTCGTGAGCAGGGGGGTTCTGATTCTGAAGGGCCTGCTCCATCGTTTTTCCTTGGATCTCCACCTTCTAGGACATCGAACCCTCTAGTCCAAGATGCCCGATTTGTGGACGAGAGGCTCATTCATTCATCTCCTCCAGCGCCACCATCCCCATCAGCTCCTAATTTAGGAGGGTGTGCTAGAACGAAGTTCAGGCACGAACCTGCACCTGTGAGGATCGAGGGCTTCAACTGCAGCATCTCTGCAATGGCATGAGGGACCACCTTTGAGACCTACGTCCTTTTGCAGAGAGGATAAGATGACGAAACATCTAAAAAATTTTTGTTCGAGAGAGCAGGGGCAAATAGTTAAGTGTGTTCCTTCTTGTAAATAGCAAGTGTGCGTGTTCTTGCTGATCTTTCAAGACTGTGTCTGTGATTATGAGAGGGTAGTAGGAGACGTCAGATTTTGGAGAATAAAGAAGGGGATGGAACAAGAACAAGAAGCCCTTCTGTTGTTAGGTTTGTGGTGAGTCTGTTCAGAAGTTTCAAGGAACTGGTCTATGTAAAAGAAAAGTATTTTGGATATATGATAAGTGTTCACTCATTCCTCTATTCTTGCATCTGCAAATCGGATGAGATCAAGGAGACAAGCGATCCTTTATTGCATTCCCCAGATGATTTTGTTATAGAAAATTCATGTTGGGGGTCCTTGAGGTGGACATGGGAAATTTCTCGGTGTTTGGTTTCGTTTGCGATTCGGCTTTTGTCTTTGCTTCAAGCAAAATGGTGACAGCGGCAATGTTGTTGCGTGGGCGATGAGTCACTGAGCCCTTTTGAATGGTCTCATGAACAGAGCATGAGGTGACAGCGGCATGCCTTATAGGGGCAAAAAAAAAAAAAAACAATGAACAATGTTGGTCATGTTTGGTTTGGTTGTTGAGAAGTCCTTTCCAGACATGGACAAACCTGTCTTCTGTCATGTTGAATCTTTCTTTTTTTTTGTTTTTGGAATAGTATCTCATTAATTCACGCTCAAGTTAGATTAATAAGAATGAAATTCTTATAAATTTTTTTCATTTCACACTATGAAAATGAAAATATGCTTAAAAAAAGTGTCAAATAGCTTTAGTTATTTGTATTAAGTTCAATCTTGCTCTTCTTGTCAGAGACTTTCTTGTGTATTCAACTTGCCATCATGATATTTAGAGCTAAAAGATGTCACAATGTCATACGATTTTTCTGCAGATGCCGGCTGCTACTGGTGCAGATGTAGACCTTAGTGGACATGAGCAGCGCCTAGTGACAGGTTTGACGACGTTACTTATTGTGTTCCGGTTCACCGTTTTTCGATATTCAGGCGAGTAGATGTGAAAAGGATCGAATCATCGTGATCTCCACACCAACGTTTTTTGCCGCCACATGGAATCAGTCAAAGCCAGCCTTATCAATAAGTCCGTTCATACCTGTCCACTTTCTCAAGATAAGTGTGGTTTCCGCCCATTATCTTATTCGAATTGCTCTTAAACACGGCAACTCGTGCCTTTTTTTTTCTTTCATTCTATCTTGTTGAGAAATATATCATATCATAAAAAGAAATTTAGTATAATAATATTTGTATTCACCTGATATTATTAAATTTGACTCTCATTAATAAATTTTTTTAATAATCATTTATTCACCTCTTTCTTTTATCCTTTGGATGGATTCTTCAAAACTCAAAGAGTAATTATCACGAGCATTTTAGTTGTGAAAGTGGAATGGCATCGATCTTCCAGGCCCAGAAGAGTATAATTTTGTCTAAGCCCAGTGGTGGCACTTCCATGTTGGGCCCTGAGGCCCAAGGTCCATGTCCCTAACCACCTGAGCAGACCTTTTGATGAAAGATCCTCTGCGAGGAGCAATTAGCATAAATTTTTTGTTGTTTTTTTTAACACCATTTATCGGAATCAACTAATTCAAACTCCAACATGGACAAGTGACAATCCACACTGGTCCTATTTAAAGTGATCGTCATATGGGCAGATAAGTCTCCCACATCCAGGGAGGCTGCCCCAAAACTCGAGATGTGGGAAGGAATATTGCTCTCGACCGGCTTGCATTGAGTTTTCTTTTCAAATCGCTCTGCTTGCATGGCCGGCTGTCGTTTAGTCTTTACCTTTGCAGGTGAATAAGCAGTAGAACCCTAGCTAGTCGCTGGTGTCTATCTGGGGTTCCACCCATCTCCTCGTACCTTGCCGCATCTTCTAGATGAAATGGATCTTGTTAGTCTTACTCAGCTTTTTTGCCGTTTAATTTTCATCTTCACTGAGCTTTGACTCCCTCTCTTACTCAATCATATGATTGTCATGCGTCATCCTCGTTTCTTCTCTCACCCGATAGTCTTACATGGAACCGACCTACCAATAATAGAAGGTCGAGTAGGCCAGTGTAAAAATAATTGAAGACCTGGTTGTAGTGCGTCCCACCTAACCGGAAGGGAAGGAAAAAGGGAGAGGAAAATCAATTAGTGTTGAATTCAGGAGATGTTCGGTTTGGAACTTCAAAAGGAATATTGAAGAGTTTATGATTTCATATTCGGATGGATGAATTCCTCAATTTCATGATGTTTCGGGTGTCTGAATCGAAAGTTCGAGTTTTTTTTTCAGATGATTTTCTTCTTCTAGAGCGGTTTCGGCAAATTTCAATCCCGAACTCTCAGAGCAGTGGAATTAATACTAGAAATTGTCCCGTGCTTGTCCCCAAGGACGCGGTGCAGGAGAACTTCAGATAACAAGAAATCCATGAGCTATCATGTCTCCTTGAATAATGACCACACAACTCCTTCTTCCCCATTATGCTTTTGAGAAGAAGATAAAGTTTCACAGTTTGATACACAAGCACCCATATCAGGCTAAGAGTTTTCAAATTCAATTCTCATTTATGTGATATGTATTGTTCGTTCCCTTTATTGTTCAAGTTATTCTGTCCTCTTCGAGGGCACGAGCTTTTCTTTTTTGTAACCGAAAAAATGGGGAAAACTGCTGCAGGATGGAAACTTCAAAGGCAGTTGACTGATTCAAAAGAAAGGAATACAAATTTTATTTGATCGTAATATTGTACCAAATGATCATATACCAAAAACAACCAGCTTCGACACTCTTCCCTTCCGTTTTTGCCAGAAACAAATCCGACAGACAATGGTTGGGAAACGATATTACACTAGGAAGGAACAACTGAAAGCTCTAATGCCTCCGTGGCCATTAGATTTAGGAAAATGGCATGAGGAATCTCCAGAGATATGCTTAGAGCGGGGGCTTGTAGGCGATGAAACTGATGCACTGGACTTGGCGCCTGGCGCTGAAGCCGGCGATGCGGAAGAAGTAGGTGGGGTATGCCTTGATGCCCTCGTCGAGCTCCTTTATGACCTGGATGGGGTCGGTGCACCCGTACATGGGCAGCTTCCACATGGTCCAGTACCGGCCATCATAGTATCCTGGACTCCTGTGGTTCTCTCTGTACGGGTATGCAAACTGCGTAAAACGAATCATCGGAAAACGGAGATCAGTATCTAATCTAACCCGTTGGGACCATTGAAGTTTGAGAATCGGAAGATGGGGACTACCGCCGGGCACGAGAACTCCAAGCAAGGGAACCACCCATTGCGGATGAGGTATTCGATTTCCTTAATCAGTTGTTCCCTCGTGAGGTCTGGAAGGTAGGAGAGTGTCTCGAACTTCTTCAACCCTTCAGGTGGCCACACCTGCATCGCCGTCACTCCGCATAAAACCCGACAGTCACTTGAAACATCGGATCTAACAGTATCTGCCAGTCTATATCTAAAATTAATATCATTCTTATCAGTTAAAGTCATAAGTAAGACCTAGGCGGACTACGTTTAGAGATATGGTTTCCTAGGCCACATATTATACTTCCATCTTCATCTGTAAAGATTGGGGTGCTTTCTGTCTCGGGATAACGGCTCCTATGTATGGCATTCCGCTGACTGAGGAGACTGTGAACTGTGTCGTGTTGTAACCGTACCTGCATGCACTGGACTCTGCCGCCATTGCTGGCAAGGGAGGTGATGTCGGCGGTTTTGCGGGTGGTGGGGAAGGCGGAGCTGGACTTGAGGCCAGTGAACGGAGCCACCATGCTGGCCTGAGCCGGGGCGGTGCGGTTGACGGCCATGGTGGCGCTCGACAGCATGGAGGAAGCCATTTCTTTCTTTACCCTCTGTAGACCACCCTTAAGCTCAGAACTGCTCGGTTGTTTATGGACTTCGACTCGGCTGCGCGACGAGACCTTTTATAATATGTTCCCTTCCCCATGAACTTCTCCATCGGACGGCTGAGGCTGAATGCAGCTCGTCCCGTGGCAGATGGTGGCCGTCGATTATGCCAGTGATGGAGCACGCAAATCAGTTGGATATCATTCCTTATCGGTTGTGACCACTGTTGCCCCGGCACGTGGCATACAGGGCCCCACATCCTTATCTACATTGGCAACGTAACAGTTGAAGTGATCTGGTCGTGCCATGGCCATATATTTCTATGCATTTTCTTCAATTTCATTATAATGTAATATTTTCTCCTATTTTATTATTAGAAGAAAAATAAGAAAAGTAGCTTTCTCTCCTCAAATTCAAATTCTAGTATTTCATTCATCATATATTATTTATTTGAAAATTTGTTTATTTCATTTCGCACTTGATCGAAACAGAACATAAATCCAATAATTCCTCATCAAAATGGAAATATAACCAATCTTTAATCAGTACCTCAAATCATAATCAGTTAACATCTTCCATAATTGTTTTGGCGATCATCAAAATTATTGAAAACAAAGCATCATTGTATTTTCGAAATTTCAGAAACCCTAAATTTTCTAGTTATCAAGATATTGTAATTTGATGTCCACTAAAATTTATGTGGAAGCTATGTAATTGATCGATCGGGTGACCAGCGGCTGGAGTTGGTTTCTTGGTGATGATAAGGAAGAAAAGTAAAATGAGGCCCTCTATTATTCCCCACCTTTATTTTTGCATAGGTCTCTTGGTGATGATAAGGAAGAAAAGTAAAATGAGGCCCTCTATTATTCCCCACCTTTATTTTTGCATAAAATAATTTGATTAATGAGAGGCGATTTCATATGGCTGGAAAACCAGGTGTCCCCAAATTCATCAAGGAATGAAAGCTCTGTGATCCAAAGGCCTTCTCCTCCTTGAGGCTCACATCAGGAGCCTCACACTTATGATCTCCATTAATGTTTGTTGCTGCATGGACCCTATCTTTCTATCATTGTGCAAGTTGCTCATTAGGTTAGAGCCTTCCGGTCATGATTTTTCTCCATCTACAAAATTTGAATATTAGAGAAATGTGCTATATTCTTAGACCCATATATCTTGAATGACCTCTACGGTGCTGCAGCCGCATCTCGGCTCGTCCCCTTTTATTGCCATTTCAAAATGGCTGACAGTTAATCCACTTGATGAACTGGCCATGCTCTTCACTGAACAATGTCCCGAATTAAGAACCCATCAGCCACGGTCGAATTTCCTTGTACTTGTTAGACTACTGGAGTCTATAAGATTTACCCCCTTTTTTTTTCATACAATGTAACCCAGGGACATGAAATTACACACACGAACCCGGGATCTGTTGTAACCCATGCAATCGAGAATTCGGTGGATTTGGATTTTACATCAGGCTACAACAAGAGAGATTCACGAGACACAGCTGACATTAATTTGTCCTGTCCGAGCAACAAGAAGTGAATAGATAAGAAGCAACTCAGTCCAGTAGACTAGACACCAACGTAGCTTCAATGGCTGCCCACATCACCTTATCTCCAGCATTTGTCTCCAGACACCCTCTTCTACTATTTTATCTTTCTCCCACCTTTTTCTCTTTGCCAGGAAAAAAAAAGGGGGGGGGTAGAGTGGTTTAGATTATCATATATAGGATACAGGACTGATACTTATTATGTACAGTATGCGTCAATTGCAATGAATCGTCTGCCTTGCTCCTATTTACAAGAGAATTGGTCTTCCACTGGAATACACATTTTGGAAGGTATGGGAGTGAAAAAGGGAAAATAACAATAATGCAATCTCGACCGCATGGCACCCGCATTCGAATCTATGTCCATCGTCTAGGTGGTTTTAGCAGAGTGGAGCTCCCGGCGGCAGGTTTTCTGAGACCTGAACAATGAAGTCGGATTGAGCATGAGGACTATTGATTCATAATTGTAAAGTGAGGACTATACGGTGCTGAATCAAAATCAGTTTAGAAAGTGATAAGTAGTAGAGAAGAATGTTGAGTCCTACCAGATGACGCCTTTGGCGACACTGGAGTTGATGTGGTGTGCCCAGACTTCAGCGAGGATGGCCGAGTCACTTTAGGCACCAACTTAGGCCTGTTAAGAGAGACCATTCATTATGAACAAACCCCTATCTTGTCATCGGCGAAACAAACTGAATGCGGAAATGTTTAGTTCAAATCGGTGGAGAGTTTTACCTCTCTATGTTATCAGGTTGTTCTGTCTCTTCGGATTGATGAGTGGAGCCCTCTTCAGTACCATCAATCTCAGCCTCGGAAGCATTGCTAGTTCTCTCCTCATATTCCTCAGAGTCTCCCACAAGCTTCGACCCGTCACTGTACGACTCAAAAGAGTTATTAGGATCAGAAGGTACTTTTTCAGAGTGTCCAGCACATTTTGCACCGACCAGCTTTTGATTCCAAGAGGGAGACCCGTACCTCAACATGCCTGAGCTACGCCTGTCAGAATTCGCACTCTTTGGGTCTTTCAGAAGCTGCAATCGTTCGATCTCCTCCTCTCTCTTGGATATACTGTCTCTTAGAGATGCCACCTTTATTACAAACAAAGAGTTAAGAGATTAAAAGCTTATGCTTTGTCAGATAAGTCATGATCCTTTTTTTTTTTAATTGCTCCATGGACATGAGAACTACCTGCTCCATTAACTCTCGAACATCCCTACCCTCTTTGCTACTCTTGGCAGCCCCGAGCTCGACTCCTGAGACTCTCTCCGCAAACTTCAGTGTGCTCAAACTTTCAGAGTATGACACAGTCTCGGGATTGAGTTGCACGAACATAAGAGTTTTCGCTTGACCCCCTAGAACAGACATACAAGGGCATTCATGTTTCCCGAGCTAATAGCATCATCAAAGGAAATGTTGGAATAAATATTTACCCAGTGAACTTTGCAAGACTTGTGTGAGCTTGCTGTTTCGATAGGGAATATGTGCGCTCTTCTGTGAGAGAGCAAATATGACATCTCCAAGGGCAGATAGCGACTTGTTTATGTGTTGGGCTTCTCGGAGCCGGTCTCCAGTCACTTCTGAGCGGTCAACTCTCTCACTCCCCGCAAGATCTACCAAGTGAAGACTCCCACGAAGTGCAGTTCCCGCTTTTAGATCAGTCCCACGTACATGGATGGTGAGGATGCTGCACCCATAGTCCTAGGAGTGAGTTATTAAATCATAAGAGACCATACCAGTTACGAATTTAGATTAACAACCTATGAGAACGACTGCTTCTTTCATTCAATGATGTGGCACCAACAGCTCTATTCTTGAATCCAACATCCATTAGTTCCAATACATCCGAAGTGGCTCTAACAGGATGCATGCTTGCATCAGGAACGGTTAGACCACTCGATTGAGCGGCTGTCAGAATTCCAAGCGTGTGCAGGTCAAGGAAAACTTATGATAGAAATCAACGCATAAAATTAAATTTAAAATTAATGCTAAGAGAATAGGATATTTCTTCTGGCCACTGCTGGACAATAAATCACGAACTTGCTCATTGTATATCTCGACCATTTGCACCATGATCTCGTACTTAATGGTGCTGCTTCTTGTCTCAGAGATCAGGAAAAGGTCGTTGAGAGCTCGATAATTGACCCCCCAAGTAGCTTTAGTTGCCAGGTTTGGACCAGTCTAGGATGGAAATTGCACCCAATAAGACACAATATGCAATAACATAGAATAACTTCGTTACACAAAACCTACAGAATGACCTTACCATAGTGAATGTTTTTCCAGATCCTGTTTGGCCGTATGCAAAAATGCATACATTATAACCGTCAAGAACCGAACGGACAAAGGGTTGGATATCAGAATAAACATCCGCTGCTAAGTGTCAAGCCTCACCGTCAAGTTAGATTATGTGACTGATGAATAAAAAGAAAATTTTAGAGGCAGACATGACAACCTTGAGTAGCAGTAGGACTGAAGACTTTGTTGAACTTAAACATTCGATGGCCCTCTTTTCCTTGTTTAGAGGGATTTGCAACAACCAATTCCCCATCGTCGCCAATATGCTCGACGATTGTTTGTCTTCCTGCCTGCCCAGGAATAAATGGCCTAATCCTGCAAAACACTCTAATATTACCTGTACCAAAAAAATGATTTAGAGGGAATTTCTGTAGGAGACATTAAGGCATTTTGAGTGCAAATTTGAGTTACCAGACCTTTTAGATCTTGAACCTCGTTAAATAGTCTCCTGTTTTCCATTAGAACAGCATGATAGTTCTCTGCTGCACCTGCTAGTGCCTTAAATTTTACTCCTGCAGATCAGATGACTGCTTCCTGAGAAATCTTTATTGAAAAATTGAGTAGGGGTTGCAATTTTTTTTTTTTTTTGGGGTAGTAAACGCACCTAGCTCAGTGAATTCCTCTGAGTATGTTCTTTGTGTTCCTAGAGCTTCTTGTTTGATTGAGTTAGATGAAAGTCTCAGTTCCTAAATGTCATCATAACCTTATGAACAAGTCAATAACAATAATTTGAAAGACACAAAAAGACAAGTTAGAAACAGTAAAAGTATTAAGGAAGCCTACTTGCAGTGCATCCAACTGAGAGTCCATAAAACTTCGGAAGATAAGCCCTTTCTTGTGCCAAAATTGGTCTTTAGTCTCCGAATATATCTCGAGTTGTTTCAACCTTTTTCTCGAAGCTATCAGCTGGAGTTCGAGTTCCTGGACCCCTTGATTTCTAGACTCTGAACATGCCTCGAGATCTCTCACTTTTCTCTTTGAAACTGCCAGCTGACACTCGAGTTCCCTCACCCTCTCCTCTAGTGCCATCTTTGCTCCCATGGATTCTGCCTCAATCTGCTGGCAACGGGCTTCTGCCATCTTCTTCACCACTTCCAACTCCTGCTTCAATGCCAAGATTTCTTGGTTCCCTCTCTCTTTCTCCGTCATCAATCTTTCCATGTCTTCCTCATCAAACTTCCTTTTCTCCTCAGTCTTGTCCTTCTCTGTCTGCAATAAAATTAATAAAATTTCCAGGTATCCTAAATATGCGCCTGAAGAAACTTCATTTTTAAAGATCAATGTTATCTATCAAAATTTCTCAATCAATAGGGACATAGCACTAATGGAAAAACTGTTTCACATTGAGATAAGAACAAGAACCACCTGACAGCAAATCCACGCCTGCAAATTTAGATACAAGGAAACGTGTAACATATGGAATCTAGAAGAGGATGGCTGCATTAACAATATGTTCCAGATGTACCTTTACTTGCTGAAGCCTGCCCCTGCCAATCTGAGACAATCACAAATATATAATAAACAAATCTACCTCCAGAAGGATATGGTTTTCAGCCCAAAGAAAAAGAGAGGAGCATTTTCTACTGTAAAAAGTTGGATCTGATTGATCTTCAGACCTCTGTTTCATCAGGAGTCCCTTCAGCTAGAGTTTCAAGCACCTTGATCCTTGACTGGTACTTCTCTTCGCGAGCTTTGAAAAGATTGTTTTGCTGATAGCACGACATAGAAATAATAACAAACAGAGCCCATGAGAAGAAACATGGTGAAAAGGTAAACTAGCAGGTAAGTGAAACATACAGTTCTCAAATGGTCAGCCTGAGTTGATATTCGCCGCTCAATCTCCTGCACGACCTTTCTCAACAGGCTTGCTACACGCTGTATGGATAAGCACGTGTTAAAGCTATCAATCCACACAGATGACTAGATGAGCACCCAAAATTTTTGCAAACTGTGTGGCTTTCGTACATGGGGTATTTCACCATTCTTCCTTTCAATGCTCTCGTCGAGAATTCCATTCGCTAGACTCAAAAGTGACTGTGTGGGGGCATTCTGCAAGAACAAAAACATTGGTAGCAGATTGGACTACTGAATACAAGAAAATTTCACTAAGATGTTGATGAACTGAAACTTTAGATGCATACATCCAAACTGTTAAACTTCATCATCTCGGTGATTTTAGCAGATGGAAGGTCTGAATACTGCCCTTTCTTGAGTTGAAAAACATCATGGAATCTGAGTCCAGAATGGTGCACTGGTGCAGCTGACGGTTCTGTTATGGGAGAGGACCACATGTTAATATGTCCAATGGAAATATGGTTCGTTAACATCAACCAGATTTACTAATGAGCAAGAGAAAAGTAAGAGTAAGGACCTGACATGACAGGGCTTCCCAAAGAACGTTGAAATTTCGATTCCGAAAGAATTTTCCTTCTATCTTCTCCAAAATAGTGGAATATCATTACCATTCAAATTGAATGAAGAGGAAGGTTGAACAGTTCTGGGATCAAATCTTTATGTAAAGGACTTACCTCCGGCTCCCATAGAATTGGACAATAGATGTGTTTTAACTGACAAGAGACTCTCTATGACAGGCTTCATAGATCCCTTCATGAATTAGAGCTTGAAAAATCAGAGTGATACAAAAAATTGCCCAAACAAAATCATTTTGTTCTGTCCAAAATAAGTTTTATCAAAAAATGAAGGAATATGTACACAAAGAAATTGATGATAACACTATCAGCTCAAAAACAGTTTTAACATATTTAAAACGCTGAATCAACGAAAATTTCTAAATACCTCTAACTTATCAAAAGGAAACTTACTTGATGGTTTAGAACATACTAAGATATGCAGAAGAAAAAATATACCTTCTCCAAATCAGCAGGTTCAAACCGTGGAATGCCCATTTCCCCTAAAGCTCTTATGAACTTTCTGATACGTTCTGATTGAGGCATTGGTGAGGAGTTGGCCTAGGATATACAAAGAAGCAGCAAACTGATGAAATCTAGTAATTAAACAACATTCGGCACGATCATCTAAGGTAAATGACAATGTTCAGCAACCTCATTTGGTCTAAGCCGTTTCAAGATATGGCTAAAGAAGAATCCATCAAGCAAGAAAGCTCTCAACTGATCATCCGAAGCCTGTAATTGCAATCTCAAATCAGGATGGATGCTGTTTAACCACTCGATGAGAGCAGCCCTCTGTCTTGCTGGAGGTAAATAAATTCAATGTCTGTGTGAGTTTATCATCATATTTAAATGAGGACAAAGGTGAAACACTTAGGGCATCTGAGTAACCTTGAAGGTCGCTGCCACCAGATGAGTAGAGACTGGACTTAAGAGGCCCATCATTTTCTTTCATACCCTTTGCTTCTAAGGAATCCATGCTCAGATACTCCAAGCTATCATTCAAGTATATGCTCGGTTTTCAAAGAACCATGCTAGATAACGCAATGCCACCTGAAGTCACTGTTACATTGGTGCATGAGCATTACTGTAATATCATGAGGGAAGCATCAGAAAAGAAGAGGCAACGTTATGGCTCTTTTGAAAGCCCTAGCGCCATACTATATGCAAAGTGAGTGCAGCATATCTAATAATCCTACTCCTTTTCCGAGTTGGTAGCTTAGAGCAATTCAATTTGCATCACTAGGATATTGAAAAACAACAGAGAAAATGCACATGAACATCAGAATCTTTGCACCTCTTCAGCAGGAAGACTGGGACCATTGATTGAACAGAGAACTTGTTCAAAGGACCATTAAAGGCTAAAGCACAAAGTCCACAAACCCCGACAAACTTTGATATCGCAATACCTGCACCTGCAAGAGAGATTGCGCCCCAAGAAACGTTTATAGCCTCAATATACGCACAGACAACCCACGGAGAGTTTCAATCTTTTATGTTTTGATCAATAGCAAAGACTCTAAATCATGAAAAATCGAGGGACATACTTTGTTCCCTACGGATTAAAGACGAGCACGATCACCTGTCGGACCCTCGACAGGGACAATCAAGAATGTGGGAAGCATTAATAGAAGACCAAATCCATTTCCACGGAGAGAGAACGGTAGAGAGCCTAGCACGTCGAAAGAGTGCATGAAAGAGATAAAAAGTTCGGATTTTTTTTGGGTTTTCTATGAAGTTTCCTTAATTGTCTCCCTTTTTATCTTGGTGGGGCTGATGATTGGCCTTCCGTGTGCTGTGGGTTATCGATCATCAAAGGGCTTCCAGTTCCAGGAGGCCCCTCAGCTTCCCTCGGATAAATCAACTGGGTGCACGCCACGTGTCACCAGCCCGACATCTACGGTCCTTTCTCTCTCCCCTTCTCTGCTCTTCGCGACATTCTGCAGGCAGGGGAACTGAGATTTGTGGGCCTAATCAAATTGTTCAGCCGAGAGAAGTGGGCTTCAGTATGTTAGGCTTTTCAATTTCCGTACAAGCCATTAATTTCCCGTCTAACCTCCAATTTTCGACTTTTCTTTCTGTTGTCCGTGGAATCGAAGCCGTGAATGAAGATACATCCTCATATAAAGCTCAGGAAGAGATCAAAGTCTTAGTCCAGTGCTCATCGATTTTCCATGGTGTGGAAGACTGTGATGCTGGTCAATTACCCGTCTGTACGAACATCTGTCTCACTAAGGTTTTCATCTTTCTCCCGTGCTCGGCATCTGATTATTCAAAGCCCTACCGGATAGCGGATAGCGACGGATTCATGCCCGAGCACATGATTTCCATTCGCACCTGCTTTCATTCCATCCTCGATCATGATGTGGTTCTCTTGCTGAACGAGACTCTTTGAACCCTATCAATATTGAACTTTGTAGGATCGGGGAGAGTTCCTGAAATTATTCATCCGGTTGTTTTTCTCTTCCGTCCATTTGGCTTGTACGAAAAATTAATCTCATGATAAGTAATTATTTTCTCTTTTATGATATTAAAAGAGGTTCATGGCTTGCTTTATGATTGATTTTGATATGAGAGATCGTGCCCCCCATGACTTCTCTACTGTTCTTTCAGTTTTTTCAGAATTGGGAGAAATGGAAATCTGATAAAACCTAATTGTCTTCCCTTCTTGTTCTTACATAGGGAAATGAGGGTCAACATGGACAGCGCACTCAGCCCAGTAGGTTTGACTTCTGGGGCACTATTAAATGAATCCATACTGCCCAACCGAGACTGACTACCAGAATATAAGAGCAATAAATGACGAACAGTCGCATTACAGTTGTACCCGTAGTAACTTGAATCACTGCAATAGCCACCAGAAGAAGAGACTCATAAACGAGAATCAAATCCGGCACCATTCTCCCCCTGAACTCCATGTCTGAAATTCAGCTCAACTTGCTGTCAATTACATCTTAGAAGATTTCCATCCATTTATGAGGAGATAAAACGAAGAGGAAATAAAAGAAGTTTCAGAGTTGAGGTGTGAGAGATTGTTTCTCCCCGGAACAAAACGTCTAGCTTGCATCTTGATCAGCTTAATTGACATATATATTATTAGCAATTCAATCAGAGACGGAAAATCCTTAGATCACGGTTAACTTTGTGCAGACGGGAGCTCCCTTGCAGTCCAGTGATCGGGTGAAGCAAAGCGGACGGGATTGCTCCCACCCCATGCGCTGGGCCGAGCACATCATTGTTTGGTCTGGTGGCTCCCTCTTCCGGTCGACCTGCTGTTTGGTCGAACCGTCAATCAATGTGCATCTTCATGAATGGTGAATTGAACTGGGAGGAGCTCCCTCTTCCCTGCATGTCAAAGCCCATAATGTTCTTTAGCTACAAAGCACATTTCTAATGCAGGGGGGAGGATGAAGGTTCTGATCATATATGTACTGTTTGAACTTGCAAATTAGGATCAAGTGAATTATTTAATTGCAAGAAGTCGCTCAGTGCAACAATATTATCCTTCGCTTGATATCAATGAATACTGAATTCGATTATGAGCAATGATACATCTAAATATTCTCATTTTTTAATTTTCATTTTCCTCTTATGAAGTAAATGATAAATGTAATAGGAATTTGTAGACCATGTATGAGGTCATGCTAAATTCTGAATTTTTAGCAAATTATAAATCTGATTCTGCATCCAAAAGGGGTTATGCTTGTGTTTTCCGAATTAAAAGAAAGGAATGAACATTCAAGCGTTAATCCAAGTGAATAAAGTGGATGTATAGTATGTGACGTGAGTTGACTGTTATAGATTCAATTCTTATTCTATACACGTAATTTTTAGTAAAACCACTCGCACATATGCCCCTTGCACATGAACTTCCTTATATTCATGTAGTTATGAGGTGAACAAAGATAATAATATTCTTCTCTATAAACTATTCTTAAATCAAAGATAGACCATAACTTATTTACAACTATTAAAAACATGTAGGCAAATATATTATACTTGGTGTTCTGAATTGTTTATCTTCAAGATCCCCGTTGGCATAAGTTCAGAAGTCATGATCAAAATCCATGGGCCTTCTGTGTTGAGATTGGGCTTCACGAGTTCATAGCGACACGGCGACCGTTCGAGTGAGTTATTTAATTTGATCTTGTACGGAAATCCGCCCTGATTAGACCCATTGGGACTTTCTTGTCGGCCTTGATCCATTTAGGACCAACAACGGTTACCGAATTGACATTATTGCCTTTCCATCACAATGCATATGATTTTACAGTTACAAAGTCGGATGTTCTTCAGAATTAAAATCGGGAAATAAAATCGAGGAAGAGTCAAAAACTCTTAGTTCATGAGAGGGCCCCACGAGACCGAGGCCAATTAGGGAATCTGAAACTGAATGTCAAGGTTCGTGGGTCCCGCATCACACATACCCTGTTGCTATTGGCTACGGGAGCAGACCATGTGGTGGTCACCCGACAACTTTGGCTAGTTGTGATCTCGTCTGGACCGTCGGATTCAACGGTTTGATTGGGTTGTATATATAACATTGATGATATTCGTGGCGTTATTTCTCTTATTGACATGAACGAAGAAGAGGTTGGTCACGTTCAATCTTGGACATGCGACCATACACGGGTGGCTTATTAGTCCAAGTATGACCATTTTGAATTTTCCCAAAAAAAATACATATATATTATTTATAAAGTACTTTTGATATTTGAAGTTGTAAGGGAGCCGGCCGACCGAAATTTAATGTAGTAAGAGTCAATTTCTCAAACTAATTATATATATATATATATATACACACATTTGCCGTCTAATATTGTATTACTCTCTTAGAGATTATCTCCACTAAGCTACATTAAGTGCGCTTATTGAGTTAGATCTGGTTTTCCTCTCTTTTTTATTTTTACCAAATCTGAATCATACCATTTTTTTTACTTATATTTTTTTGGAGAGTTATTCCAACATTTAAATATATTTAATTGCCACTAAATAGTAAATAATGAAAATTTTGATAAACTTTCATGCCCAAAATTTAGTTTTTGCCTGTTTAATTCAGTTATTTATTATAATTTTTTATTTTTTGTCTAATTTTAGGTTGAATTTAGTATGCCTTTTTTTATTATTTGTCATGATTTATCCAATTTCCCGGACCCATTTTTATGATAATAAATTTCTATTACACTGTTTTCCAATAGATATGATCTTTAAGAGAAAATTAATTAATATGATAATCTTATTTAGATAAGATTATAGATCTCGGTTTCAGAGAAAATTAATTGAAGATTGCTTGTCTTCCCGGTCAATTCGGAGTCCCCTACGGACGATCCGGGAAATCAACATAATACTAGTCAAAAAGAGAAAATCGACATAAAGACTGACAGAAAGGCAGCACAATGCAGCAGCGCCATTCCCAACCGACGCGCCGCCACCACAGCCGTCGATAGAAAATGTCGTGATCATGAGGCCCGTCGGTTCGGCGCGTGGAGTACTGATGCGGTGGTATCGGATCCGGGCCAACCACGCGGTCCAGTGTCACGGAATTTTCAATGCCTGCATGGCAGACAAAGGAGCTATGACGTCACCAAATGGACGATTGCTCATTGCTCCGGCAAGTTGCAGGTATCGTATGGCCATTCGGACTGCGACTGGGTAATGGGGAGAATCTAAGCCGCCGTTGTTTCACACACACGCTAACCTCGAAAACAACTTGAGAAAATCGGTGCGATTGCAGACTTATTTAAGCGTAGTGGCGGCCCTCCCCGACAACGGATCGCCAGCAATCTTATTCATGTTCGACATTTTCTATTTGTTATGGCACACTCTTTAACCTAAGTGGTCTCTTCCTTGTGCCTCGACGAAGACGAGGCTACCTAATGTCCTTTCGTCTGCTCAAAGGTCAGGCACTGACACACAATTAAAAGCATCTTTGGAGTTATTGGGCAAATAAGTCAGACCTCTTTTATTAAACTATGTCAAACACTCATCTATCTCCCATTCCTCGTGAGTAAATCGTCGTCGTCCTCTTCTTCTTCTTCTTTTTCTTCGGCTTCCATTCTCTCTCTTTCCGAGGCCGAAAGTGGTTGGGCATGGAGAAGGCGGAGAAGATCGCCAAGAGGAAGGCTCCTCCGGCAGCTGACATCGACGGCCCGAGGAAGAAGGCTAGGGAGAAAGAGAAAGAGAAAGAGGTGGACGAGGACGAGGTGGAGGAGTTCTTCGCGATCCTCCGGCGGATGCATGGCGCTGTCAAGTACTTTGAGAAGGCCAGCGGCGACAGCAGGAAGTGGGGACCGGCTACGTGCATGGCCGCGCTGGAGGCGGGGGTAGATCTGGCCGCGGTTGACGGCGGGACGCCGTTGATGGCGGGGGATGCGCCCGCGGTGGAGCCAAGGAGTGAGAGAGCTGCGACGGTCCTGGACCTGAACGTGTCGCCCGAGGAGAGCCACGGCAGCGACTAGCCTGACCCCTCGGTACGGGGGCCTCAAGTGGAGCTCGGGCTTCAGGAGCGATTTTCAATTTACCTTTTTTAAAATGATTTTCGATAACTTTTTCTTGGGTAAGTTAACCCTTTAGTTTAGGTAATTTTCTTCTATCTTCTTCTTTTTTCCCTTGGTACTCTTATATTATTATTAAAAAAAGGCATTATTACTGTAATTAAGAAGTTGTGCTGGATCATATGGTAGTGAATTAAGGAACATCATTGTAAATTACGTCAATTACGTGGTTTTCTGCATTATTTGCGGATAGGATAACGAGCTCTGATTTGAAATGTGAACTCGAATTCTCACCGTATCGGGAAAGCAGGGTCGAGGTTTTCGATTGCGGAACAATGAATACCCTCCACGGATAAATCAACCGGTCGAAGACAACTACAGTTCGAGCCGAGCAGTCAAGTGGTAGTGTTGATTATACGGTAGGATCGACATAGCATGGTCAAGCACGTGATAGCCCGATATAAGCTGTGGCCGATCGCATTTCGACAACGACAATGTTGATAGATCCAGCAGTTACCCTCATCCGTATGAACAAGTTGACTAGACATGGGCTGGAATAATTGGAAACGTTAAATGCCGAACATGCCTGCGATTTCTGTTGAATGAGGCTGCTCGCACTTGTCTGCAGTGTTGTTAAAAATGTGATACGAGCCGGTTCAAAACGGGCATGGAACTAGTAGATTCAATTACAATTTGGCATGTTTTCTTAATGGGTCAATCCAGTTACAGTTCACAGTTCAGACGAATATGAACTAGTCTAGAACCGTTTTATAAACAGTCCGGGTCTGTTTAACCCATGAACGGTCTATCTTTTTATTTTTTTAAAAAAAATTAATGATTTTTTTAAAATTTTAAATTATTTCGACAAAATCTTATGGTTGGTTTGCAATATCATTAGAGGTCTGGGCCGGTTTTCAATGGTTCTTGAATGGTTACGGTTCAGTAGAGTAATGGTTCGAGCCGGTTATGATTCAACTGGCCCATATTTATCAACCGGCCTAGAACCGCTCCTAACCCCATAAGAATAGTTACAGGTCGGGTTAAGAGAGGTCCGATCCAATTCATGGTTTGAACTGTCTAGTTCCGGTCCGATTACGGGCCAATCCGGCCCGTTTAACATCTCTACTTGTCTGGATCCCTGGCTAGGCTTTGGAGCCCACTGTCTAATTGATAGGGCTCGTGGTCATCAATAGTGTATGTTTTGACAATTATTGTGATTAATGATGGAATCAGAGGATTCTTGCCCTCTTAAAAATTTGGCGCGACTATAGGTGATGTATCATGTCCAAACAAAGTTTGTGTCAGAAAATTTTAAACTCGTAAAATTAGATGTGCTCGATGCGGTTATTATATAAGCATATGATTAACAAGATAATAATTGAAAATAATAATACACATAATTAAATATATAAAATAGACTAACAAGTATGAGAATTATTAGTTAAACAAGTTTGACCATGTCTTAATTCAACTCAATTTAATACTTCTATTTAAACTAATTATATAGGTGGAATCTATTTGAAAATAAAATACTTTTTGGCTTAAAATCCAATTCGCTTAATTAAGAGTCCAATTATTTATGAATATAAGTCAATTTATACTCATGGATTAATTTAGTCTTAGGCTAGCACCTTATGTAAAAAAAAACTATCAGCTTTTTAATATGAAAACATCTACAAAATTATGTGTAAATTCTATTAGTTTTTTCTATAAATCATTTTTTGAGATATTCCATTTTTATCTGTACCTAACAACCCTTACCGTCAATCATCAATCAATAGTATTTACTATAGTTTTAAAAATCCAACAGAATCACTGATTCAACGAATTTAACAAAAAATTAGCTACTTATATTCATAGTTCTTATAAAAAACTTAATTATACTTTTAATGAGGTCAATTTTGGTTAAATCGACTAGTTTCTAATTCGATTAATAAGCTCAATTAAATATATAAAAAAGCACACATACTTAAAATTTTAAAAAATAAAAATATATTATATTATATTATATTTTATATTAAATTTTTATTTAATATAATAATTATATTAATAATTTTTATTATAAATTATATTCATGATATTATATAAATTTATTAGTAATATATATTATTACTATTATTTATTGAATATACGGTTCAATTCATTAAATTATTATCCTACTTATGAACTCACACCCACACCAGTTTCTTATCCAATTTGATTTTAAAAACTATGATTTTTACCGGTAGAAATTAGATATTCTAAAATTGCTAGTAGAATATATTTTGTAGTATTACTGTAATTAAAAATTAAGTTCAAATTTATTTAAAAAAACTACTAACAAATATAAAATCCAACCCAATTATATCAACATTGAAATGAGAAGAGGTTGAATTTAACTTTCATCGTGAAACTTATGTTATGACGGTACTAGCTCCCCTCTGCTCTCGTTTACCGCTGAGTCACGGCGTATGTCGGGGAATTCATGGTATGGTGGTGAGCGATTTCAAGTTTTGAAACTTGTGACGGAAGAAAAAAAAAAAACAGAGAGAGAGAGAGAGAGAGAGGGGAAGGGGGTGACGTGTGCCTCTACGAGTGGAGAGCGTGACACGTGGGTGCGCCGTGGAGCCTTGCATGCTTATTCGAACGTTGGGTGGATGGGAAGAGAATATGTAGTTAGAATCCACTCCGGCCCGTAGCCCGCCCGGTAGGGATCCGGAAGCCGCATTTATTTCAATAATGCACCGTTCGGCTCAGCACTCGAGAATTTCCCCCTTAATATTAAATATTATTTAATTTCGATTTGCGGCCAAAATTCTTTAATTTTGATTATTTTTTCCGGTTTTCCAAGTTGTTGATATAACAATATTTTAATATAATACAGTTAACTTAGAAATTATTGTGAAGGGAAGGATAGAAATGTTAAATGGATTAGGGTAGTTTGAAATTGGTACATTAAAATCTATAATCGGTCCATATCACCCTTGAACCGGCTTATAACTATTTTTATTAGGTTGAGAAACAGTTATTGGCCAAGTCCAAAAAAATAGGCTCATTAAATTGATATCGATCTGGCATGTTTTCTAGTCGTACCGACACGAAATCATTTGGAAATTGACTCAAAACCGTAACCTACTAGGAACATTCGCAAAATCAACTCGGAGTGCAAAAAATCTTGTAAATTAACGATTAGATTTTGTTAGTTCAAATTAAAATTTTAAAAATATATATTTATTTTGAATAATTTAAAAAAATTAAAAGTGAATAATTTACTATTCAAACTGGTCAACTTAAGAATAGTTTCGAGTCGGTTTATATTTTCTCAAATTATCGCTCATAACTAAATCGACTCATTATTAACAAGCTAAGTTGTAACATGATCAAATAATTTTAGGATAATTTTAAACCGAACCAAGCCACCTATTTAAAATCCGGGAGGGGGAGAAGGTATTTTCTGCCACTGTTACAGTACATGTTATATCAATATGGTGCGACTATGTTATAAAAAAATTAATTAAAAAACTATTAAACCCTAAAAAATTAATTATTAGATATGATGTAATAGCAGGCGAGGTGAGAGAGAGAGAAGAGAGATACTGGTGGATAAGAAAATTAAATGAGGGAGAGAACGAGAAGTCCGTGACGAGACTGGCCAGTGACGCAGGCCTTAAAAGCGCCCGACCTCCCGACCGCGACCACGTGTCCTCGTTACCCCTTTCCAGTTTCCATCCCTCAGTCCTCACCTCCTTCTCAATTCCACTGTAGTTTTCTTTCCGTTTCATCCTGCATCTGGATACCAAATGGGATCACGGCTTATACGGCCTTCAATCCAGATGATTCAAAGTCCAGGTGATTCTGGGTAATGGCAAATCAAGTCACGTCTGAAATTCTTGCTATTTTTTTAGTTCGCAATATTGGAATCCAAGATTCTATAAAAAATGAAGGAAAAAAAAAGAGTAGTTACTGGACCTGGTTCAGCCAATCGATTTTGATGAATAAAGCTTGTAACTAGAGGTCAGATTACGCGATCATTTTCGAATTTGATTTCCTCGTTTCTGTGTCTCGAGCTTTTGCACGGAAGGATCGCCCTCACCAACTCGGTGTCAATACTGAGCACCTTCCTCCCTCCCTCCCAGTGGAAGCGATCGGTCCAACAGGGCATTCTTTGTCTCTCTCACTATATATCGCTTCTTCCCCCGCTTTCCTTCCCTCTCTACCCTGTTAACCTCACAACACCACCCTCTCTCTCTCTCTCTCTCTCTCTACTGCAGCTCAAAGCATCAACCTTCACCCGGCCACTTCGCTGACATCTCTTTGTCTCTCTACATTGTGGTTCCCAGTTCATCTCCGTCGTCTGTTCCTGCTATGGAGGAGGCCAAGAAGCGGGCGCGCGAGGATTCGGACATTGAAGGTGGCGGAGTCGACTCAGCACGCTCGGAGGCCGACCTCACAGAGCCGAAGCGGCCGCGAGTTGACCCGGAGGATTCCAGCTCGAACGAGTCGAGGCTTATCCAGGAGACCATACTCGAGATACTGGACGGCCCCGACATGGACACGGCGGTTCAGGGCCTCGACTCGGTTATCAGAAGCTTCGAGGAGGAGATCATTGCTCCTGGTCGTTGGCCGGGCCTCGGGTACCTCCTGGAGGCTTCCGACGACGAGCTCGGGCTCCCTCCCACCTCGGCTTCCGACAAGAAGCAGGGGCTTGCAGGTGAAGCTCTGTTAGCGGGCTCCGACGGTTTCAAGCTCGGCGAGACTCTCTGGTTCGAGAACGAGGTCGGTGGGTACGGCCTGTACGAGCCTGGAACCGGTGCTGACGGTTTTTTGTCGGGCTACAGCGACGGCGATGGCGAGTTTATGGCGGTGGGTGGGCTCTTCGACTATGAGGATGCGGGCGGTGGACGGGCCGAAGTCTAGGAAGATTACAAGTAGTTAGGGCCGGTTGGGCCGGAACTTGTAGGTGTAGAAATTTGCCCGAGGACATTATTGTAAATTCATAAAAGTTGAAGCAAATGTTCATTTTTCCTGACTTACAAACAAACCATTTTTTTCCTGAGTTTGAAAAGTGCTCAACGGTGTGCTATGATCTAGTGATCTTAAATTCTTTAGGACATTTGGGGAGTTTAATATTATAAATTTAAATTTCCTTTATCCCGGCACTTAAAATACATACTGGTTGTGACTTTTGGGATGAGATAATGATTTTCTGGAGTATATTATGTTTTACTGTTGAGATTAATCAGATCGTATAATATGTTTGCTATTGCGTTCTATAGTCTCAACCTTTGATTATCATAATTGAAGTTAATGACCATATGGGACAGATAGAATCAGTTTGCTCTTTAATAATATTAAAAAACTCCCCGGTTTTTGTGGAAAAATGTTGATTCCGTTCCACGCAACCGGCTCCATCACTTACCAAGATGAACGTGCACTCGATTCCACGTATTGCCGTCCACTGAGTCACGGCCCCCTCACTCACGGTTCTCACCTTCGCCCAGCGCCGGCGCAGCCTGGATCCTTTACCGGCCCATCGTGAAACTGCCGCACTCTGCCGCCCCACCCAGCCGCCACGTCATCTACCCCTGCTCCCCCAGGACCCTCCACATAGCCTTCGTGAAGAAGCTCTCCTCCCGCACCGGCAAGTTCGACAGCAAGAACCGCAGGACCTCGACCGCTACTGAGGAAAAGGAAAAGGAGGACGATCGGCTTCGCGAAGCCCCAAACATCGAGAGGACCGGCCCTGAGAGCAGCGCGTTGGAGGCCGGGGTGGGCTCCGGGGCCGAGAGCAGCGACGGCTACTTCCTGCCTGACCTCCCAGGCGACAAGCCTGATTTCTGGGAAGGGCCGCAGTGGGATGCCCTCGGGTTCTTCGTTCAGTACATGTGGGCTTTTGGGATTGTTTTTGCGGTATGCGACTCCGGTCTGCCAGAATTCGCTCTCACTGCTTCAAACTGAGCTTCTATGGCGACAAGTGTTATATTTTGTCTGATTTATTTCAATTTAATCGATGAACTGTTTATGAAATTATTTGTTGTGATGGTAAAGTTGTAGCCGATGCAGGCAAAGGGAATTCGAAGCTCTCCACAATAAGATGAAATTTTAGTCAGTTAGTACTGAAATGATTAGGTCCGGTTTCGAAGTGTTGACAGATTGAACAAATTAGTTTGTGGAATGAACAAATTTTCTGAACTCTGAGTAATAGATTGTGAAAGTTCTCACTTTTAGCAGATTGTGGCCTCGAATTTAGCTGGAGAATCTCCATGGTAACCTTTGCATTCATAGACATGTAGTTACATAGCATTGTTAACTTTGCAGATTGAAGCTTATTAGCGGTTTTATTAATTACTAAGGGGCTTGTTTTTAATGGTCAAAGGGCTAATATCTCTGCCTTCGTCCTGTAGATGATTGCTTGTGGGGTTGCTGTTGCTACATACAATGAGGGTGCGACGGACTTCAAGGAGACTCCTGCATATGAGTAGTCGACCAAGTCTCAGGAGCTCTTGGAAGAACCTAATTCCAGCTCGGATGCCTTTGAGTTGAACCCAACTGAGGTGGCGCCAAGTTTGGAATAAAACTTTTGTAAACTAGTCAGATTGGTCTTTTCAATGGGAGTTGCCGCTCCATTTTGTGAAGGAACTCATTGATCCAAGAGGATGGCTTTATCATGGATCTCAAAGGATGATGCTTTCTTTGATAGTCTGTAAGTTTGATCGTAGAACTCATGCGAATTGGTCTGGTTGATCATCTTAGTGGGAGCTGCCACGGCATTTTATGGGAGAAACTCATTCAGCCAAGAGGATAACACTATCGTTATTGTTGAGCGCAAAATTTTGTTATTTGTTTAATAGTTTTTGAGTTTATCTGCATATGTACTTCAGTATCTTAGCTCACATTGATATGTACGTGGTTTAGATTAGAGAGGGTTCATGGGCACCAACTTATTTGATATTGATTCAAAGTAGGAGGAAAAACAACATCTCCCGTCTGGTTTGTGTAATGAGATTGGCTCGACCCGAGCATTTCTCGACATCTTGGGAAAAGGGCACGGTCTTACATGAAAGAAAGAGAAGCAAACCGATCCAATCTTGTGAGAACCAATCCTTTCTTGATAACCACCTAAGCAAGCAGCCGATCAGCATGTCAAGATGACATCCCAATACTATCTCGACAAAGCGATAGATACTGTCTTTGATACGATGAGTTCTTAAGATGTCCTTTTAGACACTGACAGTGGAGTCGACAATACAATATCCACTGTCCAGGATCAAAGCACTTCACACAGAGAGTGGTTTTTCTTTTTTCTCTTTTTACAATACAATTCCCAATTTAAATGGAAAATATAAGTTAACATAAAAAAAAATATTGCCACAGCCACACGTTAATAATCTCTTCAAGATTTTGTAAAAACGGGAATTAGAAATGGTGGAAATCACGGCGACACATCATGTCACATCATTCTTTGTGGTGTGGGGGGCATCATCGCCATTTGCGGGGGCTGCTGCTGCTGATTTCTTGCAATGTTCCCCATCCACCCTGTTTTGCAAAAATTAAATGACATATGAGGACTCGGGTTTCTGATTAATTCACGATCGCTCCGTTTATCATTCCTTTTTTAGTACGTATTCATCATGCAGCAGTATCTAGAAGAACGGTAGGCCACGGTTAAATTGCATTGAAGTAAAGTCAGTCCAGTAAAATATTTTTAAATTTTGAGTTTTGTCCATTCATAATAGATCCGTTACTAAGAAGAATACCTAATATGACCCACAACGAATTTTAATCTAACTAATGACTAATAAAGAGTAAAATTATTTCGTTTATAAATTTTCTCACACTATTAAACATGAGACGTAGCCCAATGCATATACCGTGGGCGTGCTCGAGTGGTTCGACACTCATCATCTCAATGGGAGAACTCGAGTTCAAGTTCCACCTGCGGCGGGGAACTTTTAACCCCTTAAATGGGCCGACCCGGGGTGATTCAGATTAGTCAGCTGGACAAAGTTCAACTGGATACCGGCGGTTTATAAAAAAAAAAAAAAAAAGAGACGTAACCCAATGCATGTTGTTTCAATCGTTGTGTATCTTTTTGCGTAATGCACAGAGAAATAAATTATAATGATCTTCGAGGTCTATCCCCAAAAAATTGAAAATTAAACGGTTTATTGAGAAATATTATTATTATGGGAGAGCGTTGACTTCCCCACCGGCGAGCAAGGGCGTTGACTTTAATTTCATGGCTCGACGTACCTAAGGAGGGATCGAGGCCGCGGTGGTTGAGCTCCCTGTAGGCTTGGCAGATGGCGCAGTACTCGCAGACGAAGTGGACGATCCAGTCCGGAGCCGGCGCCTCCACCAGACCGAACTTGGCCCTCAGCTTCGTGCGGTATGTGCACGAGTATATGTATGGTATGCCGGATGACGATATCAACGCATACATTATTGCACCGGTTGCGCAGGCTACATCAGTCATGGAGGTCAGTTAGCTACTATATAAATGCCAATTAACAAGGGCAACAACTAAACTTCATGTCATTCTTCTTTCTGGTTCGAAAAGGAAATTAAAAATAGAAATATTTTACTTACAGGTCTGGCCGTTATCGATGATCTCAGCGATTTGGCCGAACGTCAAGCAGGGGAGCAGAAAGGTGATGACGGCTGGAAGTGCGAAACAAGAGTCACCATAATATCAGTCTCGGCTCGATGATGAAATATACAACATGCAAATTCGTCAACGTGGTGATAAGAGACAGCTTTATTACAATCTTTTAGATATTATATGCCCGTGCGTATATGTGTATACCGTATATATGTCTATGTTTAGGTATATTTATATGTGTGAGCATACCATTCGTAGGGTCTTCCATGCAATCAAACAATCCAGTCCTCCACCCTTCACTGTTGGGCACCACCGTCCCCGTCACCATCTGCGGGTCCCCGCAGAGAGGGTGCGGCTGATGTTGTAGCGGAGACGGAGGCGGGAAAGTCACGGGTGAATTCTGTGGTGGGTAGTCTGCCGGTGGCGGGGGGTAGTTGGCCGCGGGCGTAGACGGAGGATAGGCCGCGGGCGTAGACGGAGGATAGGCCGCGGGCTGAGACGGAGGATAGGCCGCGGGCGTAGACGGAGGATAGGCCGCGGGCTTAGACGGAGGATAGGCCGCGGGCTTAGACGGAGGATAGGCCGCGGGCTTAGACGGAGGATAGGCCGCGGGCTGAGACGGAGGATAGGCCGCGGGCTGAGACGGAGGATAGGCCGCGGGCTGAGACGGAGGATAGGCCGCGGGCTGAGACGGAGGATAGGCCGCGGGCTGAGACGGAGGATAGGCCGAGGGCTTAGACGGAGGATAGGCCGCGGGCTTCTGTGGAGGGTCGGCTGGGTTCATTTGAGGGCCAGGAAGAGGCTGCTGTACAGGCCCTGGTGGTGGTGGTGGTTGGAATTGCGTTGGTGGCGGATTTTGCATTGGGGGCTGGCTGAAGGTCTGCTGCTGCTGAGGTTGTGGCTGGTCGTACGACTGCATGTTGGAGGAGGGCCGGCCGTACGACGGCATGTTTGAGGAGGGCTGGTCGTTCGACGGCATGTTGGAGGCGGGCTGGTCGTGCGACGGCATGTTGGAGGCGGGCTGGTCGTGCGACGGCATGTTGGTGGAGGGCTGGTTGTACGACGGCATGTTGGAGGCGGGCTGGTCGTGCGACGGCATGTTGGAGGTGGGCTGGTCGTACGACGGCATGTTGGAGTTGGGCTGGTTGTACGACGGCATGGTTGAGGAGGGGTGGTCGTACGACGGCATGTCGGAGGAGGGGTGGTCGTACGATGGCATGTTTGAGGAGGGCTGGTCGTAAGACGGCATGTTGGAGGAGGGCTGGTCGTGTGACGGCGTTTCGGAGGGCTCTTCATCGGGACGTCCCATCGTATGTTTTATTGCAGCTAGCTTCAGATCCCTGCGCTTCTCAACCAGCTTAGAGATGGAGGCAGGACCTTACTTTGAGCAGTGACCTCTCGAAGAGGAGGGGACTTTTATAATTGAATCAGTAATGAGGACAGAGTGGTGGTGTGGCATTTGCCGCTGAAAGAATGGTTTTTAAAATCGGATAAGTATAAATTAGTTAAGATATAAGTTTAATGTCTCATATAATATATTTAATAAATAATATTAATAATATAATATTTCTAATAAATTAACTTAATATTATATGTTGACAATGATTTATAATAAAAATTCATGATATAATCATTATATTAATTTTAAATTTAATATAAAATGTAAATATAAGTTTAGTAAAATAAAATAAATACATTATAACATATTTTTATTTTTTAAAATTTTAAATCGATCAATTTGTTCACCGATGTAATTGGGTTTACCTGCCGGACCAAGAACCGGCCAGTTGAATTGAAGTTGATCGCATGTTAATTGTAAATATATTAAATCTAGAAATTGAACCGGGTGAGTGATCAGTTTCCAGTCATACTAGTCGGCTCGGTCCGATTTTTAAAACTATAGTTTGAAGTAATTTTTGATTTATGCTCCGAGCAAAACGACGAAATTTATCGTATCTAATTCACCATATGATTAATATAAGAATTAATACACCAATACAAATAGCTCTAGCTTGACCAATCGATTAAAATACAGACCGTACAAGTTGACTCTAATAAGTAATTTACAGGCTACCTCCCTTCATATATACACATAGATATATATTAACGAGAAGTATTTAATTTTTTAAAAAAATTGTATTTGTAACGCGATGTGAGCAAAGGTGAAGAATGCCAGCTGGGGGGTCGGGTCAGAAATGTATGTTGATGTTATTTAATCGGCAGAGCGTCCAAAAAGTCAGAAGTCTAAGGCCAATACAAAGCGTTTACTTGACAACACAAAAACGACGCGTAATCACTCACTAAACGGCGCAAGTTACACCATACCAACGCCATGTGCTTGCGCTGGCCGAATCCAGACAGTACTCATGTGAACCCAAAGTTACTATAGCCAAGTCTCGATTATATGCAGCAGCAAGCCTTCACACGTCTTTAACATGTCACATTTCTTCACGAACGTTCTCGTCAAATTATTATTATTATTATTATTATTATTATTCTTATTCTTATATGACAATTTGCAAATGAGATCCACACCCCCGAGCTCTCTGAGTAATTTCACCGAGGCTAAATTAAGCCGAGGTTCCATGTCACCTAATTTCAATACAATCAAATTATATATATCACCTTTTTTTTTTTTACTTATTCCGACAAGGCAAGATTGGGCACCATGTAGACGTGATGTCGACATTCCCCTTTTTTTTCCCTTACTGGTAAATTAGTTATGTCGATTTAATGGTACATTATGAACACTCTGGCTCTACTGTATATCTTTATATATAAATGCACACATATACTTACATGTATAGATATATTGCATCAACTAGCTTAGCTCATACAGTATTTAATTCTGAACGTATGCGTGTATGCGTCGATCATATACATTATAGTAACTGAATAAGTATAAAAAATTATTAATACAGTCCATGTGACAGTTTCAGCTTTCCATATTTGATTTTTTTTTCAATTCATGCATTTCCAGGAAAATGCATGGAGGAGTGGACCGGTCAAAAATTGGCCCGGCTCAGGCTCGGCACTGAAAGCCATGCTTGGGCTTGGATTTTCAGGCGGTTGAAGAACATGAGTTCGCACGTTCTAAGGACCATTGGGCATGTCGGATTTGTCTAGGATTATATATACTTGTGTCTAATGTATATATCCACTCAAAACCTATTTGATTTTAATTAATCTAAATTTGAATTTGTTCAACTTAGGATTGATATAATTCCTTATATAATCTCATGTATATATATATATATATATTTTTTTCGTTCACCAAATTCACATCTTGATCGGTGAGCAAAAGTGTTGAAACACATCAACTATATCATATTGTATAAAATTAACCAAGTCAAAGTCAACACTTGTTTATCCCTTCAAACCAAAGCTAAAACTTCTATTTTCCACATAATTAAATTAAGTCATAATAATGTTGTACATTTTTTTCTATAAATAAGATACTGACTTTATCTTGTCATATATAGAAAAAATCTATGATTTTGAGAATTTTATTACTTGATATATTGACTAATATCAAATTTTGATTAGTTAAATTAATCAAATCTCACATATAATAGAGATCGATTAGTGTTTTATTATTTATCTCATAAGAGAATCCCCTTATATATATATATATATAATATACATCCATCCATATATACATATGAATATATAAATATATATATATGAGAATTCTAAAATTGCCTTTTTTTCTAAATTAATTGATTCAATCTTTGTCAATAATAATAATAATAATAATGCTAGCTAATGAGAAAACAGGGTGTCTATTTCAAAGTGCTTGCAGTTGACTCCCTATACATATATCATCGTATCATTTCCCATCTAAGCTAATGGGAAAAATTCGACAGTTAGGCTCGAGTTGACTCGACTCTCTCGATGTTCGACCGCTGATCAGATCGGCAGCTCGTACCATCTACTGTCTCCATGCGGGTACCTGGTTAGGTCACTCGACCTCTCTGTCTCGATCGAAATGTCAAGTCAAGTGTCGCCAACCAAGTAATTAATATGATGTGCCGCCGGTCAGCAGGTTTTGAGGTCGAGCTGGCCGGCCGTCGAGGCGCCTCGGACCCGTTTTGAAACGAATTTTAGGAAGGACATAAGATGATTCCGACGTAATTAGTGTGTGAGGAGTTTTGAAATGGGAGAAAGAGACACGAGCAGAGCTGGACAGTAGAACGTAGCGTCGAATCGACGCCGTTGACCACCATACGAGCTGACTTTTCGGAGGGACCAAGTGGCTAAATATTTAAAATTTTAAATGGCAAATTATTTCTCTCAACCTTGACGCAATGACATTGATTTCCACCTTATTATCATTATTATAATCTACCGGATCCCATGTACGTAGGAGCTTGGACCTTGATGACCTTTCCATATTTTCTTAAGAGATTAAATGGAAAGAAAAAAAAAACATTTTGATTTGGCAGCTTGATTTGTGATTAATTAAATTAATCAATCTTTGCTTACTCTATTAGTGGGTCATTAGAAATCGCTAACTAAATTACGGAGTCGTACAAATGTCTCTCGGATTCGTTAGAGCTTATATGGGCCACACCCGCGAGTATGGGCCTATCTCAGGACTGGTCGAAGTCCAATAAGCCCAAAATCTTCAGTTCTTTTCAATTATCGTCACCATGTTTTGTTTATTTTCGCTATAGTCCTCCGCCGAAAATAAACCGGAAGGAGGACGATAGGAATTAATGGCTAGAATTGGAGATCAGAGCTTTGCTTGAACTTCTTTCAAGGGGACTATAGATTACTGCTCAAGCGATGGAAGCTTAAATTGAGCCACTCGTATCGAATATCATTCAGCTCGAATTTTACTACAGAGGTGGCCTCTGTCTGCAGCTTACCTCATCGGAGGATTGGTTTGGGTGCTTGCAGTGCGTCGCTCTTACAGTTTTGTTGCTTGCCACCTGACTAGCATTGGTGTCCACATGCCAGGAGGATTTTGTCGGCTGCTTGATCATCTGGTGGGAATCCTGACGAATGAATCGAGTGGCAGCCCAACCAAAGTGGTTTTGATGCTCCTATATTCTCATTTCTTGTCTTAACCATCTTTTCTAATGTGATTAACTTATCGCTGGAGATGCGAAGTTCTCACCTTTAGTTGATTGAATGGGACAGCGATCTGAGTCTACACCCTGGGCCTCGAATTTATCTGGAGAATCTCCATGGTAACCTTTGCATTCATAGACATGTAGTTACATAGCATTGTTAACTTTGCAGATTGAAGCTTATTGGCGGCTTTATTAATTACTAAGGGGCTTGTTTTTAATGGTCGAAGGGCTAATATCTCTGCCTTCGTCCTATAGGTGATTGCTTGTGGGGTTGCAGTTGCTACATACAATGAGTGTGCGACTGACTTCAAGGAGACTCCTGCATATAAGGAGTCGATCAAGTCTGAGGAGCTCTTGGAAGAACCTAATTCCAGCTCGGATGTCTGAGTCGAACCCAACTGAGGTGGCGCATTGAGTCTCTCTTCCCCACAAGTTGTCCTCTGAGCTTCCAGAACTTGCGGTGTCTTGGTGCCGTTCGAACCATTGGAGAAACCGAAGAATGAAATGGAACAGAGAACTTGGCAGAGCAAGAGTTACACTCAAGGAACTGAACAGAGGACATCGGTGATGAAAACAAAAGTTAGTTACTGTTAATCTATTATCTCTAGCTGACTTTAGTATGTGAATAGGCACATAAGCGGTTTGAGTTCACTGTCCAGTCCTAATGGAGCTTGAGTTCAAAAGTTCTACAGTGGCCGCTACCTATATTTGCTTTCATGTTTGATCTAAATACATGAAAAGGAGAGACTTGAAGTTTTGAGTATGAGATTACTGTCTACCAGGGATATAGCACTCGTTCTTTGCCCAGAAGGAAGCATCGGAAGCTGGTGATGTGGAAGCTCTCTCATCGGGCAGAGTGCGAGGCATCAGGAACTGCTCCAGAGAATGACAGAGAACCCAAACGATGGACCAATATATGCTCATGTGAAGTGGATTGAGAATCAATGATCATGATTCACCGTGTAAAATTTTAAGAAAAAAAAGGTATCGGGTAATGATTTTTTTTCAATGTAAATTATCTAATAATCAATTTTTCACTTACATTCGTTTTTATTGGTTTTCATAAGACGGCTAAGGTGCTGTACCGGCTATGCGGGTCCAGGGTGCACTGCACGCGCTTCACTAAAATCACCCCCTGATGAGTGTGAAGCTGGAGCAGAGTTCCCGCAGCCAGCGGCCGGAAATCCTCCAACTGGACCCGCCAAAAACCAACTGAAAGGAGAAGATGAGCGGGTCCCACATCTGCCTTCTGGTTACGTTTGAATATATTATTGGTAAGCTCTCTTGGAGACACTGTGGGCCCATTTGCGGTTATCATCTCATAAACGGTAAAAAACGGCGGCGTTGAACTTTCTCCCTTCCCCGTTTTCCGTTTTCCGTTTTCCTTCTCAAATCTATCCCTGTGATCTCCACTAGTTGAAGCTCTCGTGATGGCCATGTAATAGAGATTCGTTCTCAATCATTGCTTCGTTTTGTCTGAGCATCTCCGATTGTTCACCGTATTTATTCATCTCCCTCTCTCTCTCCCCCACCCCCGCTTCAACTCAGCATCTGCTAGCTCTTGCCTTTGGGCCGTGAGATGGCTGCCAAAATGGGGTCGCTGCGGGAGAAGTTGCTCTCCATGAGAGGCGGCTTTGAGATAAATTTCAGCGACATCGAGTCCCTAGAAGACCGTATCGATTGCCGCTGCTCGTACCGCTGCTTTTGCGACGGGATCGTGAGCTCCTGGCGTCAGTTGCAGGATGCGGCAGCCAAGGCCGTGGAGATGGGGAGGTCCGACCCCAGGAAGGTCGTCTTCTCCGCGAAGATGGGTCTCGCACTGATGCTGATTTCGCTTCTGATCTACTTGAAAGATCCGCTCAAGGAGCTGAGTCGCTACTCCATTTGGGCCATTCTTACGGTCGTCGTCGTGTTCGAGTTCAGTATAGGTGAGCTCAAATTCGGTTGTCCATCGCTCGATTTACTCAACCTAAGCATTAGATCAGTTACTCTGTCGTTTGCTCCTGATTGGTCGCATGTAATTCTTCGATTGAAGAGAAGAAATCAGCGCCGAACGGGGTTCTTCGTTTCTGCCTTGTAAATGGATTGAGATTTTCGTACCTCCACAGTGCAAATGCAGGAGAAATATCCGCATTTTTTAAAACTTTGAAACGCTGGTGCTTGAATTGGTCTGATGAACTACTGACGCTAGATTATTCTAGATTGGGAGTTTGGTTGCTTCTGTAGCTCTTCCAAGTATGGACTCTCCTCTGCATTGCTCAACTAACTATATGTAGGCATGGTCGCGGAAGAACCCATAAAATGTCATATAATTTTTCTGATTTTACAAATATTTTGTTAAATAATCTACTCTGACTCGCTTGGCCCCATTCTTGTGCTCTTAATTTGTGTTTTCTTTTCCATCTTGGACTCTAGTGGATCTATCCCTTCTGGATTATGTAGCTTACTCCAATCTTAGTTTGAATTTGTTGCCTGCAGGTGCTACTCTTAGCAAGGGATTTAACCGTGCAATTGGAACATTGTCGGCTGGTGGGTTGGGGCTGGGCATGGCACAGTTGTCCCAGTTGGCCGGAGAGTGGGAAGAAACATTTATCATCTTCAGTATCTTCATCGTAGGTCCGATCTTGATACTGGGAAATCCATTTTCTTTTGCTAGTCTCTGTTTTTTGACATTTGATGATCTTTTTATTTGGTCGGTTAGCATTTTTTATGATCTGTTTCTGATTGATAGGATCCTTCATAACTTATATGAAACTGTACCCCACGATGAAGCCTTATGAGTATGGGTTTCGGGTGTTCTTGCTGACATATGTTATAGTAATGGTGTCGGGCAATCGGACTAGGGAATTCATACAAACTGCAGTCACCCGTTTCCTGCTTATTGCACTGGGAGCTGGTGTTGGTTTTGGGATAAATCTGTTGATTTATCCCATCTGGGCCGGTGAAGATTTACACAATTTGGTTGTGAAGAATTTTGCGGGGGTTGCAACTTCACTAGAAGGTTGAATCCGTCTGAGTCCCAAAAATTTCATAGCAGCTTTTACTCACGAGCACTTTTTCAGTGCATGACCTACTCTTACCTGCTTCTCTTCAGGCTGTGTTAATGGGTACCTTAACTGTGTCGAATATGAAAGAGTCCCTTCGAAAATTCTAACTTACCAGGCCTATGATGATCCTTTCTATAACGGTTACCGAGCTGCTGTTGAGTCTACAAGCCAAGAGGATGCTCTGGTAAGTCTTCTTCAACTTTTCTATAACCAAATCAGGTGGATGGAGTTCTGATCACTGGTTTTATCCCTTCTGGTTGGATCTTATCTCATGGGAAGCTCGGATTTGCTATTTGGGAACCACCACATGGTTCGTACAGAGGATTCAGGTATCCGTGGAAGAACTATGTCAAAGTAAGCGGGGCACTAAGGCATTGCGCTTTCATGGTCATGGCATTGCATGGCTGTATACTTTCAGAAATACAGGTATTTGTTCATATAAATTTCTCTTTTATTGATGTCTTTGGAGTGCAACCAATCATTTACGTCTGCACACAGCAAGCTTGAGAAGATTCCTCTTTCCGTTTATCTTTCATTGAACTTGAACCTAATGACCACTTGAATAAGCGTTCTGATTGTGATCCTCCTTTATGATCGTGCCACAGAGAGAGAGAGAGAGAGAGAGGGAAGAAAGACTCTTCCAAGCAATAGTTTTGAGAAAACAATTTTGGTACAACTCGATGATCTGATGTTGGACTTATGCAAGTCAATTCAGGGGATTTCATGATTTAACACTTTGCTCCCTTTTGCTTGCATAGGCTCCTCCTGAGAGGAGACAGGTCTTCTTCAATGAGCTGCGCAGGGTAGGCGCTGAAGGTGCTAAGGTGCTGCGTGAGCTGGGGAATAAAGTGAAAAGCATGGAGAAATTAGGTCCCGTAGACATTCTCTATGAAGTGCAGGAGGCTGCAGAAGACTTGCAGAACAAGATTGACCGCAAGTCCTTCATTCTGGTCAACTCGGAGGGTTGGGAAATTGGTAACCGAACAAGGGAGCAGGATGGAGAGCCAGAAGATTTGATTGACTTGGGTAATGACGAGAAGAGGATTTTAGAGTACAAGTCCCGCAGTGAAGCTATACTGGATCTCCGGTCAGTTCCTTCCCGTGGGACTTGGGAACAGGTGAGGCCAAGTCCTGGACCAGCCCCTTTGCCTGTCGAAGTTTCCTCAGATGGGCTCGTCAAGAAGCAGATTTCCTGGCCTGCTGGAATCTCGTTCCTCGATGGGCACGCGATGGAAGAGTCAAAAACATACGAGAGTGCAAGTGCTTTATCTCTGGCTACATTTGCATCTCTTCTCATTGAGTTTGTCGCCAGGCTTCAGAATCTCGTGGATGCGTTTGAGGAGTTGAGCATCAAAGCCAAGTTTAAGGAACCGAACAACGAGCAAGTCGAAGAGCAGGTCGGGGTCTTGAATAGATTGCGTAAGCTAATCAACTTGGGACTGTTGAACCACACACACAGCACAATTCATGGGAGGTGATCTAACGAGCCGGCGTTTCAATCAGCATGTGGTGGAAGAATTACAATGCTGACCTCGAATGCGTGGTTTAGATTAGAGAAGGCTCGTGGGCACCAACTTATTTGATATTGATTCAAAGTTGGAGGAAAAACAACATCTCCCGTCTGGTTTGTGTAATGAGATCGGCTCGACCCGAGCATTTCTCGACATCTCGGGAAAAGGGCACAGTCTTACATGAAAGAAAGAGAAGCAAAACGATCCGAACTTGTGAGAACCAATCCTTTCTCGATAACCACGTAAGCAAGCATCCGATCGGCATGTCAAGATGACATCCCATTACTATCTCGACAAGGAGATAGATACTGTCTTTGATACGATTAGTTCTTAGATGTCCTTTTAGACACTGACAATTGAGTCGACAATGCAATATCCACTGGCCAAGAGCAAAGCACTTCACACGGAGAGAGGGTTTTTTTTTCCCCCTCTTTTCTGCAATACAATTCCCAATTTAAATGGAAAATATAAATTAGCATAAAAAAATTATTGCCACAGCCACACATTAATAATCTCTTCAAGATTTTGTAAAAACGGGAATTAGAAATGGTGGAAATTACGGCGACACATCATGTCACATCATTCTTTGCGGTGCGGGGGGCACCGTCGCCATTTGCGGCTGCTGCTGCTGATTCCTCGCTATGTTCCCCGTCCACCCTGTTTTGCAAAAATTAAATAACGTATGAGGACTCGGGTTTCTGATTAATTGACGATCGCACCGTTTATCATTCCTTTTTAGTATGTATTCATCATGCAGAAGTATCTAGAGGTACGTTAGGCCTCGGTTAAATTACATTCAAGTAAAGTGGATTTGATAAAATATTTTTTAATTTTAAGTTCTCTCTGTTTACAATACCCATATCGACACGTTACTAAGAAGAGTACATAGTGTGACCTCACATATTCAAATCTAATTAATAACCAACTAGTAGTAAAATTATTTCGATCACAATTTTTCTCACACTATTAAACCTGAGATGCAGGCTAATGCATGTCTTTCAATCATCGTGCATCTTTTTGCGTGGTGTATAGAGAAAAAAATTTATAATGATCATCGAGATCTATCGCCAAAAAACTTGAAAAATAAAAGGTTCATCGAGAAATGAAATGGAAATTGATTATTATTATTCTAATTATGGGAAAGCGTTGACTTCCCCGCCGGCAAGCGAGGGCGTTGACTTTAATTTCATGGCTCGACGTACCTAAGGAGGGATCGAGGCCGCGGTGGTTGAGCTCCCTGTAGGCTTGGCAGATGGCGCAGTACTCGCAGACGAAGTGGACGATCCAGTCCGGAGCCGGCGCCTCCACCAGACCGAACTTGGCCCTCAGCTTCGTGCGGTATGTGCACGAGTATATGCATGGCATCCCGACGAATGACGATATCAACGCATACATTATCGCACCGGTTGCGCAGGCTGTTATTTGTTACCATCGGCAGGTACGTACATCAGTCATCGAGATCAGTTAGCTACCATATAAATGCCAATTAACAAGGGCAACAACTAAACTTCATGTCATTCTTCTTGGTGGTTCGAAGAGGAAAATAAAAATAGAAATAGTTTACTTACAGGTCTGGCCGTTATCGATGATCTCAGCGATTTGGCCGAACGTCAAGCAGGGGAACAGGAAGGTGATGACGGCTGGAAGTACGAAACAAGAGTCACCAGAATATCAGTCTGCGCTTGATGATGGAATATACAACATGCAGATTCATCAACGTGGTGATCATAAGAGACAGCTTTATTACCATCTTCTAGATATTATGTGCCCGTGCGTATATGTGTATAGTGTATATATATGTATATGTTTAGGTATATTTTTATGTGTGAGCATACCATTCATAGGGTCTTCCATGCAATCAAACAATCCAGTCGTCCACCCTTCACTGTTGGCCGTCGGGATGGGGATCCCCGGCACCGCCTGCTGGTTCCCATGGGGAGGGTACGGCGGAGGTTGTAGCGTAGACGGAGGCGGGAAAGCCATGGTTGAATTCTTCGGTGGGTAGGCTGCCGGTGGCGGGGGGTAGTTTGCAGGCTGAGACGGAGGATAAGCCGCGGGCTTAGACGGAGGATAGGCAGCGGGCTGAGACGGAGGATAGGCAGCGGGCTGAGACGGAGGATAGGCGGCGGGCTGAGACGGAGGATAGGCCGCGGGCTGAGGTGGAGGGTAAGCCAAAGGCTGAGACGGAGGATAAGCCGCGGGCTGAGACGGAGGGTACGGTGCGGGCTTCTGTGGAGGGTCGGCTGGGTTCATTTGAGGGCCAGGAGGAGGGTGCAGGACAGGCCCTGGTGGTGGTGGTTGGAATTGCGTTGGTGGCGGATTTTGCATCGGAGGCTGGCTGAAGGTCTGCTGCAGCTGCTGATGTTGTGGCTGGTTGTACGACGGCATGTTTGAGGAGGGCTGGTCGTTCGACGGCATGTTGGAGGCGGACTGGTCGTATGACGGCATTTCGGAGGGCTGTTCATCGGGACGTCCCATTGTATGTTTTATTGCAGCTAGCTTCAGATCCCGGCACTTCTCAACCAGCTTGGGGATGGAGACAGGACCTTACTTTGAGCAGTGATCTCCCGAAGAGGAGGGGACTTTTATAATTGAGTCAGTGATGGGAAGAGGGGAGGCGGTGTAGCAATAGTGCCTTAATATTTTGGACCTAACTTTTTATTTACGCTCGAGCCAAATAGCCAAACAACAAAATTTACCATATTTTATTTCCTAAGATGATAAATTAATATATCAATGCAAACCGCTAACGTGACAAATTGATTAAAATACAGACGGTACAAGTTGACTCTAATATGTATTTTGCAGGCTAACTCCCTCCACATATATATATATATATATATAAACGAGAACTATTATTTTTTTTTAAAATTGTATTGTAACGAGATGTGAGCAAAAGTGAAGAATGCCAGCTGGGTCGGAAATATATACTGATATTATTTAATTTGCAGGGCGTCCAAAAAGTCAGATGTCTAAGGCCAATATAAAGCGTTTACTTTGACCACACAAAAACGACGCGTAAACACCCACTAAACGGCACAAATCATGCCATACCAACACCATGTGCCCGCGCTGGCCGAATCCAGACAATACTCATGAGAAACCGGAGTTAATATAACTAAGTCTCAATTATCCGCAGCAAGCCTTCACACGTCTAATATGTCACACGTGTCTTCACGAACGTTCTCGTCAAATTATTATTTTTCTTATGATAATTTGCGGATGAGATCCACACCACAAGCTCGCCACGCAATTTCACCGAGGCTAAATTAAGCTGATGTTCCACGTAGGGTTGCACATAAAGAATCAAAGAACCGGATTGAACCGAACATGAAAAAAATCACCGAACCAAAAAAATTAGTTCGAAACGAATCAATTATTATATAATGCAGTTTTTTAAAATAAAGTAGTAGATATTAGTTATTTTACTATTATATAGTATATGTTTTAGTTGTTGATACCAAATTTCATTATAAATAAGTATACTAATATTAATTTTATATATTTAATTTATATTTAATCAAAAATTTTATAATTGAAAATTTTTTATTATTTTTGTGTTTTTTTAATTTTTTATTTTAATACAATTTTTTATTTTGATTTAGTTTATATTTAATTGGTTAATTTTAAATTATTTTTTAAAAATATTTCGAACTAATTAATTGAACCATTGAACCGATTTAAAATAATTTGATCAAATAGTTATATAATAATTATGGTTCGAAATGCATAGTATGTAAACTAAATCGAATCACTTTAACAGTTCCACAAAATTCAGTTAAGGGCCATGGGCAACCCTACTTTCATGTCACATAAGTTACGAGGCAATCAAATATTATCTATACATATATATATATATATTTGCATAAATTGTTTTGAGTTATTCCAGCAAGGCGAGGTGGGCACCACGTAGATGTGATGTCGATCTCTCCTTTTTGTTTTTTCCCCTGCCGGTAAATTACGGGATTTAATGGTACATTACGTACACTCTGACTCTACTGTATATCTTTATATATAAATACACACACAAATGCTTACTTATATAGATATATTGCATCAACTAGCTTAGCTCATACACTATTTAATTCTGAACGTGTGCGTGTATGCATCGATCATATACCTTATGGTAGCTGAATAAGTATAAAAAAAAATATTAATACAGTCCATGACAGTTTCCGCTTTTCCATATTTGATTATTTTCGATTCATGCATCTCCAAGAAAAATGCAGAAGTAGACCGGTAAAAAAAAAAAAAATTGGCCTGGCCAGGCGTGGCGGGGAAAGCCGTCAGAAATATTGGACAATATCCGTTCAAAATGGGAAAAAAATATTTATAATAAACAAATTATGAAAAAAATTTAAAATAATTATATTTTAATAGTAATTTTTAATATAAATATTTACATTAATTACTTATGGTCCGGCCGGTGTCTTGGAGTTGGCATGAATTGATGAGTCTATGCAGGAGTTGGATTTTATGGCCATTGCTAGTCTGCTATTTTGGTGAAGAAACGAAGAAATTTAGTGTGGGGGGAAAACATGAGTTCGCACGTTCTAACGATCATTGAGGTTGTTGGATTTATTTAGGATTATATATACATACTTATCAAATATGCATACTCAAAACTTATTTGTTCTTAATTAATTTAAATTTAACTTGCATATTAATATAATTTCTCTTATAATCTCATATATATATATATATTTTTTTTTCATTCACCAAATTCGCATCCCAAACCTTGATCGGTTAGAAGAAGTTATACATATCATATGGTATAAATTAACCAAGTCAAAGTCAACACTTATTTATCTCTTCAAACCAAAGCTAACACTTATATTTTCCACAAAATTAAATCTAGCCATAATAGCCTTGTATTTTTTTTCTATAAATAAAATACTAAATTTAAGTCGTCCCATGTAGAGAAAACCTACGATTTCAAGAATTGTATCACTTAGCGTGCCAACCAATCTCAAATCTCGATTAATCAAATTAACCGGATCTCAAATACACCATAAGCTAGTTTGCATTTTGTGATTATCTTGTGAGAGAATCTCTGGTAATCTATATGTAAGATATACATCCATCCATACATGCACACAATTTTTGTCAATGATAATGATGATGCTAGCTAATGGGAAAACAGGGTGTCTATTTCAAACTGCTTGCAGTTGACTGCCTGTACATGCATGTATCATGGTATCATTTTCCATCCAAGGTAATGTAAAAAAATTCGACAGTTAGGCTCGAGTTGACTGGAGTCTCTCGATGTCGACCGCCGATCGGAGGGGCAGCTTGTACCATCTATTGTCTCCATGAGGGTACCCGGTCGAGTCACTCGACCTCTCTGTCTCGACCCAAGTCAATTGTCGCCGACCAGGCTATTGATACGATGTGCCGCCCGGTTGGTGGGTTTTGAGGTCGAGCTGGCCAGTCGTCGAGGCGCCTCGGACCCATTTCAAAACGAATTTTAGGAAAGGATATAAGATGATTCCCACGTAATTAGCGTGTGAGGAGTTTTGAAATGGGAGGAAGAGACACGAGCTGAGCTGGAGAGTTGAATGTATGGCCGAATCAACGCCGTTGACCACCTCCGAGTTGACTTTTCGGAGGGACCAAGTGGCTAAGTATTTAAAATTTTAAATGGCAAATTATTTGTCTCAATTTTGACGGAATAACATTGATTACCACTTTATTATCATTATCGTAATTTACGGTATCTCATTATCCTCTCCTTCAGATCAACCCCTTAATGCCTAATGAAGGCGCTTGGACCTTGATGGCCTTTCCATATTTTCTTAAGAGATTAAATGAGAAAAAAAATAAACATTTTTTTGTTTATTAGCAGCTTGATTTGTGATTAATTAAATTAATCAATCTTCACTTAGCCTATCAGTGGGTCATTTGAAATCGCTAACCAATTTACTGGGTCGTACAAATGCCTCTCGGATTCGTTAGAGCTTATATGGGCCGTACCCTCGAGTATGGGCCTATCTCAGGGCTGGTCGAAGTCCAATAAGCCCAAAACTTTCAGTTCCTTTGAATTATCGTCACCCTGTTTTGTTTATTTTCGCTCTAGTCCCCCGCCGAAAATAAACCGGAAGGAGGACGATAGGAATGTTCTCGCTTAGATCCCGCGCAGAATTGGGGATCAGAGCTTCGCTTGAACTTCTTTGGAGGGGACTGTAGATTACTGCTCGAGCAATGGAAGCTTAAGTGGAGCCGGTCGTATCGAATATCAGTCGGCTCGAAATGTTCTACGGAGGTGGCCTCTGTCTGCAGCTTAACTTCATCGGAGGATTGGTTTGGGTGCTTGCAGTGCGTCTAGCTTACAGTTTTGTTGCTCGCCACTTGACTAGCCTTGGTGTCTACATGCCCGGAGGATTTTGTCGGCTGCTTGATCATCGGGTGGGAATCCTAACGAACGAGTCGAGTGGCAGCCCAACCAAAGCGGTTTTGATACTCGCATTTCTTGTCTTAAGCACCTTTTCTAATGTGATTGACTTATCGCTGGAGATGCGAAGTTCGCACCTTTAGTTGATTGACTGGGACAGCGATTTGAGTCTACAGTCTGGGGAGTTTAACGTGGGGGAGGGAGTGAGTCCTGTCTGCTGGAATTGACTCGTTTTGCTTGTAGTTTTCTCAGCTGTATGTTCAGTGTCCTGCTAGTTGAAATTCGTGCCACCGGATGATGCCATGTGATGAAGCAAATGCTGATTTCAGTCATCTTCCTTTGCTACTGTCTCCCCAGCTGATCATTTTTGAAGGAATGCTGTGACAGTTTCTAATAGATACCGTCGGTGGGTATCCAATGATAAAATGCCATATTGCATTTTGCCTGCTAAATGGATTCTTATTGCCCTCAGCTTCCCTTTCTCTAATGCGTGTTGACATGTTCTGCGCCTGGATTTCGAGAGGGCCTCAGTCGGGGTAATGGTTGATTCTGCTAATTGTTACACGGTAACCCATCTTTTTTGCCATTTCCACTTTCTCATATCCATGATTGATTGTAGGTATGCTCTAACTTTCACTTTCTTATACACTATGTGGTTGCACGTACTGGTCTTCGCCTCCTTTTCCGAATCTCAGCTTCGAGTTATCTCAGGTAATTTATTCAATGCCTCTTGGTACTTCAAACCTATCACATCACACGGTTCCCTTCCGCTGATCCCAATACATCCCTTCTGTTACCGCAATGCCCCCGGTGAAATCCTCACATGACACAGGGATCTAAGCCTCCTCCATGCCCACTCGGCATCGTTTCTCAATGGAGTGCTCCAGTGGCTTTGTTTCTTCTGGGAAGCTCACCATGACATGACAGTGAAAGGTAAAAGAAGAGCTTCAGTACCGTGTAGTCATTGCTGAGTTACTTTCCCCTATAAAGTTCATACATTATTTCCTGGTTCTTTTTTCTGATGCAATTTTGCTGAAACTTGTCCATATTCCGGAAGTTAAGCATGTTTCAACGGAAGGAGTTATACATCTTTAATTACAACTAGCGCACAAACCTGTCCAATGCACAGCAACATCTCAGGAAAAAAAAAAATAGAGCTGTAACCTTGTTGGTATGTATAAATTAAAAAAAATCAGAATAGAAATACAAAAAATAGCCAGAAAAATGATATATGAAAAAGCAAAATATAAATGAGCACCATTTCCGAAAGTTTTCATTGTTTCACTCTTATTTTATTTTATTTCAAATTTATATCATAGTTTAAAAAATTAGACTTGACCAGCCGATTCGACTTGGAATCGGCCATTTACTTGGTCCATTTCCCAAAAAAAATCTAATTGCACTTTAAATTATGTTAGTTTTGATTGATCGGTCAGACCGGTAAATTCAATTGAACCAGTAAAAAAATCAATCGAATTAAATTTTTTTTAAAATAAAAATATATTATAATGTATTTATTTTATTTTACTAAATTTATATTTATATTTTATGTTAAACTTTAAACTTATACTGATAATTCATGTTATAAATTATATTTAAATTATAATATTATATAAATTAATTATTAATATTATTTATTAAATATACAGTTCGATATACAAAACATTCAGTCTCACTCATGAACTCATGTTTACACTTGTCTCTAGTCTAATTCGGCTTTTAAAAACTCTGAGTTAAACAAACGAAGCTCTTGTCTAGGTCCACAGCTAGACTCTCTTCTGAAAATGGGGGTTAAGAATTGTTTTACTTTTTAATATTTTATTTGTCGGTCCCGAGTGAGGAGGCAACCAAATGGTTTGAAATACTGTTTTGTCTATCGTACCACATCTTTTAATAGCTTGTTTGATATGAGAAAATAGTTATAATGTATGTGGGAATCGGATTTAGAGAACACCTGCCCAAGAATTTCGGTAATTTTAATGGTAATGTGTGATAAATATTATGAAAATGTAATATTTTAGTGCGATAATTATAATTTTAATATTAGAAATATGTGTTTTCTTCTATGGTGATTATTGAGCGAAAAAGGAAAATAGAGAGAATCCGATGAATTATCATAGATAATTATGATTTAATTTTAAGAAATAAGGCCAAAACCTTGTCTGTAAAATGGATATTGAAAAATAGCGGAGCCGCCACACAAACGAGGGCGCCGGCATAGGTCGCAGACGCGGTAACGGGATATTCCTCTGCTGCTTCTTCCGACAGGGACAGGGAAGCCATGAGATTAGGAACCATCACGTGGTCAATAGCTTCGACTCGGTTTCCTGGCGGCCGCCACCGCCGCATCAGCTTCCTCTCTCCCCAGCTCGCTTGTTTCTCTCCTTCACCGTTCCCCTCCACCGTTGGCATTAATCGTAAGGATTGGAGGATAATGTCGCGGAATCTTTCCTCTTCTTTTAATCCGGCGACCCCAGTCGCTTCGTCCGAATCGCTGGCGGTGGAGGTCAGGAATGAGCAGCAGCATCCATGGCTGTTTGTCGGCCTTGGGAACCCTGGGAAGAGTTACCAGGGCACCCGCCACAATGTCCGTACCCTCTCTCACTCTAGAAGTCCTATGTTGCTAAGGAAGCAGAATTTAGCTTTGTTCGTTTATTTCGAGCTCAATGTAGTGGAAGATTTGGTTGGGTTTATTGCAAAAGAATCATCTTTAACTCTGCAAATTGCAGAGATAGGGTTTCACTTTCAGCTGTCCATTAGTGAAAGCCTTCTGTTCAATGCTGAGATTGTAATCATTATGATGTGTTTTTTATGAATGTACATAGAACTGTCTGATGATTTCAGCCTTCAAAGTCACTCGACCGGTCCTAATTTACCGGAGTTTTTCTTTTGGAAGCATGGTCTTCTTTTTTTTTTAGCCTGTGAATCAATAGGAGAATGCTTGAGTTTCAATAAATGAAAATTTTGAAGTGAAAGGTTGTAATATCAGTTTTCTGTAAATTCAAAACATGTCGATGGTATGTATGCATTTGCTTGGCCTGGCTTGTCTTACCATTATTTATCGATCTGACGTTGCAGATAGGTTTTGAGTTGCTAGATGCTATCGCTGAGGCTGAAGGGATACCTGTGAAAAGTGTTAATTTCAAAGCTTTAATTGGAAAAGGTATTGCAGAATGGCATCAGTTCTTTGCTTACGAAGCCTGCTATGGTTCTCTGTTGATTCACTCTTTGGCCTTCAGCTGTATATCTCATTGAACTTATGTTTGCAGGTTTTATTGGAAACGTTCCTGTTATACTTGCCAAACCTCAAACATTCATGAACATTAGTGGCGAATCTGTGAGTAATCTATTACATAATCATCTCCCCTGTTTTAGTGAAAACTTCTTCCAACTAGAAATGTTTGGTAGATCTTATGGAGCTTCTTTTGTAGGTTGCACCTATTGTTTCATACTATAAGATACCTTTGAAGCAAGTATTAGTGGTATACTTTTTTTTTTCTTTTCAGATTTCTCTGTTTCTCTTTTTCTTAGCCATATAGTCTTAGTTTGGTAAAAAAATCAAAACCTTGTTTTCTCAGAATGTTTCTTTGTTTCATATTGCAGATTTATGATGACTTAGATTTGCCATTAGCAAATCTTCGATTGTTACCAAAAGGTGGACATGGTGGGCATAATGGGTAAGATTATTATTCCCCTCTTCCTAAAAATTTTCATCCTCCCCTATCATGAGCAAAGACATCATTGATTGGATTGTACTTTAACATTTTCTTCTTAATGCATTTCCAAGAAAGTCTGTAGTGACTTTCTTTGTACCATTCAATTGTGAGAAACTTCTGCTGGTTAATTCTTTGCCATTTACTCCTAGGATGAGAAGCATAATAGACCGTTTTAAAGGAAGCCGTGATTTTCCTCGATTAAGAATTGGTAAGTGTCTTGCAATTTTACAGTATCTACATATTCAGTCCATGTTCTGATACCTGTGTCCCGCATCTTTTGGTTTTATCCCTAGGCATTGGGCGGCCTCCTGGTAAAATGGATGCAGCGAACTTTGTTCTTGCATCATTCAATAGACAAGAGCGTGAAGAGGTTAGTAAAAGATTTTTCATTTCAGCGGGGAAAAAAAAGAGATAAAATCATCAATTTATGGGACATTTACCGTTTCTACTTAAATGGAATATCTTCAGTTGGATTTTGCATTACAACGCGGTGTAGAAGCAGTGAGGATTCTTGTTCTTGGCGGGTTCAACAGGAGCGCCACATTTGTCAACAGTGCCAAATCTATGAAACAACTTAGTTAATTTAACTAAGACTGGAGCATCCCAAGCAACTTGAGCAACCGATTTGATCGTTTGCTCCAGAGTGAGTACATTTGAAGTTAATGTTATTTGAAAATAAGTCACAATTTTGGTGGGAGTGGCTTGAAACCACTCCAGGAGGGAATGGTACATCAAAATACCTCAAAATAGTGATTCTTTGAAATTAGAAGATGCCATAACAGTTCATAGTCCATATTCTTTTTTCATTTGGTTTGTAGTGGAGTGAAATCCCAAGTTAGGAAAATAATACTAAAGATCATGGTATGCAAGAGTAATAAGCTCTTATTTAGTTCAAAATTTTTTAAGTCGATAGGATAGTTGTATAAAATCTCTTATATACTACTAGGATTTTTAGTGGTTAGAACCAAGTCTATACTTTGAAGAGAAATCCCATTTGAGGTATAATCAGTTTTGTATCTGCATTTTTCTAGTTTAGTTTTTCCTATCAATTGGCGCATGTTTGCTGTTGGGAAACCCAAAGAAGTGGAACAGATCGTGGCCTTTTCCACCCATCTATATCGCAATTCCTTTCCATTCCTCAAGACGAGGCAACTTTATGTTCTGGTCCCGAGGAGCATTAGCGATGGACATTGGATATTAGAAGTGCCTGTTAGTTAGGCACGAGGAAGGAGCGTTGGGGGATTGCTCTGTTTGCACGCTCAACTTGAGTCGATTCCACTCTGATCACTGCCCTCCGGTCTTACTCACTCCCATCGCATTACGTTCCCTTGAATTGCATTGTCCCACTTGTTGCATCCGCCCACCTACCACGAGAATGCTTCCATTCAGATACACCCCACAAGACACTACAGAGGGGCTCTACATTGGTGGCATCATGATATCCGATTTATTTCTCACGAGTAATAAGACTTGCACTGTGAAATGCCTTCATCAAGGTAAATTGCCCTCTCTTAATTCTGAGTCGATATGGAGCGAGTGTTTAGTTGATGCCGGAATTAAGTCGATATGGAGCGAGTGTTTAGTTGATGCCGGTTTTAAACTTCGAGAAACGCTCCCAACAAATGCAAGTTTAATCAGTATTCGATAATATTAAATTTATAGATTGCGCTGAGAATTTACCGTGATTTTACTTGCATTTGCTAAGTCTTACTTACCATCACAATCTTGCGTTCTGACCCTGTAACCAGAAAGGACTTCCAATTATTCTACAATTTTATCATTTTTTTAATTAAATAACACTTGAATTAAAAACGTAAAACCATTTGAGTCTACTCTACGATTGGAAAAGGGGGGAAGGAAAATCTTGCACAGGTCCTGGGAAAAGCGCCCCGCGGCTCAGAAGTCAGAACCAAACCGGCCACGTGTCTCTCATTGTTCATGCTCTTCGTCTGAAACACCCGCACGCTAACTCCACTACCTCCCTAAGTCAGGAGTGACTTGACAACCGACACTTTTGCCCCCTCCCCCCATTCACCTCCCGCCACGTCGGATTCCCGGCCCCCCACCACGAACATAACCGACTCTCCCCCGTACGTCAGGAATCGACATTGCCTCCTCCCATCCTCTGCTCCTCCTCATTCATACTCGCCCTCTCTCTCTCTCTCTCTCTCTCTCTCCCTCTGCATCATCTCTTTTGCATCTTATAAATTCCATCGGGGAATCCAACACTCCCGAAATTCTCTCTGCTACGAATCCGAGAGCCTCTCCGCTCCGCTGCTTTGGCCGGGGTAAACCGGACGGCTCTGATTGTGTTGAGGATGCAGCGACTCGTCGACAACGGCCTCGCCGTCGCCAAAGAGTGAGTCCTCAGGTTCCTTCTTCCCATTTTGTTCCGATCATGTGTTCAATCGCCTCGATTGATTCCATTTTTTGGCCCATTAGAGTGAATTGACCGTAGGAGCTCGAATTGGATGTAAATTCAAGGGGAGGAGATACTTGGGGTTGAGCCCAAACTATGTGTATAGGTGTTCGCAGCTGCTTGTGAGTAGACAAGAGGATTGATGATTGAGGCCTGGGCCACATTGGTTGCCCGTTGTTGTTATTTTTCTGCATGCAGTTGGTGCTTCTGTTGTGTTATTTGATGGGATATTAATGCATTGATTTCATTTCCTTTATCTGCTCATTCGTTTAGTGCTTTGAATTTCCGTAACCTCTTAGCTGTTTTGGTTGATCTTGCCGGTGAGGTGTGATGTGTTGAGATCCTCATCCTGCACGGTTGGTTCACTTATTTTATTTCCTCATGTTAATTGCTGGTTCTCATGCAGGTCAGTGAAGACGATCACTTACGAGTCTTTGAACAACATCGTGAGACTTATAAATGGGGTATCTGCAATCCTATTAACCGTTTTGCCTGGGAAGTCTACTATTCTAGAAGGTATACATGGTTGGGAGCTGAGGCCTACTTTCCGTGGACCCCGATTCCCTCGCTGGATGGAGAAGTAAGTCTTACTCTCAAAAACGTTATCTGTAGTCACCTGATAATGTCAATGGGACCCTGGAAAGTATTCCAGGGTACTGTCGTTCAGGGTTGATGGTCCTACTTTGTGTTTGTAGGAATTTCTGAAGGGCAGTGGATCCTTTTAACTAGTTTTGTCATGTCACTGCTCATTTTTTAGTTCAGACAAACAGTTCGAAGAATAATCTGGTGATGAGTTTTAAGGTTATGTTCTATGTGTTAGGAATAGCTCCCTACTAATATCTAATCTTGATTAAATAGCAATATAGGGGCAACTTCTGGATATTTGAAATATGAATATAACACCTTGGCCTGCTTTGAGAGAAGTTCCTTAGGTGATGTGTACAGATTAATCCTCTTACCTTTTCTATTTGTCCTTTGGTTGTGGCAGCGGGGTGTCCTCCTTTAATCAGTTTATCCACGAGCTCTCAGTTGATTCTGATACCGATTCTAGCTTAGATTACTCAGAAGGGGAATATGACAGTGATGAAGATACCTATCCCCCTTCACCGTTATCCCAAAGCTCAAGACCCTCCAGGACTAGTTCTTTCTCGAGACATGGCAAATGGCAGTCAAGTTGGATAAGACACATATTTTCTTGGGTTCTGTTCCCACTGCGGTTTCTACTGGCAATTGTTTCTCGTGCTCTCCATTTCCTCTCTTTTAGGAGGGCAAGAGGTTCCTCTCCCTCCAGAACCCATAGCCCAAAACACATTAATTCTGTGATGAAAGCACAAACGCTCAAGGATCATGTTATTCAGCGCACGACAGACAGGAGGCGTGGAGTCATTGAGGTATAGAAACAACTCTGTCAACCAAAAATTACTATGCTGATTTTGCATGTACATCAATCTTCTAACCTCCCTCTTTATCTATTTGCCCCCCTTTCATTTGGTACACCAGGATCTTCATTTAGCGATTGAGATCTTCATTGAGGCTATATTCGATGTTTTTCACAAGGCTGCACATTACTTCTTCTCACCCACAGAGGCTATTAGAATACTATGTGGATACTTCTCATCCCACAGCAAGTCTAATAAGATTACTTGCATAGCCTCAGAATCCTTGGAGATCACTGCAACTCTTGGAGAGAATGATCCTACTCCCTCTGAGAGGAAAACATCATTCAATAATTCCTTAAATACAGATGCTCGAACATGTCAGGATGTCATAACTGAGCTAGGGTAATGTCTTTAACAGCTTCCTGCGTGGTTCCACTTGTCGACCTGTTTCATGTTCCTGGGTTTGTGTATTCTTTTAGCATCTCACTCTTCCACCTCTTTCAGGTACCCATATGAAGCTATTCGTGTTATTACTGATGATGGATACGTTCTTCTCTTGGAAAGAATCCCAAGGTATTCCAGTGTTATAGTTTCTTGCCATATTGTAAAATGTTTCAACAGTACATCTTGCTTCATGAGTTATCTGCTTCTGTGGCAGACGTGATGCGAGGAAAGCTGTTTACTTACAGCATGGCATATTGGATTCATCAATGGGGTGAGTTATTTTTTGCTCTTTATTTGGTTGCACAATGACCTAACCTGAGATTATCACAAGTAGGAGGCCATATTCTGATTCCTGTCTGCCTTTTTCTTATTTAAACCAAAAATTAGCTGCAGCTACTAGGTTTGTGACGTCTAAGGTCATTACTGTTGCTCTATTGGTTGTTACCTCCATTTATGAATGACTCTTGTTGTGGCAGTTGGATATCAAATGGAGTTGTTGGTTCTCCAGCCTTTGCAGCATATGATCAAGGTCCCTATCTGTCCACCAGTACACTACTAACAAACCTAATGTCCAGATTTCCGAGGCTGACTCTGTGTTGCTATATCTTACTTAGCAGGGTATGATGTTTTCCTTGGGAACTTTCGTGGTCTGGTTTCTAGGGAACATGTGAACAAAAACTTTTCCTCTCGACAGTGAGTTTACCTGTTAAATCCCTTTATTTCTTGCACATTTATCCTACTTCCTTTATGAATGTGTTAATTTCATCAATTGGTGCAGGTATTGGCGATATTCCATCAATGAGCATGGGACAAAAGACATTCCTGCAATGATAGAGAAGATCCATGTGGTCAAAACATCAGAACTAAAACTTACCCAACCTGATTCTGAGGAAGAATTATCTTTAGAAGATCATCAGCCCTATAGTCTCTGTGCAATCTGTCACAGTCTAGGAGGAGCTGCCATGCTAATGTACATAATCACACGTAGAATGGAGGAGAGGCCACATAGGCTCTCGAGAATGATCCTATTATCCCCTGCCGGGTTTCATGGCAACTCCAACTTAGCATTTACTGTGGTAGAAAACCTGCTGCTCTTGCTATCTCCTATAATATCCCCATTCATTCCTGCCTTCTATATTCCGACCCGGTTCTTCCGCATGCTGCTGAACAAGCTGGCCCGCGACTTCCACAACTATCCTGCTGTTGGTGGACTGGTCCAAACTCTGATGAGCTATGTGGTAGGTGGGGATAGCTCCAATTGGGTGGGAGTCTTGGGACTGCCTCACTATAATATGAATGACATGCCTGGGGTTTCATTTCAAGTGGCACACCATTTAGCACAGATCAAGCAGTCAGGGAAGTTCAGGATGTATGATCATGGGAGTTCTGCAAATATTGCAGTCTATGGGACACCTGAGCCATTGGATCTCGGCGAACGCTACGGGCTGATTGATATACCAGTTGATTTGGTTGCTGGGAGGAAGGACAAGGTGATTAAGGCCTCGATGGTGAGGAAGCACTATAGGCTCATGAAGGAGTCTGGTGTTGAAGTATCTTACAGAGAATTCGAGTATGCCCATTTGGACTTCACCTTCTCCCACCGAGAGGAGTTACTAACTTATGTTATGTCACAGCTGCTGCTCGTGGGGCCCTGTAACAATTCACTTGATGAAAAGCGCCTAGCAGGTCAGAAATCCATGAGGTTGAGGAGAAAAACATAGATTCCTGCTGAGTGAAAAAGCCCATCTTAATTTATTCGGTTGAACCATATATGAACTATAGAGAGTTAAAAGTATGGTTGCTATCCGGGCATTTATCCGTCATGGTTCAGTTAACATACTGTATTGTAAGTTGTGCCGAGGCTGTTCTCTGCTTGTTGTATTTTTAGGTGTGGAAATAGGTTACTGTGTGAAGGTTTTTGCCATCCAAATTAAAGTTGGTGATGGCCGTCTTGTAAAAGATCAGTGTACATATAGCGTTTCCTGCTAAAATTTTCAGTAAAAAATTTTAGAATTGCGAAGCTTGTTGTCAATGTTGGATAAATTACAGCTTCATTTTCCCTGTTGCATTGAACGTCTGCTGATGACGATGGCCTATATAGTTCGGTCACAAATCTCGAGTTCGAGATCTTGTCGGAGGAAAAGGGATGTCAGACGATGTTAAATCAACTCGTGTTTGGTTAGATTGCAACAGCTTTACACGGGCAAAGGTGCTGATGGATTAGCATAGTTAGCATATGAAACGGATATCATGAATAGCAGAAAAGCAAGCGAAGGCTGTATCTGTGCGGCTCAAACCCAGAAGACTCGGCGCTTATCATGTGCACGCTGCGTACAACTAAATATTCTGTCAATAATTAATCTAAGTTAAAACAAATTTTACATGTGCCACTCATATTCCGACTCAAAAATGAATTTTAAATAATTTCTTTTACGGGTTTGCTTTCTAATTGAATGTCATTAGTTATAGTTGATAAGCAAATACCTTGTCTATATTTTCTAATTTAAAAGACTAGTGAAAACTTAGGTTGTCTGCCTTGGCCCTGGACCAAGCCCACTCCTGTCCCCGTGAAATTCACGTGCCTGCCCTTCTCCGTACGCCTTTCTCGGCCTGGTGGCCCCCACACACCTTGCCTTCAGATTCCTCCGACCACCCTTTGCCGTTAATTCACGTGTTCGATCAGATCATGTGGCCAATCATAACGGTTACAATTTCGAATGACCAGCATGCGCCATTAAATTATATCTTCTCTTTAATTAAGATTTTATATTTAAATTTCATATAATCTTGTCATTAAGTTGGATAAATCAGTCGAGATAATCTAATTCATTATTTCGTTGAATTATCATGGGGAAGGGAAAGCTATTAGAGTCCATCCAACTAAGCTAACAGGCCTTTGAGATGACCCGGTTTACATTTGATACTCAACGGTTAACTCTCCATACGAAAAATGGATCACGGGCTCGGGACCATCTTTGATGTGATGCAGTCGTTCCTTCCTATGTCCTCTACCGATCGTGCAGAAATACGTTCGATTAATTGATAGAGGCGACCGGACTAGGTGGTTGATTCACAAGGGTGGGACCTGGAAGCTTACTCCGACATGCTCTTTGAATCCACTGAGTTAAAGAGGCAAATTATAGAGTTACGATGATATTCTATGCTTGGACATCCTCTTATGGTACGAGAGAGAGGACCCATAATCCGAATTACATAGAGAAATCGATTGAATCCTAAGCACACCGACTAAAAATGTGCATTATTATCGACAGACATGCTTAGGCCCAACAAGGTCAAGCTCCACTGTCGAACGGGGTAAGCTAAGCGGCCTTCATAGTTTGATTCATGGGACACACATAACGCTCTACCCAACACAGAACAATACATTTTCCGACTAGATCTGACCTTTATATGGATTACCATTTACAGCAAGCGATCGAGCCGTGCGCATAAAGGAGAGATCTATAGGATCATTGTTACGATCGATCTGGGTCTCATTTCGCATCGTTCCGGGAGGATGTGGGATTCAGAGGGGACCTGGCTATCGTATTTTCTGGCGTGCAGATAGGTTGAAGGGGGCACAAGCGGTGGAAAGCATACTTGCAGGTGAGGGGGAGCCCGGGGCCCAAAGTGCCTTGTGATGGAAAAGGACCATTACTTGAAACAAGGGATTGGTCTCCCACACATTTAGACAATCGAATAAATATATATAGAGAAAAAAAACGGTCGGATTCATTGGATGAGTTGCATCATTTTTTGTTTGATATTAAAATATCCAAGTTCAGATTACGAGTAAAAAAATTTTATATCTATTTATTTTCTTCTATTTTCCATCTCATTTAAGGTTTGCAAGTCCCCTTTCGGATAGAAGGATGTACGCACGCATGTATCCACTGTAGTGTTTTATATAAAGCCCTCCTCCACCTTCCTTCATCGTCTCACAGAGTGGTGTCCCTAAACATTTCTCTTCCTCTTCTTCTCCCATCCAATCCCCACGGCCGTTTCACTGAATGATCCTCCATCAGCAAAGTAGAGAATATCACCATTGCAGCAGCCTGGTCTGATCTCAGAAACTAGGAGGAAGTACATATACACAATCTGAAGATGAGAGGTGCTGCGAAGGTGATGGAGAGCATCTCCAGGAGGAAGATGATTCCATGTAAAGGCCTTGGAAGATTCCTAAAGGAGCAGAGGGGAAGGCTCTACATCATCCGACGATGCGTCATTATGCTCCTCTGCTGGGAAGATTAGTCCATCCTCAAGCTCCTCCTCCTCCTCCTCCTATGATCAGTCTCGAACTTCTTTATTCTTGCTGGTCTTTCGGTCGGTTTTTTCTTTCGGGGATCTTCTGTATATCGCATAAATTTTGAGTTGGATTAGATCACCCCCTTTTAACTCATGGTCTCCTATCATCTCAAATCCAAGAGTTTGGATCGGCAAAGCCGAAATACGTTTTGGCCCTTCACTATGTTCAGGTGTCCATGAAATATGGGTTGGTTCAGTCTCTTTTTTGGGCCTATTCCATAAAGAGGGAATCCGATGACGACTCCCAAATCTGTGCAGCTGTGCATGGCAGGTTCTCAGTGACGACGTTCAAAACCGGCTTGGAGAAGATTTCTTGGGTCGGTGTAGAATATATTCAAACTTCATCAGCCACTTTATCTCGATCTTGTCCCTTTATTTGAATTATTACTGCATCAACACCATATTTGGGTGCACAAATGAATCCTGAAAACTGTGCTGTCTTTAATAGGTAAGCTGCAAAATGTTGCGGTTTTGTGTAGAGAAAAAGGGAAGGGGAGAAACGAATATCAGCCTCTGGCTTGCACCTCCATCGAGGGAAAGTCCTTAGTACATTTCTGCTGGGAACAAACACATACTCGTAGGTTCGGTAACCTTTGGTTACGTTCGGAATTATTTTGATCACGAGTTTGCCGATATGGTAAGAAGCTGCAGTAGCTTGCACAGCAAACGTCTGTTCTCTCAGCTTCGAGTGCATTTCAAAAGCCTCCCAGCCACCACCTCGGAATACAATTACACAACAAGTGCAGATACTGCCAGCCAAAATCGATCGAACATATGCCAATGGTACATAACTTGGCTTTGCTCTTCAAGTGATCATTTTCTATGCAGCAGGAGCACCTGCTAAGAGGCACACATTGAGAAAGATTCAAAGATGTTACTGGTTGGCTGGTTTGAAAGGAAAAGGGAGAACAGGTGACTTTGCCGGAGGTGAATTGGGTGTACAATTTTTTAATCCAAAAATATGATGATTCATGGTTAATGTCAGCGGTGTCAAAATTTTGCACAACATGAAAAAATCGTGCATGAGTCATTGTTTGTTAGTAAAAAAATACGAAAAATAAAATAATTATAAACTTTTAAAAGTTAATTAATTATATATAATTATATTTTAATACATATTTTTTTTGAAATTAATATAAAATTTAGATTAATTATAGTTATATCCTAAAAAATCATTTTAAAATTTAAAATTATTTTTTAAAAATAATATATGTATAATTCAGACCAGACTCATGCTACTTGAAATATGAAATATTCGTATATAAATCAAGATTTTCGAGTTACCTAAGATAGCAGGCCACGTTAGCACTACCAGAATTTATTGTGTCAACCTGAATTAACAGGTCTAGTTAATCGATTATTCGAGATGGATCGAGATCAAGCCCTTAGACTAATAGTTAATAATAATTCTTTAACGAGTGAGGGTGCTGATTGTAATTTTATAAGACTGATCTCAATTTGCCGAATTACAATTATGCCCTCGTGCCACTGATTTATTATCCCTGTCTCTCCCTCGACTAGTTGTATTTGCAATCCGGGGGGCTGGTTTCCGTCTGCTCCATTTCCGGGCGGGCAAGAAAATCTCTCGAGCGATATTTCGATAATCTCCTCTCCCGCTCTCTCTCTGTTCTGTTACAGATCTGAGAGCTTAACAGGTCAGCTTTCTTCACTCTTACAGTTCAGTGCTCTTTTTGATCAGCAACTTACGGTTCTGTGCTGCTATGGCGGTTCACATGCCCCAAACTCCGATAACGACTTCGTAGTTTGGTGCATGTTACTGTGTTAGGGTTTAATGTACACTAGCGAGCGAGCTTAAACCTCTAGCGTCATCTTTTCGTTATGCTTTTCTCTGTTCGACAGAGATGCCGTTTTGTATAATATTATTTTGACTTAGAGCTCTCGATAGGGCCTGTTACAGCCTGAGCCATTTCGTCTCCGTCAATCTGTCGCTGGTTATTGACGAGCTGAAGTGAAAGAGCGAGACTCTTATCCTAGGGACGGGCTTTTCTTTTGTGGCATAATCTGTGAAGTAGATTGATGCGCAATTGTTTCCTCGTAGATCAAGCACGAGAGAAATGCTTTCTACTTTTAAATTTGGAGTGCTTTTATTCTGGATAACTAATCTGGTAGGTGCATTTCTATGTACGATTTGCTGATGCACTTTATTTTCTGATCCTTGTGATTACAAATTTCGTACTCTTCCTGTTGGATGCCTTTGCGGTTCTAATGCAGATAATCCAGTGTTGAAGTTTATGAGTGATCCTGTGGGTTCATATATCCTATATGAATGCAAAGTTTGCATTAGATTTGAACAAAAGTTCTCAGACGTGTCCTTATTTGTTTTTAATTTCTCTTTCTTTCTCTGGAATATCTTTGCTTGAAAAATGGCAGGAATGCTTCCTTTGGCATTGGTGTCTCATTCATAGACTTCAAAATTGTTCATTCCCAGATTTATGTTTCAATTGTAAAGCGCAATGATAACTTTGTGTTCGAATTCAGATGGACAGTGTGCAAGTGTAAATTCTCTAGTGTTTTCATCTTTCATCGTGCTCTTTTGTTCAAGAGAGCTGCTGTTTTTGTCATGCCATTTATTGCAACTTGGAAACCAGGATTTTTTACTTTGTATTTTTCTCAAGTGATATAATTGCAGACTTGGAAGCAATCTAAATATGCTGTTTGTGTACTGCATATGATTGTGCTTCTGAAATGACATCCATGAAAATATGTGGCTCTCATTTTTTGAAAGGTTCAGAATCTTATCTGCAGGTTTCATGTTCTCATTTCTTGGTTAAAAGATCCTGCTTTGCACTGGTTTCTTGTGTCACCAATTATTTAAGATTCTGTTCTCTTATTGTGCTTTCTATTCTTTATATATATTCTCAATTTCTTGTTGTACTTGAACTTCTCAATTCCTCAGGAAGAATGCTGACTGAGACTCTTCACGTGAATTCTGAGTGCAACATGGTTTCTGAAGCAGTTCCAGTTAATCGTTTAACAAGTGGGAAGGCTGAGAATAGCAACCACCATCAATTTGAGGAGCCCCTGTGCCAGGATAAGGAAGCCATGAATGGAACATCGGAATTTCATGAAATCACAACGACCCGTCATGGTGAACCTTGTGGAGGAGAAAACGTAACAGGAATCGCCTCTGGGACTACAGAAGATAACATAGATGTGAATCCACTTTCTGATGCTGTGCTTGTAAATGAACTTGATTTGATCAACAGTGTGGCTGCTTGCTGCATTAGCTGACAAAAAAATTGTCATCCTTGCATTTTTTTTAACTGCAGATTGAATTTACTTTTTGCAGGACATCTATGACTATGAAACTGCTTTTAATGAAGATGAGGATGATAGTGATTGGGAACCTCTGAGGAGGCATGTGGAAATTCTGAAGTGGTTTTGCACTAATTGTACGATGGTCAACCTTGATGATGTTGTTCATTGTGATGTATGTTTATTTTATGCAAAGGATGTACCTATTAATTAATCTATATATTTCATTTAGACTGTTGCCTCCTCTATGATATGCTTTTTGGTAATCAATTTTCCATTTTTGTTTTTTAATTTCCATTCATGTAGAATTGTGGGGAACATAAACACTCAGGAATCCTGAGGAATGGCTTCTATGCTTCACCATTTTTTGAAGATGCAGATGCTTGTAGAGTTGAACCAGAACCAGCAGGAAGAGATGCAGGTATTTGCTTATCATTTTTACATGTTTGGGACATGTTTAATGTTGCTTCTCAGAAAGCATTCTAACGTGGTTGCTGATAATAATGTTTTAGTGATAGTTAAAATAGCCAATGAATGTGGCATGGTAGTTATGTGGGATGTTCTGCATGATTTTAATGAAAAAATAGTGTTTACCTAGTTATATGTCTGCTAGTTGGGATATTGCTATAGAAAAGAACATTCAGGGGATATGAATGGATCGAAAACAAATCATTTGTCTGTTCTCCAGAGACTACTGAAGCAAATGCTTTTTTGTTCTCTATTTCTTTCAGCTTAGTAAATTATAAATTTTATACATATATCAACTTGTGTTGATGGTAAAATATAGAAAACGGATGGATATCTCATTCTGTGTCCTCAATAGTATAGATCTAGCACAGTTCAGTTCATTTTGTAAGTGGAGGTGACTGACTGCCTTTTTGAGGTGGCATTTTGCTTGCTTGCAATGTCAGGAATGATGAAAATTTTGATTTGCAAGCCCTGATGGCACTTAGTTTACCTTGGATTTATCATATCCTTGACTGTGAAGTGCATCGATAGAGAAAGATATGGCTTTCCATGATATGAGATTACTGAAAGTATATTATTTTATATGCTATGTCTGTCGTCCTAGTCCAACTCTTGCTCATGTTGGACCCAATTGATTTTCTCCTTCCTTGTATAGGCTTTTCCTTGAGCAATTCTGCCTCAAGTTGTCCCACTGCTGTAGGATTTGATGAAAGGATGTTGCTACATTCAGAGGTCTGCCACTATTTCCAGAGCATGCTATTGTGCCTTAATTTGTTAATGCAATCAAGACCCTTAAGATTTTTCGAATGATATTCTAAGTGTCTGAGTAAATGTTGAATGACCTATCAAAAGTAACAAAGAATGCATGATCAAGATGCTTTTTGGAGCTTTTACTGTTCACTTCATTTGTAGATGAATATGGGTTTGTACTCTGAATCTTTCATTGAGTAGTCAAACCTGGGAAGCCTGCTTAGAGATTTATGTTTGAGAATCTGTTAATTGCACATGTTTTTGAGAACTTTGAATTCCTGAAGTTTATCACTTACATCTTTATCTTCCATTTTCTAGTGAAATATCTTCATCTTTATACTCCACAGGTAATTATTTTGTTGTTATGCTCATGTAGGTCATGGTTAAATCACATCCTCACCCTGAACGACCAGATCGTCTTCGAGCAATTGCTGCTAGCCTTGCTGTTGCTGGTATATATATATATACATACATTTTCCACTTCAGTTAGATTTCTTATCTTGCCTCATCACGACCTTTTCCATGCTCTTGGGGAATATCAGGGATTGTTGTCTCTGTCTCATTTCTCTTTGGTTTTGTGTTATTGCACTTGAATTAAATCTTTCCAACACCGTGATGGACATCTGTCCATTTAAATGTTTGCAGGCATATTTCCTGGAAGATGCTATCCTCTTCCTTCAAGAGAAATTACAAAACAGGAGCTTCAGATGGTAAGCAGCATATCTCGTTGGCATGTAATAATAAGATAATGACTGGATATTACCTTTATTGAGTCTTTAAAAAAATGATGCAGAGCCATTGTGCTTTAATTTAAAACTCTAATGATGAATAGTTAATGTGTTGATATTAGTGTGGTTATCCTATCTTAGGGCTAGTTTCTGAGTCATCTTTCCCCCCAAAATCATAATAAACTTATTCATTTTTTATCATAATATAAGTTTCTCATGTTGTTTATGGTTTGTTTTTGGTGCTTTCACATTATTCTAATGTTGATAACTGTTTATCTTTGAAATCATCAGGTCCATTCATCGGAGCATATTGATTCTGTTGAGCTTACAAGCCATATGTTTTCAAGGTAGGGCCATCCATCTATCAGTGAAATGTTAATACACCTAATTCATGTTTGCCCTTGCATGTGTTTGACTAGTTCTTTGGCTGTCGATCCTTCCCTCTTGCACCAAGTGTGTCTATCCATTTAATTTCTGTTGGAAATCATTTTATTGTTCTTTTCCAAATTGCTTTTAATGAGATGCCTCTATTATTTGCAAGATTGAAGTCTCTAGATAATCGATTTTGTCTGTCTGGCAGCTATTTTACCCCTGATACGTATGCAAATGAGCATTCAGCTCAGACTGCAAGGATTGCGGCAGGTCTATGTGCTGATCTTGCTTCAGAAATTTTCTCTGGACGTGCTAAGAATGGTTTTGCATTGGTGTGATGATCTTGTTCTGTCATTTGGCACACTTAATTGTTTTTCTGGATAATGTCACCATGCAGTATAACTAGCTCTTCATTGCTGTGAATGAATCAGGTAAGGCCTCCGGGTCATCATGCTGGTGTAAGACATGCCATGGGGTTTTGCCTCCACAATAATGCAGCAATTGCTGCATTAGCTGCTCAGGTTGCCGGAGCAAAGAAAGTGCTGATAGTTGACTGGGTAAGGATTTATTCATTGCTATTGGTGTTTCTTACAGTCTTGATATTGTTACTGTCTTTTCTAATGACAAATTCTCCTATTCTGTTTTATTTGAGACGTATAAGATGCACCTGTTAACTAAGTTATTTCTTAATATCAGGATGTCCACCATGGAAATGGTACACAGGAAATTTTCGATGGGAACAAATCTGTGAGTTAGATAGAATCTTTATTATAAAGTACATGACTTGCTTTGATTTTCTAGTGACTGGTAGTGTGATGCTGATTTTTTCATCTTTATGTGTTGAGTACAGACCATTTTTTATTGCCAAAGGAAACATATGTTAAGGTTGAAGAATCTCTATTAATCCAATAGTTAATTTTTTAAAATGATACTTCCCCATGCATATTGAAACTTTCCTTGTTTGATTATGTTGCAATGGAATGCGCTTTCTTTGGACAGTTGAAATGCACAGAATCATGCTTTGCTAGAAAAAAAGTCTCTTAGTGGTCCTTTTTTCTTTTAAATGGTACTTTCACTGAGGTCCTTGAGAGACAGTGCTTTTCTTTACAACTTTCTAGTTTCACAGTCTTGATTTTATTGTTTATCAATATCTTATGCCATGTGAATAGGTTTTGTATGTTTCACTGCATAGACATGAAGGAGGAAGGTTCTATCCCAGTACAGGTGCTGCCTGGGAGGTACCGCAACTCTAAGCATATCTTTTCCTTTCTGTGCATTTAAATTGTCTTTTTCTTTTCTTGTGATGAATGCATTATAAAGAGGAATGTACTGCTAGCTCCAGTGGCAAATGCATTTGGTTTTTCTTTATTCACATTCCGTTGAAACATCAGCTCTTCTGCTGGTTTATAATTTATTGGTTTCTTGGACTGCTTGTGCATTCTACATTCCCTTTCTCCTTCTTGCTTCTGTTTCAGAAAATGATACACCATTTCTACTTGAGGAAGCCATAGTGTCATATAATCTTTTGCTGTGATCTCTCTTTCCTTCTAATTAATCTTTTGCTATAAATTTATGGCCTGATTTTTGGTCTTCCTTCTGTCAGGTGGGTATTGACGGTGCAGAAGGATATTGTGTGAACATCCCATGGAGCCGTGGGGGTGTTGGTGATAATGATTATGTCTTTGCATTTGAGCGAGTTGTGCTCCCTATAGGTTATAATCACTTGTATTCCATTTTCTATCATCTGCCTTGTGAACTGACAGAAATGTACCTTGAAATGTTGAGATTGTTTTTTGAATTCTTTTTCTTGCTGAATAATATTGTGACATACTGCATGCTGATCAGGTTGACGTCAAAGGACCCTATAATTTTAGAATTAGCACTTAATTGTGATGCATGTAATAATGTTATATGACAAGTCCTTGGCCTTCACCATTGGCTTAAATCATGCTCTTCTATTGCAGCTTCTGCTTTCACTCCTGATTTAACCATCGTATCAGCTGGATTTGATGCTGCAAGAGGCGATCCTCTGGGATGTTGTGATGTAAGAAATTGCTTTCAGTTAATTGTCCATTTTAAGTTTAACTCCAGAATTAGGAGAGATTCAATTTAGAGCTATTATATATCCAAGCTCCATTATTAAAATTGTTTTTGCGGCATTATTAAAATTGTTTTTGCGGTTCTCCCTTTGTCTGGGTCAACCCTTTCTCTAGCCATGCTTGTCAATTTTTAGTGATAGCCAGTCAAGTCAAACTGATGCATTTTTTGTTGTTCTTCAAGGATGTTTGCTGTAGTGAATTCCTTGATTCTATATCCAATTTTTGGTTCATGGACAGCTTACACTTTTCTCTCTCCTTTTTATTCCCTTCTCCTTCCTCTGTCTTTTAACTTCTGTGGTTTGTCGATGTTAGGTTACTCCAGCTGGCTATGCACAGATGACACACATGCTGAATGGTCTCTCTGATGGAAAGTTGCTTGTTATTCTTGAGGGCGGGTCAGTCTTTTTTTTCATCCATTTCACCTTTGATATCAAAACCATGATCAGATCTATAAATATGATGTTTCCTTATGCCGACCTCAGTTGTACTTGGATGCTTTTGCTTGCAGTTACAACCTCCGTTCAATATCTTCTTCTGCTACTGCAGTTATTAAGGTGGGTATATGATATCTCCTTCAATATCTCTGAGTTACATCGGCTTTGCATTGCTGACTTGGTATTTCTCAAATGGAATAAAAAAGGTCTTGCTTGGTGAACATACTGAGACTGAATTCGTGAAGAAGGGGCCTACCAGATCTGGGCTGCAAACTGTTCTTGAAGTCCTGCAAATTCAAAAGAACTTTTGGCCTACACTTAAGCCGAGCTATGAGGAGCTGGAATCGCAGTGGAGGATATTCTCCGTCCAGAAAAAGAGTAAGGAATCCTCTCCTTGAATCCAACCGAACAACCAGTGCTTGGACATTGAACTTAAAGGATACTATTGCTCACTTGCAGAAAAGGAATTAAAGAAGAGACGACGGACAATGGCGCCTATTTGTTGGAAATGGGGTAGGAAGAGCGCTTTCTACCATCTCCTAAACGGTCGTTTTGTCGTAAAATCAAGGTGACCTTGAATTACATCTGGAGGGTTATTTAGTTTAGTTGTAGTTAGGGACTTCTCACCTTCTTCTGATCTTTCATTTGCTTAGAGAGCTGTCCATTAAACAGTCCGTCTACCTATTTAGAGCTAAGCTGTAGGCACTTCAATGGCAATTTTGTTGATCCAACGACTGCTTCTGGATGCTGGTCCATGAAGACTAAATCTCTTATACTCTTCTAGCTGGGCCGGTTGCTTCGGCCCAGGCTTGCTAAGATCGGAATATTATTCTGGGGTCTGCCCAATGGGCCCTAAGATATAATTGGTCCGTGTGAATATTTCGGCCCATTACTGTTATTCTCCCAAGACTCGGTGGATAGGAATATGATGAGGCCGGTATGGGCTGATTCGGGCTTCAACAGGTAGGACCTGTTAAAATAGCCCAGTTGACACATGGGCCACTCATAAGATAAACTGAGGCCTAGCATGAGGCAGTATTGTTGCCTGGCCCAGCAAAGTAAAATGGGGTAGGGTAATTCACCCGAATCTCCAGTGGATGGGACAAAGCTAAGGTTTTTGGTTTTCATGAAATTTCAGTTTTTTTTTTCTTTTGCGATTAGGGTTGACGCAAGGCTATTTCAGTGGGTGGTTAATGTCACACGCCATTTTGGACAACAATGCTTGATCGTATCCTTCAGTTTTTCTAAAAGCTAAGCCACCATAGATATTGTTTTGGTTGACAGATGCCATGCAATTGGTGAAGTAGAGTGTATCATTTAAGATTCTCTGTGGCTTATCCCCATATTGGCAAGGCTCAGGCACTGGATAACGCTAAACTATATCCAAAAATCACAGCAGAATAAATGTAGAAATTCTCTACAAATACAGGATTAAATTACAATTTTCACTATCTGCACTAACAAATGGTCCTTGATCTGTCCTTGTCATCCGACACAAAAATACTAACAAACCGTGAATGGTGCTTGTGGGAACTTGTCTCTGGCATTCCGAAGTCTGCTTGGAAAACTTAACCCTGTCCAAAAACTTAAGACATCACACCATGTAATCAAAAGCAGAGGCAATGGGCTGCAAGATTAGAGCACACCCGAGAAAGGAAACATGTATCCCCTCAAACGACTGAATCTGTCTTCATCAAAGAATGAGATCGTTAACTATCAAGTGCCCTGAGTTTATGAGATCCTTGGTGGAGTGATCTATCTAATGGCAACCAATGTGAACTTTCGGACTTCCATCACCCGGGGACATTGAGAAGAGCAGCTGTTTGTGGATTCATGACCAGAAGCCCTTGCAGGTCTCTAGGGAGAACATTGAAGACCACCCGCAAGTCTTCCCTTAGTTTGCTACAAGTTGCCGCAGAGTCTTCACTTCCTTTACCAGTTTCCTGCAGCTGAATTCAGAAGCAAAATTTGTCAATGAAGCAACAATTAATCTGGGGAAAAAATCCACATCCAGCTCCATACACTGCCAATAACAGTGATGAAATGCAAACTCAATCCCAGGGGTCCTTGAATGTTCTATCAATAGATTATAGATCACAAAATCAGGGAACCTTCGGGCATGACATAGAAGAGTGCATTATGTAGCAGTTAGAAACCCCAAAATGTCTACAGATATTATAAAAGGAGTTGAAACAAAGACGTGGGATAATTCATGTGCCAATAGACTAACAGTCTATCACTTCAAAAGTAAAATGACAATGCAATTTATCAGAAAGATGGACATAGGCAAGCAGTGACAGCCAAATGCAAGATCCTGGCTTCAGCCAGCACTCTTCTTCTTTTTTTTTTTTTTGTGGGGGGGTGGGGTGGAGAACAGTTTAGTCACTGTATAACAATTCATATGATCACCAATTTGTTGCATCATACATATACCATTGATTGATCAATAACAGAAAAGCAGACAGCTGGCTCTGATCTCAAAATTTAGTAATGTAGAATAATCAGTCTCCAGTCTCCACAACTTAGGCAAATAACTAGCTGTCATTCGAACACCAGATATCTTAATTTTAAAGACAGCAGTAGCATCGCTTGGAAAATAAGAACTGGGTGATAATATTCCAGAATGCTTCATGTTTGCAGCATATCAAAGAGAAATAGTCTATATGTGACTTCCAATAAGTCAACAGTACCTGAGTTTCTGCTTGAAGATGTTTCTCGATTGCATTGAAAGAATCAACAACTTCTACTTCAGACATTTTAGATATAAATTCCTGTATGTCAGTCTTCATCCTTGCCTGCCTCCAGATCCTCTGCTGTTCCTGTTCTGCAACCGCACGCCTTCTATGGAACCAGGGCATAAAGTTGGGTCCTTTCAAAAAGTGCCTGCAAAGATTAATTCCAAACTCCCATTATTAAAGTCAGAGTCGCTTAAGTTAGCTGAAAACAGTAAATTACACTTACCTATAGAGGTCTAGCCAATTAGATTTCATCCTCTTTGACAAAAACTTCCCTGGACCCCTGGCAGATAAATTGCGGAGAAACTCATCTATGTTGAATGGAGGGAGGGGTGGAGGGTCACCAAAAGGAGAAGTTCCTTCAGATGGTGTTGTAGTTCGAAAATATGGACCAAAAGGAGCTATAAAATTGGTAGTAAGCTCCAAAAAATGCCGTCGTAGTATCTCGTTATTAACAACAGACATTGACTCTTCAACTCTCGGTGACATCCCTGCATCTATCAGCCTATTCAAAATGGAAGTGTCTGGTTTTGTTATTGCAACATATGTGGTCCATAAAGCTTCCTTATGCTCTGTCATCAGACTAAGAGGGCCATCTCTCCTCAGTTTCACAGCATTCAACAAATTGGAAGGAGAAAACCTCTTCAGAGAAAGTGGCTGTTGAATACCAAATCCTTCTGGCCTACCAGAAATTCTACCAGCTGACTTGCTTGAGAAGGGAAGGCGATTTGAATTGGCAGTTGGACTTCCTACTGATACAATATGTGGGATGCCACGAAGTGATTTCAGGAAAAATAGATTCGTTACCCCCAGTATCATAGGAGGAAAAGCATGTCCTTCATGAATGCTATTTAAATAGGCAAACTCTGGGTCATGGATTGTAAAGTAAGGCCTGAAATCAACACTACAGAGGAGTGGTGCAACCAAACTAACAAGACCTGCAACAGCCTCACAACATTGAGGAGGGGTTGGTGCTATCATTAGAATGGGCTCCCCTATGAGTAACAACTCCCATAACACCCAAAGCTGCAGCAGAATCCCCCGAAATATGCCAAAAATATCTGAATCATGAAATAGACCCTGTGGAACTGATTGATTTGTAGGAAGGAAGGGAGCCATAGAAGATAAAGACTCTTCAAAAAGCATTCCACTTTCTAAGGGCAACGAATGTGCAGGGGGCAAATTAACCTTGAGTGCAGCATTTCCTATAGGAAGCTCCATAAGCCTACCAGGAGTAGGAGAAGGCCACAATGAAACATAAGCGGCTATATACTCGAGAGCTTTCCTCCCAGTGTCAAAATAAAGAGGACCCATGATTTGCAACAAAGGTCTAAAAACACTTGAGTAAGGACTGTGAGATAAAATCACAACAGATTTTTGCTCCCCTCCTCTCTTCAGCCTCTCATCATGCCTTTGTCTATTAAATACAAACCCATACATATACCTTGAATCACCATTGCTACGTCTTGGCAGTCCCTTGGAAACATTCTTGCTGAAGGACTTTGGAGATCCTGCCCTATTACCAGCTTCACTTTTTTCGGATGAAGATCCATTCGTGGGATTAGACCTCTGTCGCCTTTGGAACCGGAAAAAGAACATGCAATCATGAATGCTGGAGCGATTGTGGTGCTGGGAAATGGAATCGGGGAATGAACTGTAAGCGATTTCAAGCTCTTCATCCTGAGTCAAGATACCAGGAGGGTAACATTCCTCAATGAGCTGACCCTGCTCAAGATCAAACCTTATAATACAAAAGGCCACAACCCACTGCTGCAGGGATTCAGGGTCAAGCTTCGGACTTAGTTCTGACTTCAAAGAGAATGATGGCGATCTACTCATCTCCGAATTGTTCTTATACTATCACTACCTCTCATTGGATCTCAGGAGTAATTCCATCATCTTCACTAACCTTCTTCAGCTATCTATTCAGAAGGGACCATTAAACAAAAGCCAGATCTTTCACCTCGAGTTCAGCGCAAAAACAATGCTTGCTTCAAGTTGGCCTCTACCACTGGTCGCATGCATACCAATCTAAAAACTCCATATCATTCCTAAAGATACAAACTTGAATAAGACCTCTGCAATCGAACCAGAACGAAATCAGAGACCTTTCATTTTTTATGGGTAACGAAATCAGAAACCCAGTACTTCAAGTTAATTACAAAAGAAACTGATGCGAACAAAGTTGAGCGTACTTTACCCGAAATCGAGAATTCAGGACAGAGTTCAGGCACGGACAACTACGGATCGGCGAGAGAGTGGAAAGAAGCCAAATTAAAGCGAAGAAGCGAGAGAGAGAGACGAACCAATGTTCGTACAAACCAAGGTTACTTTCTGCTCAATCGACTGAATTAAATGAGCTTAAATCGAGGATGAAATGGAAGGGTTCATATTCTTCTTCTTCTTCTTCAGCAATTCAATCACAATCCATCAATGTCACGCAGAGCAGAGAGAAGTAATAGAGGAGGAAGAAGACAACGTGCCCTTCCGTTCTCCTTCGGTCCTTCAGATAATAGACCGATGAGCTCTTCTCTCCTCCGTACAATAGCAATTACCATTATTTATTATTAATATCATAAAAAAAAGTAAGAAATTAACCATTTAAGATCATTTTTTTTTCTGAAATAACATTGTTATTTTAATCATTTTTTTATGATATAGGAACGATTCATATAAATCCTCCCATCTTAGATTATGATTCTTCTCTGTATCTTCATATATATATATATATATAATGAGAGGGAAAGGCATCGTCGTATATTCCATGTTTGCTAAAAAACCATCCACTCAGGAAAACTGATGGATCTATTCTAGTCGGGATCCTCGGGTCAGACCGAGCTCCCGGACGGCGGAGATCGTGCCAAAGCCTCTCAGGACATCAAATCAGATCAGGCCCGGACTGACCCGGAATGCCAACATGACTGTCCCCCAGCTTTAACTGCAGGAGATCTCAATCCCTCTGTCAGACTACACGTACGATATCGTTCCATTAATAATAAAACCAGACCTCTTCTCACAGGGCAATTCGAGGTTTAGGTCCAAAAGGGGCCGATAACATTAACTCACACATTTTCCTTCCCAAGTCAAACACCGTCATTCTCACAGATGGGACCTTCCAGAGAAACAATATACACGTGCTGGGGCGACTGGTATCTTCTACCCAGCAGCCCGAAGAAACAGCAAACATAGACTTTAGCCCCGACATAGGCTCTGATCTCGCATCCCGGACTTCCATAGACAAGGAACCATATGGCTCTGACAGTTCTCTTCACAAAATTGCCATTCATTCACGTGGGATCCGGATGCTTGCCAAGAGAAGAGATCAGAGCAGCCTTCTGCCTGAAGGTCCAACCTTGCCTAGAAGAACTGCTGGAGCCATTTGCTATTGGCTGCGTCTCTCTCCAAGCCGTCTTTCAACTCGGCCACTTGCTGGAGAGCTTCCTTCATGTCCATCGACTCCAATGGCAAGTCAGCAAATGCCTTAAGAAACTGGCGTGCTCGTGCAGCACCTCCTGAAATGTCATCGGGATCATACTCCCTCTTCCTCTTAGATCCTCCCTGTCATTTGCAATAAACAGAAACATTAATACAACTTCCCTAAAGACTAGAGATCAAAACTAAAAAAATGTCCTTTCAGTGGGCTTCCTGGCCAGATTCTATCAAGTTTTTGCATCAAAACCAGAACCTGATTAAAAGTATTTGTGACCAATCTAACAGATAAATAAATGTACCTTTACGCTGGTCAAAATTTCAGCAGGTGAGAAATCTTCCAGCTCAGCAGCTTTCTCTCTTGCAAGAGAGACAACACTCTCAGGAAAGTTTGCAAACTCTGCAACATGAATACCAAAACTTTGGTCGCAGGCACCTGGTTCAACCTGGAATGCATAATCAGATTATGACCAATTTGATTCCATAAGCTGCAAAATTCCTCTCATTTTGTAAATATAGGCAATGCAGTACAAATTTTCTGGCAATTCATATCAACTCTTCTGCTCAACACGCTAGGTAGAAACAGATATTAAGCTATCCGTATTATGTTGGACATGAAAAAATGCACAACTTCCGACCTTGCTAGTCAAGCACATGGTGAAGCCAAAATTATGGGCATCTACATCAATAAACAATCGTAGGTCTGTAATACGATTATTTACTCCAAAGCATGTAACCGGATAGAACTAAAATTGTATGTACCTTGTAGAGCATGGTGAGCTTGCGACTTGAAGCATCAATATGTGCACCGACATGATAGTTTGCTATGCTTGCAAATTGCTTTCCACAGGTTTCCTTATCCAAATTGTTGTGCGCAAGAGCAGTCAGCTCATGGAAATGAGTTGCAAACAAAGTGGGTGCTTTGATCACTTCAACAATATGTTCACATATTGCCCATGCTAAACCTGTGCAATGCAAAAGAAGTTTGAAACAAATTCATGAGTATCATGAAAGATTCCAAAAATAATTTACAAGTAAACTAGACCGAGCAGGATTTCGGAAGTGGGGAGGGGATTGAAGATAGAACCAACCAAAACCATCGTAGGTCGAAGTTCCACGGCCCAGCTCATCAATGATTATCAGTGACCTATCAGTCGCTCCTTTGAGAATTGATGCAGTTTCAAGCATCTCTTGCATAAAAGTTGAGACTCCACGCAGCTTGAGAAGAAAGGGATGAGGGTGTAAACTACAAAGATTTAAGGACTTGTTTGTACATGCATGCTATTGATAATGTTAAAGGGAAACTAGTTCAGATAGTGATATGACATACTATGGGTTCATGGAGGGATTAACAGGGCAGATTATGTAGGCACATTATGGGTAGACAATGTAGAATTCTAGATCATCAAATATAAACCATTTCAAGCTCAAACTTCGAGCTATGCTTTAAACTCACTTGGCAGTCACCTGCACCAACACGGGCAAAAATGCAATCCCTAACAGAAATGCCGGCCTTGTCACACGGGACATAACAGCCAACTTGGGCCATGAGAATATTTACTCCAACCTATACAAAACAATCGGTTAATGAGAGAAGAAACATGGATATGGATGTGCTACATGTATTTATTTTTTTTAACAACAGTGACATGAAATATCCAAAATGATGAGATCAAATTCTAACTCAAGAATTTGAGGAACTCTTCATAAATTTCGATATCTTACACAAAAGAGTCAGAGAAATGGAGATGTTCAAAAGTACTTACAATGTGAATATAACAGAATTTTGAAATTACTCAGCATGATAAGAGGAGGATCCCCTAAACTGATGCAAATAAGAAAAAATAAAATGCCACCTGTCGAATAAATGTGGATTTGCCACCCATATTTGGTCCTGTGATGATCTGGAACCAACTCTCCTCCCTGACCTGAAAAGAAAATATGGAGATTTCCTAAGCCCTATCTTTGGAGAAACATTAGAAACTACATGCTTCATAGAGTCATACATACTAGTTTACAATCATTGGGTATAAAGTTGACCCAGTCTTGTGCTTCCACACAAGGATGCCTGCTACCTTCTAAGACAATATTGCCCTCATCCTATTGAGACCAAACTCAAACCTGTAAGAACAATGCTTCCATCTTGGAAAGACTAAAGGCAGCAGATGATCACAAGGTATTACAGAAGGAGTGATGTCAGGTCTTGTATATGGAGCAGGGCAACTAGTCACCAGGTCAGCAAAACTGAGAAGGACGTCCAATTCAGCGAGCAATGCAGCAAGAGATCCAAAGACCTGCAAAGTATCACCAATCTTGCTCAATTAAGAGACTCAAGGGAGAAAATAGGAGATGACAAACGATATCAGTACCTCTGCAAATGAAGCAGATGTCTCCACTACTTTATTTACCAAGTGCTTCTGACGAGTTTTGTACTCTTCAATGATCTTTTGATATTGGTCCCCCAGTTTTCTTAGCTTAGTGTTGGTGAACTTGACTCCATCTTTCCGGGTCTCTAAGACAATAAATTGGGTTGAAAGCTTCTTTCTAATCTTTGGCTCCTCCTTCTTTGTAATTCTGAATACATGCCCAAATTGTGTGCCTCTGTCCAGCTTCAGTGCTTTATCCATGGGCAGGTCAAGATCATTAGCAGTCTGCTTGTGCAAATTGTGAATCTGCTTTTCAAGCAACTCTTGCTCATCCTTTAGAGCACATAGCTCAGAATCATATGCAGGTGAAATCATAAACTCTCCATGTTCAAGTTGATCAAGGTCAACAGCAGTTTCAACAAGGGCAATAAACTTACCCAGCTTGTCATCAGCAGTCAAGGATTCAAGTTCATCCAAGTACCTTTCCTTGATCAATGTTGAGAATTGCCCTTCGTAATTCTGCAGGGCGATTTTGATACAAGGAAGCCTAACACTGGACTGCACACAAGATCTAAATTTAGTTAGTTATAACAACTAACAGTTGACAGACTCCATCACATTAGATATAAAATTTAAGGTATGAAGACATAAACCAAGTGCGTCAAAAGACCATAATTACTAGAGTTCCTTAGTAGTGACCCTTCAATCATGATAATTACAAAGTACACAATAGAGCTAGCAAAACAGAAATCTAAATAAATTGTACCTGATAAAGTTTCACAACATGTTGCAAACCAGCCCTTTTCCTCTCAAGATTATGAATGAGTCTCTCAATATCTGATATCCTCTTAAGATGCTGCCTTAGATCTTGACGAAGTGCAGGGTCCTCCACAAACGCTTGCACCAAATCCAGCCTCATGTTTATCTTATTCACATCTAGCAGAGGCTGTTTCAACCACCTGTGCAACAATCTGTGTCCCATTCCAGCAGTGCAAGTTCTATTCATTAGACCAAACAAACTAAAATTTTTATTTGCATCAGTTTTGCTTTCCAGTATATTAAGTGCTCTCATTGCAGCAGAATCTAATCGCATGTAGTTATCAAGGTTATACTTTTGGATTGTGTAACTCCTGTAGTTAGTCTCATCTGCAAGCAATTCAGCATAGGACAACAATGCCCCCAAAGCACCAGGAGCAAACTCGAAACCTGAGATCAGATCTCTAATTGGTTGCAAAGCACCTTTCACAAGCCTACCTAGATCTTCCACCAAATCTCTCGTCTTAAACTCAGCCTTCTTCCGTTCAGTTAGCATCACACCACATCTACTCAGAGCATCATGTAGAGTTCTACTGTCACCACTTTTACTGCCCTCTACTGGCAGAAGGCATTCCTTACACCCAAGTGCAACTAAAGCTGACTCCAAGTTTGTGAAGTGGTTATCATCAATAAATTCTGAGAGTCCAAGTACTCTGTTGGTTAAATCAACATAACCTAACCCAACAGTGTACCCAGCTTCACGAAAATTTGGTAGTATTGCAACTACTGCTGGTGCCTCCTGCATATCGTAGTTAGCAAACAAAACATCCTCAAAGCTGCCAAGATTTCCAGGACTTCCAGTCCTCACAAGTCTCCAGTTTGAGCCACTGCCTTCATATAGCTCCAGGGTATGATCCGTTCTCTCCAATAAAAGATCACGAGCAATTGTTTCAAACATGTTTTTACTGACACTAACACTGGAAAGACCATCAGCTCCACTACCCAGTTGTCGCAAGGCTGTAGTAGTGTGGTAGTATGTCTTTGCAATGAAAGTTGCATTTTCCCCATGTGCTGTATAGTAATCCTGCACGAGGACAAGTTTAGAAGGCAACTATTTTTTCAGTGGAAAAATAGCTTTTTTTTTAATAAAAGGAAAGATCATCAGGAAATCATATCAGTAGTCCCTAACGAGCTTAATCATTTGCCTGCCAATGATATTTTAAAGAATTTCTTCGGGTTGCATTGTTCATGTTAGAATATTAAGATTTGCACTGTTCATGCTAGAATATAAAGTATTAGAGAGTGGTCAAAACCAAACCTAAGAAATTCAGAGTTTGACCACACCAAACATGAAAATTTGAAAGTGCAGAATAACTTAGGAGTCTTCATATCATGTGGTTACATTAGAACAGATGCACATCATTTAGTTGAGTATGAAATAAGGATGGGCATATAAATATAAATAAATATATATATATATATACACATTTCGATGTCAAACATATGGTATAATGAAGGATCTTTAATATAAGGAATGTGGAAATCAATGTCCCAACAAACCAGCAAAAGTGTAGACAAAATGAAGACGAAATACAGATGTGCACTCAAACAAGAGATCAACACATTCTAGCAATGGAATATCAAATAGCTAGTATGACATCTGATTACTACATATTTTGACCATGAGTCTGATTGACATGAATCAAAAGCTGAGCATCAGACAAGCAAGATCAGCTTAAAAGTCAGATCAACAAACTCACCCTGCGGTCAAAGAATCGAACAGCCCTTGATTCCTGCAACAAAACAAGAAGAGCAATTACACAATGAAATACTGTTGTCCCACGCTCCATTGGAGATTAGAAATGCTCAAGACCCAAAATGAACCCCCATACCTCCATCTTTGCCTTCACTACGGTGATTAAAAAAAACTGTTTTTTATTGCGAAATCCAAATTTAGATTCCTCCAGAATACAGTAGATGAACAAATTATAGAGAAAAGTGAAAGAAGCTTACATTTGGTAGGGTTTTGAAGAAGTACAGGAACCCCTGAGCTTGCTTACTATCTATCAACACAAAATACAACTGTAAGTCTTCCAATTGCAGCAGCTAATAGAACTCCCACCATCACAGGGACCACTTTCTTCTCACGGTAGAAACCGATGCTTCAATCGATTCTAATGTCAGTGGAATCGAGATTTAGGGCTTTCTTTCTCTTACCTAGCTTGAACTCGGGAAGCTTGTTCTGTTCCTCGAAACTGTCGTCCATTTCTCGAAAGCGAAGTGAGCTGCGTGCTTCGACTCTAATGGAGGGCTCCGAGTACCCGCGCTGAGACTGTGGAGAGAGACCCCGGGGCTTAAAATGGGGAGCTCAATGGTAGTGGCGATGGCGGGAAATCGAGTGGCGCGGATTTTTGGTGGCGCGTGGAGTCCACATCCCGGCCCGAAAGGGTCTCAGATTCCCGCCGGTAGCTAACAAAGCGGGCTTAGTGAGCTCCGCTTGGGCCTAACTAGCCTTTTACTGGGCCCTTCTTGGACCTTCTATGGGCCGATTAGAGCATTGGACCAAGGCCTATTCTAAAGACAAATTTACTATTTCTCCAGTTTTAGTTGGGACAGTATAATACCCAAAAGGATTGATTAGATTTAGAGTAATTCAGATTCGAGAATTCCGTGGATTTTCCCAGCCTTATCTGATCATTTCAAGCCATGCCCGGACGGAGGAGTTATAGCCACTTCATCTAAGAATTTCTCTTAAACTTAACCCATGAATTGAAGACAGCCGTATTTAACTTTAGGTAGATGGATAAGGATTGATAAAGACCGAGAACTTCCACGTATCTTGTAGACTATAATTAATCCGAGTTTTGAATCGGATCTATCGTTAAAGCGCAAAACTCTTTCGATACTGAATTTTCTCCAATTATAATATTCGTACCATAATATTTGCTTACAAGAAATGGTTGTGGGAACATACCAATCAAATCAACCCATGTTGGTCATCCTAGCCAGACGTCTAGACATGGATAGGGTATTTCATTTTCAATCACAAAAATTCTGTCGATTAATTGATCAACAGGATGGCCATAGTCTATGGACTGGAGGAATCTCTGTTAAGCCCGGGAATGCATGCGTTCATGATAAGAAACGACACGACACTGCATCCCATGATATTTATCTATAATTGCTTTGCAAGCATTCCCTGCTGGAAGACTATCAAGCTGAATTGGGCATCAAATCAATGTGGGGGACGATTCATCAGCTATGGATTTAGTGCCTATAACACAAAACGGCCACTTTGTGAATTAATCAGAATATATTTAATGCGGGGCAAGAAACTTTTGGGCAGTCTAATCAAAATCAATTTTTTACTTTTGGAAATGTGCTATCCTAATCAAAATTATTGCAGTGCCTAATTCCATGGAGAATATTGTTCATCCTCATGCCGGACCTTCTTTCCACCGTTAAATAAGGGCACAAGAGCCCGTATGGATCCCTTTACTGAACACTTGCCACAAAAACAGTCCCGAAGAGGGACTTGGAAATGATCTTTAGAGAAACGGTAAGATCCTCAATGACTCGACAAAAAGGGGCCTTTGATTAGTTAGTTTTTTTTTTATTGAATGGGATTTGATACAACTGTATTATCATCTAAATACGGTCAAAAGATTCAATTCGATTCACATTGATAGTAACTTTTATATCTCTTTATTTCTATTTACATCTTGTATTCTTCCATGTTCGCCGACCTCTCTTAATATGGAAGGATGAATTCGATTGTGTGAACTAAGTTAGAACAATCACAGCATCATTTTCGAATGGGGTACTATATTTAAGCTATAACAAAACTAGTTTGGTCTTCTTGTTTCGTGTGATTTAATCCCTTTCCAAACGTTTTCAAGATGTAAAATCATATGTCTGGCTGAGGGCCACCAGAGCAGAAGATATTTTCTTACCATTGCTGAGGCAGCTAGCTTTACAGGGACAGCAGCCACAATTACAAATCTAATTTCTGCTCTCTCTCTTTTTTCCCCTCTTTTTTCCTCTTCTCTTCTTTGTACTAAAGGGAAACTCACGGTGCTTCTCATACGTATAGTATGTATTTCTGAGGAAACAATGAGACACAGCACTGCTGCAAAGGGGAGTTATATATAGTCCTATGATGGATGGCTTTTGATGATGCACATATATAGACCAGTGAATTAGCCTAATCTAGTTAGCGAGCCTTTTTTTTTTTCTTTTCCTTTCTGTTCTTGCCTTTTAAAAAATGACCACATCCACCATCTGTATCGATGACATTCACTCAATTCTAATGTAGGGGCCTGCTGCCAACTCTATCTGTCGATGTTGTCCGGTGGAGTTCGAGCAATACATAACAGGATGTGCTTGGGATGTTGTATAATGATTTAGACAATGAAAAGAAATCCGGCCTTCATTTCATGAAAAGTTTAAGAAGGAAAGGAAACTATAACGCCTGATTTTTCACGTCAAAGGACATCAACTCTTCTGAAACACAAATTGAATCCGACACACACCGCAGACACGATATAGAATGTGAAAGCACTAGTGCAGAAACAGTACTTGGCTAGGGTTTTTTCATTCCTTTTTTTTTTTTATGTGCATTCATCATCACAAGTCCCACATATGTAGTACATCTTAGCCATCATTTTCTTGGGTTCTCTCTGGCCCTCCTTTTTCCCCAATAGTTATCTTCTTCTCCTCACCATCGTCCTCCCCTCCACTGATAGCAACCGGAGAACAACCCCCAAATCTCCCATGTCATGTGGTCCAGGTTTTCGTACTTGTCCCCGAAAGAGACCATTCTCCTCGGAGAGAGAGAGAGAGAGAGAGAGTGGAAGGAGCATTTTTAAATGGAAAGGAAGATGGTGAGCGCCCCTCCCCCTGTACATGTACGCTATCTATAATGCTGCAGCATACGAAGTTTAATTGGCTAGGGTTTGTGGACTGAGACAGCCCATGAAGGAGGCTATGTCGTAGCTCCGCTGACGCTCAGCCCCCGTTTCTCTCTATATCTAGACAGAGGGCCAAAAAGATGAACAGTTGAGCACGCATGAGATGAAATAATAGGCGCCCAACAAAATTCATTCTTAATGGAGTTGATAGAGGGCAGAACATGGTTTCTCTTTATAGTGAAAACGACACGAGAGAGAGAGAGTCACTCAGTCAAAGAAGGAATTGCCTTTACCTTGGCAGGCGCCACAGTTCATCTCCCCTCACCCTGTGAGTTGAGTGAAATAATTGTCCTTGTCTAGGGTGAGATTCCACCACGTGGATTCCTCCAATGTTGTTGTCGTCATTGTTGCAATCTTCCAGTCTCCCCCCTGGCTTCTCCCAAGTGATGTATACACATTCATGTGTTTTCTCTAGGTTATTACTAGACTAATGACTAAACTGAGATCCTACGGAAAGAACATGCATAAACATAAGAAATTGTGTTCATGAATAATTGAACTCGAAATTTGGTCTTCCATAAGTTTCATATGTTACATATCTCTATTTTATTTCACTTTGATACGATACAAAAATATGTGATAACTAATAGTGCAAATACATAAATAATAAATATATATATATTAAAATTGTATGAGCTGGAATTAGCTGTAAAGTAAATTGATAGATCTGACACGAAGTTGTGCAATATAAAACCATTTCTCTCCACTCACTCCTCCACATAATGCGGTTATCTAGTTATTCCTATATCTAGGTGTAACCCCAAGTGCTCAACTGAAAGGCCTTTCAAACATCATAACTAAAGGAAGGAAATGGAAAACAAAAACTAAAGAGAACAAAGCCCACCACTTTCCACCTAACAACAGGTTTGTGTTTGAGTATTATTAGATTAAAATGAATGTAAGATTTGATAATGAAAGTTTTGACATGAATAAATCTTAACTTTTTAGTTCATTGATAGATTAAATTATCCTAAAGTCTAACAAATATATATATAGATAAAATAATTATAAAATTATATTTTTTATTATGAATTTAAAGAGTTTATAGTAAATTTTACTATAAAAGATGATAGAGTGATGCATAACGTATTGTAATATAAATTGTGGTAAATTATGCATCAAATAAGCTGCACCTTTAAGGAAAAGATGGTTCTTTGTCTGCAATTAATTCCCCTTCTTCCCTTCTCTAGCGCTCTCTTTATCTCCTCCATCACTAGCTCACTTTCCTCCCCGAAACACCTCCATCCCTCAAGACTCAATGAGCAATGTCGGGTCTATTAGATGTGCTGTCTTTCTCGACCTCCAAGAACCATTTTGCTTGATAGGTGAATATGTCCATGCCCCATCTCTCTCACACTAGCCATTTCTTCACTAGACAAGAGACATCTAGCTATAAATCTGCTTATTTCCTTTACATCTAGACAGGGATGTTTCACGTCATTCTCAATTCATATGTGGATGTTTCTTTCCTGCAGATATCGGGTGATTCTAGCGACGGGGAGACCTTGAAGAGACCACATGAAGAAGTAAATATTTCCACAAATGGCACCCTTGTAGAAGCCAGTTTTTGTACATTGTCACTGTCGTTCTTGCTTTTAACCCGATAGTAGCTGTGACCAGTTCAGATATTTGAGCACCGAAGGAGTAAAAATGTTCCCTTCAAACCCCAGCTCCAATGATCCAAACAATGTGTCCTCACCCTTTCTCAGCGACTTCATCACCAATTCCAAGCAAAACCAAGACCTAATTCTTCCTTTCTCCCTTTTGAACTTCCCCGCATCCCCCTTCTCGCTTTGCACGGAAGAAGATAATGCCTTCTTCTTTCAGCCCTTTACGGATTATTCCTTGCCCGACAATGAAATTGACGTTATGGACCTGAGCAAGCAGTTTCTCTGCAAAGGCGAATTGACAAACATTAAGAAGAGCGAGCATGAGCACGGTGTCAAGATCACCAAGCAGTTAGCCCCAAGGAGGAGATCCTCGAAGAAGGACCGGCACAGCAAGATCAATACTGCCCAGGGGCCGAGGGACCGGAGGATGAGGTTGTCACTCGAGGTTTCCCGTAGGTTCTTCGACCTACAAGACATGCTTGGGTTTGAGAAAGCCAGTAAGACGGTCGAGTGGCTGCTCACGCAGTCGAAGTCTGCGATCAAGAACCTCTCCAAAGATTTCGGTAACACTTCCTACTTAGCTGGTGAAAGGGCTGAGGAGTCTTCTCCTTCCAAGTGTGAGGTGGTATCTGGAGTTATTGAAGAGTCAGTTTATGCTTTTGGTGATGGAGATCAATCGGAGAAACCTGAGGAAGATTATAAAGGGTGTCGATTGGAACCACCTTCAAGGAAAGTGAGAAATCCTAGTCTATCACAAGCTTCGACTCGGAGAATATCTTCTGCCCAACTCGCAAGAGAATCGAGAAAGAAAGCAAGAGTGAGGGCAAAGGAGAGGACTAAGGCGAAGAATATGTCGGTTCGAAGGCTCAATGTTGGATCAGAGCCGTTTGAAATTGGTGGAGAGTCGGGGACAATCCAATTAGAGCACAACTACACGAACTTACCCTCAATTGAAGTTCAAGTCGAAGTTGGAAAACCGATGCCGTTGGGGGCGTTTACAGAACAAACCGCTGAGGATTCTTTTACGATCAAGAGCAATTACTACCTGCAAAGTAATGGAATTCTCCAAGAGGTAAGTTCCAGAAACCTCTTCGTATATTTACATACACTTCTTCCGATATTGGCCGAAGATAGTCCAATTGAACCAGCAAGATGTCGTTCAGAATACGTTCTCTTAGGATGTTATTGCCTCTTGATTTGCAGAATCAGTTGATGGACTTCCAATTGTTTCTCAAGCCATGGGAGACGCACAGTGGTACCTCATATCTGTGCTGACCGCATATCAAATAATCCCAATCTCTCTCTCTCTCTCTCTCTCTGTGTGGTAAATATAAAGTGCAAGCATTTGGAGGAAACTGAACAATAAGCTATGGATTGGTACGAGTTTATGAATATTTGAGCTTATAGCGTGATTTGTGGATTTCTCTTGTCCAGTTAGCTTGAATTGATTATTGTCATGCAATATATCGTTTCAAATTTATGTTGGCTATAATTTAACTCTGTTCCATGTCATAAACCAACAGGGATTGTCATGCCAGCATCAGATAGATAGTAATTAGCCCGAGCATCCTAAATGATAGAATGAAATTGAGTTTTTGTTCCATTAGTTTTCAAACTAATATGATCTAGATTTCTCCTTTATTGCCGAGGTTCAGACCAGCATAGATTGCCCGAAAGGTTAAAATGCCTTTACTTCTTGAGTTAAAGTTTGGGATTCTAGTTTCATAGATGAAGAAAATCTATAATTTTGAAGATTTTAACATTTGATAAGGCGGTACATTAGATTTAAATATAATCAACGGGGATTGATCAAACTTCTCATAGATAGTGGTGTAGACCCCAAACGGAGAAAAATCATCATCAAGGCTTTTGGGAAGTGACTGACTAGACACAAGTCATTTGAACGCATGATCCAACCCTATCCACTCCACTCCCTTGGACGGTAGATTCATGTATGTCCCAAGCTTAATTATAACTCTACAGGAGGAAGTACACATGGAAGTTGATTGATAAGCAAGTGCACTCAGTTGTTACAGTTCTAAATGAAGCGATGAGATAACGCACTGACTTTGTAGGGGGCACCTGTACTTCCTGGTGAAAGTACCCCGACATGGATAAGGTTCAAGAAACCTTGCTCGAGCTGTGTATGACATGGTGTACCGTGTCTGCCAGAGCAAAGAGGGTGATATGCATGCTCTATAACCGTTGAGTCTTATCCTGCGCATAGAAATGCTCCTATTTTAGGAGCCGATGCATTTAATGTTCGAATAGTATAAGCTTCTCGTATATGTGGACAGGCATCCTCAGACTTCAGTAGTAGCTCAGATGCGTTTTATGTTTGGATATATGAACGGTTGATTCTGTGAATGAACAGATCATACATCCTGCTTATCTTGTTTTGTGAGAGTCTTGGTTCTTGGTTGGCTACATATGTGTAATACGGAGCAGGGCTTAGTCCGAATTGATGGTTTCCATCTTTCCATTTCTATTATAATACGACCAGTCATAATAAATTACACTAGTCACTCAAAGTTTGGATTAATTTATTAAAGAGAAAACTCTCCTCACATGGATATTCATTCACTCCATTTCTATTACCGACTCTAAAATCTTACTTTAAAAAATAGAAATATAGATTACGTTAACTAATTCGTATAAATTATTGTCACTTTCATATGCCATTTATTTTAAGTTATTGTGACGTGATAAATATCAAAGCCACGACAATTGTTTTTTTAAGTGGGAGCCATTTCAAAAGAGGGAGACATGCAAGCAAAAACTTTTAGGAAATGATTGACAAGATATCTCACTTCAGCTATTATTTATATTCCTCTCTTGTTTTTGCATTAATGAATAAATATATACATATATATATATATGCCAGATGTACACCATTTATTGCATACATATGTTATTTTCCTTAAGAAAATGATTATTTAGTTAACCATACATTAGATTTTTTTTCACCAAATTGTTTTATTAATTAGGAGACATGCGTGCACGATTTTTCCTTTTTACTTACTCCATCTTATTACTTATGTTTAAAAATAAATAAATCATAAATAGTATATGAAATTTTCTCAAACGTAATTTTCTTCATTTACCGCGTCCACATCCGGGCAGTGTCTTTCATGGAGATGAGGGCTCTCCCGGCTCTCTCTTACTGGTCGTACGGCGAAAGTCTACACTTTTGCTGCCGGAGTCCGAAGCTGCTACACGTAACTTTGCACCTCGAATATTTCGATGTGATTTCCGCTGAATTCATTCCATGTATATCTCCTCAAAAGAATAACTTTTCAAATTTTAATTATGTAGATAAAGACAGATCGTGAGTCAAATACTGACTAGATTTTATGAATTTTGAATATCAAGGTTGCATTTGAAAGAATGCAGTCAGCGAGAATAGATGATCGTGTACAGTGGAGACCAACATTTGATAGGAACGCTGGTGTCTGTAACTCCTTATATTAAACCAAATGTCCTAAACATGTCAGAGAGCTGCAGTACTACTCAGTACAAAGAAAACCTGAGCTAGATCTTCATCGCGTAGCCAAGGTAGGATCCTGAAAATTTGTCTTATTTTTTTTGGTTAATCGTGAATGTAAATCGAGCAGTGAAGCTTTTTATTGGTTGAGTGAATTAGCTAAAGTTATTGCAGCTCTGAACCTTGTTTATGGGAATCTTAACGCCATGATCTTCATATTGACCACCAAAGAGGTGGCAATCGATGAATTGCTCGATTCATTCATATGCCCAAGTACCAAACCTTTTCAACCGGCAGTCGGTAATATGTGGCCATTAGACAGAATAATTGCGGTCCATTTCGTCTACTGATAAATTATGAAGGGATGGATGAAATTGACAGGCCTCCATCTCTAACCTGTACTTGCTGAGGTAGCTTTTGAAAGTGGCTTTATGTATGTGGCCGTAGCTGCTCAGATTTTCCTTTCATTTTCAACGATCTCTGACTTGTTAGGTCCTCATATTCCATTATCACCTCATCTTCTCGACACTGTTGACGTTCATGTTCTCGTCCACACTTGGAAGAAGCCTGTTTGCCTATGTATAGCTTACAGCTTGTCTTTGCTGATGGCTTCCACGATGGACATTGAAAGTTGAAACTTTCTTGTTTTTTAACTGAGCGAAAAATTAGGGTTTTTTTCGCCCGAGGTTCCGACACATTTACACATGTACCTTCTTGTGGTGAAATATAACCCGTATGGAGCCCCTAGCATAGGTATGGTTTGGCGTGGTTGACATTACATTCAACTTGAAACTGAAAAGATCATTCGATTATTGTTTTTGAGCTCCCTAAGTCATCGATTTCTTCTTCCTCCACTGAAAAAAATGTTGGCCAGGGGTTATGGGAGAAAGAACATGAACATGTGCAGAGGACAAGAAGATCAATCAGATACTTGCGACATATGCTGCACCATATGTGTAATGCCTATACATTTGCAGCATCAACCTTACTCATTAAGCCCAACAAAGTTTCGAGCTACTGATTTACAAAAAAAAATCTAATGAATCGTCGACTGAAATGAGTACGTTTCAGCATCGGTACTGCAGAGCATTGTTGCCATAAACTAGTGGTTCTTATGACATCGTGATAATGAGCAATGCAATCGGCTAAATGATATCGAAAAATAACAAAAAGAGAGAAGATTTCCCAAAAATCCATACCCGTCCGGTATCCGTTAAGAGCCGCCTCCTCACTCCTCAGTCCTCATCAAGATTAATTTGTGTGCGTGAACAATATCAGCTAGGAAAGTCCATAAATGCAATTACTGCACAATCCAATATCATCTGTACAAGAATTTTTATCTGAAATTTGTTGACCGTCTCATCCCTTCTCAACTAGATCAATAAGTACAGCGAATGATTAAACTACTTTAGAGGCCTTCGCAAGATTTTTTTTTTCATCATATGAAATAGTCAGAAATCGATACGCCGAAAATGGAAAAACACAGGAAGTAACTGAGAAGAAGGAGAAGAAGGAACCTTAGGGTAGATCTAAGGGATACCGTACATATAATCTTTCTCTGCAAGCCCTGCTACTGGAAATTCATTCATAGAACTAAAAATCCAGTACTGCTCATATATATACATATATATATAAGATTTTTTAATTCAAAATCAAATATATCCATGAATAGCTTAGGGTAATTGTTTACCGAGAAACAAAGAGGGGAAAAAGAACCCTAGATCTCCACTACATCAGGCTTAACTTTTTTTTTTTTGGCTGGTTTACATCGGCCTTAATTTACCATCACGGGAGGAAATATATAACTTTAGAGAGGTTCTGAACTCGATAAAGAAAAAAAAATCGTCAAAAGACTGGAAAATCATTCGTGAAGCAGGTCGGAAATCGATTGCTACAGTTTTATTTTTCTGGGGGGTTATGTCTCCCCAGAAGGACAGAACAGATCGAGATCTGGCCGACCCATGTTCTGAAATTCACTGGATTTAGTCTAGAAGGAGAGATCTTGCAGAATCACCTGTTTGCTGGCAAGAGAGTCACCGAAGAAACCCTAGGAGACAAGTTAAAGAAGGGATAATTTTGGTAAGGACTTCCAGAATTGATGCATTCGTAACTGATCCTCTGGGAGAAAACCAAGAACCCCCCCGCATTTCCTTCTCCACCTCTGATTCCTCTCGAACCCCTAACAGAGAGAGAGAGAGAATCCGTGGAAACAGGAGAGGGTAGAGGGAGAGAGAGGGGTGTCAGGGCGGAGAAGTGGGAGGATGATGATGACCACAACAGTGACCGCCCTTGTTTTTGTTACATAAGCTCCATCAACCACAATGTAATTAGGTATTTCTTGATTCTATTTAGAGACGCTTTTCTACTCTACACTATATTATATATTATATTATAAATAGTAACAAATTTATAATTAAAAAAAGAAATTTACCTCTTAGTGTTAGTGTAAGGGTTAAAGCTGGCTATCTCTCTCTATTTTTTTTTCTCAAACCTAAATATATTCTATCAAACGACAGAATGGTCCGTAACAGATTTGTCTCCCGTCATAAAATAAGAGCCCTCCTAGCCCTAATAATCCGACCACACAGCCAAATCTTTGCAAGAGCTATGCAAGATCGTATAGGCTCTACTCTCTACATCGCCCAAATCAAGCTGACTTGTTCCCTCTTGTAGGGTCCCTCCGGATCCACCATGGTTACCACTCAAGCTTAGGTCACAATTTACAGCTCGGTCGGCTACTTATTCAATCGAAGCGATATCAGCTGTTCGACTGGCTCTCGGCCACCCGAACGTAAACATTTTAATGGGTTATCTCAGTCCATATTTTTCAATTTAATATGAGATTTATATTTAAATCGATATATATAACATATAATACACAGATTATAGATAAAGTTATCCCATTCAAAATAAGCTGTTGTATTACTCAAATGAGTTGATTTATGTAATTTAACTATTTTTCTTTTTAAGTAAACTATCAAATTTAACTCTCGCTAAAAAAAAAATTAAAAATTATGTATGAAAAAAAAGTGTTTTTATCTTTAGGTTTATTGAGCTGACTTGGTCTCCATTCTTAGAGTGGTCAGTGTCTATCATATTTCCAACGGTCGGCATAAAAAAGGGTTGTTATTCAACCATGTTTAACCTGATAGTTTTTCTGCTATGAGCAAGCGGGCAGACCTGGATACGAACATGGTCTGGCAGAGTGGGCCGCAATGCAATTGGGCCTGTGCTACATAAACTGGGCCTACCCTATCCTATGATCCACTTACTTGGGCCTGTGCGGCCCAGTAGAAGCGATTCCGCACCCAGAGGCCGATCTCGAACACTTCGTAAACTGTATGGGATAACTATGTTCCACAAATTCAGGGCTCTGCCGCAAATTCTACACCTTTATATTTACACATCGACGTCGAGCACGAGTCCTAATCCTAATCCTAATTCATCACTGCCATTCCCTAGCGCAGAAGCACTCCTCTTCTCGCTGTCTCCCTGGGCTCTGCAGTCTGCACTACTTCTCTGCGCGATCCGTTATCGTACGGTTGACGACGGAGCAGAGCGGATTAGGATGGAGCAATCTTCACGGCAATAGCTTCGATCGAGTCATTTTATTCACTCGAGAATGAGCCTCGAGCCCTTCAACAGGTGATTATTTCTTGATTCTCTGAGGCAGGATCGCTGCGATTGATTCGTTAGCTGTTTTCTGCCTGTCGTGTCCGTGTTCTTTTTCCACATGTCCTTTTAACTACTGTGGTGGGATTGGTTAATTAATTGGCTTAGGCTGGTGAAGCTCGCGGCTCGGGCGTTTTATGATGACATAACGACGAAAGGAGATAATCAGCCGAAAACGGGGCGGAGTGATAACCGTGGAATTGCCGTCGTGGTGCTTGATGCGCTTACGAGGTATTGTTTGCTTGCTGTAGCTATTGTCCGAGGATGAAGTAATGCTCTTGCGCCTGTCCTTTTCTAAGTTCATATGGAACTATAGGTCAACCATAGTCAATTTAGAGTCTACTGGATGCCACTGGACATGTAACGGGATTTCGATGTAGTGAATGCACTGATTGAGTGATCTAAAGTTTGAATGAGTTTGTGTTAAGGTTGATATGGTGATTGCATATCAGTGGCAAGCTTTCCAAGAAATGCTCTCAACTAAAAATGCCCAATTAACCATTTTATTGCGTGTAACTTCTAACAACGAATTGCATGATGTGCGTTTATATATATTTTGGGCTTCAGCAATTTTGGGTTTTGTCCCCCACAAAACCATGCCTTTAAGAGGTTAATTATTATTGGATGTGTACAACTGCAGAACATGGCTTTGATGAATTCAGATTAATCCTTTTCCTGTTTTCAGACGACAATGGGTTAGAGAAGAAGACTTGGCAAAAGATTTGAAACTGCATACAAAGCAGCTTCGTAGGATGCTCCGATTTTTTGAGGAGGAGAAATTAATCACCCGGGATCACAGAAGAGAAGTTAGTGCTCTTTTCATCTGCTTCAACGTTGGGGTGCTTTCTGTTTTTTGCTGCCCTTCTAGTTTGTATGTATTGTGGAACTGTCTATTTCTTTTTCAGCATTGCATATTCCAAATTATGTATTGGGCTGTTGCAAGCCCACTTGACAATATTGATGCTTTGCAAAAATTCTTCCTGCCCTTTTGTCTTAGAAAGCATTTAAGGAAGAAAGATCTTGTATATGAATATGTATTGGTTCTTCATTTTCATCAGATTCTAAAGTTTCATATATTTGATTTCATCATATCTCATTTGTTTTTCTCAAACGTAGTTTGCTTTATTAATCCATGTTCATCAAGGAGCTGAACTGTATAACTGAATGATCATTTAGCTGACAATAATGAACCAAAAGCAAGCAAGATAGTATCATTTTTATTTTTATTGGCCAATTCATCTCATAGTCTAAGAAATGACTCGTTCCCCCATTTTGCCTTGTAGATGAAACTGTAGCACATATGAAGTGGTTCTTCTAAAATTCTCTTTCTATTAGTATGGATTTGTGGGGATTAGTCAAATTTATCCCCTAATCATTTTTAACTGGTGTTTGAAATCTTACAGACAGCTAAGGGTGCCAAGGTATTTAGTGCTGCAGTAGCTGCCACTGGTGATGGTCATCATACGGGAAAGGAGGGTGAGGAGAAGGTCAAGTTGCATACTCACTCATATTGCTGCTTGGATTATGCTCAGGTTGCTATGTCAACACAGTATCTTTAGTTTGATTTGTAACCAGATGCTCATATTGTGCTTTCTCCTTATCTTTAACTAATAAACCATTTCATGTGTCTGAATCCAATGTGAAACTGTTTTTGCAGATCTATGACGTTGTTAGATACAGACTGCATCGAATGAGGAAAAAGTTAAAAGACGAGCTGGAAAACAAGAACACAATTCAAGAATATATCTGTCCTAATTGCAGCAGAAGGTTTCTACTTACTGCAATTTTACAATTTGTGCCTCCGAACAGCAGCTTTATACACACATTTCTGGATGTTGTTTTTTGAAAATATGTGAAGCATTCGTTAAAATATCTGGAGATTATTTTTCTCAGATACACAGCATTGGACGCATTACGATTGATCTCTCCAGATGATGAATATTTTCACTGTGAGAACTGCAATGGGGAGCTGGTAGCAGAGAGTGACAAGCTAGCAGCTCAAGAAGCAGGAGATGGAGATGACAATGCAAGAAGACGGAGGCGTGAAAAATTGAAGTCTATGCTTCAAAAAATGGAGGTTTACTATTTTCCCATTCATTTGATTCCTTGTCAAATACACTGCTTTTTTTCAAGTTTTTGACCTGGCAGACAAACTTTAAGGTCAATTATTTCAACTAGATAGTTTAGTATATCTCAGAAATATAGCTGAATCTTGTTCAGTTTTTTTTCCCAATGCCTGCTCTTGTTAATATGAATTACCCATTGTTATGCGAGTAGAATGTCTTGATTTTTTTTTCCTGGGCCTTGTTAGCAGTGCAGAATGTTAAATGCAGAGACTATTTTATTTTCCCAAATTTACACAAGACTCCAAGTTCTCCTATAAAATCTTAGCTATGCCTATTTACCAGCTCCAGCACAAAGGTTCAATCTCTTACCCAGTTATGAGTGCTTCTTCACACCCTGCAAATTGATTTCTTGCAATAAGCTTGCTCTGCTTTGACCTCTGAAGTCCCCTTCAGCTCTCTTTGTTTGCTATCCAACCCTGCATTAACTTTATCAGCCACAGTGGAAAAGCATAGGGTGAAATATAGATTTGAATTGGAAACTTTGAACCTGGTTCAGAAGATGAACTCTTTTCTCCATGTTTATGAATCTTGAGTTTGAGACAAGGGAAATCAGCGTACTGAAGCAACTCCTCATTTTTGGATTCAATAACCCATCACTCCTAAATTCACTTGTAAAAGGAAAAGGGAAGTTCCAGTACATATGTGCTTACCTCTCTGTGAATAATAATGGGTCCGTCTGTTGGGGGTTGAATTGTGTGAAATGCCATAGAGTAGATGTTTTCCCAAGAATTGGGGTCATCTTTCTATATTCAAGAACAAAGGCTGACATCAAGGAATAACCATTTGACGGCTTGTGACCTGTCACAACTGCTTATGCTTCCTTTTCAATTCTGGTGATGTTGACTGTAATGAAATGACTCCAGGAGCAGCTGAAACCTCTAGCAGATCAACTCACCAGGGTAAAGGATTTACTTGTTCCTGAGTTCGGAAATCTTCAGGCATGGGAAGCTCGTGCGCACGCAGTTGTCCGTGCTGGGCTTGGTGATGGTAGTTCTAATGATCTTTCCAAGTCTTCTCAAGGGCTAGGCTATGGGGGAACACCGATGCCATTTCTCGGCGACACAAAGGTCATTCAACTGTGGATCCCTTCCTTTCTTGAAATTGGTGGTTACTGCATTTGTTTTTGGTCTCTTTCTTCCTGTTGCTTAACATGTTGGAGTAGGACAGTGAATTGCGTGACCGATTCCACCATGCTTTCTTTTGATGACTGAACTAGATGTGGGTGGATTTTGGCAGGTTGAAGTTGCCCTTCCTGGTCTCAATGGGAAGGAGGAAGATGTTAAATCTGAAATTGCTAGCACGTCTCTGAAAGTTTTGCCTCCATGGATGATAAAGCAAGGCATGAATCTCACAAAGGAACAAAGAGGAGAGGTTAAGGAGGAAGTGTATATGGATGGCATCTCAACATCCTCGACAATGTCAGATGACAAGAAATCGTCAGTTGACACTGATGATAAGAAGAGTATACAGGCACGTGCAATTGGAGTGATAATGCATTTTCCTTGACGTCCTCCTCACTGTAAATTGTTCAACTTTGTCCTCGCTGTATATTGTAGGATGAGTATGTCAAAGCATACTATGCCGCGCTGCTGAAGAAACAGCAGGAGCTAGAAGAAGCTGGTAAGAAGCAGCAAGAGCTAGAGGAAGCTGCTAAGAAGCAGCAGGAGCTATCAAGTTCAAACGCAGCAAACAGGGATTCTGGAACATCTTCATCTCGCCAGGTCGGAATGAAGTTTAAGCGAGAAGAGGATGAAGGAGATGAGGATGTTGAATGGGAAGAATCTATTGTGACCGGTGAGTCCTTGCATGCCAAGTCTATTTGCTTAAGCCTAACATCTTATCTGGCCCAAAATAAAAAATGCAAAAGTGAAGAATGAGCTGATCGACACCATTAAGAATGGAGCATGATCCCAAAACAGCTGATACCATCAATTCGGGTCACATATCTTCCTCGTTTCTAAAATCACAACTACACTTCTGCTCAGGCAATAAGAATGAGAATTACAAGGTGAACGACTTGAATGTACAAGCTGAAGCTTCGGGAGGGGATGAGGAGGAGGACGACATAGACTGGGAGGAAGGCTGAAGAAGGGCATTGAATGCATGCATATGCACACACACACATATATATATATATCTCTTCTCAAATGACGCGGTTAGTTGATAATATTTCATCATTTTGTCTTCATATTCTTAACCCCTTTTACATTTTTTGGGGGAAAGAGATTACGACCTCATCTAAAAAATAACTTCATTACAAGCACTTCTGGCAGTTGTAGCTGATGACATTATTCATCTTGGCTGTCTTGGCTGGTTCTGAAGGTGTCCTGCCAAACCCTTCAAAATATCTTTCCTCAATGAAGAATTTTGGTGTATTATTGTAGAGACAGTGATGATTATTAGGTTGGCTTTGAGAGTAAAATATCCGACGAATTTATGGTTGTCCAGAACAACCCGTGCAACTGATATGTAGTTGATTCATTTAGAGTACATATTGGATGTGTGTATCACTCTTAAGTAAAACTCAATTGGAATAGTTAAGTGAATAATTGGTTCTATTGAGGTGGGTATACGATATTCCCACTGTGTTATCCTTCTTCACTTTCAGTTAAATTAATTTTGAGGGCGATCCAATGTATAATTTTGGTGATAATAGTCTACAATTTATCGCCTCCGCGTCGAGGCCAACTGTTTCACAGTTAATCCTACCATGACTTCATCTGCCAACAAGTATCAACCAAGTCCTAATTTTTAGTTGTGCTTCATTCAATACGATGGTCGCATCAACTGTGACGGGACGCTTGAAGAAAAATTGAACTTCCTTATACGGTATTCGTGCTAAAAAGCACTCAATTCACAATCAATTCATCCGCGAGTCGTCCATGTGACTGATTGTTTCTTAAGAGATCTTCCCAGTGCGAGCAATTCCTCAGGCAGCCCACCTTCCCAGACGCTGAATGACGAAGCGTTGCGCTGCATAACTCTTTTCAAGTTGCAACTACGCATGCAAGTCGGCCCTCATTGATGGAGTGGCTACTTAACTTGCCCCGACAATTAATACGCCATCTCGATGCAACCCCTCGATCGTGACTCGTCCAAAAGGTCGCACTACGTGGACCAAGTGAACACCAACAAACAGCATAAACAATTGAATCAGGAGGTCATATTAGATGTGGAACTTTTTCTGCTGGTTTTGCCTCCATGTGGCAGTCGGCGAGCTACAAATTGCTAGTCTTTTTTTTTTTTTTTCCTTTCCCCCTTTCTTTATAGAATGTTGAGTGCACTCGTCCGTCGGCATAGCCCATAACACCACTTCGGATTGAAATGAGTGATTCGAAGTGGGATGAGGATAGACTTTCATTTCCCACGCCCACTGACTCGGACAACCACTTCACCTCTTATTGTCCCACGACATTAATTGTACCGTGCGGCTACGAAAAAGAGGTAAATCCGATGTCTCTTCTCAGATGGAACTTCGAGTTTTCAGCTGGTGTTCGTTTATTAAGCATATGGATATTACGTGTCAGACACCAGGATGAGCTGAGCGCCGTGCAGCTGCTGGGTGCTTCACAGGTGGGAATCCATGATCAGGTGCTTCACTCCCGTAACCACAGTTTTAAAACCGGACTGGGCCGACCGGTTCGATCGAAAATTGACTACTCACCCGGTCTAGTTCCCAGAATTAACCAAATTGCATTTTAAATGCAGTTAGCTCCGATTAAACTGGTCGATTTTCTATCAGACCGATAAATCCAATTGAACCGATAAAAAATTGATACACTTAAATTTAAAAAAATAAAGAGCTTATTATAATATTTTTATTTTATTTTATTATACATATATTTATATTTTATGGTAAATTCGTAGTTAATATAATTGCTATATTAAGGAATTTTTATTACAAATTATCATCAAATTATAATATTATATCAATTTATTTGTAATACTATATTATTAATATTATTCATTAAATATATGATTCGACCCATTAAACCCCGCCTAACCCACAAACCCATATTTTGACCGATCCTTCGTCTAATCCGATTTTAAAAATTATTTTATGTCTGAGGCTGCTGCTTCCAATCAGCTTCTTACAGGTGCACCGCCCGCCGCTGACATTGTACTGTGGGCTGCCCCTTTAACGACACGTGACTCCCCCACCACCACGATCGTAAGCCGAAATGACAAATTAAGTATCAAATCAACATCACTCAAGTTACATTTCATTCATCGCCATCGTCAGAGTCCATACAGTTCATCACCGATTACGGCTGTTGTGCAAATCAATCCGGGAATCTCCATTTGCAGTGGGCCAATGAGTGTCCACCATCATTCTCGCCATTAAATCCATAGCTTCAATGAGAAAAGCGATGTTCAGAGCAATGTGTGGGCATGGACATTGACATGAAAATAAAAGGTTTTTATGTCGATTTTGATTAATTAATAAAATTGTTTCGATCCTTTACTAATTATCCCTCGTTTATTATGTCTTATATCATTAATTTATTAAAATTCTGAAAATTATTATTAAAAAAAAAAAGATGTTTTGGATAATTGTAGCTCTCATTTACTTTGGATTGATGAAATGTATAAAAAGAGATTAAGAAGAAAAAAAAAAGAATACGGTCACTTATTACTGCTATTTATTTTTAGCCTTTGGCATGAACATGAATTCAGCTTTAGTAAAAATCTAAAAAATGGAGAATAGTCATTTCCTGCTGCTTACTAATTTTGATTTGGCTTAGATATAAATTTAATTTCACTAAAAATTCAGCACACATCAACCATTTTTTTATAATAGAAAGGAAATTTTCATTAAAAAAAGTGTGAAAAAAATGAAGGGGGCCAAGCCCCTCTAAGTCAAATTTGTCCACGACAAGGTATTATAATAAATGTTTTATAATCCAATAATTAAATGAGACGGTATATTAAAAAATTTTAAAATAATTATTTATAAATTTATTTTTTTAAAATAGAGAAAATCCCAAATATTTCAAACAAATATAAAAATTTATTGACTTATATAAAAATATTGATGTAATAAGACTTTTTCCTCACCAGTTACCCTCCACATATATACACGCACATGTATGCACATATATTACCCCACCAGTCTTCCTCGCCCGCCACAAATTGTCTCCACTCCCATAGCCGTCCCTGCAGCTCACAAAATGGTCCTCTCTACGCCGCCACCTCCTCACGGGGACGGCCGGGCCTCGGCGAGGACGACGACGACGACGCCGGCGATCCTGCTGTCCGTCTCGGCCCTTCTTTCTCTCCTCACCAAGAGGGCGATCCAGGTCTCGAAAAAGCTCCGGCCCCGTGATCACAGCAGCAAGGACCACAAGGCCAGCAACTACGACTCCTACGAAGGGTCTGGGGCCGAGGCCGTGAAGTCGCCGAGGACCCCGAGAACACCCCAGGGGCGGCGCCGGCCGAAGGAGCTGTTTACGAACGTGAGCAACAGGGCGATCAAATTCGTCCACGGCAGGAAGAAGGGCGGCCCCGGAGAGGCCGGGGAGGACGCGGAAGAGGATTTCGGGGATGGCGGGGTGTGGCAGCGGGCGATACTGATGGGGGACAAGTGCCAGCCGCTGGATTTCTCCGGCGTCATCTACTACGATGAGAACGGGAGGAAGCTCGACCAGCTCCCGCTCCGATCGCCTCGTGCCAGCCCAATGCCGGGATATCTCGACCGCCGGAATCGCTAGGTAATGGCCCGGGAACCATAGCTATTGGTACCATATATCTGCAAGTCTGCGTTGTTTGAATCAGGAAACCCGTGCTTATAAGGTCGTGTTATTTGTACAAAGTGTCTCAGACAGCAAAACGGACGGTCAGAGGTTATGTACTTCATTATCCCTTTTATCTTCGTTTTCGATTAATTATCGCTTAAGATCTTTCATCGGACAATCGTTGCCCTCTTCTCGTGCCGACCCGAGCCCACTCCGCGGATTCATATGTTCTACCCTCGGACTACAGACACGCATTCGTGTCCCCCGGTATCATTGTATGGACATTTATGAATTCGGCGAGAATAATCAATATTATGCGCTTGGACTTGGAGAGCCGCAAAAGTTGAAACTGCCATAAGGAAAACTGGGACATAGTCTGAGGAAATTTATTGAGCTATGGTACCTCGTTAGTCCTTTCTCCCGAGCTCCTACTCCATTTTCACGTCCTCCCTTATGGTCGAGGATAAGAAATCTGAGCGGGCTTTACCTTTACATCGCGATGGTACTGTCCGCGCGAACCCGTACCGATCCGCTAGTTACCTGCAACACGATCAACTTGACTTGAGGTGGGTGCGATGTTGACGGTTCGATTGTGAAAGTACCGGAGAGCATAGTTTTTAAAACCGGACGGGGCCGGGAACCGGTCAAGGTATGGGTTAATGGGTCCATGGGTCGGACCGGGGGTTCAATGGGTTGAACCGCATGTTTAATAAATAATATTAATAATATAATATTCCAATAAATTGATATGATATTATAATTTAATTATGATTTATACTCAAAATCATTAATATAGTTATAATGTTAATCCCAAATTTAACATAAAATATAAATATAAGTCTAGTAAAATAAAATAAGTATATTATAATATATTTTTTATTTTTAAATTATCCGGTTTTCTCATCGGTTCAATTGAATTTATTGGTTCAAGTGAGAAATGGTCGGCTCAATTGGATTTGACCTCATTTAAGTAATAATTGGATTTTTTGTGAGAACCGGACCGGGTGAGTGGCCGGTTCCCGGTCGAACCGGCCGGCCCGGTCCAGTTTTAAAAACTATGCCGGAGAGTTTCCTATGTATTCAGTAAGAGATCGAACGATCCAGATTCCATGCTGAAGGTTCGCAAATGGTGTTAGCTGCGCTAGTTACGTAATCGTCATTGTTGATCTATTCTCTACCCCTTCGAAGCTTCTCATAAGGAAAAAAAATTAATTTAATGACAAAGATATATATCAACGGCGTGGAAGATGACTGGGTACAGGTTGAAGAGGGAAACGGTCCTGAATTCGGTACCAAGTCATCCGGTCGGAGAATTTTCAACTTCTTAATGAAATGGACTGCTAGAACTTGAATTGGTCGGGATCGGTGAAATTCTAGACATCAGAAATTGCGAAGCCAAAGCCTCAGCCTGCCTTGTAACATGTTCGTTCGTTTTGTTTAGGTCATGAGAATGACACCTGAAACAAGTTCCTAATTCATAAAGTCATTGGGTGGTCCTTACTGATCCCGGACTCCCTAAAATCGAAGCTCTTCCCAACAAAAAAATTTTAGCCTGCCTGAGAGGGATAGATGCCTTTCCCACGTCGACCAACTTGGGTCAGTGGTTCGAATCTTCATTGGTGTGATGATTCGTGCAGCGTTCTCGAGCCGTGTGAGGTCATTGCCAAGCCTACCTCCTTCAAAAAAACTCAGATAAGTCTTAATTTTCCATATGTATATACCATTTCAATCGCTACTGCAATCACAGCTCATAATTGGATAAATATAAAATAAAATTGGTTAGGTTATTAATCTTTAAAAAAAATTGGACAATTCAATGCACCAAGATATTTATAACGAAGAAGGTAGTATTTCGACTAAGTTATGGCGTGAATCACGTAAGCATGATGGACGTGCTACAAGTACAAAAGGTCGCTAAGCTATGGGCATGCATCATCTAATACCCACGAGATGGTCCAAGCTCGAGTTAGATTTCGAGTTATATTGATTATGGAGAGCGGATAAGATTCTCGTGACATGAATTCTTTCATTTATAGAACTCGAACACGACATCTTGCTTGCTCGTGCAAAAGAAGGACCGAGTAGCCCCAACGATTACGTATTTATTGGGGAATCTTCTATTATGTATATTGCATTGTCTATGGTCTCAAATGATTTGTTGAACCACCCTCCATTTCTCTAATGTATGAACAGGCATGCGTGTAAAATATTACACACGCACACACAAACATATATATATATATGTATGTACTATTTCGATTACTTGCACTTAATTAGTTTTTCCTACTCTTGAACATTTCAGAATTCCAGATGGATTTTCCAGAAAAATTTAAAAAAAAAACTTGAAACCCATCCCTTATTCCTCAGCGTAGATTTTTACCAAAGACTCTCTCTATTGGTTGACTTGTGAGCCACTGCTCAACATTTGACTTGTCCCTGCATTTCTCGGTTGACCGGGCACGAAGTTCACACGAGCAAGACACGTACATCTGCTATAATAACATTAATCCCAATTTAAGATAAAATAATGCCGGTTTAGTCCTCATGATTGAAATTTCTCATGCCACACCGTCCTGCCTTGACCCATAAGTCCACTTTTCTAATGGATAAAAGGTACATCGATAGCCAAAACGAGGAGGGGAGGAAGGAAGAGGTCAAAGGCTGTCTGGGGTTGAAGCTTCGGCTACGGTAAGACCGGTTCAACCCAAGCTTCGGTGACCTGCGCACAGAGTCAAACGCGGTTGTCCTGTCCTCCCCCTTTGACTTAACCTCACCTGTGAATGGGCACCGACGACAAGGGAAAGTGGACTTCCTATCTTGCCAATGCCATTTAAATGAACAAATATATATATATATATAAGTATATCCAAATCTATATTAATTATGGTCAAGATTTATTAAATATCATGTCATAAGACATCTACATTTTCATCCGTTTCGTAACGCAAGGATAGCTGCTGCTCTCCAGTGTGTCGGAAAATCGTGCAAGTTCAGTTTCTCGGTTTCAGATACCGGAAACCTTATCGAGGCAAGAGTACAGTGACAATAGATCAGGGAGAGAAATTTTCACTCTCAAAATCCATATGTAAGCCGAAAAAGTAGTGTCTTTGATACAGACCGGCTGGACCGAAAGGAAGACCAGACCCATCGATTCCCCATCATGCACTCGGAGCAGCATCCTTCACCTTACTTTGCCAGTAACCAGCATACCCCCTAGCATAGTCCTTGATGTGGCTCGTGGTATTGGAGATCTGGCTCCGTTCGTTGTCAACCCGACTGGGACCCAGCGGGTTGAAACCCTTGAGGCACCTGCAGTACATAACAGATACATAGTTATAATAGTAAGAGGATGTTCGTTGACTTCTCTGGAAATGATATGGTAATAAGACGGATCGGGGCAATGCATGTTCGATTCTGGCCATCCAGAGATGATCGAAATGCCGGTAATTCAGTCTACTTAAAGAATCATTCGACAAGCCTAACGCGTACACATTAATTTGTACGGCATAAGTTAGTAAGTCCATGCAACGATCTTCCAGTACCTATAGAGCCATGACATGGCGGACAAGACTGCGACTGCAAACCCGCACATTGACAACGTCCAGGCGAGCCCTATGAAGAGGACTATGCCAGCCGGGATCCAGATCGGGCTCGAGATGAGCAGCAGTGGGGTAAAGACGATGAGGCCCATGACGAGCCCAATGACAGTGAGGCCGGTGAGGAGGAGGAGGATGCCGCCAGATACTATGAGGGTGAGGAAGCCCACGAGCTGGGTCGGGTTCGGTGCATGCTCGTGGAGCCTGCGCAAGACTTTACCACCGCCCTGTTGCACCTGCAGGGGCTCCCTTCGCCAGGCACCAGGCTGCCGGACGGGGCTGGATCGGAGGTCGGCCATTTGAATTGATGATTGAGCTGCCGAGGAGAAGAAGAAGAAGAAGAAGAGGAGGAATATTAAGACGATTTGCAGACAGATGACTAAAGAGAGCAATTATTTCCCGGTGGGACATTGAGAGTATTGGAGAGACGTGTGCACAAGATGATCTCTTTAGTGCATGCAATTGGACACGTGGAAACAGTTGCAACATATGCTAAGATTCTTATTTCGAAATTCATGATTAAGAGATGGATTCTCACGTGTGAATTGATCCGAATCAATTAAATCCAGACGGATTCATTGACTCATAGATCTTGATCCTGTTAATCAGTCCAGTGGCGAGGGCATGAAATCTTTGGAGGTAAAAGTACTAATTCACATAATTAAGATGAGGCTAAAGCCAGATTCTCGACGGAAGATTTGATTCACCTACAGCAGAAGAAAGGAGCTTACAGGGTAATGGTGGATTAATGAGTATCGAACTGAAAGTCCTCCGAGACAAGATCAGAGGATGCAGGCTCTGTAGGCTTCGTCTGAACGAGATTCAACAGAAGATTCTAATCTTTGCAGTACGACGATTTCTAGGCTTTTCCTTCTTAATTTCCCTTTCGGGTGAAGTATTTATTTGGCAGAGTTTGCATTTTCGTTCGGATCTTTGTCCGGATTCTCCTTCCTTGAAATAGGCCAATGACGGGTCAGTTGAGGAGGAAGACTTGCAGCAGACACCTGGAGGAACCGAGGTTCCGACCCGTCTCGAATCTACATGGGTCAAGTCCGAAACCGAGCACTTGGGATGATCGTGATTGGCAATCAGGATCCGGTCTAGATGCAAGCATGGCATGATCTGGATCGAACAGAAATTACTTCACATTAGATTGCTCAATTTGATTCTTTTTTTATTGGTCGAAGATTGCAAGAATATAAAGTTAAGCTTTCGAAGCTCCAACTAGAGACGTCGAATGGTTGAGGATACATGAGCAGTATACAGTAAGTAAGTAAACAAGAATAGTGTTACTTCAGATCTCATCTCATCATAGAAGCCACCGCTTCTCGAGCTCTATTTCCTCGTTCTTCCTCTCCATCCCAGAGGCCTCTGACTCCATCCTGCTCAACCCCCGACCTTCCTCACGATGACGGGATCCTAGGTGTATATCTGCTATGCCTTCTGAATACGTGGAGCTTGCCCTTCAAGCATCTTCAACCGACTTTCATCCGGTTTGCAGCGTGGAAACTCATCTTTTCCTTCTACTAGGTACTTTCCCTCTCTCCGCCAGGAAACCTTGTCGAACATCTTCCACAGTTTTATTGTTCTCACCCGAATGGAATCGACAGTGAGATTCAGCCCGTCATTCACGGCTCTTTGGTCCTTGTCTCCTTCCTCAAGCGGGCAATGCAAAGGGTACTCCTCTTTCTTTCAGCCTAAAGAACCCAAACGATCCTCTCTCGATAGTTGTCTTCCTATCCCCTGCTTCTGCTTCCCCTTTGTTGCTCGAACTGCCGTATCCCGAGATGGTAAACAACATCGAACTCAATTCAGGAACACTGTGCAAGGATTTAGATATGACATAAGCTCAGAACAGACCGGGAGCTTCCCTCTCTCCACCACCATTGACAGCGGAGGTCAGAATTTTTGCTGGAAGAGCCCAAGCACATTCTCGACACCGCAAGGGATGCAATTGAAGTAACAACCAAGCAGCTTGCTCAGATGATCGCGAAATGCTGCACTTCAGGAAGCACATTGATTCACAAAGCATCGAGCTTAGGCATATATACCACCTTTAGTGTTCACCGTTTAGAAGAATGGAATAGAGAAAAAAGGGCATCTTGTTTCATTTTATTTTATTTTAATTGGAATTAGACAGACACCAACCATGGATTACTGTGACGGCAAACTCAATCAGACAGAAATCTGATTGTTCTGTTCTGCTCCATTGTCTTCTTCCTCCGTCATCTCATTTTGTGGCTGTTCTTCTTCTTTGCTCGACGTGAAACCCTCAAAACTCTTGCTTCTCTCCGATCCGTTCCAAGCATGACGGCTTAATTTGGATTCCAAAGACTGCCCCATGGAGCCTCGCAGAATCTCACGCGCCGTCATTGATCCTAAGGTCCGCCGGGTGGGTTTCTTCACTCCTAACGAGCCGCCGCAGCAGCCGGCGCGGACACAGTCCTTACCGCCAGATTCGAGCTCCCCTCCGCTCTCCGACTCTCCTGCCAGCAACTCACTCTCCCCTGTCATGATTCCGCCGCCGCGCCATCCCTCCGACAACCTGTCTGCGTACCGGACACCCGCCATCCCGGTGGCCGAGCCGGCGAGGGAGCGCGCGGAGCTCATGGTGGTGGCTGGGAGCTATGACCCTGCCGAGTCGCTGTTCGGCACGTCATCCCCTTCGCGATCTCCACCAGTGAGCAGGCGGTTCCTTGATGGAGAGTTCTCGGGGGAATCGCGGTTCAGGAGAAGCCACTCAGCAAAGTTCGCCTCCAGCTTTCCAGGAGGCGGGTTTGATCTGACCGCCGTGAAGAACGTCGGCACTGGTGATCCTGCAGCTTCTGCAGTGATGAAGAAGCCTGCGGCTGTTTCTGGGAATAGTATTTATCGTTTTTCAATTGCTCAATTACTCAAAATTCAATATCTCAGTAGCAATGGGTAAATTGGATATTGTCGCTGAGAATACATGCTGAGATCTCTGAAACAATTAAAGGTTGGTTTTTTTTTTTTTTTTTGCAGATAAGAATGAAGGAGGTGGTGCAGAGGTGAAGAATGAATTGGCTCCAGGATCTAGTTCAAAGCCACTGAAAGCAAAAACAACCAAATCTGAGGGACGAGCTCTGCAGGAGTCCCAACGAGCTGCAAAAGCTGCTGCAAAAGGTTATATTTTGATGTATGTTTAGAAGATTATGGAACATGGTGCTCATAAAGTTTCTGTCTTGAGTGAACTTATCAAGGCTAATTTCATGTACCCTTGTTTGGGCAATAATTTATCTGCGAGGAACTTGATCTGTAATCTGACCTTTTCATTTCACTCGCATGCCAGTGTTTTATTGAACTCACTACTTGGTTTTCTGCTGAAATTGTTGGTTGGTGATGAAATATGAAGAGAACAACATTACCCAGTTTTATGGATGAAAACTAGAGAGACAGAAGGTTGTCTAAAAATAGAGTTGGAACACAACATTTACATATTCTGGAACATGTCTAACAGCAGAGGGCAATAAATCTTCTGCTACTCCTAGTAAAGCTGCAAAGCAACCACCACAGAAGAAAGAAGTGCCACCAGCTCCACCTTCCTTGGCTGCTTCCGAGAAGAAAGGAATTGATCGACCACCTGAGAAAGAAAGGAAAAAAGATGTCCCTGCTCCAAGAATGCAGTTTGATGATAAGAGCAGAGTGGAAAAGGCTAAAAAGCGAGCACTGGTCAATCAGACCGAAGTGAGAAACAGAGTTGAGTTGTTTAGGCATTTGCCTCAATACGAACATGGAACGCAGCTTCCAGAACTCAAGTCAAAGCTGTTTCAACTTGATCCAACGCATCCAGCTGTGTATAAGGTATTTTGTTTGGGTTTAACATTCTGAACTTCTTGTATTACTTGACCTTGCTACCTATGCATTTATCAATGCTTCTTGGAGCGGGAAAAAATGGGATGAAAGTGAGGGATTCTGCGGAGAGATGGGAGGTCGAAAAAATAGGATGAAAGGTAGGGATTCTGTGGAGAGATGGAAGCCACTTGACATTGTTGGATGCTTGTTTGTCTTGCTGCAGGATGTCCAGCAGTAGTTATTTTCAATCAAACATCATGTTTCCTGTGAGCTTTCCAAGTCTCTGCAATATTTACTCCACTTTACTTTCACTGTGACCCTTTCTAATTACTGTCTCTGGGTTAAGATTTGACGTAATAGACATGGCCAGGTTGGTAATTAGATTTCACTTCACTTAGTAGTAGACGGTCATTTTCACCTTCCTGCTTGCCCTGAACGAAAATTTTGTTGTTCAGCTCTAGCTAATTTGAATTTTTCATGTTCCCTTAGGTGGGATTGCAATATTTGGCTGGAGATATTACGGGGGGCAATGCCCGTTGTATTGCCATGTTACAGGCGTTCAGTGAGGCCATGAGAGACTACAGGACTCCAGCTGAGAAATCTCTTACCAGAGATCTGACTACAAAGATAGGCAGCTATGTCTCATTTTTAATCGAGTGTAGGCCACTTTCTATTAGCATGGGGAATGCAATTAGGTTCCTGAAGAACAGAATTGCAAAGTTGCCTTTGAGTCTTTCTGAGTCAGAAGCAAAAGCATCACTCCGTTCAGACATTGACCGCTTTATAAACGAAAAGATAATACTTGCCGACAAGGTGATAGTTCAACATGGCACAACAAAAATTAGGGATGGGGATGTTCTTCTTACATATGGTTTGTCGTGTGTTGTTGAGATGATTTTTTCACATGCACTTGAGCTTGGTAAACAATTTCGTGTTGTGATAGTAGATTCACGCCCAAAGCTTGAAGGACAGACATTACTAAGAAGGCTAGTAGCTAAGGGACTGAACTGTACATACACACATTTGAATGCTGTTTCTTACATAATGCACGAGGTTACACGAGTTTTTCTTGGAGCTTCTTTAATATTGTCAAACGGGACAGTTTACTCAAGAGTTGGGACTGCTTCTGTAGCAATGGTTGCTCATGCTTTCCGTGTCCCAGTCCTTATCTGCTGTGAAGCATATAAATTCCATGAAAGGGTACAGCTGGACTCCATATGCTTTAATGAACTAGGTATGGTTATCGAATCTTACCCTTGTTAGCAATAATAACCTATGTTTCATTTTCATATGGAGGCGCCATAATAATAGGTTGACATCACATTCAGGTGATCCCCTCGCTGTTGCCAAGGTTTCTGGAAGAAGAGATGTTAATTATGTAGATGGGTTGGACAATAAGGAAAACCTTCAATTGCTGAATTTGATGTAAGTTTCTGTCTAATTTCTAATCCATGCGGCTAACTGTTGTCCTTCCATTTTAGCTGATATGGTCCTCCTGCTGTGAACATCGCAATAGGTATGACGTCACCCCGTCGGATTATATCTCTGTGATTGTGACTGATTACGGCATGGTAAGTCATAATGTATTTTAGCCCTTTCAGTGTTCCTTCTGTGCTTGAAGAAAAAGCATCGAGATCCTTATCGATCAAATCATCAGTTGATCAATCTGGGGGTAAAAGGACTTCAGTGGATTGCCCTGCAAAATGGTCTGCTTTGTTAAGTGTTGCTATTCGGACATATCAAACGTGGCGGAAGTGATTTAGCTTGGGTTAATTTTGATATAGCAGGAGTGGAATCTTAACCACTAAGTCTTTCTTGGATAACATATTCTCCGTGCTTTCTATTTCCTTTGTAACCATGTTACTTTCTTGGATGCAGATCCCTCCTACGAGTGTGCCGGTCATTGTACGCGAGTATCGTCAGGAGCAGTTGTGGATATAGACAGTATTGCATGATAGACCATATTTAGTTACCCAGTGACTGTCAATAGATTTCTGTGGATATAAATAGCTCTATGGGTTTGTGGGGATTGATTTTATTTATGAAACAGTATAAGCGATGCTTCCATTACAAGTAATTTTGAAAGTTGACCAATCATTTTTTTTTTTTACCGTAACTTTGGAATGATACAATAACTCTCTAATGACAATTTTCATGTCCTGTCGTGCCTTGTCATAGGATCTCCACTGAGTAGTTTGGTTCACATGGTAGAATTCTAACATACACGTGCAATCTCATATTACAATAGACCTTTCAACAAAACACCGGCATCCGGTTGTGTAGAATTAGAGTACAACATGGTACGGTATTATTTTACCCCAAGATAGACATGACTAGGAAAGATTTCCTCCGTAATTTTTGAAAACTCATGAACCGTAAAGGAACGAGCACGAGTGCAAAACGTATGAACTTTCATTTCACTAACTATTCAATGTCTTCCAATGTCATGTTTAAGGGGAGGGAGTACCTACAGCTCACTGAGAATTGAAAATATCAAAGATTAAGAAAAAGGGAGGACATTTCAGGTGAAATTAGCAGAATCATCTGGGTATGAGAGGCACTTGAACCTCGTGTATATACTCTGTGATCTATGGAAGTTATCCCAAAAGAAAAGGACAAAGAATTGCAATTTCAATGTTTTAAGAACTGACTTTTCTCCTTGATTTCCTAGATCTCCAAATGATTGCTGAAGGGCTTGGGCAGATTCTGTACGGAATCTTTGGTGGAGCAATGTCAGGAAATCTGCAAAAACAACCAATTTGAATTTCTCTATTATTCAGAAAGAAACTCCCCATCTGAAGTATCAGAGTATTTCTCTACTGGTAACTTAAAAAGGAAAGCCATGACATGCAAGATCAGAGGACAGGACATGCTCGAGTTGAATGGACAACTGCTCATAACTCATATCTGCGGAGACATGGTAAGGCAGGTTTCCCATTATTACCATCTTTGTATGAACTTCTCATTGACTTTCTGATCCGACAGTAGGGAATGAAACATATCTAAGATTTCCAAACAGAGTTCCTCAGAAGATCAATGGAGGTTTCGGGTCCGAACAGAAACAGAGCGAGGTGAGTAAAATTTCTCAAAACTTATGTAAAAGGAGGAGGGAATCTTACTGCAAGGCAGTGAGCTCGATCTGCGAGAAGTCCATGCTGAGGGAATTGTCAGCTGCAATTACATTAACAGTATCAGACTTGTTCTTTCGCTGTGGTGAAGCTGAATGTGGAGTTGAATGCTGAGGTGGAGGCGGTTGTTTTATTGCCATCACTTTGCAATTGAAGTTGCTTGCTATGTTGTCATGGGCCATACCCAACCTGTCACAACACATCATTTGATTACAAAAAATCAGATAGTCTTCTAAGACTGCTGCAGCAGAGCCCGGAAAAAGAAATCATCTGTATTAAATAAACATATGATTTCTAAGTTTTCCATTGATACAACCAAATTCAATATTGGAGCCACAATTCAGAGAACAAAGAAAAATTTCCTGCTTTCCAAATTTAATCTAGAACTGATGAACTTCTTTTAGTGTTTTCAAGATAGGAAAATGGAAAACTGAAATGGTTTCAACAAACAGAGCGACCATAACCGATCATTGAAGATGTAATGGGAAGCTATTATGAGCATCTAGGGGTCAAGAGGTGTAGAATCTTAAAACCCAATGATTTAATTCTTAGATTAAGGATCTCACATGTTTCACAAATTGTGTTACAGTGTACATTATAGTGCCTTGAAAAATGTGAGTCAGATGACACTGTAACACACGATATATTGTGGAGAATCAAGACAAGTTCCAAAATGGTCCAATTGGTCCTACACAAAATGAATATAAGCCATACCAACAAAGTTCCCATAATGATATCCAAAAGCAATATCTGATGACAAAATGTTGCCGGTCACACTTTGATACAGGAAGTTTCGTTTGTTCTGAGACTCGTCCAAATAAAATGCTATTCTTTCAATGGCATATATTGCTCCATGGTCCCCCCAATATGATGACTTTTTGACTGTACAGAAGAATTTCTTTGAATCCCAGATGGGTGAAATTCTCCATTGAGAAAATGCCCCGTAATCCAGAAAAAGGCACCAGTACACCATAACAAGATCCAAAAACTTACACAACCTGTTAAAAGGCTCCTATGAGGCACATCCTGGTATAAATTTAATCTTTTTGCGCATCAATATGAAATTGGATAGTAAAGGGCAATAATTCTGGACAGGTGAATTCGCTATCAGTATCATTTTTGTTAGAACCAGAAAAGCATCCTTACTGTTTATGACCTTATCAATCTATCACTGAACGCAAGAAACTTCTCGCAGACAACAAAAAAGAGGAATTTTGAACATGGATCCCTTCAAGCCTTAAATTGAGGGCCCGAACAGATCCAAGAAGTGCTCATCACTTTCAACTCTGAAAAGGAGTGTCATTTGATCATCTTCTCTTTATTAGTCAATTCTCTTGAAGTTACATGTCGTGCATATGCAATGATTTCAATATCAGTCATAGGACCATGAAGGGGGCCCCCTCGTTGATTAGGTGAACAATGAGAAACCAATTAAAGACTCTCCTCAATAGGTTGACCCATCTCCTGTACCTTCTCAGCAACTTCAAAATTTATAATTTCACCCACTGAGGAGACCTTTTGGTTACAGCGCCGTTGGTTCCAACTGAACCCATCAAATTCCATCGAAACTCCATGATTTTCAGACTCAGCAAAGAAGCTTGTCGTAGTGTTTTTATTTTTTTGGGGGGATAAATGAGATTATCATAGCTTTTCTCAGCAGGAGAAGAACAATTTCAACAACAGGGTAGAACAAGCTCGAGAATCTTGACTTACTTGTAGAGAAAGCTCCGGTCATGGAGGCCGACCACGAGAGTGGAAGCCCCAATCTCTCTGACCATGGAAGCAATCTTCCCGCCCTTCTGATCCCCCTCCGTCACTATAATCTCTATATTAGTCTGAAGAAAGAAAGAAAGAATCCCAAAAAACAAAATTAACCCAAAGGAGAGAAACAATTGCAATTTCTGGTGAGGATAGGAAAGCTCGCTCACGTTGGTGAAGCTGCTGCAGATGTCCCTGAAGGAGAGGGCCAGTTGGTACCCTTTGAGGCGGAGCTTCTTGCGGTTCCGCGACTTGGCGGAAGGGTAGACATGGAGGAGAGTGATCACGTCTCCGCACCGGAGGAGGTTGTGGAGCGCCCACTGGAGGGCCGTCCTTGCTTCCTCCACGTCCTCTACCACCACCACTATCTTCCTCGCGTCCATCTCTCCCCTCTCTCTACAGAGTGAAGATGAATTGCTGCGAGCTGGGTTTTGTCACACAGCTCACACAGTCATGGACGCCCCTCCCTCCCTGTCGCTCTCTCTCTCTCTCTCTTCTTGGCCCCTCTCTGTATTGACGGAAGGAAGCAGAGAGAGCCCAGCCTGCTTGAGGACATAGAAGGTGGAGGGTAAGTTTCACGTTTTGTCCCGTAAGTAGATTTTTCACTGCTGCTCAAATTTGGGCATGTTTTTCCCTTATAAGAAAAGGATTGAAAATGTCTAATTATGGAAGGCCATTAAATAATAATAATAATAAAGTAGGGGCCTAAGGGGCATTGCCATTTTAATTTGGCCGTTTAATTTAATTCTCCTAAAAATTAAGGAATATTTATTAATTTGGTTCGATTCAAAAGGGTATAATGGGGACACAGTAGAAAACCGTAATGAAATAACCATCCCCATTGCATTACATCGACTGACACCCACTTCGAAAATTTTCCATTTTTCAAGGGATTAATTCATCCGTCAAATTAAAATTTTTACACACGTGCAGACATACGGCACTGCACCAACAAATTTTGTGACATCAATGCACTAGCCATTGTATTTTCATGAATATAAAAATTATCACATCATTAAATAATAATTATATCAGCACGTCGCTCATAAAGATTAATTTTTATATATAACTTAAAGTTACAGTGAAACTAAACTTATCAGGAGTATGATATTTTAAAATAATTTGGACTCTTTCGGGGAGGGAGAGAAAGAGAGAGAGTAAACTTTCCGAATATCCACAGTAATTCTGCCCTCCGAATCTTGCGCCTGTAAAATGGCGAGAATTAACCCTCACTCACATCAGCACAATTTTAAGTTGGCAATGATGTTAATGGGCATCGAGTCCCCTTTACTAATCAACATGACATTCCTTTTGCTTATCGTGGTGCCATTTATTATGAAAGAAATGGATTTGACAACATTTTTCATAAATATTTATTTTAAAATTTTTTGTTTTAAGCACAGTAGGAAATTTAAACAAAAAGACAAAATTAACTAACAAATTAAATTAATTAAAGTTGCAACTGCTCCCGCACAATTGTCTAGAGTCCTTTTTTTTTTGGTTCTAGACCGAGATCCTTCCTCGAAGCTCATAGAAAATTTACTATTTTTTAATGATTAATTATTATTAATCATTTACATCAAGCTCTCCAAAAAAATTTTTAAAAAAAAGCCCTCTAAAATTGCTCAAAGGAACCTGTCCCGATGCTCTCCGACCGTCGGTACCGGTAGAGCGGGTCGTTGCACGTTTCCACGATCTCGTGGATTCGGGTCAAGTTTGTGTCCAGGAACGGACACGTGTGAGTGGCAGGGCCGTATGTTACGTGCGTGCGAGGGAGGATGATTTGATGATCTGTCGAGCTGTTCACCGAAGTCTGTTTTAATAAATACAAACAGGAGTGGACACGAACGTCATGTGGAATTATGATAATGTAAGTGAATTTTTTTGCTCAGCGAGAAAAATCTTAGGTCCGAATAACTTTATAAGTACAGATGAAATACAATTAAAATAACAATGGAACCAAACATAGTCAATTATTTGACATGGAATATTATGCTGCGGACAGACATATATATATATATATATATATAAGGATGGTTGGTGAAAAATGAAATAAATTTATTTTTTTTTTTTAAAAGAGTGTGCGAGAAGAGAGTGGTAGTAGAGATGTTAAACGGGTTGGGTTGACTAGTAACTAGACTAGAATCGGATTGTCCAAATCCGGAATCGGCTTGGACTGCTTCTAATCCAACCCATAACTGTTTTTAGTAGATTTGGGGCAGTTAGGGGTCAGTTCCAAAATATGGATCTATTGAATTGTAATCGGCACAAACTATTGTCCTACTGAATCGGCTCGGAACCGTTTAGAAATTGGCCCAAAACTGTTGAAAACCGGCCTGAACCATCAAAAATTATGCAAATCAACAATCGAATTTTGTCAGGTCAATTTAAATTTTAAAAAATTAAAAAGATGGATCATTCACAGGCCAAACCGGCCCGGACCATTAACCAGCCCGTTTATAAACGGTTTCGAGATGGTTCATATTTGTCATAATCGTGAACAGTAACCAGACCAGTCCGTTAAGCAAACGTGTTAAATCGTAACCGAGTCAAATGATTCTATGTCCGTTTTAAACCGGCCCGGACCACACTTTTAACAACACTAGGTGGTAGAGTGAAGGCAACAAGAAGCGGAAGCTTTTTCTTTTTAGTCCAGAAAATGATAAAAAAAAAAACCGAGAGAGAATAAGAGTGCACATGAAGTCTTATAATTTGAAGACAATGGCACCGTACCAAGCCACATCCCTGAACAGGAAGTGGAAGTTAGAGTTATATGGAATCATTGTTAATTTTACTAATTTAGCCCCCGATTTATTGTACATTGTAAATTTGAAATATCAAGAACATGGGTGCTTCGGGGGAAAGAGAGGGACGCCAGCTACCCTCCCTCTTTCGATATAATAGTATCAATCATAGTTTTAAAAATCGGATCAGGTCGACCGGTTTGATTGGGAACTGACTACTCATCCGGTCAGGTTCTTAGAAAAAATCCAATTACACTTTAAATAATGTCAACTTCAATTGAACATGCTAGTTCACATTCAGACCGGTGATCTCAATTGAACCGGTAAAAAAATCAGTCAACTTAAAAATAAAAAATATTATAATATATTTATTTTATTTTACTAGATTATATTTATATTTTATACTGAACTTTAGGCTAATATAATAGTTATATTAATGATTTTTACTATAAATTATATTTAAATTATGATATTATATAAGTTTATTATTAATAATATTATTTATTAAATATGTGATTCGATTAATTAAACTAATCAATTCATGTCTATACCGGTCCTTATTTTAAAAATTATGAATAGAAATGGATATGTATTGCTCATTCAACAATATGGTAATAATAATTTATTCTGCCAGTAGGAATCTTGAAAAAAACCAACGATTTGGTTGGTGACCAGAAAAGGGCAAGGCTAGACGTGGCAGTTTGTACTAGTTTTTGGCCGGCAATTAATAGTATACTAGGGAGTGCTGCTCACGACCCGGTCGCTGTCGATCTGTGCTCATCGGATGAGACCTTAGGCTACTAGTACCCCCCCCCCCCCAAATTGCTCTCCGTCTTGGCGTGTCACGTTCAGCACGTCGGCACGATGAAAATAGCTTCTAGCCTCATGGTGCGTCGTGACGTGGACACACACATGTAAGACAGACTAACCAAACAACCTCAATTGAAGTCTGTGTCGCATGTGGACGGTGCCCGGGCGCGAGGTGGAGCCGCCGGTGGTTGGACGAGTCTCATCCTAAGTGACCTGCTTAGCCCCGTAACTCGTATTCTTATGTTTGGAGGTTAATTATGTATTTGCTTATACTGCATAAATATACAGATATGGTGAGAGATATTACCTTCTCTAAAATAAGAAAAATGACTCTGCAGTATAAAATTATATGGTAAATTATGTGAATTATATAATGTAATTTTTTAATATTAGGTCCATATAATATTATGTATATTTCCTTTTGTATTTAATTCTTTTACCATAATCTATAGAAGGATTAGATTTTTATATTATTCAATGGGTCAATTATAATAATAAATCATATATTTCTATAAATTTTATCTTATTACCACCGCGTATTTTTATTACCTTTATGCCGCTCCCTCTATAAAATTTCAAATCTCTACTAACACAATGTGGGCATGAAATTGATTAGGATTCGTTGTCAGATAGTTGAGGTCCAATGTGGTTGTTTTATACTTGTCCGTTTCTATGGCTCTTCATTATTAAATTATTGACCATAATTAATCTATGTGGATAAATTACGGATAATATAATAGAATATTCAACCTTGCTTTAGTAAGAATATCTCGAATATAAATTTTGTGATCGATAATGTGGTTGAGATTCTAAATATCTTATTAATATAAATTGATTATATTATATATTATTAAAAAAAAAAAAAAAGAGAAGAAGAGAGAGAGATTTTACCATTTAATATGCAGTAGACATCATCTCTGTTGGGTCGACAGTGTTCGCGTGAGGGAAGGGATGAAGGCAGGCATGCCCATTGATTCCCGGATGAAACAGCCTCGGTACTCATACAATTATTTTTCGTATAGAATAGTATAGTATAGTATAATATAATATAAATCCACATAAAATAATTCGCAAATGGTACGGTGATATTCCAATCTAAATTATTAGTAACCCATTTGCGATTTTGAATGTCGTGTTATATATAAATATATATATTGTAATTATATGTAAAGAATGATTTTTTTTAATTGTAAAATACATTATGTGAATTTCCCGAAAAATATTTACTATCTGATCCTGCAGTTTATGATTTTTTGAAATTCGAGGACCTAAAATTTCTTTTCTAATGATCTCAGAGTCTCAGCACAATTTTCTGTAGTTTTAAAGAACCAAGTGATTAACTGCTACTGCTCATGACAATCTCGCCTTCCCTCATCAGATTGAGTGCACGGCTGAAAGGATGCTCTGTGATTGCTTCAGCTTTGCACGCGGCCACCGAGGCCCCGTTTTATGGAAATCTATCATTATATAAACAATTCCAAGCCTGCAAGTAAGCTTGTGCTGTGAGACCCCCTGAAAGCTCTGATGCATCTCTCATCATACGTATCTTGCTAGATAAGAGGCTGGAGGAAGACCCGAATCGATATTGGGAAATCGGCCGAGCCTCCCAGAGTTATACCTGGAAGTCAAATTCGAACTGGGAGATTAGAAGGGACAGAAAAATGTTTTCTTATGATGTCGGTAAGACAAGGAGTGGAAATCAAAGATCTCAAGAAAGGGAAGTTTTACCGTATCTATCGCCTCTACCCCATTGGTGAGGTTTCTTACCGCTGCAGAAGATGTTTGTTGTTGTTGATGTCCTCGTGCTGAGTAAACGAGGAGGGAGAATGAGTCCATTAACATGTACCACTATTTCATCCGATCAATTTCCTCTTGTCAGGAGCTGTTTTTCCTCCATCCTTGTGCAAGCCGAAGAACGTGACGGAGATCGATATTGTATTGTCAATCCTTTGGAAGACTATTTCTTCGACAGATTACGGCAAAGTGTGAGCAGGCAAGGCGGCAAGCATCAGATAGAAGTTGCAGTGTGATAGATCTAAGGAGCTTATTACACACAGGTAGGAAAAGGAGCAAGCAAATGCAATGCGGAAACAACTCAACATTCAAATGCTTTAAACTGATCTCTGTCAATCAGATCAACCTTAAGGAAGCGTGGCATATGTGAACCAAGTGGCAAGAGTGGTGCCTTAGCATCCTGTGAGGGACGGTCAGCGGACCCAGTCTGCAAACAGGTGACTGACAGAACAGCATGTATCAAGTGAAGATTCACTTCCTCGAGGCCTGTTTTTGATCCAATACGTGAGGATCGTCAGGTGGGGTCAGACAGGGAACCGGTGGTTCATGATCGAGGGTGCAGTAGTATCACCGACTGGACGCCTCGTGCAACTAGTAAGGGAAAAATTATTGCAGAGAGGCATCAATTGGGCATGATCTATTGCCCGAGCTTAAATCCAAACTTTGCTATTGCTATTTTGAACTGATGAGTATATGACAGATTGACCCTTATGTAAATAATATTTCAAGTTTGACTTTTAAAATCGAGGGAATTCAGGTCGGGATCTCCTATGCATCAATGAAACTCATATCTGAGTGGTCGTTGTCCATTGAAGTTAACTTAGATGTCATGGAATTTTGACAAAAAAATTGGCGATAATTTAAAGAATTTGAAAAGAAAATGAAAATGAAGAGGAAAAGGCATGGTAAGTAGTAAACTACTACTAGGGTTTAAGCTCGGAGGCTAGAACCTTTTCACCTCCATTCTTCACTTCGTCAGTGCAGGAGCTACCTTCCATGGCCTCCTCAGTGGCCGCTCTCGCCCGGAAGCTCCACCTCTCTCTTCGTCCGGCCACTAAAGGCCTCAATCTCATCTCTCCATTCTGCTCAAAGGGCTCATCCCTAGAGACCTCCGACTCCGACGGGGACATCGAATCCCAACAATCGTCGCAGTCCTCATCGCAGGACCCCATCAAGCAGCGCACTTTCTATGATCGGCCCCTCGAGAACGGCCTTGACGCGGGAATTTACAAGGTACACAGTTTCGAGTGTTTTTTCGGGGTTCTTCTTGGCCCAAAGAAAATTTCAGTTTCTAGCTGCTATGGCTGTAGAAAGGATGAAATGCTCTGGGGAAAGTTCTATTTTTTGGCTTGAAAATCATAAAATGTGAGGTAAGTAGTGAATTGGAAGGGATTCTTCATAGAATTTACTGTAATATCTGTATAATCTATGATCTTCTGCTCGTTTCTACGTCAATGTGGATGCGTTTTATGTATATTGCCCGAGTGGAAGGTTGAAAGCCCAGCTGCTAATGGCAAGAAACCTCATTGTCAAAGATATGCTTCAAGAAAGTCATTGAGGTTGATCTAGTTTTGGTTTTTATTAGCTGGTTCTTCTTTGTGTAATCCTTTTGTAGGCTATAATAGTGGGGCAGGTGGGGCAATCTCCGCTGCAAAAAACTTTAAGGAGCGGGACAACCGTCACTCTGTTATCGGTATGCACAGGTGGCATTCGCAATAACAGGAGGCCTCTACCAAATGAGGATCCAAAGGAATATGCGAATCGCTGTGCTGTGCAATGGCATCGGGTCTCAGTCTACGCTGAACCTGTTGGAGATATTGTCATGAAGCATGCTACTCTTGGGTGAGATTTCAGTCATGTCCAAATTTGTTGCCTTAGTTTTTGTTGAGCTTCTCCATTTTTATTCCCACTATTCTGTAACTTGTTGCTGGTCTTGGTATCCATTCTCACCCTGTTTAAGCTCATTGCCAGTCAGTCCCTTTTTCATTATAAGCCAAAGAAAATGATTATAGGTAGCCTTTTGTTAGGGGGAATGAGGTGGAACAGAATGAAAAGAGTTTTATACGATGTAATGCAACAGTATTATGAGAAAGATGGTTATTTTTGTTCTCATTTTGAAAATTTGGAGTATTATTGAGAGATGTGTAGGAATAAAAATTCTCTAACTTCTGTTTAAGGGTGCATCTCATCAAGTTGAGGAAACTAATGGAATGCACACCACAGCTTTCAAAATTGCGGACTACTAAAGAAATGGGATATGAGGATAATATACTTATTTATTTTCATTCCATTCCACTCCACTCCATTAATATTTACCAAATGTTTTTTTTTTGTTAGTGATATGTACCAAAGGTAACCATAATGTGCAGCTGTTGCATTCCATAATTGCATGGGGGAACTTTAGATTTTGAAAGGTCTTTCCTGTTCACGGTATAGAAGAATGTGAGTTATGAAGGGAATGATTCGTGGGGATGATTTCAGCTCCAATACTATGTTATTGTCATGTCTCGGTTTGTCTTTCCCTTGAAGCTTTTGCCTCTAGATTCTAGTTTATGGCCAAGTGACACCACAATTACCCTTCCTATGAGATATATGAAGATGTCTGTTCTGATGTACTTCGGGTTGATAATTTGCGTACTGTAGCTCAATCATATACTTGGAGGGAAATCTAGAGACAAAAATCTTCACTGATCCTGTGTCTGGCCTTGTTCGACGTGTAAGGGAGATTGCAATACGCAGAAATGGTACCTCCACCTCTTTCCATTCTGTCTTTATCATATCACAAGTTTTTCTTTATAATGATATCAATGTATCTATCAATGAGATTGATATTTGCAAGTCAGAATTATTCTATGCTATATCTTATTCTGCGTTAATTGTGGTAGTCAATTGTTTAATCCTTGCTGAACTAATGTAGGACGGGTCTTATTCCTGGGAAAAGCCAGTGATTCCGAACAACAATCACAGAAGGAAATGAGAGGTGTTGGCTATTATTAGACTCCAACAGGAGCATGCTGAAGCATTCACGACCTACTACTACACTCATTTGGAGGTTAATCACTGAATTGAATTTCCTGTTTTAACATTTGTTTTTCAGTTTCATGTATACTGTAGTGCGGAAGCTAGAAGCTAGAACTATAAGGGAAATTTTCTTGCTCCAGGAGTCTGCCAATTCATATCGGGATCAACTGGATATAGCACAATCCCATGCCTTGATTTTTTTACTGAATACCATTGTCTTCGCCTCAGGAGACAGTTGATGATGAAGTCTAAAATTTATCGATTGCCTTGATTTTTCACTGTGGTTCTAAAATTTAGAAACTGTTTTTTTACATGATAGGGTCTAGGTACCATGAAAAATATAGGGTAATCCTGCTCACCCCAATAAAATTACTTACGAATCATACACACTTCCTACTCACTTGAGCTACCCTTAGAGTTGCTCTAAAGCTTTTGCCGCAAGGCTTTCATTATTTTGAGTTAGGATCCAAGCTATTTTGTATATCATTGCCTTTCTTATTTGCACTCAAGTTTTATTTATGAGTAATTTCTTATGCCTTACAAAAAAAAAAAGAGTCATTTCTTATGCCTTGGATAACATTAGTCCTGATGAATTAACACTTTGATTCTTGGATTTGCTGGACATTACTATCTGATGAGTTAAATTTCAAAATTTAACAATTTAGTTCAAATATTTGAATTTCATCTAGCACTCAGTTTTTTCCATTAAATCTTTGTGGCGCTAATGTGACATTCCATCACGTTATATTTCTATTTAAGGATATATTGGCATAACCTAAGTGTTAGATAAAATGTGAATAATTTGATAAAATGGATAAATTTTGAAATTTGAGTTTTTAAGTATTAGCACATGACATATTCATGGACTAAAATATTAGTGCACTCTTATGAGTGCCATGGATGTCCATCGATAATCTAGTGAAGTGGAATCTCTAATATCAAATTGGAGCCCTCCATTCTCTTTCTTTCACCATCTTCCTCCAGGAGGGAAGATATAAATAATTATTTTCATAAGAAGATTTATGGTGGGTCTGAACTAATTGAGGTTCGGTTTGACTGGCTCACTAAATTAGGTTATAATTCTAACTGAGAATTCGTAGTCTAGTCGTACCTGCTAACCGGAACTGTGGCGGCCTCCTTGAACACCGGTCCCTGGCCCTGCTAACCCAGTCAAGATGGGGGGAACTTGATGAACTCGAAGCGGCTGGTTCTATTGAGCCAATCCGTGAGTCATGATCACTAGCTGCAGCGGCTACAGCTGATTGACTATCTCCTGATACCTTTTGACTTCAGCATGTAAAACCCTCACGGACGGTGTCGATCCCGTTGACTTTAGGTGTTGACTTCTATCCTGAGGCTGACCTAAGCTCAGCAACAACAGCCTACCCTACAAGACCTTATGAGGAAACCTTAGTGAGCCGACCTTACAAATACTGGGTCCATGGGCCAGAACCCGGAATCCACAATGGGCCTAAGGCAAAATTCTCTCCAGGTGATTTTTCCTCTAGGTTGCCCTTTAACCTCAATGAGAACGATCAGGGCAATGATCATGCTGCCCGAGTCGCTTCACGAGGTCGAGCAATGCTCGCCAGAGAACTCCAGTGCCCATGTAGAATATACTGAGGATGTCGTGATATGTAAGACGTACAGGAAGGCCACGCGTAGCAGTGTCTCGGGTACATAGGTCGATGGACAACTCAATCTAAGGGAGATACTAGTGGTTGCAATTTTCGATTTTTTGCCGGAGAGAGAACGGGAAGAAGAATTCTGAAATGCTTTGTCATCTGATAGAGACGAAGATGTGTGGCAAGAATGACACAGTAGAAAGTGATCTCTCTCCCAAAGTGAAATTTGGACAGTAAGAACTGTCCTCACTGAAATTCATAATTTCAGGCGACTGATGACCGAAAAAATGGAAAATTCAGAAACGCTGCCTGTTTCTGTATAAAACTACAGTAACATCGGGTAATGCTGGAGGCGGTTTCGCCATCACATGTCAAAGCTAAACTGCTGAGCAAAATTTTTGTGCAGCAGATGCACGAATCAGGTTTTGGAGGGCTAATACCTCACAAACTGACGTTTATCATCCGCCTCTCCTTTCGTACCATAAGGATTACTCTGGCTGAATCCGTGTCGGCTCCCTTCAAGTTTCCGAGATTTCTTCCTGAACTTTGACGAGCTGCTGTCTATGTTGAGGCTCACTTTAGGAGGGCTCGAGAAGCAGAATGAAGCAGCAACCGCCTGCTTGAATGTTTGTATCAGGGGAATTTGATTAGGGAAAGAGGAACCAATATAATTGAGCCGTTAATTGACAAAAACATTTTTGTGTATCTCAACATATCAAGAATTTGTCGTTTTGGCAAGCATGCAGAACTCTTCTAATGCCAGACTATAGTATCCATAGAGAGAGAGAACTTACCTGCAAATCGAGTCGGTGGACATTGAAGATATCCTTCATCGAGTGTGAGTTGTATGCTAATATGTAGGACCTGTACGCATCTTTAGCTGATTTGTTTAGATAATAGTTGGTTGCCACGATCTTTTCCTGAATTGTTTTAAGCATTTTTAGTTCAGGTCCCTTTGTAGAAAATACAGAAGTAGAAGAACTCATGACATTAGAAAACCATGAAAGAATACCAGATGAGACTGCACGTTTGCTAGTTTTTTCTGATCAAATTCGTACTCTTTGACTGGAACTTTCGCAGCCTGAACAGAGAGAGCAGAGAAAATGATTCAAACCTTTTTTGAAATTCAACGAGAATAAAGGGAATCAATCCCAAAGGAGGTAATATTTTTTTTTACAGATTTTAGTGCATGAAAGAACCTTGAGATAGTGAAGAAATTGCAACTCTTCAGGAATCAAGAAGAGCAGAGCATTCCCCTTGCTACCTTCTCCACGAGCTGTTCGGCCCACTCTATGGATATACTCCTGACAACATACCGCATATTAATCTGCAGGCAACACTAGGAAATCCAAATGAGAAAATTTCAAATGAAGTGGAAGGGTACCTTTGGTTCATCAGGAGGGTCGTATTGCACAATCCAATCCTGCAAGTACAAGAAGTAAAAACATTTGAATCTCATTTTGAATCTATATTTTTAAGCATTCAACAAAGAAACTTCATTAACCTCGCACCAAGAAGGCGCTTAAAGACATGAGGGGAAAGGGGGATTTCAAGGACATAGTAAGAATCATATAAGGTGCCCAAGATACCTAACAGGTAAACTGCAACCCGAATGTCCAATCAGAAGATCACTAGGTCAGCAGAGTTGGTTCCACATAGCAAAGTGCTTTTCAATTGTATAAGAACACGTACCACAGCTGGAATATCAAGTCCTCGTGCAGCAACATCAGTGCAAAGCAAAATCCCCTTTTCTGCCTTGCAGAAGTTGAAAAAGGTGGAAGTCCGTTTCTGCTGCTTTTGCTTTCCATGGATATCAAGGCAATCTATGTGGATATATCTGAGAAGGTCTGAATGGAATTTGACTGAATTGCATGAAGAGAAGAAAACCATAATTTTCTTTGACAGGTTTCTCTTCAGGAAGGAATAAAGAAGTATAAATCTCTTAGCACTTGGAATTATGCAGTACCCTTGCTGCAGACCCTCATTTGTGACCTACAGCAAAGAAGTCCACTTGCTACTGATTTGAAAATATACAACTTGTATCGAGTACAAACTTGCAGAAGAGAGAGAATTAAAAATGATGAGTTCATGTTGAATCTAGTTTCACCTTTCTCCTCCTATCATCCACATCAATATAGACCGGAGAAGTTTGAAATGACAAGCGTGCTAGATCCTCAACCTGCAGAAGCACCAGAAGACATGAAGCAACTCCATCCAGCCATATTATTTGTCCACTTAATTCAAGTGGTTCATGACCCAATGAAGGCAGAGTTCTACGTAATGAAAAGGTTTTATCCATGATCACTGAAGAAAGCGCATCAGGCATACAAATAGTGTTTAATCAGGATGAACAAACCTTCTTGGTTTGTGTGGCCGAAAATAAAGCTGTCTGTCTTTGCTGCAGCACATTTAATGAAAATGTAATCAGCTTGATGAAGATCATTCAAAAGCAATGTCAAGAACTAGCAACTCTTAGAATTTTCAGCACAATAAAAATCCATTTTCATGACTGATCCATATAATGGGCACCAAGAATAACAAAGTACCTTAGGCAAAATTTTGATAATCTGCTTCATCTCTTCCTCAAAATTGTCTTCCAGTATCCGATCAGCTTCATCAATCATAAGACACTATAATCAACAAAATTAGAGTTTAGAGTCCCCTTAGTCACAAAGCAACAAAATTGCAATTAACAGAACAATGGGAAGCAATGTTATCATATCTTTAAATAGCCAAAATCAACTTTCTCTAGTAGTCCCTGGCTCAATCTTTTTGCCAGGTATCCAATGAATTGAAGAAAAAAACAAGATAGGGAACAATTACTAAATCTAATAACCAAAAAAATAAAAAAATAAAATCAAGGGATGCAAATCTAGACATATCATTCAGCTTCAAATATACCAAGTATCTGCCCTAGAAGTTATCAAACATTACCTTCAAGTTTTTGAATATGAAGCCCTTGGTATTTTGAAGATGATCAAGAAGTCGGCCAGGAGTTCCCACTAAAAGATTTACTCCCTTCACAATGCGCTCAGCTTCAGATTTCCTGGATGCACCTCCAATAACCAATCCAAGGGTTTGAGAGTGATCCTTGAGAAGTTCCTTCGCCACTGCATGTGTCTAATTGGTGCAAGAAATGCATATATCAGCAGAAATTAAAAAAGAACAGATTTTATATATGAAAAGTGGAAGAACAAAAAGTGAAGCTAAAAAAATCTAATCGCCATAATTTCTTAGAAATTAGTATAATCATTACTTCTCATAAAGCCAAGACTTATCTAGAAAAAGAAGCAAGAATATCATGTTTTACATGGAAACACACTTTAAACTATTCAACATCCCTAGAAACAGCAGCAATCAATATATTTCAATGTTTTTTTATGGACAAAAAAATCTTTGTTTACCACTTAATTCACTTTTCCAGAGATTTTCTACAATGAAATAACATAACATCAGAATCCAATGGGACTCCAAGACAGTAACTGACAGCTTCTTCCTCAAAAATAAGGAGAACTCCTCTAACAATTTCCAAGCAGTCCGAATACTTAATATAGCAATGGAAAAAGCATTCAAAGCAGCAACAAGCATCAGCTTCAAGAAAAGTTACCTGGATGGCAAGCTCTCTGGTAGGACAAATGACAATGACACCTGCTCCATTACGAGGAGTGAAGTGAATATTATACAAAAGCTCCACAGCAGGGATTAGGAAGGCCAGTGTTTTACCCGATCCTGTCCTAGCAGCTCCCAGCACATCTTTACCCTCCATAAGTGGAGAAATTGCTCGGGCTTGGATCTGTGTTGGTCATTAACTTTGTTAGACACGAAAATTTTACAATAAAGACTTTTACCATGCAATGGGAAGTAATAAAGTATGATGTGTAGCTTTGATGTGATCGTGGTACTAATAACAAAATAGAAAGTTTTCTGCTCCCAGATGAAGAACATCAAACTGGTCTCCCTGCAACAGAAGATCCAATATAGGCCCCATACCTTGTAATCACAGTAGCCTGAGTTACTGCCCAAGAAGGCCGAAAAGGACAAAGCACAAGCCCTTGCATCATGATTAACGGCCTAACTTGTTTCAGTCTGATATTGACCAACCTCATACAACAGTTAACAGGTTGCATTAAATTTTAAGCCAAATCACTTTTATCTGTGAGCTTACAGTATACCATAAATAATCACTTCATCAAGTTGCCATTCAGCCTAACCCCTCAGGCAAACATTCTCAATGATACTACAGGTACTACAGAAAGATGCAGGAAACACTGAAACTTTCGATCTTTTATAAATAATAAGTTTGTACGGATCAATTTGAGGGGAATAAATAAATGGTGGAATATAGACCTGAGTCATATACTTAAACCCCATATCCTTGATTGCATTGGCTGTTTTTTCAGATAACCCAAGTTCATCAAAAGAAACCGTGCTCATTATCCCACTGCCACTCGTCTTCACTTTCTCCATCTTCTGCTTCTCTTCCTCTTCATCCTCCCCGGGCTCTCCATTCGAATCAACCTCCCGATCATCTATTTCATCATTACCATAATCTTGGTCGCCTTTGTCAGCTTCTTCACTTTGCTCCTTGTTACTGACTAATTCAAACTTCTCCTTCTTCTCTTTATTCTTCTTTTTCTTCTTCTTCTTCTGTCGTTCATCTACCCCACCATCAATAACCTCTTCAGCTTCCGCTTCTACTGGAGCTTGATTGGGGTTCCTCTCCTGCCACTTCCGCTTCCGCTTCCTGTTCTCCATATTCACCTCCAGCTCAGGCGAGTTCTCCAGTTCCACCATTGCCGATGCCAACTGAAAGATCGAGACCTCTCCTCCTGCAGTGCATCAACACTCGGTGAGCAATCAATCGCAATTCAATCAACTCATTCACTTACCAGTGGGGCGAGAAAAATCAACAACTTCAAACACGCCCAAAAATCGAAAAAGCCAACCTCTTTCACTTGAGCAACCGACGAATGACCGAGAGGCTACACAAGTTCTGCAGCAGAAGCCAGAGTTGCAAGGAACTCCAGGTCGCCGAGAACGAGGGCAGGGAGAGGGGAGAGGCAGAGGAAGCGGGGCTCTTAGCCGTAAGAGGGTTTTGTGGGGTTTTAGGAGGAGGAAGAAGGTAAAGAAGATGATGATGGGCCGCTTGGGCAGTCATTGAGGCCCAGGAAGCCACTCAGCAATATCAACAAATTTCTCATTTAATAAATTTAATTAAATAATGACAGTGAAGTAAATAATACTCATATACTCATCCGATGATCTAATAGCTTCTCATCATCAAAGATAACTCTGTGTTCATCCAAAAGATCTTTACGGTCAATGGTCAACTCCCTCGAGAAGAAGGGGAACTCTCTTTCTTGTTGACTTTCGTGAACGGTTTCCGGACCTTCGCAGTTTGACTACCTCCCTCAGTTCCCGCCCAAGAGCCACTCGAGACGGTCGTCCTCTCTTCCCTCTCCCCTGTTCACAACAATCCTTCGCGCCGAGTCATCTTTTCCCATTAAGAATCTCAGAGACCCTCTCACCGTTGATTTCTTATAGTTCCTTCACCTAAGCAAGAAACTGACCAAGTCTTCAGGGACATCTTCTGGTAGTTCTGAGGTTGTTTCTGGGTTTGTTTGCTTTCCGGGTCCGCCCCTTTGCATTGGACCAAGAACCGTAACTTGAACTTCGCTGGCTTGATCTTTTAGTAGCTTTCATTTCATAAGTGATGACTCGGTTACTTGCTCGTACTTTCGCGGGATTCTTTGTTTCTGGCTTCGCGTCTTCCTGCATTAGTCATCAATGCATGTATAATTCAAATGTTCTCGATGAGACTTCCATGAGACAATCTCGATGGACAAGAACTGGTCCCGTGATTCTTTTGTAGCTCTGCTTTTTCACTTCCTCGAGAAAGAAAACAGCTTTGTGAGGTAAAGATATCTCTCTCGCTCAGAATTGGTAGTCCAATCTTATATGTGAATGTTGATGCTGCGGTTGCATTTAGCCCTGATGTTTGATGATATGATCTATTCTGTGGACAACTTGCTGAAGTGTGGAAGTATGATGAAGCTGTTGAAGCATGTTGCCAGAATATATTGACCTGTTTTTTTTAATGTCATGATTGACATATTTATGTATAGACACTTTGAGGAAGTTTGTTTCAGTTGTGAACTGATTTTCGTCCTAGTTCAGAGTATTGTTTCACCCAGGAACTCGTCATTCTGCTAGACAGTTCAGTCATTGCTAGCTTTTAGCATGTAGTGAACACCGTGCAGTCCAGGGGCTTCTGAACTACTCTGCCTCATGGCTCAAGCTAGTTCATCTAGTATTTATTTGCCCCAGAAGCATCCTGGTCTGCTCGTTCAGCTTGTTAATGAGAAGGATTCTGATCAATACAAGATCATCCCAATTCCGGAAGTCTCTTTCATTTGAGAAGGGGTTCTATGTTGTGATTCATGCCAGCCAACTATCGGCCAAGAAGAATAGCTGACTGTGAGATTTGCAGCCTTTTTTATTCTGAATAGCATCATCCATTGGTTCATAGATAATGCTCATCATATGAACTCAGAGACAAATCATGCATCAGCTAAATAATCTTTGAGCCTTCTCTGCGAGAAGAAGCTATGCCAAGCTCGAACAGGTGGGAAAACTGCCACAGCCGACTCCGATGCCTGATGCTGCCCCTCTGATTGTCACTTTGGCAGTTGCGGGGCTTGGTCTCTTATTGTTCAAGACCCTGACAACTAGGAAGTGATCTTACTGATACAGTTTCATGTACCGTAAAATAGGTCCGTATGACTCATTAAACTGTAGATGTTAACAGTTCCGTAATGCATAAGATTTTGTGGAAAGAATTTCAAATCGAGCAGATTCTATGACTAGCAAACTCGATCTTCTCGTTCTCTCAAGTGCATGGCAAATTGGAGGGCTTCTTCTGGCTGTTTCATCTTCCTGTCCTGCCTGATCTGCAGGACCGTGTCAAAGGCCTCGGTAAGGAAATGTGTCGCTTGGAGGAAAAGCATCTTCCCAGGATGACACCGTACGGATAACACCGAGATTCAATCGTTGTTATTAACGGTTGATTCGTCAGTCAGCAGCAGTCAAACAAACAAATCTGTTCCCAAATGTTAAGCTGCAGAGGGTCCTTATGTTTGTCCTCTCCTGGGACCTTACATTGTTAGCTGCGGATAGAGAGGTTAAACCAGGCAGTTCGGGTCGATTAAGAGTTGGTTTGGCCCGGAATTGGCAAGTCAAAACCTGTAACCGGCCCAAACCCGTCCATAACCACTCTTATTGGGTTGGATATGGTTACAAGCTGAGTTTAGGAAATAGACTTGTTAAATCGGAGCCAACACAACACGTTTTTTAGTTGAACTGACTTGAAATCATTGCAAAACCGGTCAGGACTTGTCCAGACTGTCAAAACCTTATAAATTAACAGTTAGATTTTGTTGAATCCATTTAAAAAATTTAAAAGTAAAAAATATTCATTTTAAATAATTTAAATTTTTTTTAAATGAATAGTTCACGGTTCAAATCAGACCGAACAATGAACTGGCCTACTTTATGAATAGTTCTAGACTGGTTCATATATGTTTGAATCGTAACCTATAACCAGACCAACTTGTTGAGCAAATGAGTCAGCCAAACTATAGCCGTGTTAGATAGTTTCATGCCTCTTTGAACCGGCCCGGACCGACCATTTTAATATCTCTAACTGCATAAGCTTATCGTGGCGAGTAATTCTTTTTTTTTTTTAATTTCCATTTCATATACAAACACAATATTTCTCTTATATTTTCTGTCACGTGTCTTTTGGCGATGTCGGGTCGGTGGCTGGGTGCCTAACCGAAAGCGACCTGATAAACTGACGACTTTATAGTCATAATTCCAAACATCTAATTATGGAGAGATTATTATTATTATTAGTATATCCATAACCTCCACGTGGTCCCCCCCACAACTTGGAAATGAATTTCCTTTTTCTTGTTAATATTGTTTTCTCAACCGCATTAATGTGCACCACTTCATTGATGGTTTATCCTTATCCATAAAATCAATATGTTTCACTGACTGCTGTGCTTCCGAATCACACAGCACATCAAGAAAATTCTAAAATTTTCTCGAATTACAATATTCTATTTGATGAGTACGCTAAGTTAAGTTGGACATTAAACTTAACTTGTATGAATAAAATGGCTATAAAATACTAATAATAATTCGAGAAATTTCATATGTTACCATCCACATTGTGGCTCTTTTTTTAATTCATATTATCTCATATTAAAATAAAATTTTGAATAAAAAACTGTAATTTACACTAGCCAAATATCCTTTTTTTGGGGTATTATTAGGGGGGGCAAATATCATTTTCCTTAAACTTATTTAGGCATAAAAATTTGTTGCTGTTCTTGAGAACGCAT